>CM041645.1:41751036-41875672 GCA_023333625.1 Bothriochloa decipiens
ACTTGGGCGGCTATGAGGAGATGCTTCCTGTAATTTTGGGCCACGCCTCCGGCTACGGCCCCCAGCTCAGGCCATGGATCCGCCGCTGCAGGTGGTAATAAAAAGGGCAGAGAGTTTTAGGATGTGTTTCTTAATAGATGGAATGGTCAGTCATGTGTAACATTTTCAAGAAAGTTCCTATACATGTGAACGATCACTTCCATACTGGTATGTCAAAAGTTTCCAAATTCTAACTGTCAGATTGATATAAAGTGGAGGATTCAGATTCGATTAACTAACTTTGGTGCATTATCTCGACCACTATTACAATAAGGATTTCTAAAAGTGTCCTTTTCACCTGTACTCTCTCTATATTGAAATTTAAGATATTTTAGAAAATTTATGGCAAACTATGGGTAACACAAATGGCACAGGAACCCTCCTTTAACTATAGAGAAACTTTATGCCTCTTATCATAGTTTGAATCAAGTTGTAAACACTAATGGCAGGTAATTGAGACTTAGAGAGAGTTAATTCAGCTAGAATACCCTGTAATTCTGGACACTCCGAATGTTTCAGTGCTTTATTTGACGATGGAGGGAGTAGTTTACAAAATCAACAGCATTTAGAAATAGAGAGGAGGGGGCAACTTAAACTCTTAGAGCATCTCCAATAGTTCTAATAAAAATCTATTGGTAAATCATTGAGTTTTCCAAGTGGGGCTCAAAAAGTTGGGAGCACACTTGTTGATTTTCTCCAACAATTTTCAAAAAGAAAAGTTAATATTGGGAGTGGGTTCTCAAAACTCTTGGCGATGCTCTTATAACCTATCTCTATAAAATCAGTTTCTACATTATCTAAAAAATAAAATTAGTTTCTAAAGGCAGTTTTGTAAGGATCATGTATAGTAGGGTCGTGTGTTTGACGTACGTGGTCGTGGGTTATTGCACTCCATAAATGTCATATTTCACTTTTTTAAAACAAACACAATATCTAACATAAATAAAGTGTTAAGTTGGCACCATCCGAATGTGTGCAATCTAAGTTTTCTTTTACAAAATATGAAAATCACTCAATTAGTTCTCAAATTAAAAAAGAAGTGGTAATCACATATTGTTATTTAAGAAAATATTATCTTCTTTGTTCCATAAATACATTATATTTGAGGATACCTTTAAAACTCCGAAGACACTATATTCCAGGATAGAAGGAGTACTTAATTAAAATTTCTGTTGTAATGACATTGGTCGAGAGCGAGTGTTGGAAATCATCAAAAAGATACTGGAAGCAGACTATGCCAATCACCCTTCCCTTCTCTCTTTTTTGATGAAACCCTTTCCCTTTTCTCCTACAACTTGATTACTGTGTTGTACTTCCTTTCTCCCCTAAATAAATTAATTTCTAAACCTATTTTTAAGTCGAACTTTTTTAATCCAATTAAACTTATAGAAAAGAGCATAAAGGTATCCGGCCGCAAATTTATAGTTAGTTAAACTGCTGGATACGGAGTATTACATACAGCACCCGGCCAAATAAAAAAGAACAAATTGATCTTTGCTCATATGAGTTATTATCTACACCTATTGTATAATTATGAAAATTTCAGTTCACCAGTCTATACACCAAATTTTCTGTCCGCCAGTCCCTAATAAAGTGTTAGTTATATCCGCCAAATAGATTCATATATAGTTCTTAAAGGACTTCAGACCGTGCGGTACTAGAGTTCGTGCGTCTAAACCTGGCGAGAGGATAAGGATAACAAGAGAGGAAAGAACGGAGAGAAAGGAGAGAAAAATAATAAATAAATAAAAAATTAGAGGGAGAAGGATGAGGTGGGTGCGGTGCATGAGAGAATAGGGAAATAAAATAAATGAGAAAACTTATAAGAAAATAAAAATAGAAAGAAAATAAATAAAAATAAACATAAGGTATGTTTTATCTTTCACAATTTCTTACAAACAAAAGATCTGTTTTGCCAAACATTAATGGCTTTAATTTTTTCACAAAAAATATTCCATCAAAGAAGACAGAGCTCTAACAGACGAGACCAAAGAAAGGAAAAGAGTGGGGATTAGGGCACAAAAGTTTGAGGGAGTAAGAAGGAGAAAGAATGACCTACACTCACTATATTAACACACCTTATTAACACACGTATGCAGATTGTTCTCATAGGAGCATCTTTGAAGGACTTAGCCGATTGTTGTCGATGAGGACGTCGCCTACCAAACGTAGCGTCATTAAATTCTAAAATAAATTTGAGAAAATAAGAGCACCCATGCCAAATTAAGAAATTGAACCTGGTTGGGCAGGTTCCACCGTAAGGAACCCAATATGTTTATCTAAGATTAGTTTGCGGTCATGATATTTAATTGAAGTAAGGTTGGCCCGGTTAAAATCAAACAGAAGATAACTAACTTTAGATGGCCACACAATAACATCTGTTGTGACATTTCGACATATTTGCTATTGGTATGAGTATTGGATAATAAATTAAATGTCCTGAACGTCCGATTGCGACACATGGATATTATTGGCATGAGCGCCAAACGATAAATTACACACCCAGGTGCAATGTATGGGTATGTCTTGCTAGTATTATATCTAGTTACGCAACTTGACAGAAAGAAATTAAGCAGTAGAGAGAAAACAGAGTAGAGAGAAAACTGACACACCCAGCGGCAACCAGTCAGCCGGAAGCGTCGCATGCGTTTGAGATGACGTGGGGTGCGCGCACATCATCCAACGACAAAAGCACTAGTGGTGGTCAAAAGGAGGTTATATTCTCGTAGCCTGCAACGCTGACCGTGCGTGATGCCCTCGTTTGCAGGTCAGGTCAACACACGAATGTAGTTGCAGGCCGGCACGACAGAGAAATGTATCACGAGAAGTCGTTACGTACGACGCATCAAAAGTCCAGAGACGCCGCCAGCGATATGGTAGGAAGCTCGATCTGCATGCAACGGCCGCTAGCCGCCATTTACTGTGTGTCCCCTGCACATGTGATCTGTGTCACACGTGAAAGTCTTCATGAGCTTTGTCATTACTGAGAATGAGGCAACTTAACAACTAGTTTAAGTCCAGGCTAAAAAAAATAGCTTACGTATTAGCCCTCCCCATTGGAGGCACTAGATTTAAGTTTAGCTAATTTTTAAATGCGTAACAACTAGCACTTGTATACAAATAGACTATGTATTGTCACACCAAGGATGCAAAGACGAAGGGGAGAGATGACAATATACAATAATGAACAACTACATGACACCTTCTAACTCAAAAGGCTGACATGATCACTGCATTGGACTGACTGTGGAACACGCGCTCTACGTCGCCCAAGCGCAGGCGGCTCGGAGCGAACCCTTGCCGTGCGCCGCCTCCCCTCCTCATCTCTCCTATATGTCTCGCCACCGCCAGAATGCGCCGCCGGGAGATCTGGTCGCCAAGCGAGGATGGCGGCAGCGAGGCCACACCTGGGCGATCTTCTGCTTCCGACGTGGTGGAGGAGGTGCAGAGCGTCGGGAGATGAAGGATGCTGACGGTTGAACAGCGTGAGGCGGCAGAACCGGCACCGCATTGCCCGAATCCGGTCCTTCTGCGGCTAGATCTGGCGAGCCCCGCTTGGATCTTACCACGGAGCAACCGGTGCGAACCGAGGCTCCACCTCTATTGCGGTGGTGCCAGGGCTTGCTCATGGCCGGCTCGGGTGACGACGGTGACAACAAAGAAGCAAGCGTGGTTGGCGCACGGTGGAGACGGGGAAGATGCGCAGCGGGAGGCAGTGTACCGCGCAGCAGCAGTGGTGGATGGCTGGGCGCGGATGGCCGGCATGGGCGACCCTGGTGCCTGCAAGGGGGCTGGCACGGGCCTCCGACAGTGGAGGCGGTGGCGGCGCGGAGGAGCTGGCGGATGCGTAAGGCTAGCACTGATGGCGGCGTGCGGTGGTGTGAAGCGTATGACAAGGTGAAGCTTGGTTCTTTGTGCTTTGCTGGAAGGGTGGCGGCCAACGCAGCTATGCGGCTGCTGTGGTAGCCGGCGCTCGATGCCCCTCTAGAAATGTTCTGCGGAATGGCAGGGCAGCGAGGACGGCCGGACCACGGTGGGGCGGCGAGGGCGCAAAGAAGGTGGTAGATCTGGTGCTGCAGGAGGAGGCCGTATCCTCCAACCGGATCTACACTTGGCATGTTGGCATGGAGGTAGCCGTGTGCAGGTGGCCACGGACAATGAGGCGTGAAGGTCTTGTTGTGGCATGGCGAACACAGTGGATGTAGTGGCAGATCGGCTGGTGTTCTGCAGGTGCTAGTCCACTTTGGCTGACGCACGAGGTTCGACATGTACTGCTTTTGCTTGTTGTGTCGTTGGATGTGTGATTGCGGCACGATGATTGAGGTCAGGGCAAAAGCTTGGATGGCGTCGCTTGCGGGCGCCGCTTTCCTCCTTGGAGGCGTCAACCCCGTTCCGCCCTGTTGGTTTCCCTGTGAAAACCCTGCCTGTTGTGGGCCGAAGATGGCGGCGTCTTTGGCGTTGTGACGTTCTTGAAGGCATTGTCATTGGGAACTGGTGTCACGACTAGCACCGACCATCTGTCTATGGCAACCATCCGCGTCATTTGGAAACGATGACTTGAAGGCGTAGGTGGTCTGGGCAGTGTCGTTGAGAACCTTGATTCATTTTCTTAAGCCGCTTCTAGACTAGAGCTCGTGGTTGAGCTTATACTTGTAGATTGTGATACAAGTTGTGTAGCTGTTATAAGTAGTGATTGTGTGGTTTTTGGGCCTAATTTTTTTTATAAACTGAGTCAATTCTTTTTTTCTTGTGAATATAAAAGCCGGAACATATGTTCTCGGATCTTTAAAAAAAAATCACTGCATTGGACTAGTGTACCACCAAATGATTTAATTTGCTTCGAGAACCTTCATTCTACTAGCAGCTATTAGGCACAAAGCTAAACGCGACAGAAGACAGTTGTCATCCACATCGTCTTTGGAGCATATCTAGGCACCAACAAGCTTTCGACGTTTTTGTTTTCTTTTTTTGAAATGGCCGGCTTCCGACGTTGACGTCCATCGAGAGAAGGAAACCTCGGCGATGACCACATTGACATACGCTTATGATAGGATGGTTCAGTGGGATATTACTCCGTCTGGATTTAAATTCTAGTGGTCGGATTTTTTTCTGAGATTTTTCTATGATTTACCAGCGTTATGCGTTGAGTGGTAGACGAAGTTTTCATCGACAACGAGGCGCTAGTGGTAATTTTGGTATCTCTAGATCTACCAGGTGCTTAGTCATTCGAAAGTTCTCAAAAAAGTAAGGTTATAATTTCAATACTTGTATTCATAGGGATGAGTATGTGTTATAAGCGTTTGCGTTATACTATATAATTAAAAAAACATGAGAGTGGCACGCTATCTAGAGGATACATGAATATATAATAGCGGATACATGAATATATAATCAAGCATCTCCGAAATAAAATAAGTATGTTAGCAGCCGGACATTGTAAGTAGTTGTTGACGACAAGTTAAAGATAAATAGAGGACGGAGTTGATTGCCGCCCGCTCGGCACCACCCCGGAATGTGCCTGCTGTGCCGCTGTGAGTGTGACATGCCGCTGTGAGTGTGACATGCAGATTGGTTGTATTGTAGCGTTGCCTAGCTAGGTAGCGCAGGTACTAGCAGCACAAGGGCGAAGGGTTTTAGTGGCTAAAATTTCATCATAAAAGCTTATTTTTTGTCATTAACTACCCTTTGTGGCGACTTTTAAAATCTTCACGAGTCGCCACAAATACTCTCTTCACAAATACTCTAATGATGAATTTTTGTTCCTCACAAATGACCATACTCATTAGTGACAAATTATACTACCACTAGTAACATAGCCATTTGTGGCCCATTCATTGTCACAAAAGCATACACATTAGTAACAAAAAATAATGCCACTCATAATATTTTTAGTGGTGATAATAGTTGACACGACTATATCGAATTTATGACAATTTGATCGTCACAATTACCCTTGTAAAAGTAACGAATTATATGGTCACTAAAGACTACATATTATTGACTAAAATTTTGCCATTATACAACTTTACTGTGTCAAAATTTGTTCTCACTATTTTTAGTTGCAATTGTGTCTAGTTGATCGCCACGGTTTATATGGGGCAAAAGTGGCGCCTTATCAACACAAATGCATTTTATTTGTGATGTAACTCATCGTCATATATTTTACAGTGGCAAAACTTGACCTCACAACATGATCTTTTTGTGAGGATTGATAAGAAATATTATGTTGATAATTTCATCATAAAAACCATAGCATTTGTGTGAAAATATTAGTTATGACAAGTTTTGTCACAAGATAAAGCCTCAATTGTGTGGAACAATAGATGATGTGGCAAACAATTTATCATTATCACCCATGTTGTAGTGACAAAAATAGCTCAACAAATATGCATCAATACAATTGTCACAACTGTAGACCAATAATATTTATGTTAATAATTCTTTAACCATAATATTGTTGCAATCCAGCAATACTCCAAAAGTTATAACACTTTGAACTCTCAAAATAACTCTTTTGACACTGCTTTAAAGTCTCACAATAATTATTCAACTAAAGAATTTAAACTCTAAGATGCTGGAGGCTTTGAGGCACTAGAATGTATGCGTGCAACTAATTCAGACATTTGATGATCAAGTTGTTCTCTCACTAGGCGAGCAACTTCTCCACTTTGTGCTTGACGCAAAGAACTCAGCACATCACGCTGGGCTTGCTGCGCTTCTTGCAGTTGTGCATTTGTTTCAACCACCGTGGAAACTTGACCTTCCAAAGCTTGTGTTTGTTGCTCAACAGCCTCTGCACGTTGCTCAACAGCATCTGCACGTGTTCGAGCTGTAGCTTCACGCTATTCAGAAGCCTCAACTTGCGCCTGCAATCTGATTCTTTCCTCAGCCACTTTGTTTACAGCACGAATGCCTATACCACGTGAATGGTTTGGCTTTCTACCAAGAACTAGTGCAAAGTACTCCACTATTGGCACGGGCGCAGATGCAATCTTTTCTTGATGTATCCCAGCAGCTTCATCTAGTTTGGTCTACAAAGCATGAAACAAGAAACTAGTTAACAACCCGTATACTACACAGCAGGCAAAAGAGTTCATATAAAGAACCATAAATATGAGCACAAGTTAGCTATATGACAGTGTAGCATGCAAAAATGTTCTCAGAGTTGCTGCTATTCAAAAAAAAGTGCACACATGTTCATACCATTATTTCTTCACCCGTTGAAATAGACCATGTGCCATCAGCCTTTTGATATGTAGCCCTCCAAACTTGCATTGCAGTAGGCCATTCACCAGTTTCTGGGTCTCGCTACATTAGAATAAAGGAAAGCATAAATTCACCAATTCAGAACAATGTGAACCAAATTAAAAAATCTTCCTGGTAATTTTTTACTTACTAAATCATAAGCAATTTGAGCAATTGATCTAGTTCCTACTTTGGACCCCATCTCTTGCTTTCCTCTGTTTATAGAGTTTTGGTCCTTTTCTGGTTTACAAATTGCATAGGTGTTTCAGTACACAACAACAACATAGCCTTTTGTCCCAAACAAGTTGAGGTAGGCTAGAGATGAAACCCAAAAGAGGCATGAAAACAAAGAACACATAAATGGTACAAGAAAAAAGATTACGGTTCAGGCACGTTAATTGCTAGTCTCCAAGCGCTCCTATCCATAGCTAAATCCTTAGGATATTCCACTCTTTAAGGTCTCTTTTAACCGACTCGTTCCAAGTCAGTTTAGGTCGACCTCTACCCCTCTTTACATTATCGACCCGCTTTAGAACCCCACTACGCACCGGCGCCTCAGGAGGCCTCCGTTGGACATGGCCAAACCATCTCAATCGGTGTTGAATTAATTTTTCCTCAATTGGTGCCACTCCAACCCTATCCCGAATATCGTTGTTCCAGACTCTATCCCTCCTTGTGTGCCCACAACACCATCGTAACATACGCATCTCTGCTACACTCAATTGCTGGATATGTCGATTTTTTGTAGGCCAACATTCAGCACCGTATAACATCGCCGGATGAATCGCTGTCCTATAAAACTTACCTTTTAACTTCTGAGGCACCCTTCTGTCACAGAGGACGCCTGAAGCTTGACGCCATTTCAACCAACTGGTTGAAATTCTATGCCTAACATCTTCATCAATGTCGCCATCCTTTTGTAGCATCGATCCTAAATACCGAAAAGTATCCTTCTTGGCTACCACTTGCCCATCGAGGCTAACGACTCCCTCCTCATTCCTAGTCGCGCTGAAAAATCGCACCTCATGTACTCGGTCTTGGTCCTACTAAGTCTAAACCCTTTCGACTCTAACGTGTGCCTCCATAGTTCTAACTTTCTATTAACCCCTGTCCTAGACTCATCCACTAGCACCACATCATCAGCAAAGAGCATACACCAAGGGATATCACCTTATATGTCCCTTGTGACCTCATCCATCACCAGAGCAAATAAATAAGGGCTCAATACTGACCCTTGATGTAGTCCTATTTTAATTGGAAAGTCACTGGTGTCACCATCACATGTTCGAACACACGTCACCACATCCCTGTACATATCCTTGATAAGGGTGATGTACTTAGTTGGGACTTTGTGCTTTTCCAAGGCCCACCATATGACATTTCTCGATACTTTGTTATATGCCTTCTCGAGGTCAATAAAGACCATGTGCAAGTCCTTCTTCTGCTCCCTATATCTCTACATCAACTGTCATAATAAGAAAATCGCCTCCATGGTCGACCTACCAGGCATAAACCCAAATTGGTTTTGGGTCACACTTGTCACTCTTCTTAGGCGATGCTCGATAACCCTCTCCCAGAGCTTCATCGTATGGCTCATCAACTTAATCCCACGGTAATTAGTACAACTTTGAACATCTCCCTTGTTCTTGAAGATCGGTACTAATATACTTCTCCTCCATTCTTCAGGCATCTTGTTTGACCGGAAAATGAGGTTAAAAAGCTTAGTTAACCATACTATCGCTCTGGCACCTAGGCATCTCTACACCTCAATGGGGATACTGTCAGGGCCCATCGCTTTACCTCCCTTCATCCTCTTCAAAGCCTCCCTGATATCTGCCTCCTGAAATCTCCTCACGAAACGCATGTTGGTATCATCAAATGAGTCATCCAACTCCAAGGTAGGACCCTCATTCTCCCCATTAAACAACTTGTCAAAGTACTCTCTCCACCTGTCCTTGATCTCTTCATCCCTCATCAAAAGTCGATCCGTCCCATCTTTGATGCATTTGATTTGGTTGATGTCCCTCGGCTTCCTTTCTCGGATCCTAGCCATCCTATAAATGTCCTTCTCCCCTTCCTTCGTGCCTAGCCGCTGATAAAGGTCATCATACGCCTGACCTTTTGCTACACTCACTATTCGTTTTGCAGCCCTCTTCGCTATTTTATAGCCCTCAATGTTGGCTGCACTCTTGTCATGATGGAGGCACTTCAACCACTCCTTCTTCTCCCTAATAGCCCTTTGCACCTCGTCATTCCACCATCAGGTGTCTTTCGCTTCCCATTTGCCTCCCCTACTTACTCCAAACACATCCAAAGCCACCTTCCGAACACATATGGCCATCTTTAGCCACATGCCCTCTGCATCTTCTCCTTCTTCCCACGGCCCCTCATCTAGCATCCTCTTCTTAAAAGTTTGCATTGCTTCCCCCTAAGCTTCCACCATTTTGTTCTCGCAATCTTGGCCTGATTATCCCAGTGGACACGTACCCGAAAGCAAAAATCCGCCACTACAAGCTTGTGTTGGGGGACAACACACTCCCCAGGTAACACCTTACAGTCTAAGCAAGCATGTTTATCCCCCCTCCTTGAAGGATAAAGTCGATCTGGCTCAGGTGTTGTCCGCTACGAAAGGTCACTAGATGAGATTCCCTCTTCTTAAAGACGGTGTTCGTTATCAACAAATCGTAGGCCAACGCGAAGTTTAAAACATCCTCCCCCTCTTGATTTCTACTACCATACCCAAAACCCCCATGCACCCGCTCGAAACCTACATTAGTCGCACCCACATGGCCGTTGAGGTCTCCTCCTATGAAGAGTTTCTCGTTGATAGGCACAGTACTAACCATGCTATCGAGATCTTCCCAAAACTGCCTCTTGGTGCTCTCGCAAAGACCTACCTGTGGGGCATAGGCACTGATCACATTCAGAGCCAAATCTCCAACTACCAACCGGACTAGGATAATCCGGTCGCCTTGCCTCCACACCTCAACTACTCCATCCTTAAAGCTCCTATCGATCAAGATGCCTACACCATTCCTACTCGATGTTGTCCCCGTATACCAAAGTTTGTAGCCAGTACCCTCCACCTCCTTCGCCTTTTGGCCCTTCCATTTAGTCTCCTGAATGCATAGAATATTTACACGCCTCCTAATTGCTATATCGACTAGCTCCCTTAACTTACCCATTAGGGACCCTACATTCCAGCTACCTAGACGAATCCTAGTAGGCTCGGCTAACTTCCTTACCCTTCGCACCCGTCGAGGGAAGTGCGAAGACCCTTGCTCATTTTTCACTACACCTGGGCGCAGATGTAGCGCGTCATAAAGGTTGCGACGACCCGACCCTTGCTCATTTATCATCATACCCGGATCACGATACGACGCACCACTAAGGGGATGATGACCCAGCCCTTGCCCATTTGACACTACACCCGGGTTCCGATGTAGCGCGTCGCTAAGAGGGTTACGCCCCCAACGAATCTCTTGTGGGTTTCATATCGATGAGAGTGGCTGGATTTGGAATGTTGGCTAGCCGAACCTAACACACCCTCCTCCTTTATCCGGGCTTGGGACCGGCTATGTTGAAATGGCTCAAGAAAGTCTTCCAATCAACATAGGAGGAGTTTGCATAGGTGTTTTAGTAATAATTAATAATTATGTAGCACTGTAATTTAGGTTGAATGATATATGTACCTGAAAATCATCATCCGTCCACAAATTTCTTATCAACCATTGCCAACCTTCTAGTGAGACGTGTTGTGGCCTTGGCTTGTTGTTTCGATAAGCTTGAAGTAGACGATAACGCCGATTATTATATTGGCTCTCTATTTGTTTCATGGCACAATCTTTATCTTCTTCTGAAAGCTCAGGAAACTTTTGCTGTACAACAAAGTTATAATGTAATAAGCAAGCACTGAATGCAATGATAACCTACATGCCAAATATATTCATTTCATATGAAAAGTAGGTCACCTTAAGTTTTCTCCAAATAGATGTAGTAGTACCAGGATGAAACTCATCTATGTCCTTCCACTTCTTCACTTGGAGTGGCACAGTTCTTACAAGAACTGTTATCTCACTTTTAAATAAACTAGCATGTTCTCCACACACTTTTGCAAATTCTTTAGGGAACTTTATATCAATATCCTTTTCTTTTGCTCTTCTCTTGCGAAGTTGATTGTTAATTGTAACATTTCTTCCACTCTTAGCAGGGCCTAGTTCATTTAGGGAAAAGAACAACGTAATTATAATGTTTGTATAACTGGTGTCAATCAAATTTTAGATTAGTATAACAAGGTAGCATTTGGTATTATGTCATGTGAAGAAATAAATCTGATAGCATAACAGAGTCTAGCTAAATCAGAAAAATAAACAATGGTATAAGAAAACATGTTTCAGATTAGGAAAACACCTTGAGTGTTGTGTGCTGCAGCATTTATCTGATTATTTTCATCCATGGCCACATCTGAATCCACTTGATCACGCGCATTGTTAGTTTGAGAGCTATGTGAACGTAACCTGGTAGCTATTTTGACCTATTGAAACAAAAGTAGGTATTTTGTAAATTCTACATAACTAAAACAGTGCAACGGAAATATCTTTTATTGTACCATTGGCATAACCAATGCAAGTGAACGCAGTTACAGGTAAGATCATGTAAGTTTTCTTATACAATAGAAGCGTAATAGAAACATTGCAGTACACACATGAGGCTGCAGAAAATTGTAGCTTTCCTAATTTCCTTTCATGCAACATGCTATAATATATTAGATTTTTTTACGCGGAGAAATATTTGGTGGTGCTGAATGTATAAACCTGCACCAGAGGTCAATTGGTCCCTTGGATCTTTGGATAAAGCATAGGAAAGCTCATCAAATTCTCTATCAATTTCAGCAACTGTTCGGCGAGGCACCCATGGAGGCGGCCGTGGAGCCATTTTCCCTGCAAAACAACAATGGAATTGATGGAGAAACATAGCCATCAAATTAAATGGACATTTTACAAAAAGAAACAATCTAACGGAAAAATAATTTGACACATATGGAGGTTGGAAACAATCCGTCAAGAAATAATTTGAGAAACATAAATGTTGGATTGGGCTAGAGGCATGGATTTCGTAAGTTGGTATGGAACTGGAGGTAAAGCATCTTCTCGCGATGTGGAGATTGTGATGACATCGGCGACAATGGTGGCTATGATTTATCAAAATATTTCCTCACTAATTGTGTCTCTGTGTTATTAATTGTTTTCACTAATAATGGCATACTAGTGAGGCAAATATTTTATTTGTCATGGATATCTTGTTAAATAGTGGCAAAAAAATATCGAGACACTCGATTTGCCACTAAAGAAGTTCTTTTTGTGGCAACATAATATTTTGTCACTAATAACAGACACAAGAGCGACGAATGCTAGTTTTTCCACAAATATTATGGTAGGTAGTTGCAAATTCAAATTTTGCCACAATGTTTTCACACTAATTGTATGTCCTGTGATGATAATTTATTTTGCCACTAATAAATCTCATATTAGTGGGGTAGATTTTTTTGGCCACAAATATCTTACTAAATAGTGGCAAAACAATGTTTCACCACTCCATTCGCCACTAAAGATATTTTGTGTGGCGAATTATTATTTGGTCACTAATAACCGACATAATAGTGATGAAAACTAGTTTTGTCACAGGTACAGGCATTAGTGGCAACCATAAATTTCGCCACATTATTTTATCACTAATGCTAGGTCTCGTTGTAGTGTAGCTGCCTCTTCTGCCTATAGTGGTTGCAACCCGATCAGGAATTCAGGATGCCTGAGGCTTGGGGTTGCAGCGTTCTTCTAGTCACATATCAGCCATATTATTGAATTTACTGTAGAATTTAACGGTGCTATCTTCTGATGGTAAATGGCATATCCATCAATAATGACAGACATATGATGACTTCATTTGTCTCATTATCCACCTAGCCTTGGAGATTGAACCAAATTTTTTAGTAAAGAGTTTTCATGATTGTACCGAGTAGAGGGGTTTTTCTTTGCGGGTACCGAGTTGCCTAATCAGTTCGCTTATTTAACCCCATGCTTTTAAAATTTTATAGTTTGGCTGTGCGTTGTAAAATAATCTCAATTGTCCTTGCCTTTCGTCAAACTGTTGGTTAAACTTTATATAATAAAAACTGCCTCCACGAGCTCGATTGGGAGACAAAGTGAATAGGTAATTGTCTACGTATGGTAGTCTTGACTGTAGTGTAGCTAAGCACATTCGACACCGGCGGCTCGATCTGCAGAGTATACGCGTCACTGCATAGGTTGAACATGTTAAATAAACGCCAGAAATCTCAATCAGAGCTCAGCAAACCCGATTTAGTCTAACAGTTTGTGCCATTGGCTGTTTATTTCATTATAAGTTTCCGGAACGATAGATACATGTATTTGGACTGGTATGCATGTTTGGTCCGATGCACAGCTTCTCTTGTGTTCGGGAGGCCAGCTGCGAATGTGGAGACGGTCGTTCAGGCGCCAATCAGAGGAGGAGAAGATTGGGTGTTGGGCGGTTTCGCGCCTTCTTCTGCGCTAGGTGCTATTTAGTCACTAAATGTAATGTAACGTTCTCTGTGGCATCCAGTAGAACAGTAGGGTTTCCTGTTAGGCCATGCTGGAGGCCCCTCCCCGGCTGCTTGGCCATTCCTGTAACTTTTTCAAACTCTACTCTTAATGAAATACAGGTACAATCCTACTTGCGAAAAAAGACAGCCAAGGGAGCTTCTACTGTTAATGAAATACGGGTACAAATCTTGCTCGTGAAAAAAGACAACCAAGGGAGCTTTTAACTAATTTAAAAAGAATTTGATTTTATTTGCACGGTTTAGATTGAATGCCATTATTAAAATTCTAGTTATCAGAATTTATGAATTTACAACTCTAATTATTGGCTCTCCAATACAATAGATTGAAGCCATTGAGAATTCATTATATATCTTCAAGGTGTGACTTTATCGATTGGTGCCTCCAGATCGACACTGGAGCGCTCAGTGCCTGCAGCAATAACAGCAAGGGCTCTCAATTCTAGGGCATTCCTAGCTGCGCTTGAACACTGAGTTCGACTTGTAGATGACGATGCCTGCGACATGAACACTAGATACAGCAGGTATTCTCATTAGGCCAAGCATTATGCATCAATTGGGGAAGCTGAGCAGATGGGGGGACCGGGAGGGGGATGAAGGCGCCACTACCCAGCAGATAGAGGGAGCACCAGGAGAGGCAGGAGGGGGCACTGCCGAGGGGCATGAGCATGAGCACCTCGTGAGAGGGGGAGAGGGGCAGAGCCTGCCGCGCTGTAACACCCTAAAATTTGCATGAATTCAAAATAGGCAATTTGGTTTAATTTTACATTTTTGGTGAGCATTTAACCTAGACAAATAATTATTTTTATAAAATTAAAATCAATCCTAGGTCAAGAAGCATGCTTGTGCATTCATGCTGGTGCATTATTCATTTTGTGATGTTTGATTTTGGTTGGATTTGAATTGGATTTCAAAAATTATTTTGAAAATATTTTTGAAAGTGGTTCAAATAAAAGAAAAGTAATTTCTTTTCCCTCCTCTCCCCTTTCTTCCTTTTGGCCCGGTCAGCCCGAGCGGCCCAAACTGGCTGAACGGCCCGCTGCTCCTCTCCCGCCTTCCCTCGGCCCGCAAGCCGGTTCCCAGCGCCGCGGTCCGCCCGTCCTTCCTCTTAGGCCGGCCCAGAAGCGACAGCCCGAAGCAGCGGCTGCGCGCACCCGTCCTCTTCGTGGGCCGAGTGGCCGAGCCTAGCAAGCAGCTACGCGCGCGCCCGCGTTCACCTCCTCCGCTCCGACTGACGGCCGGGACCCACCTGTCAGCACCGTCCTCGCGTCGTAACCGAGCCAGACTCCGGCAGGAGTCCGCTGGCGCCCCGATTCCTCCCACGCTCGGCGTGCCCCTCAAGCAAAACCTGGCCATAAATAGCAACGCGCCATGCGTCCGCCTCGTCCCCGCTGCACCCTCGCAAAGCGCCGCCTCAACCCGAGCCCCTGAGCCGCCACAACCCTAAACAGCCGCCGCCATCAAGCTTCGAATTCGCCGTCACCGTCGGGTTTCCGTCATCGTAAGAAGAAGCTCTAGCTCGAGCTTGATCTCCTGAACACACCAACATATTTGATTTTGATCAATTGTGCTCATAGTGTCTCGTCGCACTTCCGCAGAACGCCGCCGCCCACCATAAGCTCGTTCCAGCCTACCCCGAGCCTCATCTTCTACGCCGGTAAGATCGTATTGATCTTCTCTGTCCATTGGCATCGATTCCAAGTAGTGTAGTGATCCGTAGCGCTTGGCTTATGTACGCCAGCGAGCTCGTCGCCGCCGTCGTCGGTCACCGGCCATCATTAGCTCGGTCGGGTCCTCATCTTTGTGCTGTAAGTGATCACGATGAGCTCCTGAGTCGTTTGGTCTATGTTTTAGGTCAAGCCGTGGATCGTAGCGCTAGTTCCATCTACACCGGCGAGGTTTCCTCGTCGCCGGCAACATCGGCCACCGCGCCTGTCTTCTTCCCCGGCGAGCCGTTCCCCTCTCACACACCTGAGCCAATCTGAGCCCTCCAATCTCAATCCAATGGACCAGATTAGCCCGTACCCCTTCGTATGGCAACTTTGCCAAATACCCCCTGGCTTTTTATCTATTTTGTTAAGAATCCTTTGCGGTTTCGTCAGAATACGTTTTCTCCACTGGAAAGCATATTTTCTCTTTTAACAGAGCTAGAATACGTTTTCTTCCCTGGAACACGTATTTTTCTTTTTCAGTTACAAAATACATTTTCATCTATTTATAGTTTTGCCACTATTTTTAAACGCTTATAACTTCTCCGTTTTAACTCAGATTTGGTCCATTCAAGTTGCGTTGGGTTCGTAGTTTCATGATCTATGTGTTAGTATCATTATTAGATTTATTTGCAACTTTTGAAAATTGAGTTTTATTTTAAACTAATTATTTTACAATAGAAACTCTTGTAAAATCCATAACTTTCTCGTTATAGCTCCGATTTTGGTGATCTTTACGTCTGTGTGATCGTAGCGATGTGTAGAATGGCTTTATCAACTCTTTTCAATCTGTTTTGTTGATATGGTGTACTGCTCTAATTAGATCTATTTGTTTGCTCGTGTATGATTGCTTGATGCTTGTGTGTTACTGATTGTTGATCGGATCTAGAAAGTGAGTCGTTCGTTGGAGACCAAGAGTTCTTCGACAACCAGGATCAGCAGATTTATCAGGAAAGCTTTGAACAAGGAAAGTATACTTGAGACCATCCTTGTTACCTATTCACTATACACACTAAAATCATATGCATGTGTCTCCTTTGCTATACTGATAGGATTACCTAGATTTGAACACTTGTTTACCTTGATGACTAGGGATGTTGCATATGGGTAGATGATGCTAGTGCTTAATAACCATGATCTTGTAACTTGATTAAAGAAAATGTCACTAATGAAAAGATGGTTTTCAATAAGATTCAAACTGTAAGTGATCATCCGGGACATAACGTACAGCTATGGGGATATGGATCTGGCTCTAGTTATTCATAGGACCTTTTCTAGCGAGTTAGAGGAACTGCGAGTTGAGTATAAGGCTGCCTTTTCATTATGTGTTATAACTGGGATGTGCCATACTGGGAGAGGGGTTTTCTATTCAATGACCCGGCGGCCCTAGCTTGTTACACAAACCTATGGGTGGCTTTATATGTTTTGCGGTGGATTGGGAGTAATTAACCTACTCAATTGTAAGGCATGACCCGTAGTGAAAGTATACACCTCTACACAGAGTTAAACTGATATATCGTCCGTGCCCACGGCTAGGGCGGCCAAGGGATTCTTATGGAATTGGATCATCAACTCAAATTATATTACATGTTAATATTGTTTTATCATATTCTTAATCATGTTCTACCTGATCATGTGGTTATGGGAATTGTTACTACCTTGATGCTAATTGCTAAAATATGACATACACTGAAAGCTAATTATAGTTTAACCGTGTCAACTTTCATTGAGCTTCATAAACCCCTTCTATGCTTGTTAAGTACATATGTACTTACCCTTGTTTTATCTCATTATTTGGAAAATCCCGGATGGGTAACAGATCAGGATTAGAGTGAGAGCTATCGACACGACTACTAGCTTGTGTCAACCAGTTGACTTGTCCCTGTGGTGGAGCCATCATCTGGAGTTATTATAGTTATGTCTTATTCTTGTTAAAGACAATATTATGCTATTCATGCGCTATGTAATAAACTCTAATTTGGTACTAATTATAATTTGCCAACTTATATGTGCGACATCCTGGGGCGCATGTAAGGCTTTTATATATCTTATTTTAGTCCTTTAAAATGAGATATGACACGCGCACCTAGATCGATGGAAGAGGGGCAGAGCCAGTCGAGCCGTCAGTTGGGGAGAGGGGAACCTGCCTCGGCCTAGACGCTGTCGCCCTTGTCGCTCCTGGCACCGCCCACGCAAGCCCTAGCCGCACCAACCAAACAGCGCCCCGTCCTCCCTTGGAGAGAGCTGCCTCAGCCATGCTCACCAAGAGGGAGAACTGTCATGCCGCGCACCGCCGTGCAAGCTGCTCACCGCACCGCCGCCGTGAGGCCCTCGAGCGCCGCACCGCCCAAACGCCCGCATGAGGCCCTCGCCTCCGCCGAGCGAGGCTAGATGGGCAGCCATGGTGCCTTGCTCCTCTGGTCGCCCCTGGCCACCCCAAGCTCCGCCGTCGGCTTTAGTTTAGGTCGGGGAAAGGGGAAAGTGAAAGTGGTCAACAGATAAGAGTTGGGTCCACCTGCAGGGGGCATGTTGACGTTGGGACGGTCGTTGTTTTGAAATAACTTAATGTGACACTGCCCAGTTGTCACATAAAGACTGGAGATATCGTCATGAAAATAGTGTTGGCAATCGACTCCTGGCGCCTGACAATTTATGACGAAATCTTGTACCTATATATGACACTGTGAACTATGTCATCACAAATAGTTGTGTGTCTTACAACTTTGTGACGACACATAATATTTCATCATATTATGTAACATTATGTCCATGTCATGAGACATTTTGTCATAGAAAGTTAGGTTTATTGTAGTGTATACATTTAGCATCTTTTATGTTTCCAAACTAACTATAAAACCTTGAAAAAATATATCTATTAATTAACCATTGAAATTTTAAATTTGGAGATTCTTGGTACCACACTATCCACGAGTAAAACTAAGCACATTAAAGAAATTAACTAGTAATTAAATTATGCAATGAAGTGTTTAGCTATACTTCGACCTATCCCATTACACGTAGATTTGGATGGATTGTGATGAAAAATTGGTTAGTTTCCATCCTAATGTATTTGGATTAAGGTGAATTAGATGCAGAGTACATTATTTTCTTATATATGCATGTATCCATCAGATTTGCGTAACAACGTACATCCTCTGTCCTAAAACGATGACATTACAGCATTTAAATTTTGTCCCAAAATACTTGACCTTAATACTTCCCAACGCATAGTTCTCTTTTTGCAAATACACATTACTCCTTTTCCAATACATTTCTATCTCTACTCTTGAGGGAACATTTAGCCTATTAGCTGGCTTCAGCGTTGGTCTTGGTAACTAAGAGTCTGTAATAAAATGTCATCTAATATGAGATGGGCAGAGCAAGTCTGCACAAGTGCACAACATCTTATAGTGCACAACAACTTAAACGGGATTAGCCCATTAGGATCAATAGTCTAATTAATGACATGAACATACTAAACCAAAATTAATATTAGCACATACTCCGTATCTCAATTAGCAGAAGACGATCGTTAGGGTTGGTGCCTCCTCGGATCGGCCTCCTTTTTTTTTTTTAGAATGCCGGAGCTTCATTCATATCATGAACATGACTACAATCTAACTGGTAGGTTTGGTGGTACTTCTAGCCAATATTGACTCAGCACATTCATGAGCTAGGCTATTACATGATCTACTCGAAAAAACGATAGAAAAATCAACAAAGCTCATACACTGATAGGGGTTGTTGTAGGGTAACTAATCTCCATTAACAATTTTTCTCAAAAAAATCTCCGTTAACAATTAGTTTGTTAGGGAATCTCCTTTTTTATAGCTGGCCTGAGGAGGCACCAAAATAAATCTAGGTGAGTTTCTTTTAACCTGTGAGGAGTCTTCGCATGTATCTCCACTATAAAGAGAAACTTCTACAAGACATTGAAGCGTTACAAACTCATCCCAGGCCCACAGCGCAGACTCAAACCCACACCCCCTACACAAACACGTCCCCACCCGCTTTATGCGCGGCATCCACCCGGCCTGCGTGCACCAGGAAGAAAAGAAAAAAAAAAGCCTCTTCCAGATTGGCATCGCCTCTTCCCTCCCCATACCGATCCCTCTTCTCCCCATCACCCTCCTCCCTCTTCCAGATCGGCATCGCGACACTGCACGAGTGGAGGCCACTAGCTGTAGGGGTTCGGAAGCCATGGGTAGCCATGGGTAGCCATGGCACAGAGGTTGCGCAAGGTTGCCATATCAGGGTCTCGCCCCGGTCATGCTCGAGATGCCGGGACAAGTAGCGCGGTGGTCGCAATCCCCATGCCGCGATGTCCGGGTTGTCGTCCTCGCTGTGCACTCGTCGGGTCACCCCCCGAGGCACCATAATCGTCGTCACCACCCCCGCCGTCCCTGCCCCCACCGCCCACAAGCGCAAGTAGGTTAGGGTTTGAGCTCTTCGCGGCCATGTTCTATCATGATGCTTTAGCCATCTATTGTCTCATGGTGACTGGTAGAGCTTTGCCCCTACACCCAGTTCCCCATCGTCGATGCTGCTTTTTGCCCCATCCCTGAACAGGTCAAGATCGATCCGTGTCTACACAAGTACAGCTTGCTGCCCGTCGGACTCGTCACTGAGGGCTACCACATCAGTGGATTCAAAGATGCTTCTGTCGCCTTTTCCTTCCTCTCCATTCTACCCAGATCTGACGCCTGTTTTCATTATTACAGTCTGAAGTACGACATGATACACTTTTTGTGTTTAGGATCACATGGTCCTTATTTCAGATCGATCGGAGTATCACTTAATACACTTGATACTACTGCGATACTAATGCTAAAGTATCGCTTGATACTTTTTTAACATTTAATATCATCACTTCATCTAGATTTTTCTTTTTCAGATTGGAAGTACGTGTACACATGTGTATACTGGATTGGTGACTTCTAGAAGCATCTACCTCTACAATCTAGAGAACAATCATACGGAATCTGGTTCTCTACATATACTGATTTGGTTATTGGTGCGGACTAGCTTGACAACTAATAAAATAGTAAAAAAAATACAGGCATTCTGAATGAATAACAAGATTTCATAGTTCAAATCTGTTGCCATATGCTTTATTCTTGACCCAATATTCTCTGTTGTGTACGCGGCAATGGCAGTTTTTTGTTCTATCGATCTTTGTTTTTGCTTGCATGTTCATGTGGTTGGTGCCTGGTGACACTAGACCTGTCTCTTATATGATGTTTGAATTCCAAACTTCCAAGTTCTTGTGGCTGCTCCAGGAGCGTCTATGAAGAAACAGAAGGCAAGGCCGGTTCCTATAGCAGGTCAGGAAGGAATAGAACATGGCTGATAGCCCGCGAGGGAGTTTGAACTCCAGACGGTTGTGTCGGTCTTGGGCCTGAGGCCATGTATTAGGGTAGTATAAAAACCCGAAGGTGTAATCAGCCCTTGGTCTGGTCGTATACATGCTCAAATACAATTGCGTAAAGTTAAATTATGAAAAAAATTATTGTTTTAGTATACATTTCTAAGATAAAACTATGGTGTTAGTACGAGCATTATACTAGTTCTATTAAGAGCCAAACCCAGGTGAGTTAGTATGCACGTCAGTTAGTGTACGTTAGTTAAATATGGTGGGCCCATAGCCCTTAGGACTCGGTCATTAGACCTAAGCCGAGATCAACTCTAACTGATGAAAGTGTAAAACTTGTGTAAATTATAAACGTGGGGACTGTCCTGGGCTTAAAAAAACGTGGGGTGAGCACTGACAGGGACTTCATACGCAAAGATCTTACGTCGCCTTGCTTCATACGCAAGATCTTACGTCGCCTTGCTCTTAGTGGCCACTTGTCATAGGCTCCCTGCTCGCCTATTTAAACGGTGTTCCGAAGTAACCAACGGCGTACCGCTCAAAATTTCATTCACTACCGGACTCAGTACCCAGCAAAGGCACTCGCAAAGGCCCGAAAACAGTCGGCAAACCCTTTGCCGACTGCTTTCCACGTCGACAGTCGGCAAAGAGGTGTCGGTAAAGACCTCTTTGCCGACTGCCATGCGACAGGCACTCGGCAAAGGCTTTGCCAAGTGCCAGGTAAGCACTCGGCAAAGATTTTCTGAAAAAATAAAAAAAAGGCGGGGACCCTCCAAACCCATCCACGGGGCCCGGTGAGCTCATCGACGCCGGCCGCCGCGCCGCCATCCCGATCGCCTCCGGTGGCGAGGGAGAGGGCCGCACACCGCCGGAGGGAGAGGGCTGCGCGCCGCCGGAGGGAAGGGGCCGCGCGCCACCGAAGGGAGGGGGCCGCCGGTGTGAGGGAGAGGCCCGGGCTCCGCCGGAGAGAGAGGGACGTGCGCCGCCGGTGGTGAGGGAGAGGGCCGCCGGTGGTGAGGAAGAGGGTCGTCGCGCCCCGCCCAACACCTCCGGGGGCCGCCACACCCCGCGCCGCGTCCCGCCCCGCGCAGCCGGGGGCCGCCGCGCCCCGCCCAACGTCGCCGGGGGCCGCCACACCCAGCGCCGCCGGGGCCGCCGCGCCCAGCGCCGTGACCCGACCAGCGCCGCTGGGGGCCGCCGCGCCCAGCGCCGCCGGGGGCCACACGCCCCGCGCCGCCGGCGAGAGAGAGGGGGAGAGATGGGGCGCGCTGTGCCTGGTGCGAGAGACAGAGAGGGAGAGAGGTGGACAGAGGTTGGCGGCGGCTAGGTGTGGGTAGTGGGTGTGGAGTTTAGGGTTAGGTTTAGAATATATATGTGATTCGGCTGGTGGGTTGCTGGGCCTTATTGGGCGGCTACTTTGCCGTGTGGCCTAGGAAGGGCACTCGGCAAAGGTTTTATTTTTTACTTTTTTTATTTTTTATTTTAAATCTGTCAAATTCAAAAGCATGAGAAGATGAACCCTTTTGAATTCAAACTTTTTTGTTGTTCTAGTATATTATTTACAAGCACATGTTCAAATTTGAGACTTTTTTATAATATTTTGCTATATTTCACTCATTTATTTTATTTACTTGAATTTTTTCGGATAATCCAAAATTGAATTACAGGTGTATAAAATAATAAAATGTAGCCACTCAAAAAATTATATTCATGTTAGAGAGCGTATATTAAGGCCTTATCTCGGAACTCACCCAAAATTTTAAACGACTTCTTCATGAAACATGACCATTCAGTTACAGGAGGAGTGTTTTTTAATTATATAAAATCCAAACGAAGTTCAAAAATCACAAAACTTGTTGAGGTGTCATGATATTGTATAAAGAGCCTCTGATAAAAAATTTGAAATGTTTCGAGTAATTTGTGACGTCGGATGTCTAAAACCCAGACATCTCCACACGTGACCACAAATGATCACCTGTGGAGATGTCTGGGTTTTAGCCATCCGACGTCATAACTTACTTGAAATATTCTCAATTTTTTACCACAGCCTCCACATACGATGGGATGACACCTCGTCAAGTTTCGTGATTTTCGGACTTCGTTTGCGTTTTATACAATTAGAAAACACTTCTCCCGCAACTAAATGGTCATGTTTCGTGAACAAGTCGTTCAAAATTTTGGGTGAGTTCCAGGATACTGCCTCAAAATATAATCTCTAACATGAATATAATTTTTTGAATGGCTATATTTTATTATTTTATGCACCTGCAGTTAAAATTTACTTTTTCGAAAAAATTCAAGTAAACAAAATTAATTCAAAAAATATAGCAAAAAATTTTAAATTCAAAAATATGATTCAATACAATTTAGAAAGATCACAGAAAAAGTTTAGAATCAAGATTATAAAAATCAAATATTTACCGAGTGTCAGGCTGTGGCACTCGGCAAAGACAGCCCCTTTGCCAGTCTGGCAGTCGGCAAATATTTTCGAGTGCCTGAGTCTAGCAGTCGGCAAAGGCCCTTTTTGCCGAGTGTTAGACTCAAGCACACGGCAAAGAGGACCTTTGCCAAGTGTCCAAGCTCTGTCACTCGGCAAAGCTTCAGACACTCGGCAAAGAGAGGTGTTCTGGTGGTGATTCTTCTGGCCGGAAAAGCTGAGCAAGGTTGAAGAAGCAGCTCAAGTAGATTTCATGGAGATGGAGCAGGGTGGCAAGACGGCCCACGGGTGGGCTGCCAGGGATGCCTCCGGCCTGCTCGCCCCTTACAACTTCTCAACAAGGTCTATCGATGTCTCTCACACACATATAACGACATACACTTGCGTCGCGTCTCTTTGCATGTCCGTGCGGACACTTGTACGAACATTACATGACATTCGTGCTCTGCTTGACGGTGATTTCAGGGTTCAGCGGGACGGCGACGTGACGATCAAGGCGCTCTTCTGCGCCATCTGCCACACGGACCTCCACGTCATCAAGAACGACTGGGGCAAGGCCATGTACCCCGTCGTCCCAGGGTACGTAATACTTGCCAACTTCTCATAGCCTAACATCATCTAATGCTCAGATCGATTTCTAGATTCTAATCATCTAATGGTGTGCACGTCGTCAACACGTACAGGCATGAGATCGTCGGCGTCATCACAGACGTCGGCCATGGCGTCACCAAGTAAGGCTGGAGACACATTGGGCGTACTACTGGATCCGCCGTCTTTGCCGAGTGCCGGACGCACTCGACAAAGACATCTTTGCCGCTGGTAAAGGCTTTGCCAAGTGCGGCTCTCGGCAAAGCCCACTTGGCAAAGAATTGGTCTGCAAAGGAGTCTTTGCCGAGTGCCACCTGACAGGCACTCGGCAAAGGCTTTGTCGAGTGCCACGCCAGCACTCGGTAAAGGTAACGAGCGACGTCAACCTGACGGCACCCTTTGCCGAGTGTGACGTGACAGGCAATCGGCAAAGATATTTTATTTTATTTATTTTTTAAAAAATTAAAGATTTTTTATTTTTTTTTGAAAAATTGTTTGCCGAGTGCTGGCGCTCGGCAAAGGTATGGTCTCTTTGCCGAGTGCCACGCCAGCACTCGGCAAAGCTGGGCTCTGCTGGAAAAATGCCTAGCTTTGCCGAGTGCTGGCACTCGGCAAAGCTGGAATTTTGTTTTGTTTTTTCTTATATTCCAGACATGCAATTTGACATATATTCATAACAATAGACTAGAATATCACATAAAAATCATATTTCATCATCAAATGACGTCTCAACACGAATTCATACATAAAGGTCTTTAAATTCATCCGTTACATCGATACAAATTTATAACATGTCCATAAGAGCGATAAGTTCATCGATACAAGTCCACAAGCGGACAATAGAGGTACCTAGCTCGACCCGGCGTCCCTAGGGGCCCCAGAGCCCCCACCTTGCTCCCACGAAGACCACCCTGACCGCGGCGCCGACTGGAACGTCCAGTAGGGCGGCGGAAGCAGAGGGCCGCTTGTAGGCTCGGAGTGCCCCTGCTGCGTCGGTGGAGGAGGAGCGGTACCTGGCCACGTGAACCCCTGAGTCGGGAAGGTCGGGCCCAGTGGAGGGCTGGCATCTGCAGGAGTCGGGTTCGAACCCGTCGACTGTTCCTGCACAAAGGACAAGTGATCTTATTAGTACCTGTAGGATGGCCACACAAGCTAAAGCAACAGGCAATGTACTCACTGGAGTCCCTATAGGAGTAGGCACAGGAATAGGTGGTGGAGCGAAGATCGAGGCAGGGAGTTCGTCCTGCTACACTCCCAGGATCTGAAGGGTCCGGAAGTAGCCGGCAAAGTCCTGCATCTGCTGGTAGTGCTGCATGATAGCCGCCAGCTGCTGCTGATGGGCCACCGCCTGGGCCTCCTCGTTCGCCTGCAACTGCCCGATCTGGGCCTGCAATATTACACCCGCAAGGTTGATGGTATATGAAGACAAGGTACATGTGTGAAATGAGTGAACGACGAATAAAACTGCACTTACCTGAAATGCCGAGAATATCTGCACATTGCTCGGCTGCCGAGGCGCTATGGGGATGTCGGAGGAGCTCCTGGTCTCGTCTCGTCAAATCTGGCTTAGCGTGGGAACAGAGGATGACTCGATGGCGCTGTTGGCCATCCAGTACCGGCCGTGCTGCTTCCCTCCTCCCAACCTTATCAAAAGGTCTGTGTCTAGCGGGTCGATGGTGGGATCGCACGTCTCCCCATGGCGCTGGCGAGCCGCGGAGGTGTACTCGGTGAGCTTGGGGTAGACGCTCGCGTTAGTGTACGCGTCGGGCCCGTCCGCAAGGTCGTAGACGTTGTCCGCCACCGTCGCTTTGCCCTTGTGAGCAAGGGCGTACCCCATGAACTCGTTGATGACCTGCCCACCATGCGACTGCGCCTGTGAGGAAAACACAAATATGGTTACAAGTAATGACAATTGAGCGCTAGAATAAATAGATCAACAGAAGCATACCCATCTTTCCATAAACAATGGGAGGGACTGGTTCCCTTGGTGGTGTGGTGCCCCTCACATCTGTAGGCGGCGCTCCTGATGTTCTCTGTGCCTCTGGTACGCCACGTCCGTGGTCCACTCACGCACAATGGCCGCCCAACAGTCCTGGTACTTATCACACCACTCCGGACATATCTGCATGACATCAAGTATTTGACATGCCAGAAGATGAATTAAATTTTTCACAGAAGAAGTTAGAATGAATGTTTCCTACTTAATTACCTGCATGTACTGCACCTCGGTGAGGTCGGTCTTCCTTTGGAGTAGCATCTCCCTAATTTGCGGCTTCATCACCACCTGGCCAAGCACATTGGTGTAGTAGGTGATGACGCACTAGAGATGCGCCCCGTGGTACAGGTCCTTGAGACGATCTTTGTAGACCGCCTCTTGCACTCGCGCTGCATGCTGCTCTCTCCCCTCCTCGCACATGAAGAATTCTTGCACATAGAACTCACACTCATCATTGTTTCAAGAACGTCCAATGAATACGTAGTATTGAGAAATGCGGTATGATGAAAAGACTCACCCAAAACTCCCTCTTGATCTTCGCCGCCAAGGTTTTGCCGTTGGAGTCCGTGACACTAGAGAAGTGCTCCCACCTCATGGGCGCCTATACCTCACCCTTGTGGGTGACCAAGACAGGGTAGTACTCCCTAATCAGTAGGCCCTGGATGCCATTGATATGGCGTGAACCACTCCCTCCGCTCACAAACGTCCAGCTACTGTATGAGTCATTAACAACAATTGTTATTTTGCAGTTTAATTTTTAACATTTCATATGAACAAGTAGTGAAATCAATAATGGATACTTACGTCTCACCCACAGGTCGAATCACCGGGCGGCGGGAACGGAGCGGCCGTGGGTCAGGGAGCGACGAGGGCCCGCGCTGGTAGGGCTTGCTCAAACCTGAGGAAGCCATCTCGCCTGGTGTCACCGTCTCGTCTGGTGTCGGCTCACCCCGTCGTCGTCGTTGTCATCACCATCGCCTCCACCGTCGCCGTCACCGGTCGTCATCGTCGTCCCCCCTTGCGGGGCCTCTTGGAACTGCAGCCTCCTCGTCGACGTGTGACGTCCGCTGTGGGCATCCCCCCTACTGGTCGACGGCTCCACCAACACTTCCTCCTCCTCATCGTCGTCGGTGATCACCTGCTCCTCATTGCGGATCTGGTACTGTGAGCGGACCTTTCGTTGCGGCCGCTGCCGCCTTCCGCCTGGCATTTTGTCGAGTGCCTGTAATGATAAAGATTAAAATAGTTAGCATAAATAAATGACAAGTACTTGTAAAGAAACATAATTGCAAGGTAATAATAACAATATAGTATTACATAAATTAGAAATTATCTCCGCGAACGGCAATATGGCTGGCATGTAGTCGTCATCACTATTGTCGTCATCACTATCAATATTGTCGAGATCTCTTAAGTGTCGAGCATCATCTCCATCGGCATCATCTCCATCATCATCATCTACATCGTCCTCAACAACTCCATCGCACACCATCTGCCATCGCTCAAGGATTCGTAAGTCCTTAGCATCCTGCACCTCATCACCCTCGTCCTCATCGATGTCATTGTCTACTTCCATGCCCATCAGTGAAAGAATGTCTATCTCCAAACTCCCTTCTAGCCCCTCAGGTTGATAGAATTCATCTGTCTTTGGGTCAAAGTTGTAATCATCATTATTTGGGACAGCTTTACCGTGCAGCGATACCAAGTGCACAAGGCTCCAATCCGCAAGCTTCTCATCTTTTTGGCACTCCCATGGGAGGTAATAAACTTGCGTGGCATCTCGGTTAGCCATAATATAGATATTGTCTCCTTTATAGTTGGAATCCTATCGAATTTTGACTTGCCCAATCTTAAGGTATTTTTTCATGACATCAGGATCGAACCAATGGCATTTGAATACCACTGGCTTAAAATCTTTGGCACCCAAAAATTTGAGCTCGTAAATCTCTTCGACTATGCCATAATAGTCCTTCTTATCCATGTCGGGCATACGAACTCCGCAGCACGTGGTTTTTAGGTTAGGCCGACTCTCCTCATAGCTTCTCGTGTGAAAGCGATAGCCATTCACATCATAAATGGTGAATGACTTGACCCTACGGGAGAAGCCACCACCCACCTGTTTCAATTCATCACTCATTTCTGCATCTGACTGGGCCTGCAAGGTCAGGACAGGTAGATCGTTACATTACTCTCTCCTAGGAGCAAAGTGGAATCTCAAAGTCAGAACGAGGTTACTTGGATGGTAACTTTGTATAGAACCAGGAAATGAAATCGGACACACCATGTCTAAGAAGATGGTCTTCTTCTTGCTCAGTAGGAGCCCTATTGCCTCTCCAGTGTTTATTAATATACTCCCTGAAAAAAACAAGAGACAAGGGGGTCGGATCGATAGGTGGAGGATAGTGACGGCGTATGTAACAAGCTCATTGAGAACTTACTTCTGATAAGGAATGCATTCATCAAGGTTCAACAAGTAGCTCGTGATAGTGCGCCACTCATCATGGGTCAATTTCTTGTTGGTACCTGCGCTTCCTCTTCCGAGAACCCCTTGGAAAAGGCTGAGCTTCGATGAGTTCTCATCGGTGTTATAACGAGGGGTTGGATTGTGCACGCTGGGAAGTTTCTCAGTATAGTACGCCTATGTGAAGGTCGATACATCCTCTAGAATGAATGCCTCTACCATGGAAGCCTCAGATTTGGCTTTATTTCTACATTTTTTCTGAAGAAGCTTTAGACACCTCTCGATTGGATAGCACCAATGGGCCTGCACGGGCCCCCCAATCGTGCCTCGCGTGGTAGGAGCAAAATCAGATGTTGCATTGACAGGAACAAGCTGGGTGAAAATATCATCTCCAACTTGTAGAGCAATAGAGGTGCAACCTTCTCTAAGTCAAGACAAACGTCCCGAGATAACTCCTTGGCACAAAGCTGGCGGAAGAAAAAGCTTAACTCTGCCAGGACGCGCCACACTGGCTCGGTGAGGTATCCCCGGGTCATCGTAGGAAGGATCCACTCAATCCATATGTAGAAGTCATGACTCTTCATCCCTGAGACTTTCATAGTCTCCAAGCTCACTCCCCTACTTAGATTCGTCGCATACCCATCAGGGAACTGTAGCGTCTTGATCCACTGCAGTACTTCCTTCCTATCTGGCCTTTTTAGGATGTAATCGGCCGGGCCCTTTTTCCATTTCTTGCCTGGTGCAGGGGTCTTCATCACTAGCTTTGGTCTATCACAAATCCTTTCCACGTCCAATCTACCCTTAACATTGTACTTTGACTTCTTACCAATGTCCATGAGTGTTGCCCAGAGTGCCTCGGCGATATTCTTTTCTGTGTGCATTACATCGATGTTATGTGGAAGAAGAAGGTCCTTGAAGTACGGTAGCCTAGTCAAGCCCGATATATGAGTCCATATGTGGTCGTTACCATATCCAATAAAACCATCGTTCTTTTTATCAATTTGGAGAGCCTCTATCCCGGCAAGGATGTCGACGGGGCTCTTAACCTGAGGAATGGGGTCAGTGACTTGAACACCTTTCGTGAAGTGCTTTTCATCTCATCTCAATTCATGGTTCTGAGGCAGGAATTGCCGATGTTTGTCGAAAGAAGAATACTTGCCATCCTTGGCCAGCCAGGTGAACATCACATCTGCCTTGTATGTTGGGAAAGGGAACTTCTCGTGAACAGACCACGCGCTGAATAAGCCATACGCCAGGAAGTCATGCATTGAATACTAGAACCAGACATGCATTGTGAAGTTCCTCTTTGTAGCTCGGTCGTACGTCAGTACCCCCTCTTCCCAAGCATGTTGCAATTCATCCCACACTGGCTGCATGAATACACCCATATTATTGCCCGGGTGTCCAGGTATTATCAGTGTCAAGAACATATTCTTGGGTTCAAACATGACGCCGAGGGGAAGATTGAGGGGGATCACGAACATGGGCCAACAAGTGTACGGGGCCGCCATCATTCCAAATGGGTTGAACCCATCTGTTGCTAGTGCTACGCGTACATTCTGAGCCTCCATAGCCTTGCCAGGATTCAAGTCATCAAAGTGCTTCCATGCATCACCATCCGTTGGGTGTACCATCTTGTCACTGTATCTTTTGCCATTCTTGTGCCACGTCATCTGTTTCGCGGACTCCTCTATCATGTACAGCCGTTGGAGCCTCTGTAGAAAAGGAAGGTGTCGTATGACCATCTCAGAGATCTTAGATTGTTTCTTCTTGCCATCACTATCTTCTACCTCCACAAACCTAGAGGCTTTGCACTTTGGACAGTGTGTTGTTGTCTTGTGGTCTCCCGTGAACAGGACGCACCCCTTCAGACAAGCTTGGATCCCCTCATATGACGTCTTAAGTGCATGAAGGAGCCTCTGTGACTCGTACGTGTTCTTCGACAGGGTGTGAGGATCCAAAAGCAGTTTGCCAACAATTGTCAACACGAGATCAAAGCCGTCTCGACTAATGCCCAGTTGCGACTTCAATGATATTAGGTGTGAAATGGCATCTAGTTGTGAAACCATTGTCTTCTCGTGAAGGGGCTTCTTTGCCGCCTCCATCATGGTGTAGAACGCCTTTACGGTTTCCTTTGGATCTTCCTCCACCTCCATTCCTTCAACGAACCGTGCATCGTGAAAGTCTACCATCATGTCTGCCATCCCGGCATCTCCATCATACTCCTCGAGTAGGGGTCTCACCACATCCTCCCTAATATGATGGTGTTCACCATGGTGGATCCAGTGGGTATAGTTTGGAACAAATCCATTATCATGAATATCTACTCCCACCTGACGCTTTTGTTTCTTTTTCTTGTTCTTACACTTGCTGCAGGGACACGGCATCCGACTCGACCCTTTAGCAGCTGGGTCAAATGCATGCTCCAGGAAAGCATTGGTCCCCCTAACCCATTCCAAGCTCTTACTTGCAAAACCCATGTACATCCACTCACGGTCAGCCATCCTCTGTCATGCGCCAATGTAAGCGAGTAATAAAACTAGCATTTGCATCTACAAGGCATTCCTACCATCTAATAGGTGAAGGATAGGTCCTAATCCCACCCGAGGATGCGTAGATGAGATTAGCTTCATGCTCCACTCCCATCTAAGACAGAATTTCGGCAGCACCTCCCCGCTGTTCTCTCGATACACGTCCCGGTGGGGAGAGTGTGTATCCAGAGAACAACGGGGAGGTGCTACCGAAACTCTGACTCGGAGGGAGCAGAACATGGAAGCTAACCCATCTACGCATCCATGAGTTGTCCAAAAAAATATGAACAATCCGAAAGAGATACCATCGCAGATATGCACTGATCCGCATACCAACGACCGCATATCCCTTTTGGACGGGAGACGCCCAACTCGGTTACGTGATCTACGTACGACAACAGTAAGGAAGAGAGGTGATTTATACCTAGGGTGGCAGCACAGAGGCGAGTCAGTGCACGAACACGATCAGGGTCACCGAGGTGCTCCAGATCCCCTCCGACACGTCCTGCTCTGCAAAACAAGAAACACATCACGATTAGTTGAAAAATTAAGTAGAACCTCCCATGTACGGAGAGGTTTCCAAAACCTGCAAGAAAAGTCGGCACGAAGGCCAATGTCCACATTTAGGGCACGATGGCCCACACATCCAAAAACCCGGCACGAAGGCCGTCAACGACACATACGACACGAGGAGGTTTCCAAAATACACTATAAGTACAAAATTTCAGCAGAACCTCCCCTGCACGAGGAGGTTTCCAAAACCTACAAGAAAGAAGCCAGCTCGATGGCCGACAACATATATACGGCACAATGGCCTGCACATCCACAAACCCGGCAACGAAGGCCATCAGTTACAAACCTGGGGCTTTACCTTCTTCTCCGGCGAGGGACGGGGACGACGGCGTGGACGAACGGCGATGGGCGGGGATGATGACATGAACGAACGACGTCGCTGAACAATGTCGACGAACGGCCTCGGCGACGTGGACGAAAAACCACCGACGTGGATGAACGCCATCGACGAATGGCCACCGTGGTCCTTCTCCTCCTCTCTTCTCCTTCCTCTCTTCTTCTTCTCCTCCTTCTCCTTCTTCTTCCTTCTCCTCCCCTTCTTCTTCTTCCTTCTTCCTCCCTCCTCTTCCTCCTCATTGGCCAGACAGTACCTAGGCGGCCGAGGGCGGCGCAGGCCGCCGGCGAGGAGCGGGCAAGGAGCACGGGCGGCACTGGCCGCCACGGAGGAGCGAGGGTGGTAGGGGCTAGGCCGGGGCGGCCCGTGGCGGGGTGGCGATGGCGGATCCTGGGCACGAGGAGCAGCCGGCGGCGTGGTGTGGGCCGGGGCGTGGGGGAGCAGCCGACGGCGCTAGGCTGGCCGAGGCGCGGGGCACAGCCAGGGAAGGGGCAGCGGCGGCGGGGTGGGCGCGGCAGTGGGAGGTGCGGCGGCAGCGGGAGGCGGGGTGGGCGCGGCGGGGAAGGGGCGGCGGGGTGGCGGGGTGGGCGCGGCGGTGGGAGGTGCGGTGGCGGCGGGAGGCGGGGTGGGCGCAGCGGCGCGGGGGGCTGTGTGCGAGGGGGGAATGAGAGGAGAAGGGGTGAGGGGTAGGCCCGATTTGGGCCGGCCCGACTAATTTAGGGTTGGGCCTTTGCCGAGTGCCGCATAGGGCACTCGGCAAAGAATTAATTTTTTTTTCGGGCCCTCTTTGCCGACTGCCGGGCTGGGCACTCGACAAAGGCGGCTTCTTTGCCGACTGCCAGTGATGTGGCAGTCGACAAAGAGACTCTTTGCCGAGTGCCTTCCTTAGCACTCGGCAAAGTTTTCATTTTTTTTAATTTTGAATCCAAATTTTTTTTGTGGCCCAAGCATATTGTTTACAAGCACATGTTCGAATTTAGGACCTTTTTATAATATTTTGCTATATTTCCTTTATTTATTTTATTTACTTGAATTTTTTTGCATAATCCAAATTTGAACTACAGGTGCATGAAATAATGAAATATAGCAATTTGAAAAATAATATTCATATTGGAGAGTGTATTTTGAGGCCGTGCCGATAAAATCACCCAAAAGTTTGAATGCCTTGTCCACGAAACATGACCATCCAGGTGAGGTAGAAGTGTTTTTTAATTATATAAAATCCAAACAAAGTCCGAAAATCACGAAACTTGTCGAGGTGTCATGTTATCGCATATAGAGGCTATGATAAAAAATTGGGGATGTTTGGAGCAAGTTTCGACGTTGGATGTCTAAAACCCAGACATCTCCACATATGACACCTTGTGATCACATGTGGAGTTGTTCGGGTTTTAGGCACCCGACGTCACAACTTGCTCGAAACTTTCTCAATTTTTTACCACAGCCTCCACATGCGATGACAACACACCTCGACACGTTTCGTCATTTTCGGACTTGGTTTGGATTTTATATAATTTAAAAACACTTTTTCCGCACGTAACTCATCATGTTACAACACCAACATGGTCGTAAATTCATGCGAGTTCCAGGATACGGCCTCAACATACTCCGAACATCATGAATGCTATTTTTTAAATGACCAAATTCTATTATTTCATGTACCTGCAGTTCAAATTTGGAGTTGTCGAAAAAATTCAAAGAAACAAAAATAATTGAAGAAATATAGCATAAAAAGTTAAAATTGTCCCAACTTTTCAAGTTGAGATGTATTTACTGCATCAAGGCCTCACAAAAAAACTGGAAAGAAAAAACAAAAAAGAAATTATGCTTTGCCGAGTGCCACTGGAGGCACTCGACAAAGAGTCCTTTGCCGAGTGCTGGCCGACCCTAAGCCCGCCACGTTGCAGGCCTTTGCCGAGTGCCTGGCACTTGGCAAAGGTGGCTCCTTTGCCGAGTGCCTAACGGCAGGGCATTCGGCAAAGGGGACGACCACGGATACCGTTTGTCCAGGCCCCACTTTGCCGAGTGCATCTCTTTGTCGAGTGCGAAGCTCTCGGCAAAGAGCCCATTTGCCGAGTGCTTCGCTTTGCCGAGTGCGAGACACTCCGCAAAGAAGTCTTTGCCGAGTGCGGGTTCTGGCACTCGACAAAGAGCCTCTTTGCCGAGTAGCAAAATAGCCCTTATTTTGCCACTCGGCAAAGCCTCCGTTTTCCGTAGTGGCGTGGGCTACTTCGTCAACTCCTGCCGCGCCTGCGAGAGCTGCAGCACGGGGCACGAGAACTACTGCCCCCAGCTCCTGATCACCTCCAACGGCGTCGACCGCGGCGCAACCACCAAGGGGGGTTTCTCCGACGTGGTCGTCGTCAGCCAGGACTACGTCGTCCGGGTCCCAGAGAGCCTGCCTCTGGACGGCGCCACGCCGCTGCTCTGCGCCGGTGTCACGGTGTACAGCCCGATGGTGCAGTACGTGCTCAACGAGCCGGGCAAGCACCTCGGCATCGTCGGTCTCGGGGGCCTAGGCCACATCGCCGTCAAGTTTGCCAAGGCTTTCGGCATGACGGTCACCGTCATCAGCTCGTCGCCTGGCAAGCGCGAGGAGGCGCTCGGACACCTTGGCGCCGACGCGTTCTTGGTCAGCCATGACGCCGCGCAAATGGAGGCAGCAGCCGCCACGATGGACGGCATCATCGACACGGTCTCGGCGGGGCACCAGATCGTGCCGCTGCTGGTGCTACTGAAGCCCATGGGGCAGATGGTGCTCGTCGGCGCACCAAGCACGCCGCTGGAGCTGCCGGCGTACGCCATAATCTCCGGCAGGAAGCGAATGGCCGGGAACGGCGTGGGAAGTATCGCTGACTGCCAGGCGATGCTGGACTTCTCAGGAGAGCACGGCGTCACAGCTGACATCGAGGTGGTGCGGATGGACTACGTCAACACAGCGATCGAGCGGCTCGAGAAGAACGACGTGAGGTACCGCTTCGTCATTGACGTCGCGGGCAGCCAGATGGATACCGTTGCTTAATTAGGTGCCCGTATGTGTATTTCGAGTCCTGCATTTACCGGGCGTCAGCCGTGTCGTGTGAAATTGTTTGCTCGTGTCTTTTTGTTAAGTTCACGCAAGTCAATAAACAAGGCAGAATACCAGGGCCATATCCATATGCTCTGCACCTCTGCTAGTGAGTGCTTATGTACGTTTTAATTTTAAAAAATTTGATTACGAAAGTGGATGCTAAAAATAAATCGGCTATTTTCTTCGTAAATTACAGTACAGAAGACACAAATACTCATGCAAACACTTTTGAAAGACTAAGCGTCTGAGTTTGATGAAATTACCGTAGTCATTTTAATGTCAACAATGATTGTTAAGTCGAAATAAATTTGGAAAAAATGACCCGGCCGATCTTAAGATTGATAAAGTCACCATCATATGCTATATGGTGTCGCTTGTGGTCATGATATGGACCACATGATGTACCTAAAAATTTGTCATATCACTACACTTCCACTGCGATGTTTGTGATAGAACTAAGTTTGATGTTGAACAGGTGATGTTCAAGAACTTGTGTGAACTATGCAGTTGCATTTCTATGTGCATTAATCATGTTGTATTTTGCGTGTTGTGAATAGCACAGATGGTGCAAGCTCAGAGATGACTAGATTAATTATGATAAATTAACTATGGTCAATAGATAGAGGATCCTCTCGAACGTGTATCTATGGTTTTTGGTTAGAGTACGCAGCCATTGTATGTCATGCAGGTGGGTTATAAACAAGGCCAGAGAGTTTTGAGTTGTGTTTCTTGATCGATGATATAATGAGTCACGATGCGTATACATTTTCCAGGAAGTTCCTATATATATGAACGATCACGAAAATCACTGGAGATTGAAACGATTACAAAGAACGAGAGTTGATCTTCTCAGGTTGGCATGTCCGACCGTTAGGGGTGCCCCTGGCGGACGCCGCCAGACCGCCGCTGCCGGCCGCCTGCCGCCATCCCGGCGCTAGCGGCCCACCCTTCACCTCCCTTCCCCCTTCTCGCACCTCTCCCCTCCCTACAGCCTCCAAGCTTGCGGATCGAGCCCCTCCTGCAACCTCCGCCGCCGCGGGATGTGCTTTCACCTGGGAGTCGCCGCCGCTGCTCATTGCCCTGTCGGGCGCCGTGGCCGCCGGTGACGGCCTCGAGGAGAAGACGCCACCCCGCCGACGCCGCCACTGACGGCCTCGAGGAGAAGACGCCTGGGCGCATCCCGCAGCCGGGGTGCGGCCACCCTCGGCCTCGCCCACCACCTACGGCTGGTCCCGGCTCGGGCTCTGGTCGCGAGGAGGGCAAATCTGGCTCGCCGCTGCCCCTGCTACGCCGGCTCTGCAGTCCTCCACTGCCTCGGCCTCCGGCGATGGATACGGGGCACCCAGCCAGGCTCTGACTTTGCCGGCCGCTGCAGACGGCCCTGCCTTCTCCCCGCCCCCGTCCCCTGCCGGATGCACCCCCTCCCCCTCGCCGCTAAGCACGCCAACGCCAGCACCGGCACGGGCGGCCGCCAAAGCAACACCTGGGCTGCACATCCCCAGCCATTGGCGTCGTGCACTGGATCTCCACGGACGTCGGCGGTGGCATCCTCCTCTGCCCCCCGCCTGGTGTTGGAGGATGAGGTTATTGAGGAGAATATCTCAGACGACGATGACAATGACGACGAAGTGACGCCAACGTTGGCTGCATGGACCTCCCTGTCGCCGGCGCTGCCCGTGGACGCCGGAGTCGATTCGGGCGCCCCAAGAGGCGTGCCGTCTCCACGGGCCGAAGCACCTCCCTGTCTGCTCTTGCCACACCCTTCTTCAGCCTTTGCGAGCAGATCCAAGGCTCAACGTTGGATGGAGGACTCCAGCGACCCTGATCTTGGCTGCACATCCTCAGCTTCCCAGTCGTCGTCGTCGTACCTGGAAGCTGCTCGTCGGGCCGCCTCGCCCATGGCAGCAGCAACGTGTGATGGGGACAAGTCTACCTCCTATTCGGTCGTCATCACCAAGAGGAGGTGTCGGCGCCGTCGTGCCAGTACCGGGGACGCCGACGGTCCCACATCAAGTTGTAGACACTAATGGCAGGTACACATGTTATCGGGACTTAGAGAGAGTTAATTCACCTAGCTAGTATACCTTATAATTTAGGACAGTCTGAATGTTTCATTGTTTAAATGCCTTAAGGAGGAGTAGTTTAAAAAATCAACAATATTTAGAAGTAGAGAGGAGGGGCCAACTTAGATTATCTCCACTAGTTTCTAAAAAATCAATTATTAGTAACTCATTGAGTTTTCCAAGTGGGGCTAACAAAGTTGGGAGCACACTTGTTGATTTTCTCTAAAAAATCAATTGGTAAATATTTGAGTTTTCCAAGTGGGGCTACAAGAGTTGGGAGCACACTTGTTGATTTTCTCCAACAAATTTCAAAAAAGAAAAGTTAATTGTAGGAGTGGGTTTTGAAAACTTTGGGAGATGCTCTTATAACAATCGGTTTCTAAAGGCAGTTTTGTAAGAATCATGTATTGTGGGGTCATGCGTTTAACGTACACGGTCGTGGGTTATCGAAGTACATAAATGTCATATTTCTCTACTTTTTTTTTGAAACAAATGCAATATCTATCGTAAATAAAGTATTAAGTTGGCATCATCTATCCCTGGGGTGCGTATGTGCGATGAGGGATGTTCCTTTGGAGCATTTGTTGGAACAACTTCGTAGCATAGCCGGCTCGGAGGGCACGGCCATTAGTATTGTGATTTTCCCGGTCACGATGTCCTAGGCCTGGTAGCGATGTATGCAGTCTGCAACTAAAACTAGGATGTATGCAGTCTGCAACTAAAACTTGGTTGGCTTCGCAGGCCGGGCCGCACGCAACCAACCAGCATGCACAGGCAATGAGCCCAACGAGCAGATAGCCCACAGTCTGTGTATACTGGGCCCACGTCTGAATGAAAACACCAATAGCAACGCCAAGTCGCCAAGTTGGCAACCTCCTCCCGCCGCGACACCTGGAGGGGAAGAAATCCAGCGGGCGTGGGGGAATGCCCATCTTCATCTGGAGAAGCACTTTGCCCCTCTTAGAAGCAGGTACATGTGCAAGGGCTGGGCCGCGATCCTTGCGTTCCTAGGCGGTAGAGGGCAACGTCGGACCGGTGGCATCTGCTTGGGAGGGCTCCAGATGAGTGGGGGAGGCCTCCTCAGCAGAACCTCGTCCTTGAATCTGGATAGGCGCCTGGCCGCCTCACGCGGGGTTTGTGTCCTGTCTCCATCTTCCACGGGTTGTGGCGACTCCTCGACCACGGCGTGACCGGACTCCATAGGTGTGGCTGTCTCCTCGCCCGAGGCGTCACACGATTGAGCGATCGAATCCATAGGCATTGCGGCTGTCTCCTCGCCCAGGACGTCACCCGCTTGAATGATCGCCGCAAGCGCCGGCGCCTCCTCGGAAGGGGTGTCGCTAGCCTCAAAGATCATGGGCAAAGGAGAGTCCTTGGCCACAACACTCATGGGTGGCTCATCAGCCGATGCCGATAGAGCCACGTTGGTCGACGCGTAACTCAGCCCCGCCTCAAGGACCATGGGGTCTGAAGCTGGGTGACCACCTGTAGTGTCACATTCCCGAATGAAGCTGAGATCGAAAGGGTCCCAGGTCTCAACATCCTCCATGGCAGAAGGTTCCAGCTGGTTAACGCCACGGAAGTTGCCAATGACCCTCACAGCATCGAAGGAAATGGCTTCCCGAAAGGCTTCAGTCACGAGGGCAGTGAGCAAGACCCGTAAGGCGTCGTGCCCGTCCAGGAGTGGCTCAGTCCTCGGTGGAGCGGGCCGGCTCCCTAGCAGGTGGGGGCCGGGGCGTCGACTCAGACGCCGAGCCCATAGGAGCCATGCTCCGCGGTCGTGACCTCGCTAGCATGAAGCGGTGCTAACAGCCTGTCGCAGCATCCCCACCGGCGCCTCCAGGTGGGTCGGTGGCGGGCGGGGTGTCCGATCTCAACGTGGATTGCTGACTGTGGCATTGGCCCTCGGTACTGCAAGCGTCGCGCTGCCGTGTGCAGTCTCTGGCCAGGTGTCAGAACCCCTGACAGAGATGGCAACATGGTGGGCGGTGGCAGGTGGCGATGTGGTGGTTGAATGATAGGCAGTTGAGGCAGCGGTCCCGTAGCTCACGCTGCACGCGGCGTATGGGGCGGGGAGGGTGCCGCGCTGGGGGGCTCTGGCCGGGGCAACACCTCTGGAAGGTCAAGATGGCAGACTAGATGGGGTAAATAGTCTTTTTTAAAATTAATCTCGTCAGCTAGACAATATAAATGCGGAATTACAACTATCGGCCTATCCAAGACTTCATCCCTCTATCTATTACTCTAGATGCACCTTATAAAAGATCCTAAACAAGCAAATAAGGTGTCTATCTAGCAAGTACACAACTAAACAAGTCTAGCTTGCAAGGTCACACAAACCTAAGAAACTCGTACTTTGGTAAGCGGATGTGCACCTAAATAATTATAATGAGCAAAAGCACAAAGCCAACTTAAGCTCACTAGATGCTCAAGGACAAGGCTAACAAGTCAAACCCAAGAGTTCAACTTTACTTAACTACGCAAGATAAGCAAAGCAAGGGAATCTACTTCTAGCTATACAAGCAAGAAGATGATTAGCAAGCTACACAAGCTAACTAATCACTAGAGCAACTACACATGTTATATATAATGAAAGTAAATACGATGCTTGTGTATGAAGATTGCAAACCACCGAGAAGAGTAGACATAAGTTGACACGGTGATTTTTACCGAGGTTCACTTAGTTGCCATCAAGCTACGTCCTCTTGTGTCGACCAACACTTTGGTGGTTCCTCCGGTATTTGGTGCTCCACGCCAATGCCCCTCACGGCACGCCTCCGCAAAGGCACCGCAAGCGAACCCACACACAAGTGCGGTAACTCAATGACACGCATAATCCAATAGAGTTGCTCTTCGCGATCCTCGTGGGGTGAGCATAATACCCCTCACAAATCCTCCTCTGGAGCACCGCACAATCTTCCTTACGTGCTTCATGGAGTCATAATCACCAAACCGTCTAGATGATGGCAATCACCAAAAGTAATAAGAAATCCACAATTGCAATCATCACCTAGTGCCGCCAAATATAAAACCCTAAATGCATGCACACTAGGTTTTCAATCCCCTTTCAAATTAGCCCTAGGCTTGAGATGAATACTAAGGGAAGGAGGTGGATCTTTGATCTCTCAACGTTGCCCACAAAGGGCTCTCTATCTCTCATGTAAATCTCAGCTCAAATCCATAGAGAGAGAAGAGAAGAGAAAGAACCCTAGCTCTTATTCTTGAGAAGGAGTGGGGAATAGAAGAGCTCACTGTACTATCCAGGAAGGAGAGGAGGCCGATGGCCTTATGCAGCTAGCCAACCACGGCCTGGCCTCCAACGGCTAGGGAGCGCAGGCTCCCCCACGCGCTTGCTCACTCGCTCCTCTGCTCCTCTCTGCTGCCCAAACGCCAACGGGAAAACACCAGCACGTTCGTCTGTCTCGAACACAGCGGCGGCGTCGGCGTTCTATGTGTTTCCAATTTGGAGCAGGTCGATCGAACTAGCAGAGCAGCAGAGCGGCAGCACTAGCTGGCCCATGTGGTCGCTAAGGCCCACGGAGGGGATGACGGGCCGGCCCAGTGCAAATGCAGAGCAGCGGTGCCCAACCTGCAGCGGTGCCCAACCAGCAGCATCGGCAGCGCCCTCATACGGTCGACAAGGAGCTTTTTGTATTTTTAAATTTTTTTAAAATTTTTTTTACAATTTTAATTTTTTGTTTCAAAATATGACAGAACTAGTCGTCCACAGTTAAAAAACGCCCACTGTGTGGGCGTTATATGTGACGTGGCACGGGACCGGCCGCCGTCGGTGCCGGCTTTTGCGGGCGGCTGCCTGTAGCCTAAAAAACGCCCACTGCGTGGGCGTTTTTTTGGTGGTGAGGGGCCGTCTGCAAAAGTGCGCGCTGTTTTGCGGGCGGCCCTCGGAGCAGTGGGCGTTTTTTGCGCGCCAGGGGGCCGCCTGCAAAACAGGCGAGGCTGCACAGTACTGTCTTCTGGACGGGACTGTCCATTCTTTACACCTATTAAATAGTACAACTGCTCCATTCTTTATAAGAAAGTTACACATCTCTATTGGTTAGCACAGCGGGGCTGGTGATGAGATGGTACAGGTTGGAGTCCCACTATCGCTCTTTTTTTTTTGTTGGTTTTAGCGCATTTTGCAGTGGGCTGCATCAATGCACAGTGCGGCTGTTTTGCGGGCGGTCCCCTGACGCGTAAAAAACGCCCACACAGTGGGCGTTTTTTGGCTGCTCCGAGGTCCATCCGCAAAACAGCGCGCACTTTTGCAGGCGGCCCCTCGCCACCAAAAAAACGCCCACGTAGTGGGCGTTTTTTGGGCTACATGCGGCCGTCCGCAAAAGCCGGCACCGGCGGCGGCCGGCCCTGTGCCACGTCACATATAACGCCCACACAGTGAGCGTTTTTTAACTGTGGACGACTAGTTCTGTCATATTTCGAAACAAAAAATTAAAATTGTAAAAATAATTTTAAAAAAAAATAAAAATAAAAAAAATTCGTCGACAAGGCCACAACATATTTCCAGCTAGGAACTGCCCTCTTGCCGTGAGCCTAATCAGGCCAGCCCAGGCAGCAGTGCGTCCTCTCCTTGCTTGTGGAAAATACGACGCCGGCCCATTCTAACGGGCAAACAGGCCAGCTGGCCAATGCCTGCGACCCAAACCAGCAGACCTCCCACGAGCACACACATGCATGCATTCTCAGGAACTCTTAACCATAGTCAGCTGGTTCCCACATGCTAATTAAAATTAGCACACACGTCGGTGCATGTATCCATGCACAGGACCCGTCCATCCTCTTCTCCTTTCACGTACACACATTTTCCTCTGGTCAAACTGCATATATGCATTCCATATTGAGAAAATGTACATGGCCAATGCATGCAGCAATGCCAGCCCCTGCGCTCCCTATTTTGGTCGACGGGCTGGCCCAAGTGGCCAGCGGCAGCCCAGCAGCGCCAAGCCAAAAATAGCGGGAGCAAATTCTCACCTTTCTCTTCCCTTTTTATAGCCACTTAATATCTATCTCTCCCAAAAATGCTAAACCAAAAATAGCACTTGAGATAGAATTTTCACATAGTCATTTCTAGGGATTTCTCAACCATCTTGCCATGTCACTGGCCCATATGCAATGCAAAACGAGACTCAAACTTAGTGGCACTAGATAACCGATGCAATTAAAAAACTTCTCCTCTTTATAGAATGGTTATCAATACTAAATCCGATCATAATCTTCTCTACTCGCCTATGACCGATGAAATAAAATGCCCTATAAGTTATACCTTGGTCTTGCGCATTACATTCCGTCTCCTTCTCCATCTCCGTCGATATCGATGCAACACATGCACCAATCAATCAAGAATGATATGATTCACTTCATATCATCACGTGACTGTATTGGTTCATCGATCTTGACCTTACTTGCTCTTCACCGTTGCGTCGGTCCATCGCGCCAAGTCTTGCTCAAGCTTCACAGCCTCGCAGTCCATCACTTCAAAGCCTCCGACTTGCCCTTCACGCTTGCAACCGGTCAAGCCAAGCCTTGTCTTGATCTTCTTCACCTTAGTCACATGACTCCATGTCATGTCTCATATGCAATGAACTCCTTCATCAACACATATTCACATGTGGACTAATCTCCTGTGTATCTCACATAACCACATATTAGTCCACCTAGGTTGTCACTCAATTACCAAAACCAAACAAGGACCTTTCAACCTCCCTCCAACCAGCTGCATCCGGAGGCGAGATCCGACGCCAGTGCCTTGGAGGGCGACGAGTGCCGATCCTCTGATGGGCCGGCGCCCTAGAAGGCGTGGGCTTCTTCCCCCCGCCGCCCCCCGCGGGCCGCATCCGTCGCCGCCACCGCATGCGGACTGCCTCTTGAACCCCGTGGCCGGTGCCCCCTCGATCAGGAGGTGTTGGTGTTGTCGGCCCTCCTCAGGTGGTGCCCGGCGGAGCTGTGGCCAACGGCGCTGCCTTTGTCATCCGCGTGACACCGTCAAGGCGTCCTTGGCCTCCACCCGCAGTTCAACCGTGGGAGCGCCGGCCGCCAAAATGGCCGTGCACCCCAGGGAACTCCAGCGAACGACCTCTACGAAGGACGGGACGACCGAGCCACACCAGGAGGCGTCATCGTCGACGTCCGCCCATCGGCGTTTCTTCGTGCGCCCTCCTTCAGGGTAGATCGAAATCGCGTCCTGTGAGAGCGTGGACGAGCTAGGAGCAGCGTCGGGTTCAGTCATCGGCAGCGCAGGGGCCGGAGATACGTCGGCATCGGGTCTCGGCGCCATAGACCCCAACACCGTGCTCTGTAGGGCGGCTCCGGCGTGGGATCCCGAACTAGGCGGCGGCGACGGCGTCCTATCCTTCTCCAGGTACGGTGGCCAGTTGCTATAGACCCGGCGGGCAGCGCCACCTGCGCCGGCGTCGATGTGGGCGACGGCGGAGGGGCCACCGCGCCGAGGTCAGGTCCCACGACAACGGCGTCGAGCACCTCCTGCAGGCCGACCACACAGCAGATCACGGCATTCCGCGCGTCCCGCACTACGGAGCAGCGCCCTGGCACGGCATCGAGGCAGAGCAGAACAACCACCAGCACGTCTGAGAGGCGCGCCCGCTCGCATTCGTCGTCGTGGACTGCCTCAACGCGAGCCGCATAGCCTCGGCATCTGCCGCGCGCACAGCCGCGACATGCCGCCTGACCAGGTACACACGAAGGGCTGCCTGGACCTTGGTGGCCGCCTCCGCGTCCGGTGACACCTCCCCCTCCGAAGCCAGAGTCCGCAGGCCCCCAACCGTGGTCCTAAGTGCGCGCGGCGGGTCGTCGCCGGCAGGGGCCGCGATGGAGGCCAGATCCGGCGTCTCCGGCCTCGTCAGGGATGGATCCACCGCCATGGCCGGCGTTCGGCTGACTTGCGGGGACAGGACAGGTCCACCATGTCCAGTGGCCCGTCCCGGGAGCTGCGCTTCGGTGGTGGTGGTAGGGAGGTGGCGGGAGGGAGAGATACGGTTGGAGGAGGAGGAGATGGAGCAGGAGGACGCCGGCGCCGAGGCGGAGGCCGCCGCCGGCGGGGGTGGTGGCGATGCCACTAGCGCGCCCTAGCGGGCCTCATGGCCCAACCGTTCCACGTCCCCAGCAACAGAGGGAACTTCATCCACCAGCTAGCAGTCAGCCAGCCAGAGCTAGCTAGAACCATTATTGAAACTTCCATCGCGAAGAGAATCCGGATTCCGCATATCTTAGCAAATGCTCGCAGCACCTAGTTCGGAATTGGAACAAAGGCATACTCCATCACTCACTCGGGGCCCTGAAAAGTGAAAACAGAACGTAAACGGGTGGCAGGCAAGCAGAAGCAGATGACTATGCCAATCACCCTTTCCCTTCTCTCTTTTTTGACGGAACCCCTTTCCTCTTTCTCTGAGACTTGATTAGTACTGTGTTGTACTACCTTTCTCCCCTAAATAAATAAATTTATGAACTTATTTTAAATCCAATTAAACTTATAGAAAAGAGCATAAAGTTAAACGGCCGCAAATAGAGTTAGTTAAACTGCTGGCATCATCATATATACATATAGAGCACCCGCCAAATAAAAAAGAACAAATTGATCTTTGCTCATATGAGTTATCTCGTTACGCAACTTGACAGAAAGAAATTAAGCAGTAGAGAGAAAACAGAAACACCCAGCGCCAACCAGTCAGCCGGAAGCGTTGCATGCGTTTGACATGACGTGGGGTGCGCGCACATCATCCAACGACAAAAGCAGTAGTGGCGGTCAAAAGGAGGCTGGCTAGCTCTCGTAGCCTGCAACGCTGACCGTGCGTGGTCTCGTTAGCAGGACAGGTCAACACACGAATGCAGTTGCAGGCCGGCACGACAGCGCCTCAGATATGTATCACGAGAAGTCCTACGTACGTACGCATCAAAATTCACTCCCCGAATCCCAATTTGCCGAGTATTTTTGTTTGCCGAGTAATTTTCTGGGCACTTTCTTTATCGAGTGCCAGAAGAAAAACTTGGCAAAGAGGCTTCTTTGTCAAGTGTCAGGTGCCGAGTCTTTTTACTGGCACTCGGCAAAAAAGCCTCTTTGCCGAGTGTAAAAAAAATATTCGGCAAAGAAAATCAAATTTTAAATCTCTAAACGAATTTAAATAAAAAAGTTTCAACGGTAAAGTTGTTTAACTCATCAAGGTCTATAAAGTTTATTTTGGTCATTTTTTTATTTGACAAAGTGAAAGTAAATTTGTTCGCAAATCTTACGTGTCTCTCTCATAGTTTATGAAACTATAAGAGAGATATAAGATTTGTGAACTATGTTAGAACCACCATGTCGAATGACCAATCATCCAAAGTAAAGTTTGTACATCTTGAGAAGTTATAAAATATTATAGTTAAAAACTTTTTTATTTGAATTCATCTTGTCATGTTAAACTACGTTTGAATTTTTAAAATTTAAAATTTTTAAATAACCTCGGATGGAAAAATACACAAAATAAATTTTATAGATCTCAAAAAGTTATGAAACTTTGTAGTTGAAAACTTTTTCATTTGAGTTCATCTTGTCATGGTAAACTACGTTTGAATTTTCAAAAATTCAAAATACGAATTTTCTAAATGACCTCGGATGGAAAAACACCCAACATAAAGTTTGTAGATCTCGAAAAGTTATAAAATGTTGTAGTTAATAACTTTTTTATTTGAGTTCATCTTGCCATGCTAATCCTACGTTTGAATTTCTCAAATTTGAAATTCAAATTTTATAAATGACCTTGGATGAAAAACTTCTTAAACGAAAAATGTAGATCTCGAAAAGTTATGAAACTTTGTAGTTGATAATTTTTTAATTTAAATTTGTTTAAGGTATTAAAAATATAATTTACACTCGGTTTGATATAATATGTGGGGAACTAAAACTACTTATATACACATGTGATGATGAAGTGCAGTGGTTAAGGCAGAAACCGCGTGAAAGAGAGGTCATGAGTTTGAATCCCCGTCGCCGCAAAGTGTGCAAAAACCCTCGAAAAAAAGACCATGGCTAGGGTTGGTTGGGGCTGGCTAGTGGGTCTCTTCCCCAATTTAAATTTTTTTCCTATTATTTTTAGGTTTTTTTTATCTTTGCCGAGTGCCAAAACTTTATCGAATGCCATGGCACTCGGCGAAAATCTCTTTACCGATCAATTTTTTGCTGACTAATTTTTTATCGAGTGTTCTTTACCGAATGTCACACTCAATAAAGGCTTTGCCGAGTGCCTTAGGCACTCGGCAAATCGTCTTGCGGAGGCACTCGGCAAATCGCCTCGTTCCAGTAGTGAGTCTAGAGACGCCGCCACCCGTGTCCTGCACACGTGAACGTCTTCATGAGCCTTGTCATAGACTGGCACTGCATAGGAAGTGCTATGTATGGTCACATTGAACGTTCTTTCGCTTGAACTTGTTATCTATTATTATTAGTAGAAATTCAGTAATGAAGAGTCATTTTAGAAACCTTTGTTTTAGTCCTAATTATACGATAGGCAGATTTGATGCAGGGGTGCGAAAGCTTGGCTATTCAGTGTGTGAGTAATAGGCTAATTTGTAACAGTTCCCTAGGAGAGAATGGGTCTAATGTACATTTATTTGTTCCTCCTAGTGCGCCGGGAGCTAGACGTGTCATGTAACAATATAACATAAATTTTTTCTGATCTTAATGCAAAAACATGCAGACCTTTTGCACATTTGAGAAAAAAATTATGCGACAGGCATATCTAACTAGGCGGGTCATCGACGATAACATGAACGCTTAATTAATTTGCGACAGGCAATCTAGCGGATTAGCGGGTATATGAATAATCCATGAATCTCCGGAATAAAATAAGTAAGTTGTTAGCAGCCGGACAATGATAAGTGGTAGTTGACGACAAGTTAAAGATAAATAGAGGACGGAGTTGATCGCCGCCGGCTCGGCACCACCCCGGGATGTGCCTGTGCAGATTGGTTGTATTGTAGCGTTGCCTAGCTAGCTAGCTAGCTGCCTCTGCCTATAGTAGTTGCAGCCCGATCAGGACGCCTGAGCCTTGGCATGCATTGCATTTGCCAGAGCTAAACCACGTAGGCGTGATTTTCTTCCCCCCAATCATCTTCGATGCTGCGCGAAGACGAGACCCAGCAACGTACGTCCACATACAGTGAATATCTCTCTGCTGCCCTTTGGCTCGGGTATACGATGAAATCTCTCAACTACTTTCTCATGATAGGGTAGTAGGTAGCTGATGAGCTTACGCCTCCTCAAAATCTATCTTCATCATCACGTATACTACGTAAATAATCTGAAAATTCAATGTTCTATTAGAATTGGTGAAAATTTTTACTGATATATAATTATAAAGCACAACTAGGTAGACATATACAGTGCTTCCATTCAAAGGAATTAACATGTATAAAAATAAGAGCATCTTCACTAGATTCCACATCCATTTTCCCTAAAATGTCAAATAAGATCAGAAGGGGGACATAACAGATTATGAAAAGATCCATCCACTAAAATATAGTACAATATCAGTGGCTCATCAATTTTGTTTTTCTCTCTCCGATCCCTCTTCTTTCTTTCTCTCTTATCTTAAACATCACACGGCACTCGGCGGACGAGGGCCACGCATGCAGATTTTCTCCAGACTCGCCTGTGAAGCAAATTAAAATCTCATCAACTTTCTAGGCAAATTTTAGACAATATATTTTTTTTTTTGGCCATGCAGTCACCTGCACATCTAACCTAAATATATAAACCTTACGTGCTGCATCAGGATGACGAATTCCATCATTTTCGTAGTATGTCAGAGTATCGTACGTTAACACAGAATGTTTACTTTGGTTGCACTCTGTCATGTGACAGTTGAATGAACTATTGTTTGTCCTCTACCACTAGCCGCCTCACCGCTGTCACTGCCCGATCTGTTAAATTTCAAACGGTCACATTTCACTTTCATGATTTCCCGGTTAATGGGCAGGTGGGTATGGCAGTATGCCAAGTGGATGGCATCTGATCTTGGACACGCGACGAAACAGCAGCCACAGAAAAAAGTGCATGATGATATAATAAGCAGCAGGTTTGGCCTTATGCCCATATCCATGATATAGGCTACCGACAGATGCTAGTACTTGTTACCGTGCCATATATATTGGACAGCGATACCCTCTAACTGGGGAGTGGGGAACTGAGTGAAGTGGGTACCAAATCAGTGACTCCAATAATTTAGAAGCTTTTATTTGCTCCTATACAAGCATAATCTTCCGTTACTGCAAGTGGAACTCCACGATCATAGTCATATAGGATAGGATCAACACATGATCATGGGATAGGACCAACAAAAAAAAAGGATTTCCTTAATATTATGCAACCTAGAAATTTGCCAATAAGCTTGTACGGAAACAAGTTCAATTGTAGCTACGGTGGTTACTCCAAACTATAGGTAATAACTAGTGTTGTGAACATTTTGTAGTCTACAATACCCCGTTTGTTCCAAGTTATAGTTCATTTTGACTTTGTTCAAAGTCAAGCCTTTTCAATTTGATCAAATTTATAGGAAATTTCACTAAAATCAACATCAATGAAATGGTTTTTTATAAAATTCTCAATGAAACTTATTTTGATAGTGCATTTGTACAAGCTTGTAGATGCTAATATATTTTTCACTAAAAAAATTGGGTTACAAAGCTTTCTTTGAGTCGAAGCACAATGCTCGGGGGTACGTCTTACCCATGTAGGACGAGTTTTTTTAATGTCTATGAAACCGTAGAACAAAACTTTCATTGACAATATTTTTGTTTAAGGATAACATGCAAATTTTGGAAACAACGCCATAAAACTTCTTACTAAGACTATCCTAAAAGCCATATATCATCCTAGTAAGTTCCAACCTCTTAATTGCAAGATATCCGCATCATCATCTTCACTTAATTTTGTTCCAAATTCTTCGCTCTCCCGTAGCAACATGTGGGGTATTTCCTATTAGATAGTACTAATGCTCTACCAATAACCTAGTTGGAATAACTATGCTAATCATGGAATGAAGAAGCCATTTTTGAAGCAAAAAATAATTCAAAAGAGTCACGAAAGGTGGATTTAGGAATGAGACGATTTCATGGTCACGTACGTGGATTTGGAAATGAGAACTTACATACATGCATTAAGGAAAAAGATCACGGTCACCTAGGTGGATTCGGAAAGGAGACGATCATGATCACGTACGTGGATTTGGATATGACACTTGCTACAAGCATCACAAAGAAAAGATCTCGACATCTATGGCTAATCAATCAAATTATGTCATATATCCAAAGTTACAATTGCAATATAAAAAGGATTTTGGAAGAAGCATAGCAGGTCCGTGAGGTGAGACTATATTATTATTGGAGTGTCTATGGAATATACAAAATAGGTTGTTATCATCATCATCATTTTTTTGTGCAAAAGTTTGTCGTCGTCATCTGAGAATGTGACATTAGTAGATGGGACATGGTAGGTTATCATATCAACTCGATACAAGTCAGCATGGATCAATTCAACCAGGGCACTCGGCAAAGAAATTACTTAAAAAAAGAAAAAATCTTTGCCGAGTGCCCCTGACAAGGCACTCGGCAAAGAAATTAATAAAAAATAAAAAAATCTTTGCCGAGTGCCCCTGACCAGACACTCGGCAAAGTAACCGATCACGACGCGACGTCCACTTTTCTTTGCCGAGGGCTGACTTTTGCACTCGGCAAAGACTTTGCCGAGTGTCCGATAAAAAGCACTCGGCAAAGACGTCTTTGCCGACCCGATTTTTGCCGGAGGCTCTTTGCCGAGTGCTGCACTCGGCAAAGGCTTTGGCGAGTGTAAAACAGCCTTTGCCGAGTGCATTTGCGAGTGTAAAACAGCCTTTGCCGAGTGCATTTTGCACTCGGCAAATTAGCCGTTTCCGGTAGTGAGAGATCAGAGTGATGATTGTCTTTTGTACGCACCGAAATTGGGTGAGGTCAGAAAAGAACTGAACAAAGTCCAACGACACAGACGAACTAATAACAGTATAATAATAATTGAATAAGTAATTGTGTGGATACTCTGGGGGCACATTAAAGTTAAAGATCTTCCATTCCAAACACCATACCGAAATCGTCGCCTATTCCAAGCCGTACCTCCCAAAATTAAAATCACGCTAATCATACCGATCATATTCTTTTGCTGTACTGTAGCACGTGAGTAGGTACACACTGACCCGAGTAAATGAAAAGGATTTGTTTTGTATGTTTAGATTCTAGAAGGACTCGTGCTGCCCGTGCCAAAGCAAAGCTGGAGGCCCCTGCCTGGAGCCATGCAAAGTTGTATACGATCGAGTTTGCTTTTTTTTTTTTTTTTTGACAATTAAAGAGGGAATGCCAAAGTTGTATACGATCGAGTTTTGTTCTTGACAATTAATTAAAAAGGGAAAAATGCAAAAGTTGTACACGAGTTTGTATAGCCCGCTAGACGTCGCGTCGTCAGGCCGGACGTCATCAACCGCATGCCGAGCGTGCACGCCCCAGACACCCACCTGACCTGATGGCCACCTCCCTCTGTCGATCAACGCTGCATTGTGTTGTGGGCGTCCCTTTCTTTCTCCTCCCTGCGCCCCGCACCTCAATATAACCCGATCGATGCGACACGAGTGCAGCAGTCCACCACGAGGAGGCCTAACGACCTGCTCCTACTCATCCGCCTCTGCCGCCTTCCCGTCGTAGTGGGACCGAAGAGCTAGGACCTAGGAGAAACCTCTCCAAGCCCCCTCCTCATCTCGTTGGTGGTGGTGGCGGCGGCGCCGGGATGGACGACGCCGGGGAGATACACGCGCTGGGGAGCCTGCGGCTGGACGGATCGGTGTGGTCCGCGAGCAACAACGTCTTCTCCTCGCTATCGTCCGCCAGGAGCGGCGGCGGAGGCGGCGACGACGAGGAGGCGCTGCGGTGGGCGGCGCTCGAGAAGCTGCCCACGCCCCACGTACGACCGCGCGCGGACGGCCGTGCTCGCCATGCCCGAGGGCGACCTGCGCCAAGTGAACGTGCAGAAGCTCGACCCGCAGGAGCGGCACGCGCTGCTGCAGCGCCTCGCGTGGGTCGGCGACGACTACCAGCGGTTCCTCTCCAAGTTCAAGGACCGCATCGACCGGTAAGGATGCCGGTTTCCGGCTTGCCGTGCCGTGCCGTGCCGCCATCTTCTTCTCCGCAGTTCCGCCGCCATCCATGCATGTGCCATATAGGATCGGAAACCAATCAGTAGTCAATAACAAATGCTAAACTATTTCCGTCTCGGAAACTTTTATTAATTAGCCTGCAGACAGAGATGGCATGTGACGATTTCCTCTGTTGTTGTTCTACCTATGCGATGCAGAGTGGGGATTGAGCTGCCCAAGATCGAAGTGCGGTACGAGAACCTGAACGTCAAGGCAGAGGCGTATGTCGGCAGCAGGCGGCTCCCCACCATCTTCAACACATACGCCAATGTGCTCGAGGTATGTTCCACACCGCAAAGGGCCCTTCTCTGTGTGTTTTGGACTTGACTTGAGTAATAGAAAAAAAAAAATTCTACGCCAACACCAGCCATATGTCAAATAAATTCAGAAAATCAATCAATCAATATAAATAATTCAGAGACATTCATCATCGCTAAACAACAGGCAAGCAACATTTAGAATTCTCTATGGCCTTGTTTAGATACCAAAATTGGTATCTAAAATTCACTATGCAGAATTCCTATTTCCCGTCATATTTATATATAGAGTACTAAATATAGATGAAATAAAAAACTAATTACACAGTTTTGTTGTACTTTACGAGACGAACATTTTAAGCCTAATTAATCAATATTTGGATAATTATTACTAAATAAAAATAAAATTGCTACAGTATGACGGGACACTTACTATACAAATTTTGCCTACCAAATTTGGTAACTAAACGAGGCCTATATTTGGAGAATTGGGCACATGTATATTTATCCATATATATAAGTCAAAAAATGATGGTTGGACGCACGTCACATCAAGCAAAGAAAGCTCGTTTGGATAACTGGATGCCTGTCCTATGTCCACTAACATGTCCTCTGTCCACATTTAGAAGATGCCGTCTTATTGCCCACGCCGAGTTAGTGTTTTGGTCTCATCTCTCGCGAGTACTCGCAGTACTGCACAGTTTGGCTAACCAACTGTGTTTCAGGCCGGTCAACATTTTAATTCGACTAGCTCTGTACTTGTACTCCTTAAATGTTTTTATTCTATTCTATATGAGTAGGGGCTGGGGCTCTTCATGATCTCTCTCTCTCTCTCAAAAAGAAAAAAAAAATACTAATTTGACTAGTCATTTTTTCTTCTCTTTTTCTCTTTTTCCTCTTTTTTTACTCAAGGAATATTCATGGAGCAATGTGGTCAAATCCTAGCATGTAGTTTCAATCTTGGAATTATTCTGTTTCAGTCACTGCACGCTTAACATTACAAAATTGATCTGCGGTTGCAGAGTACCATTGCATCTCATATACCTGAATGCAATCATACATTGTTGTAAACTTCTAATTTCCTCTTTAATGTGAACTGACATGTTGGTAACCACGTAAAACAGGGCATCGCAAATGCGCTTCACATAACACCAAGTAGGAAACAGAAAATATCGATCCTTCACAATGTCAGCGGTATTATCAAGCCGCACAGGTAATTTCCCAATCCCAACATATTCTAAATCCCTGAGTTTGTCTCCTTAGGGCATTTGTATTTACTTTATTCCTGATGTTTTCAGAATGACACTGCTTTTGGGTCCTCCTGGCGCTGGGAAAACCTCACTGCTGCTGGCCTTAGCTGGAACATTCCCTTCAATTCTTGAGGTACTTGCTTCGTTCTTTCATGGGTCCTTGGTAAAGGATGAATACTTGAATAAACTTTGGGAGTACTATACTAATATGATGATATACTGTATTCAAAGGTAACAGGAAATATAACTTACAATGGGCATGCAATGGACGAGTTTGAGGCCCGGAGATCAGCTGCTTATGTCAGCCAACATGATCTACACATGGGAGAATTGACTGTTCATGAGACGGTCAATTTCTCTTCAAGATGTCAAGGAAGTGGTCATCGCTATGGTAAGACAAATTCAAAACTCCTCTCAGTAGCATATATAACATTGAATTATTAACATGCCATAAAAAATGTTCAGACTTGCTAGTGGAATTGTCAAGGAGAGAAAAGGACGCAGGAATCGTACCAGATAAAGAAACTGACACTTACATGAAGGTTTGAGAAAATCATACATCAGCTCCATTTGTTCTTTTCACCTGCTGACAGTACAATGACATGTTTGATGCATCAACCATTTGATTATGCAGGCTGCTGCTACAGGAGAACAAAAGGCTGATGTGGTCACAAATCACATACTAAAGGTGCACCCTACTAAAGTGCCAACAAATTTACCTCCCATGTTCTTAATGGCTTCAGAAGATTAAAAGCATAATACATCCCTAATACTTATTTTACATCTGATAAATTCCAGGTCTTGGGGCTGATATCTGTGCTGACACAGTCATTGGAAACAATATGTTGAGAGGCATATCTGGAGGCCAAAAAAAGCGAGTAACTACAGGTAATGAACATTGAGAATTAAGTATTCTCAGGTATTACTTCTCTATGATCTAACCCATTAACGCTTGAAATTGTCCCTGCAGCTGAGATGCTTGTCACCCAGGACGAGCCCTTTTCATGGATGAGATATCAACCGGACTTGACAGCTCAACAACCTTCCAGATTGTGAACTCTATCCGGCAAACCATTCACATTGTTGGTGGAACAGCAGTTATTGCTTTGCTACAACCTGCACCCGAGACATATGAATTGTTTGATGATATAATTCTCCTCTCAGGTTGTCTACAATGGTCCTCGTGAATATGTTCTTGAGTTCTTTGAGTTAGTTGGCTTCAAATGCCCACCGCGGAAAGGTGTCGCCGACTTCCTGCAGGAAGTGAGTATTGTACTTTTCATTACAGTACTGTATCAAGCTTTTTCTTGCAGGGTATTGTATTAAAAAGAAAAGATCTCGAAATACCTAACAAAGTACATTTCAGAAATATGTAATGCTTGGATCATATTATTCAGTAGTGCTGATCCTTTTTTGGGCTATAATAGTGCACTAGTTTAACGAGCAATAATTGAAATGTGATAGGTTACATCAAAGAAAGATCAGAGACAATACTGGAAACATGGTGATGACACCTACCGATACGTCCCTGTTAAGGAGTTTGCAGAAGCATTTCAATCTTTCCATGTTGGTGAGGCTATACAAAATGAGTTGGCAGTCCCACTCGACAAGAGTACGAGCCATCCTGCTGCTCTGAAAAACATCAAAATATGGCGCCAGCATGAAAGAGCTACTTAAAGCAAATATTGACAGAGAGATATTGCTAATGAAAAGAAATTCCTTTGTATACATATTCAAGGCAGTGCAGGTGATTCTCGAGAACCAGCTTTTCAGATTCAAATTATGTCAGCTACACCTTCGAAACTTAAGTGACAACTCTTTTTTGTTTGCTACCTATTGTTCAGCTAATACTCATGGCACTCATTACGATGACTGTCTTTCTCCGAAGCAATATGCATCGTGACTCAGTAACAGATGGAAGGATATACATGGGTGCCCTGTTCTTTGGGATCTTGATGGTCATGTTCAATGGACTGGCAGAAGTTGGCCTAACTATTGCAAAACTCCCAGTTTTCTTCAAGCAAAGGGATCTTCTCTTCTATCCTGCATGGACATACTCCTTGCCATCATGGATTATTAAGACACCCCTCTCCTTGCTCAATGTAACAATTTGGGTCTTCATAACATACTATGTTATTGGATTTGATCCCAACGTAGAAAGGTAAGGAAACCAAAATTTCTATCCCAGAGCAGCATGTTTATGAGTGTACTACAGAACCTGATAAAATTTGATAACGTGCGTGACTTGGGTATCTTGCTGTTCGCGTACCCCAACTTGCTTGGGACTGACAAGCTATGTTGTTGTTGTTGTCACAGACTTTTTAGACAGTTCCTGCTCCTCTTACTAATGAACGAGGCATCATCCGGATTGTTCCGTTTCATTGCTGGGCTTGCAAGGCATCAGGTTGTTGCAAGCACCCTTGGTTCATTCGGCATCCTGATATGCATGCTTTTGGGTGGATTCCTCCTGGCAAGAGGTATATACAAAAGCAGCTAACTCAAAATATAGTGTTTAAACGTAAACATGGCTTGAACTTCCTAACTTCAGTTATTATTCATCTGAATAGCAGCAGTACTTATACAAGAATTCCTGAACTAAACTATTCCTTTGATTTAACAGAGAATGTGAAGAAATGGTGGATTTGGGGGTACTGGATATCACCCCTGATGTATGCACAAAACGCCATATCAGTAAATGAATTCCTGGGTAGCAGCTGGAATAAGGTAAAAATATATTTCAGAAAGGTATAACCTTCACAAGTATAGTTAACGAATAATGACTAAAGCATATTGACACTCTTATATGCAGCAAGGAATCCCCGGTTCAGCAGAACCACTTGGAAAACTAGTTCTAGAATCTCGTGGACTTTTTCCTGAGGCAAAATGGTACTGGATTGGTGTGGGTGCCTTGCTTGGATATGTGCTGCTATTCAATATACTCTAGACTATCTGCCTCACATTCCTCAAATGTGAGTAAATGTTATTCTGCATCTACAAGGACATTAAAAATACAAACTGCAAACAATCAAATTCAAACCTTATGAATTAAACTCCCTTCAGCATTTGACACCAATCAACCAACAATTTCTGAGGAGACGTTAAAGATAAAACAAGCAAATCTAACTGGTGAAGTTTTAGAAGCATCATCGAGAGGACGGGTTGCCAGCACTATAGTAACAGGTAGAAGTAATTATAGTTTTGCTTTTTTTTTTGGTGGGGGTGGGCCGGTTGGCTACACGCATGGACGTCCTATGCTTAGGATGTCCAGGCGCTAGCTTTATTCTATTTCATTTGCGCCTCTAGTGTGTCTGAAGATAATTCTTTATTGTACTTAGGAATCATGGAGAGGACCAAGGGATGCATAAGGGATGGCTTGGAGGCGTGGAGGGCCAGCAAGGGTGCCCAAGTCAAGGTGGAGGCCCAAACCGAGTCAACTTCGAGCCTGTTTCGGAGTCCAAGACTAGTGTGGAATAAAGCGAACGCCCAGAACGCATCCGGACTCCGTTTTTGATGATCCACCTATGGATGGAAAGAAAATTTCATAAGGAAGCCAATGACATTGGTTTGAGGTCATGGATCCAGAATCTATTCTGGTGCTGCGTCACCGTTTTTGGTCCATTGGGCCGTGTATCGTTGTTGAGCCCATTAGAGGGCACGTCCAGGGGTGGCGATGACCCTTAGACCTCTATAACCAGCCGCCGCCTCTCTCGTTAGGTTTTGGGGTTTTGCTTAGATTATTTTGTTCATAATAGTTTCGCCACGCCGTCGGTTTGTGAGATCCCAACTCGTGAGATTAATCATTCATCTGTAATTGGTTGCATTCTTTCGTGTTCTTGCTTGTGTTCTTCGATTAGCAGGCAAAGGACTCAGCCTTCTTGGTGAGGTCGACTGTGCTTTGACGGTCGATAACCAGAGGAGACGTGGTGCTATGATTGCGGGGTTCAGAGCCGAGTTGTTCGGAAGCCGGATCGAATTGTGTCACGATTCCACCAAATCGAGAGTTATTAGAACCTTTCGGAAGATTGGGAACCCTAGTTCACATCAACCAGGGCCACGGAGGAGGCCGCCCAGGCGAAGGAGGATGCTAAGGTAGCTCGAGGTGAAGCCGTCCGAGTCAAGGAGGAGCTCCGGCGGGTCAAGGAGGAAGTCGACGCGGCCAGGGGCGAAGCGGAGGAGGCCAAGAGTGATGGCGCTCGTGCTCAAGAGCACGTCAAGCTACTGGCAGAGGAGGCCCGAGGCTCCATGGAGTGTATCCGCTTGCTCAAGGCCAATCTGGCTCAGGTCTCCACGGCGTGCGACACCCTCTCCGCCTTGGTCAAGGAGGAGAAGGGTCGAGCCGATAGCCTGGACGCCAAGCTTAAGGCGATGAAGGCTACCCTTCGAGAGAAGGAGCAAGCCATCATCTTGGCTGATGGCGCCCTTGAGACCCTCTGGTGCGAGAAGATCAACTTGACTTGGGCTTTCAAGGAGGCCCAGCGGGAGCGAGACGAGGCTCGAGAGGAGCACGACGCCATGCTGGAGGACCGCAGCGCCCTCCAGACCCGCTGTGCCAGTGAGTTCCTTGGTGGGCTTTGACCTCTTTCTTTCCGTGTGACTTGTTTAACTCTTGTTTTGTCTTTCAGGCCTTGAGTCCGAGCTTCTCTCCACTCAGGCCGCCGCCAAGGTGCTACAGGAGAGCCTCGTGGCGGAGGGGGCGCTTCTCGGCAGGTTCCGGGTTTCCATCAATAGGCTTTGTACCTCCTGGGAGGTCGAGCCCATCGAGGTGGCTGAAGAAGATGTCCCGGGGGCCGTGCTCATCGACCGACTCTACCACCTTGATGCCACCCTTCAGGATCGCATGCGGGAGGCGCTCCACACCGGCATGAAGCACACGCTGGCGGTGGTTTCCTCCGGCTTCATCTTCGACATGGACGTTGTTGCCCAAGGCTTCATCCCCGACATCTCAAAGACCGATGCCGAGAACGAGGAGTGATGCCGGGGGCTGATCTAGGATGCCGAGAGGCTGGGGGAAGCGCTGGCGAAGCTGTTCAAGGATGAAGTCCTCCCCCCCGAAGATGAAGGGTACACCATCGAGGAGGGCGGCGATGAAGACGGCGGAGCGGGCTTGTAGGACAAAACTGGGCGAAGGTGCCCGTGTAAATAAGTTAGTTTTTGTAACTTATATTCAGTATGGCCTCGGGGGCCTTTAAAACATCTATGCATCTATCATAATGCATTTGGATATTTCAAGTTCGAGCCTTCTCTATTTTCTTTCGCCTAGATTTTGCTTTTTTGACTAAGAGTTCGACACGTGCTTGTATCCCTTGAGGGGGGAGCGAGTAGAGGTACCGTAGTCCAGAGGTGTAGGAGAGCTCTCAGCTCAACAGCCCTCGACCCTTAGGGAATTCGTGACATTTTCTTCTTAGTCGCAAAGCGCGTCGAAGTGAAGGAAAGAAGAGATGCTCGACCTTTGCTTTTCGACTAAGTGTTCAACGCATGCTTGTATCCCTCGAGGGGGAGTAGTGGAGGTACCGTAGCCCTGGGGCATAGGAGAGCTCCCGGCTCGACAGCCCTCATCGACCTTGAGGGAGTTCGAGGCGTTTTCTACTTAGTTACGAAGCAAAAGGAGACGCTCGATTTTTTGAAAAATCATTCGTATTTTTTAGGAACTTAGGGGGTTCCCCCCGTTAGCCCCCGAGGGAGGCTTGACTCTGGCGAGACAGGGTCGAGGCTACCTCTTGCATGTATAATAATAAGTTTAAACTTATAATCAAAATTACTTCTTATATTTGTCATGCAAAAATGTACAAAACATGCGAGAATGTACAAGGGCATTGGTGCCCTAGGGGTAGAAATTATGTAGCTGTTCGATGTTCCATGCGTTGGTGAAGGTTTCGCCCTTGTTGTTTGCCAGCTTGTACGTTCCGGGCTTCAGCATCTCAACTACGGTGTATGGACCTTCCCATGGTGGAGTCAGCTTGTGACGCCCCTGGTTGTTCTGTCATCGACGTAGGACGGGGTCTCCAACCTGGAAGTCCCTCGAGCGCAAGTGTTTGTCATGGTAGCGTCAAAGTTTCTGCTGATACCTCACGGAGTGAATCAGCGCCATGTCTCGAGCCTCCTCAAGCTGGTCGACGGTGTTTGCGAGGGCATTTTCGTTGGTTTGCTCGTTATAGGTCTTTAGTCGTGGGGAACCATACTCGAGATCAGTGGGGAGAACGGCCTCGAACCCATAGACCAGGAAGAATGGGGTGAACCCCGTGATTTGACTAGGTGTTGTCCTTAAGCTCCATAGGACCGAAGGCAGCTCTGCGGCCCATTTCTTTCTATGTTTGTTAAGGCGGTTGAAGATTCTCGGCTTGAGGCCCTGCAAAATCATGCCATTGGCACGCTCGACCTGGCCGTTAGTTTTAGGATGAGCAACCGTGGACCAGTTTACATGGATGTGATGGCGATCGCAGAAATCCAGGAACTTCTTGCCAGTGAACTATGTGCCATTGTCAGTGATGATGACATTCAGGACCCCGAAGCGGTAAATGATGTCAGTGAAGAACTCGACCGCCTGCTTGAAGCAGATATTGCCGATAGGCCAGGCCTTGATCCACTTGGTAAACTTGTCGACAGCAATGAGTAGGTGCGTGTATCCCTTGGTTGTCCTCTTGAGAGGCCCTACTATATCGAGCCCCCAGACCATGAACGGCCTGGTGATGGGGACCATCTGTAGGGCGTGATCTAGGAGGTGCGTCCTTTTGGAGTAGAATTGACACCCCTTGCATGAGCAGACAATGTTGATGGTGTTGGAAATGGCGGTTGTCCAGTAGAAACCCTGTCAGAAGGCGTTGCCAACGAGGGTTCTCGGCGCTGCGTGGTGGCCGCAAGCCCTCGAGTGTATATCCTCGAGGAGCCTCCTGCCTTCTTCGATAGTGATGCAGCGCTAAAGGATACTCGATGGGCTTCGCCTGTAGAGTTCCTTGCCAACACCATAGATGACATAGGACTTGGCCCGTCGCGTGATCCGGTGAGCCTCGGTCCGGTCTTCCGGGAGTTCCCCTCAAATGAGGCAGTTGAGGAAAGGGACTCGCCAATCCGGAGGTGGGGCTCGACGGAGGAGGTGTCCCCTCGATCTCCATGACCTCGGCCCTGGTCAAGGGGGCCTCGGTCGAGGCAATGGGTTCGAGTGTCGAGGGTGCGGTGCCATCCCTCGAGCCCAAGTCCATGGAGGGCTCGAAGAGGTCTCTCGAGAATACATCCGGAGGGATAGTACCTCAAGTTGATGCGATCTTCATGAGCTCATCTACAGCTTCGTTGTAGCGTCAAGCAATATGATTGAGTTTGAGGCCGTGGAACTTGTCTTCTAGTTTGCGTACTTCATTGCAGTAGGCTTCCATCTTGGCGTCGTGGCAGCTCGAGGCCTTCATCACTTGGTCGATGATGAGTTGCGAGTCACCTCGAACGTCAAGGCATCGGACCCCGAGTTCGAGGGCAATACGCAACCCGTTGACAAGAGCCTCGTACTCTGCAATGTTATTAGAAGTGGCAAAGTGGATGCGAATGACATATCACAGGTGAACTCCGAGGGGTGAGATGAAGAGCAAGCCTACGCCTGCTCCTGTCCTCATGAGCAACCCATCGACGTACATTGTCCACAGCTCGGCTTGGACTTGAACTGGCGGTAACTGGGTGTCGGTCCACTCAGCGATGAAATCCACCAGCACCTGAGATTTGATGGCCTTCCGTGGTGCGTAGGTAATGGTCTTGCCCATGAGCTCGACCGACCACTTAGCAATCCTTCCAGCAGCCTCCCGGGTTTGGATGATTTCCCCCAAGGGGAAAGAAGAGACCACGGTAACCGAATGGCTGAGAAAGTAATGCTGGAGCTTGGCCGCGTAAGAACAATGGCGTAGAGCAACTTTTGCACCTGCGGGTAGCAGGTCTTGGTTTCCAAAAGAACTTCACTAACGAAGTAGACCGGCTGCTGGACAGGCAAGGTGTGCCCTTCCTCTTTCCTGTCGACCACTATGGCCACGCTTACCACCTGAGTGGTCACGGCGACGTAGAGGAGGAGGGGCTCTGGCGGTTCAGTCGCCGTCGCTGATCGAGGAGGGATGAGGATCGGGGCGGAGGTCAGCATGCTCTTGAGTTTGTCGAGGGCCTCCTCGGCCTCCGTGGTCCATACTAAGCGTTCGGATTTTTTCAAGAGGTGGTACAGGGGCAGGGCCTTTTCCCCCAATCGTGAGATGAAACGGTTGAGAGCCGTGAGGCAGCCTGTGACCTTCTATATGCCCTTGAGATCTCGAATCGGACCCATTCGCATGATGGCTGTGACCTTCTCGTGTTTGGCCTCGATCCCACGCTGGGAGATGATGTATCCGATGAGCATGCCCCGAGGCACTCCAAAGACACATTCTCAGGGTTGAGTTTTATATTCTTGGCTCGAAGGCATCCAAATGCGATTTTGAGGTCATGGATGAGGTTGTCGACTTTTTTGGATTTGACCACGATGTCATCGACATAGGCCTCGACCGCGTTGCCTATGTGTTCACCGAAAACATGGAGCATGCATCGTTGATACGTTGCCCTGGCGTTTCAAAGGCCGAAGGGCATGGTGACGTAGCAGTACATGCCAAAAGGTGTGATGAAGGAAGTCCCGAGCTAGTCGGACTCCTTCATCTTGATTTGGTGGTAGCCGGAATAAGCATCAAGGAATAAGAGGGTTTCACATCCCGCGGTAGAGTCAACAATTTGATCAATGCGTGGTAAAGGAAATGGAACTTTGGGACATGCTTTGTTTAAACTAGTATAGTCAACACACATTCGCATTTTTCCATTCTTTTTCTTAACTAACATGGGATTAGCTAACCATTCGGGGTGATGAACCTCCTTGATGAATCTAGCCACCAAAAGCTTGTGTACTTCCTCACCGATGATCCTGTGTTTCTCCTCATCAAAGCACCGCAGGCGTTGCTTCACTGGTCTGGACCCGGCTTGGATCTCCAAGGTGTGCTCGGCGACTTCCCTCGGTATGCCTGACATATCTGAAGGACTCCACGCAAACATATCGGCGTTTGTGCAGAGAAAGTCGATGAGCACTGCTTCCTATTTGCTCTCGAGGTCGGCACTGATCGTCAGCACCTTCTCGCTAGAGCAGCTCGTGTCGAGGGGGACTTTCTTGGTGTCTTGCACTGGCTCGAAGCTACCGGCGTGAAGCTTAGGTTTGGGCACCTCGTCGGTGAGGCGCTCGAGGGTCAAAGCCATCATCGAGCTTTGCTTGACGGCCTCTCCGTACTCGACGCATTCGACATTGCAGTCGTACGCGTGCTCGTAGGAGGAGCCGATGGTGATGATGCCTCTGTGTCCTGGCATCTTGAGCTTGAGGTAGGTGTAGTTTGGGATCATCATGAATTGCACGTAGCCCGGTCGGTCGATGATGGCATGATAAGTTCTGTGAAACCTGACCACCTCGAAGGTGAGGGTTTCCTTCCTGAAGTTGGCGGGGGTGTCAAAGCAGACGGGGAGGTCGATGCGGCCGACGAGAATAACCTTCTTCCCTGGTACTACGCCATGGAAGGCCCCGGCGCTAGGTCAGAGTTGGCACCTCTTGACTCCCAGGAGGTCGAGGGTCTCGAGGTAGATGATGTTCAGGCTGCTGCCATCGTCCATGAGGACCTTCGAGAGGCGGGTGTTGATGATGATTGGGTCAACGACGAGCGGATAGGCCCCGAGGTTGGGGACGCGATCCAGATGGTCATCACGGTCGAACGTGATGGATGCATCAGACCAGTCGAGGTAGTGGGGTGTCGTGACTCGGACGGAGAAGACTTCTCGACACTCCTTCTTGCACTGTCGAGGCATGAGCTGGGTCGAGGGGCCTCCGTAGATCATGTAGCAGTCGTAGACTTTAGGGAATTTTTTGTCTTCCCCGTTGTCTCCCTCATTGCCGCCCTGGTCTTTCTTGTCGTCACCCTTCTTGATGTCCAGTTGCTCGAAGTGCTTTTGAAGCATGCGATAGTCCTTGAGTTTGTGTTTCATCCCATCCTTGTGATAAGGGCAGGGCTCCTCGAGCATCCTGTCGAAGATGGCCCCTTCAGGAGGACCTCGAGGTTTTTTGCGCTCGACTACTGCGACGAGATCGTCGTCTGCAATCTCATGCTTGCCTTGCTAATTCTTCTTCTTCTTGTTGTTGTTCTTCTTCGAACCTTTGCTCAAGCCCCCGGCATCGACTGCTGGTGCCTTCCTCTTGTCTTTTTTGTCGTCGAAGAAGGCTCCGACCGCCTCCTCGCCAGCCGCATAGTTGGCGACCACATCCATGAGCTCGTCAACGGTGTTGGGGCGGTTGCGCCCCAACTCGCGAACTAGGTCCATGCAGGTCGTACCTACAACAAACGCTAGAATTACGTCAAGATCAGAGATATGGGGGAGTTTAGTTTGGAGCTTGGAGAAACGTCGAGCGAAGTCACACAGAGTCTCCCCTGGTTTCTGCTTACAGTTGTGCAGTTCCTAGGAGTTTCTAGGACGCACGTAGGTGCCCTTGAAGTTCCCCTCAAAGATCCAGACCAGGTTGACCCAGTCATGAATCTGGTCAGGGGGAAGCTCCTCAAGCCACCTACACGCGGTGTCAGATAGGAACAGAGGAAGGTGATGTATGATCCCACGATCGTCATGTGCCCTGCCTGCCTGATAAGCCAGTCAAAAATCGGCTAGCCAGAGCTCGGGTTTGGTTTCACCGTTGTACTTGACGACGCTTGTGGGGGGTCAAAACTTGTCGGGCAGCCGGGTGTTGCGGATCATCCAACTGAAAACTCGGGGACCCGGTGGCTCTGGGGCCCGTCAGTCTTCATCGTTGTCGTAACGTCCCCCACGATGGGCGCTGTACCCTTGATCCTCGGTGTCCTCGTGTTTGTGCTTGTGGTTCTCAATGATATCAAGGCACGCGTCACGCGGGGCACGGTTGTCGATGAACGATCTCTGGCTAGTGTCTTCTTCGCTCGGGGGGCTGCCTCTTGATCGACTGAGCCCTCCCTTTCGGGCCGGGAGGACTCGTCCTGTGGTTCAGAAGCTGCCCCTCAATGCCTCGAGGCTGAGCTCTCGGCTTGCTAAATAGTAGCAACTTGGAGGAGACCCTCGATCTCATGTTGTACCCATCGAGCTTGCGAGTTGGATGGTGCGGGCATATTGCGAAGAAGCATAGCCACCATGACAATGTTTTGGCTTGCTCAAGGGTAACGGTTGATGGGATGTTCGGGTGCCCCGCCCTCATTGATCTGTCGGTTGACCTCTCGGGCCCTGGCTCGGGCTCTTCCGCCGGGTGGTGGTCGCTCCTGCTCGAGGGTTCACTCGAGCTGGCGCAGTCGTTCCTGGTCGTTGGCGAGTTTAGCCTGTAACTCATGAATTTGTGCTAGGTGTGCGTCCTGCTCATCAAGACGAGGGCACAGCTCTCGGGGTGCGACTGGTTATCGAACCTCTGCTCTGGGGGGAGCCCCTCCCACCGCAGCGGCAGCCGCATCGGTCATCGGATCAACAGTGTCCTCACTGGAGGCAACGTCACCGTCGATTTGGACACACTCGCAGGTAGGGTCCCAATGGTCAGAGCCGGAGTTGGGGTCACCGCAGTAGAAGATGAGGAATTGTCCCCGCGCCTCCTCCTGTAGCTGCTGTCGGAATGTGCCGACGGTGTACCTCCGGGGGCCGGGTGCTTTCGTGAAGCCCAAGTCCACGGAGGCCGGCATGACTGCCCCCATGTCCATCATTGCTCGAAGGAGGGCACCTGGGTGGTCCCCTATCATGCTCATGTTGGCGCAAGTCAAGGTCGAGAATGCCTTTGTGGCATTTTTGAGGCCGAATGGGAACCATCGATGACGCTCGAACAACTCATGCAGAAGTAGGCTCGATGTAGTGGGGGTTGTGCGCATTGGGGGAGCTCTGCTGGGCTCCCTCAATGAGTGCATTGCGAAGGTGAAGTTGAGGTTGTCGTGGAGCCCTGCCGGTCCGTCCTCTGCTCCTGAACTCAGGTCAGATAATCCCCCAACAAGGGGCTCCACATCACCGGTCAGGAGCGAGGGGAATGCAGCGGGCACCAATCTCGACTCAGGTTGATGGCGATGACGGTGCCGATCGCGCCTCCTTCTGGTTGCGGCAGCATGGTGGCGAGACCGACGAGTGGTCCCTCCTGAGCGTGGGGGCACACTGCGACCTCCGCTGGGGTCACTGATCCAGAGCAGGGTCATGTCATAGCCATGTCCGAGGGACATGAACTGTAGGCTCCCGAACCAGATCACCATAGCGCGAGGAAGTGGTGAAATAGAGTCGCCCATCCAAAAAGAATGGTGGGAAATCATTGGTAACACGCAGGACCCCTACCTGGCGCGCCAGCTATCGGTGTTTCGACCCCGGGGGTCAACACCAATGAGTAAATTCGTAATTGCATGTTCCCTTAATCCGGTGGGTGATGCAAGAAGGACACAATGATTTATCCTGGTTCAGGCAAAGAAGGCCCTACGTCTAGCCGGGGGGGATAGTTCATGTTATCTTGCACCAAAGTGCTCGTACAGGGGTGAATACAAGTAGGTGTGAGAAGCGTGAGTTGGAGCTCGAGCGTTTTGGGCATTTAGCTCTCTACTTCACACTGTCTCACAGTGTTTTCCTATGATCTAAAGCCTTAGCGTATGGTGCTCTCGGATCTCAGATGCTCTGTCCCAAGCCTTGGTGCCTCCTTTTATAGGTGAAGGAGAGGCACAGGAGTGCATATTTTTAGTGCTAACGTGGTCGGTGACGTATGACGCCGATGCCGATCATGTCGGTGTTGCTGTAGAGGTGTACGTCGGCATGGGAGGTCCTGCAACCGTCGTGTTGGGAGTTGTTGAAGTGTTGACTGGAGTTGTTGAAGTCCCACTTGGGGGTCGGCGTGACAGAGCCGAGGGGCGACAGTCAAGGCCTCAGGTTGAGTCGAGGGGGTCGAGGCCCTTCGGCTAAGGCCGAATACCGGGAGATGCGGGGAATGTGTTGATTTTTGAGCCTCGAGGAGGTGCTGGATGGGACACAGTGCTTGGTATGGTGTAACAGTGAGGTACGATCCACGGGATTCTGGGGTATGGGCGGTAAAAGCAGGATTTGACTGCCATACTCGTAACTATTGCTGTAACTGTGACCATACGGTTAGGCGGGAGCAGGTAAAATGCATTGAATGCGCCTGGATCCATACGGGGGGTAGGTAGTCGAGGGGTATACTGTGCTCGAGGGCTGCCTATTCATACAGGCAAAGTTTCGTCCTCGAGGGCGGGCTCGTTCGCTCCAGCGAAGTTCCGTCCTCGAGGGGTCCCAGAGTTGTACCCTCGAGCGTGCAGTCTCGGTCCGCGTGGTAGCCCGTCGAGTAGGCTGTGGCTTTGGGCTGTCGACGCCTGTTCGTGGGACGGCCTAATATGCCTTAGCCTGTGGGCTTTTGAGTGATAGTGAGGGATGTCGTTGGAAGGTTTGCGATGCTGACTTTGAGGATTAGTCTGATTAATCAAGGGTTTAGGTATCCCTTTTCCAGATACCCGACAGGAGCGTTCAAGGAGGCAGTGGGGCAGGGCGTTCGATGGATTTTACCCATCAGGTGTCAAGCACTAGCACCACCTCTTCGGCATTTGGGGGTGGCCACGGTCAGTTCGGTCCTGGCTGGTTGCTCGAGTTCGGACGGCAAGGTCGTGCTCATGACGGCGACTGCACCATCGACCACGCTGTGTTTGGGATATGGCATGGATTAGCAACATGATAATACTCTGCTGCCCATGCGGTCGTGCGCGGCACATGCCAGCTTGGTGAATTCATCGGGAGATGGTGGTAATGGTTATGCGTCGACGTCACTGTGCAGGGAGCCAAATGCGACTCCCACTCCTCCGTGAGAGTCCGTGACTGCCAGGTTAGGTGTGGTTGTTGTCATCGGGCGATGCGGTACGGTGGGGCCAAGATCAGCTGATTGAGAGAGGGAGGGAACGGAGATGCCAATGGCCGGCAAGCTGAGCAGCTGGGACTACCAGTGCCATCCACAATTCCACATCCACTCTGATGCCAATTGCAATAGCCCTCTGACACCGATGCCAATCGCAAGGGCCCTCTGACGCCGGAGATCTCGGCACGTCAACATCATATCACGAACACATCACATCATATATCCCGGCAGCACAAACAGTTAACAACACTAAGACTATTCGCACTGGCATCCGCTATCGCGTCCTGCAGGACCGTGATAGCGGAAATCACCCCGCACCGGGTACGCTATCCGGTACACTAAACAACAGGACGAGCGCAGCGTCCGCCAAATTTGGCGTGCTAGTGGGCGTGCACTATCCGCACGTGGGGCCCACCATCCACCACCAAGAGGCGCCTCCCTCCGCCCGTCCCCGCCAAGCTCGCCCGAATCCTACTCTGCGCCCCACCGGTCGCCGTGAAGAGAGAGAGGGCGCAGAGAAGGAGAGGAGCTCGATGGCCGGAGAGAGCAGGGGACGGCACAGGAGAGCAAGGGACGGCCCGCGATGACACCCATACCCCGGCCTGCGCGGGAGGCACGCCCGCCGACGTCCGGCGACCTCGCCCCGTGAAACATCCTCAACTTTCCACGAAGGGAAAATGCACAGAATGGCGGATAATATAATAGTTTGAAGCATCAAACCATCTCATTATCTCGCAACAGTCGATACAGGATCCATACATCGAATAAAAGAGTACAATTAGGGGGAATTACATAAATAGTTTGCCGCCACACTGGTGGATCCATCAGAGTAGCAACAACCTCTGGAATGGCTACGGAAGGCGGAAGTACATTAAATCTCCAAAAGAAGCCTGAGCGTAGGAACAAGACGTCTACTCCTCCTCATCGTCATAGTCGTAGTCGGGCTCACCTGCCAAATAATTTTCAGTATGGTTTGTACTGGCCACATCTCCCACCCTATGCTTTGCTTTTGCTATGTAGTATTTGGTGGGATGCAAAGGATATAATCAATTCGACCTAATATGTGGTTGTAGTTTCCTATGCAAACAATGACCATTATTATATAATATAATTCATCAAGTTTTAACCCATCTCATCCATATATCCAACCCATTCCATCACCATCACACACATCTCACCCTCTTGCACTCAGTCGATAGGTCCAACTCCCTCTCGGAGCCTGTCTCAGCGGCTTACAGCTGAAAGGGTAACACCAGGAGGAAGAAAGCCATACCAGTGACTCCTCTTACTACTCCCGAGAAGCATAGGTCCTAGAAAAAAGTCATACCAGTGACTCGCGGACTATATATATAGATTCATAAACTCTGCAGAGCGTGTACTCCTGTAACCACAAGATCACTATCATCGGCGGTGCCCCGCCTAAGCTGATTCTGGCTGCTTTCTAACCGGTGCGATGCCACCCTACCACTCAGTACTGGGACATTCCGGATAGGTACCACCAACACACTGAGACTGTGAGACATAGTACCGGGCCCCCGTTGTTACTATGCTGTCTAAGAAGGGTGTGGGTCTCCACGCCCGTACCTCCCGACACTATCTGCTAACAACCTAGTAGTAGTGGCACCGTCCTAGCTAGTCAGACATCCGTCTCCCGCCCATACAAGAGCGAGTGGTGAGCATGTAAGTCCCAAGGTTCCGGTCCTCAAGAGATATCAGGTCCTAGGGGGATCAGACAGGATTATCTTCCCTTAGGGACTAAAACAGTCCATGCTATAGCAGCATCTCCTACCCGGGGCTTCGCTCCACGAAGGTTCTCACCCCCGGAATCTCATTATACCTCATAATGTGCTCGCCACAAGCACCTCACACGAGAATGCCCAGAACACATTCCCCGACAAGACTCGCCCACATGGCTTATCGTAGAATCCTGTCTGATCGACTCAACCCTCACCACACACCCAAGACGCATGCAACACTCTCCCCGAGTAAAGTGACACCACATGCCTTAACCATATAACCATACTCTCCACCGCGCATCACATCACACAGATATAAGCGTAGTAGAAGTAAAGCATTATAAGTAAATAAACATGCGTCTAGCCTATCAGCGGGTGTGCAGGAGTAAGGTTACGACAAGGTAAAGGCTCATCAAGCAGTTCTATCATGCAGCCTATCATTAGGTGATATTCGTAATTAAAGCAATAGCAAGCTAGATATTATGCCATGCGTAATAGGATCTACGAGGTTGGGTGTGATGTGGCACCTACAAAGTCATCACCGAGCTCCTCCTCGTACTCGTAGTCGTCCTCCTCAAGCTGATCCTCCTCTAAAACAAGACATAATAACCGCGTTAGCGGCTCCTATAGAGTCAACACAAAGAAGCAATAAAATTCAATAACTCTAAATGCACTCATACATAAGCCTATGATGTAGAGCTCATTTTTATGAAAATTTAGACACTTGGTTCATATTTTTCGGAGATTGTATGAAGAAGTTATGAATTTCTGAAGTTTATTCTATTTTCTGAAAAAGAAAAAGGGCAGATTAGCCTGATGCGACATGTGGCGGCTCCTGATTGGACCACGTGGCATGCGGGCACAGTGCAGCTGGAGCTGGGATGACGTCATGCTGACGTCGTGCTGACATCATGCTGACATCAGCACTGACAGGGACCCAGTCAGCGGCTGACAGGTGGGGCCCAAGGGTCTGGTCACTGACAGGTGGGCCAGGTCAACGCCGACCGGGCTTCGACCGGGCCTTAGCGGTCCTAGGCAGGGCTAGATCTAGGCTGGGTTGGGCCGGCCTAGCTCGGACACGTGTCGAGCAGGGAGGTAGGCCGCGTGGCATGTCTGGGCTCTTAACGGGCCAAGTCCACGGCCTGGTCTGACGGGGGTTGCATGGACTCAGTCCATGGTGGACCGTAGACACAGGGGCTGAGTGGCGTGCGGTGGTTGGTCCAGCTGGGTCCACGTGGCCACGTGGACATGGTCCATCGGACCGGGAAAGATTCCCCTCTTTTCTGCCTCACGCGGGCGGCTGGGCGCGGCGCTTGCCGGCGTGGAGCAGGGGCGCGGCGCCTGCGGGCGGTGCGGGCCAGGCGGAGCTGCGGCTAGGGCCACGATGGCAGGGTGCTGCGGCGCACAGGAGGTTGCTTCGGCTCGCGTCCTAGCTTCGTGGAGCCATGGTGAACGCGGGTGTATGCCCAATTCAGGGAAAGGAGCTCCCTTCTTGGTGGCCAATGGACGACGGCGGCAGATGGTGGCGGCGGACGGCGTCGACGGCAGAGCTCCAGTCGATTACTCCTCCCTGGGCACCATCTTCCTCCATCTCCTACCGTGTGGAGCAGCTGGGAGCTCCGAGTGGCTACTAGGACGCGTGCGATGGTGGGGTCGCAGCGACGCACCGGCGGCCGGGAACCGAGGTGACCAGGGCTGGTAAAGGTGCCAGGCCCCACTGTGGTCCACCCCTCGCCCCAAGAAGTTGCCAACGAGGTGTTCTAGACCGAGGCGGAGTTGAAGGGGAAGCTAATGATGGGAAAGGAAGAGTGGAGAGCCGGAACGGCGGTGGTGCACTGGCGGTGGCCATGGCCGAGCGGGGCGAGAGCGGGGGAGCTCACCTGCGCAGCAACGGTCCAGGCAGGCGACAAGGGCTTGGTGGTGGCTTGGTGCAGGGGAGGCAGAGCCGGGGCGTTGAGACGGTCGTGCGGCGCTCCGGGGTCCTCCTCAGCGCGCGGACGGCAGCGGCGGCAGCGGTGCTCTAGCTCCGCGTGGCAGTGCTTCCTTCCTACTCCTCCCTCCTTCTCTTTCTCTCGGCTAGTCTGGGCAGCGAGTCTCCACAAAGGCGGCGGAGCGATGGGGAAACCCTAGAGGGCCAGGCGCTCCTTTCTTTATAAGCACGGCGGCCGGCGGCGGACGGTGGGGATCGGAGATCCTCATCAAGCGGCCGAGCGCGGCCACGCGTTAGGGTTAGGGTTTGGGGAAAGGCGTGGTGCGGGCAGGTAAGGATGGACGGCATTCGAGGCGCGGTGGTGGGTCACGGGCGAGTGGCGGACGGCATCGCGCGGCCATGGCCATTTTTGGCACGGCGGACGCGACGCGCGGACGGCCATAAGAGGGAAAAGGAGAAGCTGACAGGCGGGGTCTAGGTGTCAGCGGCACAGCGGCGGGCGCGGGCGCGCGGGCGGTCTTGCTGGGCCGGCTGACCTTGCTGGGTCGGCTGGCCTTGCTGGGCCTCGGCAGCGCAGCGAGTAGGCAGGCGGCGCGCGGGCGGGCGACAACGCACGGCCTTGCTGGGCCGCGTCGGCCATGCTGGGCCGCAGCCGCGCAGGCTGGCGACGCGCGCGCGGGCGAGGCAGGCCGAGCATGGGCGCGAGCGCGCGGGGCCTGGCAGGCCAAGCGGCCGCGGCGACGGGTGGGGCAGCAGCGGGCCGGCCTGAGGTGGTAGCTGGGCTGGGCTGGTTGCTTCATGGGTTTCCCTTTTCTTTTTCCTTCTATTTTCCAAATCCTTTTTTATTTCTATTTCTTGCCAAGCAACTAATCAAGCCATGATTCTAGGTTAGAGAGGTTAGTGACCATGGTGCACACACCATGGTAGGTCTCAAGTGATGGATCCATTTCCGGAGTTAGTCGACACAAATTTACACATGCGATGTTAGGTTATTCGATTTTATCGGTCATCACATAAAATCGAGAAATGCGAATCAAGATTTGGTAAATTAAATGCAATGCTCGGGCTAACATTGGGTGCTACTTGTGCATCTATTGGCGAGCTTCCTACATGACATCCACCATACACTAGTAATCTTTTAGAAAAATTTTAAAAGTCCGTATTTTCGGTGACCGGATTTCTAGGGTTGTTACACCCCAGCCTCGCTCGCGGAGCAGAGGACAAACACGCAGGCCCCCCTCACACCCATGAGCTCGGCCCGCGAGCTCCTCCGCCCACTCACGTCGCGTCCGTCCTCCGCTGCACCCACGCCTCCCCTTCCTCCTCCGCTCCTCACCCGGATGACGAAGAAGACGCGTCTCCACCTCTGCCACCGACGACGGAGAAGGCGGCCGTCCCAGCACCCGCGCGTGGCTCGCCCGCGGCCGGAGGCGGCGGCGCTCCCCACGCCTGCGCCCATCTCGCCCGCGGCGGGCAGGATGGCTCACCGGGGCTGGAGGAGCTGGGCCGCGCGGCCGTGGTGCCGAGGCAGCACAGGCGCGGCAATGGAGCGCGGCAGGGAGAGGGCGGCAGGCTCTAGTGCGAGGGGGCGCCGGTCACGGGAGGAAGAATGGGCGGTGGGGAAAGGATAGAGAAGAGAGAAGAGAGGGGGGAGAGAGGAAAAGAGGATGACAGGTGGGTCCCATTGTTAGTTGTTGGTATAGAGGATGACGGGTGTGGAAGAATTGAATATAGAGGAAAGAATCTTGATGACTATGATGTATAGAGGATGAATATAGAGGACGATGAGTGCAGATAGTCTAAGATATGGGTGCGAGTGCGACACAATGATATGCCTACGGAACATCCTATAGCCTGGAACAATGCAGAACAAAGACGATGATTCAGGTCAAAGACTCGAAACATGAGCTCTCTCTTGATGCCATGGGTTCGACATACAGATTCAGTCAAGCTTGTTAGAGTGCGCACCCAGCTCGCGCGTCCACGAGCTGACGGCCCCTCGGGTCCAGGTCCACCGGAGCCTACAACATATCCAGGCCTTAGGCCTAACTCAACCCAAAAGACTAGCCTGATAGGTGAGAGTTGCCCTTGCCTTATATGTTGTGCTCCTCCGCCGTCAATTACCGATGTGAGACTAAACCCAACACTCCCACCCTCGCCCCCGCATGGATCTGTTGTCGTTCTTGCTCAGCGCCGTGAGCGTGTACCGCAGCCCCTTGGCGTCCAGTTCCTCCACCATCTCCGGGAACTCCTGCAGCGCCCGCTCAGTGACCCGGAAGCTTGGCACGAACGGCGTCTCCCCGCCCTCCGGTGGCGGCACCTCGCAGAACAGTATCACCTTCTCTGGAAACTCCTTGGTCTGCATGTATATGCACACTTGCATGGAGATCAAATGAAAAGTCACACGGAAACTGCACGCATACGCAGTTACGCACCAGCACCATCTCGTGATGGAAGTAGACGAACTGCTCGAGGGGACCCTCGTTGGCGGTCCAGACGCGGCCGTGGACGTGGGTGTCCGGCCACCCCATGGCCTCCACGACGGCGTCCAACTCCACGGCGTCGCGGACGTCAAATCCGCGCAGCAGGACGGCGCTGTTGGCGACAACTTTTCCCTCCAGCCACTCCCGTCTGGCCCTCAGCGCGGCCACGAGGGCCTAGTGGTCTTTGTGCGTCGTCGCCGGGGTCAGGACCAGCGGCATGTGCTCGCCGTCGATGGTCTTCTGGCCCTCGCACTCGCCGACGCGGAAGAAACCGCCGTGCTCTGGCGTCTGCGTGGTGGCTTCGGTGGCGAGCGCGTTGTTGATGTCGACCTTGGCTTGGAGCCACTCCCTGTTGGCTCCCAGGGCTGCCATGAGAGCCTTGTAGTCATCATTGTTGTTGCCTCCGCTTTGTTTCATGGGCGTGGCATCTCTCGTCTTTTCATCCTTGGACTCGTCAGCGATGATGAGCAGATCATGTTTTGAAGTGCACTCCATGATGAAATGGTGCCTAATTCACCTTATGTATGCTCTGCTTTATAAAGGATTGGGTATAGGAAGCAAGCTTGATTTTCCTGTGGTTCAAACAGAATGAAAGAACATTGCCCGTATTTATAGGCAGGAGATTCTACGCAGTGCAAAACTGTTCTGGTACTCTCTCTGGTTTAATTTTTGGAGTTGAGAAAGCGACACAATTTGAAGTGATCTACCATTTTGTCAAAGAAAGAACGCTAGACGGGTGAGATAAACAAGGGTTGTGCTATATTATATATATGGAAACCTCGTTTGGGATTAGTCGGGCACGTCTACGACTGGTATTTGCCAATTGCTGTATGGACAGTCAATATCTGTTCGGGTGATGGTTTCTATGGTGAATAAGTCAGATGATATTATTTTTTTTGAGAGAAAAACACCATACCATCACTACTAAAATGGTAGAATTCTCCTAGTGTTTTTAAGTAGTAATAAAACACTACCACTAGTCATAAAACATGAGAATCTCACTAGGAGACATTTAGTGACCAAGTTTGCATAGGCACCGTCCTTGTTATCTAATGGAAAAATTAGATAGAATATATTAGTAACAAAAGAATGGGAGGATTTCTAATCCTCATGCTATGGTGAGCAAGTTCTAGAGAGGTGTCTGACCATAACCTTTTAATCATCTTATTGGAAATGTGTGACAAAATGGCAAAATGCCATATATTCATTTTAGATTTGATATGAGCCGGTTAAAGAAACCTGAGTTTTATAAAAATGTTGAAAAGATTTGGAAAAACCATGTAGAGCTGTATCTGCATATTGGATAAAATTTCACAGAAACTTATGCTCATCAAACAATATTTTAAGTGTTGGGATTTCAACCTACAAGGTGTGTTGAAAAATGGAGAAAAGCAAATCAAAGTGAGTTATCTATTCTAGAAAAGCTTGAGGAGGAGTTTGGTTTATCTGAATCACAAATTCATAGGAAAGCTTGGCTGCTCTGTGAAAATCTTAAAAGCCTTGAGCAGGAGGAGAAATACTAGCATGAGAGATATCATGAGAATTGGCTACTGAAAGGTGATACTAATATTGCCTTTTTTCATATGTGAACACATGGAAGGAAAAGGAGAAACACTATCATTAATTTAGAGAGAGGGGGAATAATATAATTGAGGGGGAATGAAAATTTGTTGAAACATGCTTCTGACTACTATATTGATTTATTTGGTCCTCCAAATGAATATATATGGAGGGGTATTCTTTAGGTTTCTTCAGAAGATAATGATATGTTATGTAGAACTTTTCTAAAAAGGAACTTTGGATATGTTGGAAAAGAATAAAGCTACAGGTCCTGATAAAATTTCTAGAGTTCTACCAATGTTGTTGCGATATAGTGAAAGTTGATGTGATGCAATTATTTGATGGTTTTTATAACCAAAGAGTGAATATAAGATGGATTAATTATGGTATTATCACTCTTTTACCAAAGACTAAAGATGCTTCAAGAATTCAATAGTTTTGGCCCATATGTTTACTTAATTAATAGCATTACAAATTAATAACCAAAATATTGACACTTAGGCTGGAATCTGCTGGTAATTGATTCACAACACACATGCTACTTTTATGAAGACTACTGTTATGAAACAGAGGAACATTATGTCTGGGATAATGTGTTTGCATGAAACAAAAAAAAAAGAAAAGAGTTGGGTGTGATTTTGAAACTTGACTTCGAGAAAGCATATGATAAGGTATATTGAAAGGTTTTGTTTACTTGTCTTGAAAAAAAGAGGTTTTCATGAAAAATGGTGCCGATGGATTAGACAAGTAGTTTCCGGTGGAACTGTTAGTGTGAAATTGAACAATTTTAGTGGGATCATACATTAAAGTTTTAAGGGTGTTAGGTAGGGAGACCTTTGTCTCCAATTCCGTTCAATTCTGTAGCAGAATGTTTGACTAGAACGATTCATCATGCTCAATCAAATGGTCTTATAACTGGTTTGATTAGTCATATAATTCTTCATGGAGTAGATGTCCTTCAATACGCTGATGATACTATTATTTTTCTAAAAAATGACTTGGAATCTTCTAATTACATGAAAATATTGTTATATTTGTTTGAAATGCTTGCTAGCTTAAAGATCAGTTTCAATATAAGTGAAATCTACATGATTAACAATGAGGAAGAATGGGGGATGAAATATGCTGAGATCTTTAATTGTCAAGTAGGTTCCTTTCCAATTAAATACTTGGTGTACCCTTTGGCCCTAGTAGACTAAAAGTTATAGATTGGTTACCATTAGTGGAGAAAGGAGATAAGAGGCTGGATGTTTGGAATGTAAGTTTGCTATCTATGGTTGGTAGTAGGACTTTCATCTGTTCTAATCTTAATATCTCTCCTATCTATCATATATCAGTTTATCTTTTACCAAAATCAACCATTACAACTACAGATAAGAGGAGGAGGAGGACTTCCTTTTGGCAAGGAGGAAGTTTGAAAAAGAAATATCATTTGATAAATTGGGAAATAATCTGCAAAAGCAAGAAAAAGGGTGGGTTGGGGATTAAAGATTTGAGGAAAATGAACATTAGCCTTTTTATGTAAGTGGTGCTAGAAATTATCATATCCAAGTATTTGAAAAATACCTTAGTTTCTAATGTTTCTCACAAAATTAATGACTCTTCTATTTGGGCTGATTTATTGAAACTTAAATAGATCTACTTTATTGGTAGGAATGTAATTACTAAATCTGACTAGGTTTTGGATGAACAATGCCTAGTTATATGAAGAACCCTTGATGAAAATTGCTCTTGTGTTGTATGCTTTGGCTGACAAAAAGATATTACTCTATAATAGTTTTGGTCTGGACAGCAGATCACTTTTAGGAGATGGTTATATAGAGAATTGAGAGATGAGTGGGATGTAATTTGTAGAGATGCGCAAATTGAAGTCTTTATATGATGCCTTTGACTGTTTCAAATTCACGTTGTTATCTCAAAAGGATAAGGAAAGGTAAAATCCGAGAGAAGATTAAAATATTTCTGTGGCTTATAGCCAATAATGTTGTTTTAACCAAAGAAAACTTGAGGAAGAGAAAATGGAATGGTAATCCTACATGTGTTTTCTGTGGCTGCATTGAAATTACATCTCATTTATTTTTTCAGTGTCCTATTTTCAAAGTCATTTGGATGATATTTGCTAAATATTTTGGGGATAATAATATACCATCTGATTTTAATCAGTGCTGGCATTGGTGTGAGATTTGGTTTCCTTTAGGGAAAAAGTTTCATGCATGGGGAATTGGGCAATCTGCTGGGCAAATTGGAAGAGTAGAAACAAAGCTATGTTCGACAACATATTGATTAGGAATCTGTTGGAAATTATTTGTCATATACGTTCTCTTATGATATATTGGTCGGGTTTATAAGGCAATATATGGAGAAAGAACAGCTGGAAGAGGGTGCCATTGCCAAGACTATGCTTCGTCTTGCCAAGGAGATCTTAGTGGCAAAAAACTGCGCAACAAGTCAAGTAGTTGCTGTTGCAAAATGAAGACCCCGTTGATGATGCTGGAGGCCAAGGCTGACACAGGTTGGAAGTGAAAAAGGAAGGATCGGGCGCAAGCGCAAAAATGGCGTGGTTTGTTAGATGTGTTTTCCAAGACTGATTTCTTTATTTTACTTTTTTTAGCTCGCAGAGTGGTGGTTTGTACTCAGCTTTGGTGTGTTTGAACTTCGGTTTTAGGTTGGTTTGGTGGGACTTGTTTGCTAATCCTGGTAAGGGGTTCTTTTGTTGAGATTGTTGGTCCAGTTTAAGTTCGGTTGGTCTTAATCTTCCAAACAAATTAAATGTTGTGTATTTCCGTTTCTCTGGAATGGAAAAGGGTTTCCCGGTTGGAAAATAAAAGTAAAAATGAGCAAGAAAATTGAAAATTTCTAAAAAAAAGCATGAATTAAAAAATATCCACATTTGCTATTATAAATAACTAGTTCATCAACCCATATTCTCCCATAGGCTAGTATCTTAATAGGGGACATAAGCGTTAGTTTTTTCAATACCTCAAAATATTAAATTTACTTATATTAAATTTTATATTTTCCCTTTTTCATTTTATTTCATAGGCATAATATGTACTTTGGAGTCTCTGTTTAGCTATGATAAACATATATTACTGAAATATATGTTTTTTTATCTGTGTCCATGTTTTTTTTCATTTAGTTGAACCCTTAAACTAGGATGGATGCGTACCACTCCTAACCTCAATTGGGCATTAACATTTAAGTCTTATAGTGAATATATTACTCCAAAGAAATATCAAGGGTAAGGAAGATATAGCCGCCTATAGTTTACATAATTCTTTTTTCATCAATTTTCTTATCAAAGAATTATATGTGTAGTAATAGTTATACTATCAATATAGATATGTCATACTCCATGCATAGTCGAAAAGGAAGTCGTCTTGGATAGTGATACGGTCTCAAAAGTACAACTTTGACCTTGTTTATTGATAAAAAATATTTATCAAAAAGTGATATATGTATACTTTTATGAAAGTGTATTTTTCAAAAATATATTTATATCTTGTCAAAAAACATAAATATATTTATATAATTTTCACATATCCAAACTTAATAATTTAAAAGTTATTCATGATATATATTCCCAATGTTTGAGCCAAACCTTGTCCAAAACTACTTCTTTTTCGAGTATGGAGGGAGTATATTTTAGTTAAAATGTATAAACACATCTAAAGTAACAAATTGTATGTGATGATTATTGATAATTTTTAAATAATTTGTTTATATGATTAGTATATGAGTCATTAAGGAAATATTTTTCATGAATATTAGTAACACATACTTATCTCTCTTGCATGCATGTGTTCATCTCTATGATGGCACAACCCATATGTTTATTCAAAATTCTAATATATTAGTATTAATAGAAGCAAGTAAAGTAGAAACTTATATAGGCATTATGGTTATTTAAATAATTTTAGAATTCAAAATGTTGATAATTTAATATAAATTTTAGGTTTTGTCTATAATAATGACATATGTGGTAATTTCGATCTAAATTTAAGGAGTTCAGTATATTATCATTCATAATAATAGGTGGGTACGTAATAGTTAGATACAAATTCAGATTTACTTTATATGATGTTTTCTTAATGCAATAGTTGTGTAAATTAAATACTCATGGGTAGCCTCATGCCGACATTGATATTATAGAGAACTTACCGATTAGATGGCTAGCTTGGACAAACATGCAGAGGGTATACGGCACACGGTGTTATTTTGATGACAGGATTTGTGTATGGAATCTTAACTCCCTACCATGTTTAAGTAACACGTAGTGCCCTTTAGTCGGCGCATACCACAATTTGTACAGTCTCGCTTGATCTGTCTGATTGGAAGTGAATGATTGCTTCATTCATGCTCAACACACGCGTTCTTTCAGCGCCAAATGTGCGAATAAGCAAACGCCACGAGTGTAACCACCGCCGCGGACCTACTATCAAGTTCAGACACCCGGCCGGCCACCTCGCTCCTCTCTCTCCCTCCGTCTCAATCTCTTGCTCTGTCCCTAAGCACATGCGCACAGCCATGTCTAGACGCTTCCAGCTGGCCCCCGTCCTCATCTGCCTGACGCTGACGATCACCGTGCTGCTCATCATCACCACGGCGTCGGCGGACACGCCGGACTGCCCATACCCGTGCCTGCCGCCGCCATCCGCTGGCGGAGGTGCCATCAACAGCTACCCGCCACCGCAACCGTCCACTGGAGGCGCCGGCGGCTTCGGCGGCAGCTACCCGCCACCTCCGCCGGGCAGCTACCAGCTGACCCCGCCGGGAGTGATGCCGGGCTTCTCCCCACCGTACAGTGGTGGAGGATTCCCCTCTGGGCCTGCCCCGCCGCCGCCGAACCCGGTCACCCCGTGGTTCCCCTGGTACTACCAGCACACCAAGCCGGTCACGGGGTCGACGACGTCGGCGTCATCGTCACTGGCCATAGATGGCAGGTCGACGGTCACAGTCACGGTGCTGCTCCCCCTGTCCTTGCTCCTTCTTTTTCGTGTGCTGTAGTGAGTGTACCTAGCGGTAGGCGAGTTAATTAAATGATTCCTAAACTAATTATGGTGTTTCATTTTGCTATTTTATTTGTATATATAAGTGCTAGTTAATTTGTTATTATATCGTGTTATATAGAATATAACACAATATACAATACTTAAGCTTGTGAGGTAGAGTTATTTTTTTCTACTGTGCCCCTGACATGCATATCCTTCTTTTATACGTGTATTTCTGAGCAAAGTTTTGCATGGTTGTCATATTCAGATCAGATTTTAGTGTTAGTAAATGTTTTTTTCTACTCCTTTTGTCCCAAAATGTCCATTTTATTTTATTGCTAAGTTTAAAATAATGTCAATATTTATGTCTCAAAATAAATTTGTCATAAGTGTATAATTTATGTCTCAAAAAGTCTTTACATATCTTTGAGTATGTATTTTATCAACGTAGGTAGTATCACCTATCTGCGAATAAGTATACAGAACACCTTCGCTTCTTAGTTCCTATTCGAGGACGAAACCCTGAATAAGTTGTTGCTTATCCTTGCTCCATGAAAGCAATAATCATGAGATAAAAAAGTACTGCATATAACTGCAGAAAAATGCCTACTAATTACAGAGTATACTATCATCTATAATTGGCGAATGCCATATAGAACACGTCAACCCCACATCTCGACGTTACTTCTAACATCAGGCGAATCTCTACATAGTTAATTAATTAATTAATTAAATTAAATCTCTACATAGTTAAACCGGAGCCAAGCTCCGGCCAACGGAGATCGCCACGTCGCCTCCTTTTCCCAGCCGTCGGATTAGGCAAGTGGACGGCCCATATTGTGCAAGTCTCCGAAATTTTACAAAAAAGCCCTTGTATTTACTAGAAATCAAATATGCAACCTCCTCCCACGTGTCCCCTTGCATCCGTCCCTGCGCGTTGCCTGCCTTCGCGCAGCTTCTCCAGAGGCCTCTATAGCCGTCTCCAGAAGCGTCGCTACGGCTTAAAAAAAGCTCCAGTCGCCATCGACGCCGACTGCGGCCTCTTCCCCGCCCGCCTCGCCGCCATGCCCACAAACTCTCTCCTCCCTCCCTCATCAGCCGGCAGCGGGCATGAGGCGGCGGCGGGCGCACCCTGCGGGGCGGCCGTCGACCCCGGCCGAGGAGGGTCGTGGGCCCTCCCCGGCACGGCAACGCCGCCACCCCGCCGCGATGCGGGAGACACGCTGGCGCAGACACCACCCTGCTCGGGCGGGGCACATTTGCGGGAAGCGACGAGGGCGGCGCACCGGTACGGAGGGCTGGCCGGCGCCGAAGCAGTGCAGCAGCGAGGCACGGCCGCGGGCTCACGCAGCACGGTGGCGCCCTGGCCACGCGCGCCTGCTGCTCTCGCGGCGGCTGCGCCGGCGGCAGCGAGCTGCAGGGGCGCAGCCGGCGAGAAGACGAGCTGGGGAGGTGCGGCCAGGCCCGCGAGGGCCCGTGGCGCCCTGACCACGCGTGCCTCCCTCTGCTCGCCACTGGACCATCGCTCTGCTTGGCGCCCTGGCCACGCGCGCCTGCCGCTGTCGCAGCGGCTGCGCCGGGGGCGGTGAGCTGCGAGGGCGGAGCTGGCCAGAAGGCGAGCTGGGGAGGTGCGGCGCGAGCTGTTGGCGGGCCTGGACGCCGGCCTGCCGGTCTGACGTCGTATCGAGACACCGGGGCCGCCGGGGCGCCGCAGTCGCCGAGGTCATCGCCCGGGCCGAGGCCGCCGGGGCCGCCGTGCCGGTGTGGCGTCTCCCTCTCTCTCCTTCCCCGCTACTACGCAGAAGCGCCGCCGTCGCCGCTCAGCAGCGAAGCGCTGCAAACCCGCGCTCCATCTCCCTCTCATCTGTCTCCCGTTCACTCTCTCTCCCTCTGTTCTCTCTGACGCCGAGCCCGACCGATGGGACGAGCGACGCAATCCAAACTCCAAAGGACGGCCAAAGGCCCTTAGCCATCCACGTCATAGCAGCCAATGGCCACGCGACACATCACCTAAGTGGGACCAGGCTATAGGAAGCTCACATGAGCAACCACGGAGCAGGCAACCAAGCCCCACCAGTATGTGACCACAGAACCTTACCAAAACCCTTTCCACTTCTTTTCCTCTCTCTTTCCTTTTTTTTTCAATTTGTCTCTCTTTCTCTCCACACGCTACGGCTGCCAGGAGCAAGGACTCCACCCAGCCACGTCGCTCCACCCAACTGGGACGTGCCACGTCGTAAAAAAACAATGGGCTGGTCACCTGGCCTCCCCCAAGCAGGGCGCGGCAAGGCCGCGCCGGTCTTTCTATTTACTCTCGAGTCCGCCGCTGTTTCTGGAGGATACAGCTGCTCGCCAGGCCAGATGGTGGCGACGGTCATCACGCTTCAGCAATCACACAAAGGGCGTGTTTGCGACTCTGGCCACGACGAGTCTGGCCAGCCTGATAGGGCCAGGCCTTTTCAGACCAGCCTTAATTGCTGTAAGGTTTTTTGTTTGTGTCTTTATATAAAACGAGTTAGGCCACAACGTGTTTGTGATATACTTTCTAACCGGGTTAAACCATCAACTAACTTCAACTGTTAGGTCGTGGTCATGTTTGTCTTATGGTTAGCCTTGGCCAGGCCCATAGACACAAAACATGATTTTAGATATAGCAAAGGAGTAGTAATTTTAAAGATGATATAAAAGGCAAGACATATTATGAAATTAAGCATTGAATTATTCCTGATAATGACCAGGCCTCAGAAACAAGTTTATCGATGAACATATCATAGCTGGCCACATAATTTTAAGCAAAGAAGGAAGCAAAGAAGAACAGGTCTGTTTTGAGAACAGTCAGGGAACAAAATAAGATTGGGCCAACATAAATAGAAGTACACAAGTTAAAAGCACATGTAACCAGCTAATGCATTCAGCCATTGTCATCATTGGTCTAACACACAGTTTTGATAAATAAACAGCCTGCATTAAAGCACAACCACAAGCATCAATAAGGCTAAGATGAGCATATTTTTTCAAGATCCATGGTTACCAGCAGCAGAATTGATTTATAACAAATCATTGATCTCAAATCTCTCACCAATGAACAGAATCATCAAGTTTTAAACACCTGTTCTGACATCATTGGCTAAAGAGACAAAATGGAGGCCTCAGCTAAATATTATGGTGCATTTCAACACTGATTCGAGTCAACGTCAGCTTCCATGAAAACATAGAGAGAAACTAGAATAGCACAAATATTGAAACAACAGATGTATCCTGAGATATAACATTTTTCTCAGTTGCACACACTGCCATCAACCATCAAACATGGATGTTGTTGCTAAGTAGTGCTTCTGAGTAGAGTGTTCATGTCAGGCATTGAAAAACAGCAGAACAAATCAGAAGAACCAGAAGGCAACAAAAAGAGACAGCTACCTCATGTATGTTATTGTATCATAGGCCATGAATTTTTCACTATTACCACCATCATAGGCTACCTCATGTACGTTATTGGAAAACAACTCATTACTGATGAAGACAAAGTAGCCAATAGGAATAGCAAATAAGAGTAGCAATTTGGAATAGCAAATAAGAGTAGCCAACAGAGGCTACTGATAGTAAAAGCTCAGATGTGCTCACGGTTCAAAGAGGGATCCATCTACAGGCATGTAAAAAAGAAACAGCAATTCAGCTCAATATACCCTGCTAGGCATCAACATGTTTGTTCAGTGAATCAAAATGGAAAAGAGCATGACTGCATCATAAAGATGATGCCTCCCGTGCACATACAGGACAACATCATCGACCATTCTTAATAGTAACCGAAACACAAAACATGAAAACCTTAATACCAGCAATGATATTGAAGATAATCAACCAAAAATAGATCGTGAACAGCAGATTGTAGCAAATCATAACAGATCCTGAACATCATGTTGTATCAAACCCTAACTCATGAATCAAGCATGACATAGAGAAGATTAGGGTTCGATTTCACCTTGGGCTCGGGGTCGTCGCAATGGAGACGCAGCAGATCTGGAAGTAGAAGGAGACGGGGACGGAGACGAAGCAGATGCCTAACACCATGGAGTCCCGGCACCAGCAGGAGGAGCGACGCAAGTGGGAGCGACGCAAAAAATGATGTTGTTGCTAAGGACAGCCCAACAGAACACAAGTGGATCATGACAGCCATAAAGAGCCATAGAACCCAACAGAACCAAAACAAATAACAAATAGGTAGCCACCTCATGTAATTGTTTTGCATCACAGGCCAGTTGCATACCAAAACATGCACCAATAACAGACAAGTAGGAAGCCACAATTAGAATCTCATCCTCAGAGAAGTTGCAACTCAGTGGAGCGCAACTCAGTGGACATGCTAGCATCAGCAGGTGCAGTGGGAGCCTAAGCAGACATGGAAGGGGTCAAAGGAGGCCCCTCCACCTTGGCACCAACACTGTCATTCTGGTTATTTTGTCATCTATATTGTCATCTATATTGTCATCATCGTCCTCATCAAAACAGTTTCACTTCTTGCACATGAACAAGAGATAGCATAGGGCAAGTACAAGTGCTTGACACTGGAGGCACTACAGATGAAAAAAGTTTGCGCCTCAATCGATTGTTTACATTGAATGACGGCAAATTTGACATCATTGGCTTCAAGAACATAATTTTGACCTCAGCTTTGTAATTCTGTTGGATTTAGTTACTCAATCATAGTCACTGGTGGATGCCAACCAAAAAAAAATAAAATACAAACAACAGCATAATTGGAAAACCAGAAAACTTGCAAGCCTGCCAATCAACACTAGTACTCACAGGGTTGCACTCACTGCCATCAATCATCATGGATGTTGTTGCAAAGCAAGGCATGCGAGCAAAGTGATCAAGGCAAGCATAGGAAAGCAGATAAAACAACAGCAATGTACAGAACACAGCAAAATGGCATCCACCTCATGTATGTTATTGCATCATATGCCATAAATTTCCCACTATTACCACCACCACCAGCAAAATGGCAAATATGAAATAAAACTAATGAATAGAGAAGTAGGAAGCCACAATTGAAGCAACTAGAAGCATGCAAATATAAAATAAAAGTAGTGAACAGAGACTACTATTAAGCTGTTACAATAAAAGCAGTCGACAGAGACTACTATCCAAGGGTTCAAATGGTACCCAAAGTTCTTACCAGCTGTTAACCACCCTCCCAGCCAAAGTACACCAACAAGGTTAGGTGTCAAAAGAGTGAGAACTGTCCAGAAAAGCTACTAGATGTCAAAAGCAGTCAAAAGAGGAGAGAGTGGGTGAGGGGGGTGGAGGAACTATACATCTCTACAGTCAACCCCCTCCTGGCCAACACTACCTTCATGTAGTGCGACTAGATGTAGTAGTTTTTAGCTAGGTAGTTCCTAAGCCAAATGACCCTATGGGCATCACTCATGTTCACAAAGCCCCTGCCTTGGGCCTTGTTGTCTAGGAGGAAGGTGTAGGCAACAATAAGTGCCTCCTCAGAGAATCCAGGCATCTCCATCACAGCAAGGTACAGATTGGGATCAACATGGGCAGGCCTAGTCTCCCTAAGTGCATTGGCCACATTGTTCACAGCATCACTCATGTTAGTCAACATCAGAATCTCATCCTCAGAGAAGTTCCCTCTCTTCCTCTTTGTACCAGCAGCTGAGGAGGTAGGAAGCACTTGAGCAGCATTGCTATCCCCTCCCTGTTCACTAGGGACTGTTGTAGGGGTCACAGGAGGGGCATCAGCCTGGTTCTGCCCTAAGGCTTCACCAGACCCAAGTGCAAACTTGCCTGTGGCCATGGCATTACCAAAGATAGCCTCCACCTCACAGTAGAACCTAATAGGGCAGTTAAGAAACTCTGCATCTTTAGGATGGTCCTGCATGGTTTGCCAAAGATAATAGATCAAGGCAAAGATAAGAAAGGATATGAAGGTCAAGGAAAAGATAAGAGATCAATTAGCTACCTTGCAATGGCCAAGGTAGTGCTCTTGATCAAGCATGATAGCATGATTCTGATCATCCCAAAGAGCAGCACTAAGGTCCTTGAGCTTGCTCACCCTAGACCACTTCTGCCTCCATTTCCTCAAGTGGTTGTACACTTGAGTGTTGCTAACAACCTCCCCACAGAACTCCTTAAGGGCTTTGGCCACAACATTCACATCCTTGTCCTTGAAGACCTTGTCAGGCTTGCTGCCATCACTAACAAGGGCAGCCATCCTCCTAAGAACAAAACCAGAGGTGGTGTTGGTCCACCTCATTGCCCTCACAGCCCCAGCCCCAGCCACAGGAGCAGCAACATCAATAGGTGGTGGTGCAACTGGAGCAGCATCAGCACCAGCTGCAACTGGAGCAGCAGCACTAGCACCAGCAGCAGCATCAACAGGAGCAGAACCACCACTGATGAGCTGCTCCATGACTGAAGAACCAGCAAAAAACCCACCCTCAAATGGAGATGAAACCATCCTAGTACTGTCATGTTTGACAACACACAAACTTAGTCAAATAATGTGTAACAGCATTGTAGAAACATGAACAGAATGGATAGAGTGAAACATAAACAACATGAATAACAGAATGGATGAACAAGTAACAGCATGAATAACAGGATGAAAGAAACAATAGAATGGTCTCAGCCTTGTCCACCAAATTATTACATCAACATCACACACACATGAGTTCCACAGCAGGGTACAACAACTATTCAACAACATATTACATCAAGTAGTGTTTGTCCCCCTCCCTTCCCATATAGCATTGCAATGGCATTCCTTATTTCAGTCATTTCAACAGAGTCTTGGTCCGGATGAGCTGGGGGCAGGTTGGTTGGATCAGATGACCCTGTGAAACCTTCCTCAGCAGGCACTACTTCATCAATACCAAAACCTAGGATCCAATTGTGTAAAATGGCACAGGCAATAACCAGCTTCACTTGTGTCCTATACTTGTGGAAGGGCTTATTGTCCAAGATCCTAAACCTGCCCTTGAGTGCTCCTATACCCCTCTCCACAATCACTCTAATTATGAGTGCCTAAGGTTGAACAGCTCCCTTGCATTGGTGGGTCTATTCGTTGGGCCATACTCAGATAAATGGTACCTAACCCCCCTGTAGGGAGGTAGGAAACCAGTTTTGCAAGCATACCCAGCATCCACCAAGAACATTTTACCTACACAAGACATCTACTATGAGATTTGTGTTAATAGGCCATGGAATATGTCATAATAGATGTAAAATGTGGTTGTGCAATTACCTTCTGGCAAGCTCAAGCCATCTGCCCTGGCTACAGCATCTGCCAAAATAGTTGCATCATGGGCAGAGCCCTCCCAGCCAGCCAGGACATAAGTGAATTTGAGATCACAATTCACAGCCACCAACACATTTTGGGTGGGATCCTTTTTCCTACCCCTGAAAGCTTGTTGCATGCGCCTAGGAACCCTTGCTAGGAAATGTGTGCCATCTATAAAGCCAATTACATCCTAAAAACCTTGTGTCAGTCATTGCAACATGTCTAATTTAACTAATGAACCCAGGATGTTCATTTACCTTGAAATATGGATTCCATCTATGGCTTCCAAGTATCTTTGGGTGAGTGCTTGTGTTAGCTGGCTTGATCATTTCATTCCTAAGCTCACCCACAGCATACAACACTTGATGAAAGTGTTTGTGGACAGTTTGGATGGACCTCCTAAAGGACTGGTGGACAACCCTAAACCTCTGGTTGTGCCCTACAACATGTAAAAACATGGCAACCTGCTCCTCCACTGACACCCCCTCCCTATCAGTGACAAGACTCCTCTCTCTAAAAGTGCTCACTAACCCAAAAAAGGCAGCTCTCTTCATCCTAATCATAGAAGTACACTCTGAATCAGTGGAGTGGTATATCATTGCCAGTGTTCTCTGTCTATGCTGTTCATTTTCATCCCTAATCAGAGCCAGTGCTATAGGGTCAGGCTGGGGGTTTCAGGTTCAGGGGTTTTCCTTTTTAGCCTACTGGATACAAAGGAAACCATAACAACAGTCAACGCAGCTGCCTTCCTAGATAGTATGTCACGGCTCAAACACAGATCCATCTACAAACATGTAAAAATGTAACATGAATTCAGCTTTGTACCCTGCTAAGGCATCAACATGAATGTGAAATGAATGCATATGAAAAGCACGGCTGCATCTTGTAAGTGATGCCTCCCAGTGCTATCTTTGGACTACATCATCGACCAATCAGAAACAGTACAACATAAGCAGTGAACCCAAACTCATCAAGAACAACAAGATAATAGAAACTAAAACAGATCAAGAACATAGGTACTAAAACCAAACAGATTAAAAAAATAAGGTACAATAAACTTTAACAGAACAAGAACATAGGTACTAAAACCTAACAGATCAAGAACAGAAAGGTACAATAAACTTTAACAGATCAAGCACATAGGTAGTGAACCTAACAGATCAAGAACCGTATAGTAGAACAAACCCTAACAGACCATGAAGAAGATAAGTAAACCGTAACACATGAAGAACAGGGAACCACAGATCATGAAGAAGGGGGTGGATTTCACCTTGCCTTGGGGTCACACGAACGGAGTGGAAGTAGATCTGGAAGTAGAGGATGCAGATCGAGAGGAAGACGAAGAAGATGCGCACGGAGAAGAAGAGGAAGACCAACGCCACGGAGTCCCAGCAGCAGCCGGGTCGGGGACACCGCCAAGAACCTCGGGGCCGGAGTGGAAACCAGCCGGAGGTCGCCGCCGCAGCCACGCGCCACCAATCACCGCCGGTCTCTCACAAGGGAGGTGGAAGAGCAAGCAACGAGAGGAAGAACTCCAGTGGAGAGTGGCAAACCCTTATAAAGGCAGGCGAAATCGGCGTGCTTTCGCTTCGCGCGTGGCAGCCATGGCGCGGGAAGGAGGTTTCCCCTTCCCGCCAGAGCCCGCGCGAGCCACCGCGCCGCCGCCCGAAATCGCCCGTGAGCGCCGCCACGAGCACGGCTCGGAAGAAACGACGAAAATCGTCGTTTCCAGAGAGCCAGGCGGAGAGGGCATTTTTGGCTCCCCGGAGCCAGGCCACCTCGCGAGCCAACGCCGCAAACACGCCAAGTTACAGCCCACGAGCGCAGCCGAGCCCGTGGGCCGCCCTCGCAAACGCGCGCAAAGTGACGTCCTGTCTCCACGGCTTAATTAGTTTCTTTTTCCATCATTCTAAGGCCCAGTTCGTGTTGGTTCGGAATGGTTTGGAACACGCCCTGTTCCACCCCAAAGAATTTGGCCTGGTTTGGAATCAGGCCGTCCAATCTGCGATCTTCATTTGTTTAGGCCCGGTCCAAAATAAAAACAGGCCATGCTATGCCTTTCCAACCTCTCTTTAGTTCAGAATAGATCAAGATCTTAAGGCTCAATCCAATCTTAACCCTGTTTGGTATGACTTTATAAAGCTGTTGAGCCGGTTTTTTTGTCAAACACTCCTTTCCAAAATAGTTTCATGAGTGAAGCTATTGTCCTCTCCCCTCATAGAGGGCAGGGATGGGAGAGATTAAAAATAATAGTTTTTCTGGCTTTCTTCCTCATTTTTCTCTCATATGTATGTATGAAGCTATTTTGCCAAATAATTTTTTCAAAGCAGCTTAACTTTATCTAAAAATTTGCTCATGATAAAAAAAACAACTTCAATAATGAAGTTGAGCTTCGCCAAACAGGGCTTATATATCTAGACAGACACTACCTGTTGGTGCAAGTTCAGACAGGTAATTGAAAACAAGTTAGGCTTCGAATGAATGAAATCAGGTGGAACAGTTCAATGTAGCCTGAATCGAAAAGAGGCCCACATGGAATTCAAGTTTGCCAAACAAGGACCAAGTTGGAATAAACCTTCTAATGTCTGGTTTCAAATAAAAAACAAAACATATTGTAACACTCCAGCCTATTAGAAGCTTGTAGTAGATGTAAAGTTGGGCTATATAGCTTTTTGGTTCATATGGAGTTGTAGTTGGTGGCTTAGTACCACCTTAAAAGTCTAGGAGGGCGAGGGTTAGCTTATGTGCCTTGTTGTTCCAAACATATCACTTCCGGATTAACCTTTTTACACGAAGCTTACGTATGTAAACCCATTCCACGTGCATGTCTAGGACTGATTTAGGAATCATGAATTCCATTGGAATAAAAGACACAAGGGGTGGAGCAATATACTTTTATCCCTGTCCTTATTATGCTTTCAAGGTCTAATAATATTAGTACAAAATGGGTAGTCAATGCAAATTAGGTGAAGGCTATTGAGCTGCATGAACCAAATAGATATGAACCTGCAATAATTATCTGACTATATTAGAAAATATGGACAATTAAATAATTATCTTTCACCATATGCAATACAAAGTGGAATATGAGCCTGCAATAAATATGTTGCTAAATTGCCCGAGGACAATAATTCAAACTCTAATCTACGGCACTAATAATTCAAACTCTAAGTCTTCAGAAAATACATCCCCAACAAATGAGGTTAAGTAGTCCTATGCGACCTTTGACTTGCACCGTAATGTTAACTCCATTAGAATAGGATCACCAACATCAAGACGAAGCCACCAAACACGTTTATCAGACCTAATAAAGGTATTAAAAACATAGAACATCGATCACCATTGAAGATTGAATGCTTCTTCCTTGACAACAACACGAAGCACTTGATACAGATGCCCACCAAACACCAAGCTATTACGCCATCGAATGCCACCTCCACCTTGAGCTGAGAACTGCCTGACCTTGGCGAACAACAACTTCGACGACGCGCCTGTGCCATCGCCGCCGGCCCAGAGAAACCAGGCTTGGTTTTCACCCAATTATTGAATGCCCGCGGGCGCAGCAGGGGACGGACTGACCAACGGCTTTAGCGACGCCTTCAACAAGGTGCGTGGCACAGTCAGTACCACCGCCGCTGGCCCGGCGTAACTCGCCAGGCAAGGTTTTCACCCAAACCGCAGCCACCAGCGTCGACTTTGCGCCTGGCCAACACGAAAGGTTGCCATCACCGGAAGGTCATCTTCAGCCAGGCGCTCTGAAGGTGTGCAGCCCCGGCACTCGTGGACCAGATCCGGGCCCAAGGGAGCCAAATCCGACCCGCCGCCGCCGCCAGACGAACGGTATGCCGGCCACCGCCGTCAAGCCACCACAACACAGAGGCGCAGGGTGCTCCCGAAGGAGGGGCAGCACCAGCCTAGACCGAGGACGCCAGATCCAGACCCACAGGGCCGAAATCCAATATGCCGTCGCCACCATACGATAGTACGCCAGTGCCACCAGGGATGGGGAGAGGGCGCCATCAGGTGCCAGATCTGGCCAGGGAGGGACCGAATCTGGCCGCCTACCGCCGCCTGTCGCCAGAAGCTGAAGCTAGGGAAGAGGGGGTGGGGGAGAAGGGGGACGGGAGGGGCGATGGGGCAGAGGGATGCGGGCAAAGCCCCTTTTTTCGGGATCGCCGATGGCCGCCGCTATCGCGCCAAGGGCGGCGATGGCGGCCGGAGAGATCGCCGGGAGGGGGGTTAGGCGGCGGGAAGGTGCCTGCCCGAGTCGCCCCCTGGAGAGGCAGGTCTTGCTCGTTGTCGTGGTTCACAGCGTCTGGATTGGCTAGCCCCGCGCCACCCTACCACGCGCGGCCGGTGGTGAGCTCCGCGACGCCCAGCTCGGCCTCTCCTGCGGCGCCCTGCCTTGCGCGTCTCGCAACCAGGGCTAGGCCCGACACCAGCTGGGATGCCGTGCTCTGTCGCTGCCTCAGTGGATCCAACGTTGGCCCTGGTGGATCCACCGGAGGGAGGTCCTCGGCGTTCTCCATCATCGGCGGGCAGTGCCAGGGTTTGGATGCCGCCGCCCAAAATCACGGACGCCCGGACACGGTTAGAGAAAGGAACAAATGCCTATACTAAATATGAAGGGGTAAGGGTATTTTGGTATTTGGACTTGAACCTCTCTGCTGGTTGACGCCATAGTTGGACGGAGTGGACAGAAAGCCCAAGAAACTAAGAAAAGTTCATTTTTAGGTGAAATAACTAAATTTGACTGGAATAAGGCCAAGAAACTAAGATGAAGTTTTTTGGGGCCAAATAACCAATTTGCTCATGAACCATTTGTGTAAAAAAAAATTATTCTCAGAGCTAGAACAGATATATGTGCCAAATAGTACCAACTTCTCCACAAACTCTACAGTAGAGCTATTCCACAGTAGAGTTCGTGAAGAGAGCTAAAAAAATGGAAGTGTTGCAGTGCCAAACACCTAGTACTATGATTCATTTTATTTATAGTTTCAATAAGATATAAATATTTAAAGTTAGTTTACATATATTACAGTTCTATCATAGACTTGGCAACATCTCTAAACATACATGAAAGATTCCAACGAAAATACAAATGGGAGTATAAAATCGATCATCTATGTATATGCAAAATTTGATTCTAGGCAGTAACAACATTCTCAGGGATACATAAATAAATAAAACATCAGCGGTCCAATTAGTTTCAGGTTGTGGATTCAGACCGGAATGTCTCAACAAGCAAACATTTTATGCTGATTTCTCCTCATGCTTTATTTCCTTATACAAATTTTATGTTTGACCTCAAATTTTTTGACCAAAGTCAACAAGGAAAACCCTGGCCTATTTTTTAATAATGTGGACATGTTTAAATTTGCTCCCACGGAGAGTTGAACCCAGGTCTTATAGGTGCTACTCAGGTGCTCTAACCACTAAGACCTTAAATTTAGTATGCATATTGCTGATTTGCAATTTTTATTTATCTCGATTCACATTTTAGTTTGTTTTCACCTGCCTAGGCAAATCTTACTCTATATATTCACTTAGTTACCTCACACTATCACAAACTTAAATTGCCTTGAGCGCCAAAAACCGCCAAGGATAGAGGTAAAACCACCAAGGGAATAGTCCATGACTGCAAACAGTCAACAAACACACTCAAAGATAGGACACAAGGGAAATTAGTTTCCTTGGCGGTTTTAACAATCGAGGATAATTTCCTTGGAGGATGGCCACCAAGGAAATCAAGACTTGACCTAATTTGCCAAATGACCAAGAAAATGTTACAACTTTCAAGGAAAATAGTTTGCTTCAGGGTGGATAACCACTTCTTTTCACCGAAATGAAGTTTCCGAAGTTATGTATATCCAACGCAAGACATACATATCATAGCAGACATCCCCGTGCGTTGTGCAACAGGATATATATTGTATACCAGTGATCACACCAGTTATAACTATTATTTTTTCCTAACTAAATTGGACTTTGTCTAACCTTAAACCAAATAAAATCCATGCCTTTAATAATTGCTAGTGCAATAAATAATCATTGTAGTATGGAAAATTGATAGGATATTGACCCAACTAAAATAGGTGACTATTATATGCAATTGTAGATGGTGACTAGCACACGCACCGTGTTACAAAAGGACTTGTGCACCAACGTAGGTTTTATATATATCCAAACTTAAAGCAACGAGAAGGGATGACGGACCCTGGGAGTGGGAGATAGAACTTTGCTATTTATTTAATAATATGATTATATATAGGGTTTGGTTATCTGTATTGAGGATTATTGGATGTGCTCCAAGGTTCATGCTAGTCTTTCAAGTGCAGATTAGTTAGTAAAAAAATCTAACAAATCTCTCTATGAAAAATCTATCAACAAACAACTAAAGACTCCCATATATATAATATATAAAAACTTTATTAGTAACATATTTTTCAGGAGACACAGGTACAAATATACAGTACACACTAGTAGTTAACATGTCTTTCAGGGCAAGGAAGGATAGTACAATGATTCCCATTAAATTCGTATGCTACGATGGTGTAACTATATCACAAACGATTGGCAAGCATTATTATGTCACACATGAAAAAAAAAATGCCGTGATGATCATCGCTACTGAAACACGCGGTGCGATTATGGTTGACGTGTAGCCCATAAAACATTTTGACATACCACCTTCTGGTAGGGATTGTTCTCTCACCGAATTTTTTCCAAAGCATTAATTGACATACGGCGCGCGGCGACCACTGCAGTGTCCACCAGCTGCAACCGCCGGACTTTACGGAGAACACTTCCACATGTCGACGACGGCAGCCAGCGCCTGGTGACCTGGTCCGCCTGATGCCGACGCCTTGGAAGCCTCCGCCTGCAGTTGACGTGCTTTCTTCCGCGCCATGGCGCCCTTCTCGCCCACCATCAGCTCCCTCGTCATCTTGGCCACCTCCTCCCGCGGCACCACCCCGTCCTCCCGGGCGCTCACCCGCAGCGCCAGGCCGACATGCTCCAGCTTCACGGCGTTCATCCTCTGCTCGGCGAATAGCGGCCATGCCAGCACCGGCACGCCCGAGGACACCGTCTCCAGCGTCGAGTTCCAGCCGCAGTGCGACAGGAACCCTCCCACGGCGCGGTGGCCCAGGATCTCCACCTGCGGTGCCCACTGCGGCACGACGAGCCCAGTGTCCCTTGACTTCTCCGTGAACCCCTCCGGCAGGTAGGTCAGCGGGTCGTCGACATGGTCCCCGGCGCCAAAGTAGGTCCCGGAGCTGTCGTTGTCGCTGGGGAGCCGCACAACCCACAGGAACCTCTGTCCACTAGCCTCCAGCCCGGCTGCCAGCTCCGCGGTCTGCGTGCTGGACAGCGTGCCGCCGCTGCCAAAACACACGTACAAGACGGAGCCGTCCGGCTGCCCATCCAGCCACCGCATGCAGTGGTGCCCGGCGGACTTGTCGGAGCACGAGCGGACGAACGGACCGACGGCGTAGGCCGGAGGGTACACGCCCTTGTCGGAAAGATCTTTGAACGCCTCCAGTGTCTCGTGCTCGATGGCGTCCAAGGTGTGGATGATGAAGCCGTCGGTGCGGAGGTAGTCGAGGCACATGTCGACCAGGAGGTCGAACACGGGGTTGGCACGGTACTGGAGGGGATCGACGAGGTCGGCTCCGTGCAGCGGCAAGCACCCCGGGAAGGTGACGGGCTCCGGGAGGTCGCGGAACTCGCAGGTGGTGGTTCTGGCGAGCTCTGGGGAGCCCAGCAGCGAGCACAGCGACATGAGGCTCGAGGTGTAGAAGACGTATCGCGGCACGCCGAGGTCCTGGGCAACGGCGAGCGCTGCTGGGCACAGCATGTCGGTCACGAAGACCGTGACGCCGGCGGGAGAGTTGAGAAGGGAACGGAGCAGCGCGCGGAGGTGCGGGAGCGTGCGCTTGACGACGACGAGGATACGGGTCACGATGTGCGCGTCGGCGGGGAGGTCGTCGATGGGCACCTCCGGGAGCGCGGTGGTGGAGACGCCCGGCGGGAGGGAGGACAGCGCGGAGGAGTTCGTGGGCGACGAGAGGTTGGTGTAGGGGACGATCGTGGAGGTGAAGCCGTGGTGTGCGGCGAGTCGCCCGGCGAGCTCGGCCACCGGGGCGACGTGCCCCACGCCGGGGCTCGTGAGAATGACGGCGTGCGGTGCATGCGCTTGTGACATGGTCAGCGAGCTGATGAACAAGTGATCTCGCTTTGTGTTATGGCACTGGCACAGGATTGTGTCCTGACACTAGTTATAAATATATAACGGAGGATGGGTAGAGTGCTGCGGTAAACAGGAAAGTGTCAATGGGACGTGTGATGCTTGTCAGCTTGTGGCTCTGGTTCGCAGAGCATGGCTGTCGGCGACTGCAGCCCTATTCGATAGGTCGTTTTTGGTTGGCTGGTTCTGGCTGCTACTGATTTTCTTTAAAAAAAATACTGTTGAATGACTGGCTGGTTTGGTTGATAAGTTCAAACGAACAGGCCCTACATTGGAACATGCGTCCTAATAGTACGTAGTTATCTATCGCGAAGGATGTGGAGTGGTGCGGTAAACTGGCAAAAGTGTTAAGGGATGTGTTGCTGTTAACGGGTCTGTATGACTAAGGATGGCATAAACTAGCAGGCAGGCCATTGCTTCGCACGGGCGAGCAAGTTTAAATCAGAGAGCATCATATGATTGTATGTGCAGCAAAAATACTAGTAACTTTAGAGATTAGTAACATTAGTTATAGATGGGTTCGGCATAGCACAGGGATATTTCAGCTGCATATATATGGAGAGGTATTTTGATATCATTTTTAAAATAAAAAAAGCAGTAGACCATGTATGCATGGGCTACCAACCTTTGAAACATCACAAATTTATCTAATTTTATTATGTGTCAAATCATGAAAGTTTTACTTTTTAATTAGAAGAGGTTGTTTTAAGTTATTACAAATTTATTTTCTTTTCAAGTTTTTTTCACATAGAGTATATCATGGAGAAGCGACACAAAAATTTTGATAATTTTAGGAGGTTTGATTAAATTTGTATAAAATAAACAAATGCAGCACATTGTATGTTTTAATAAAAGCCACTAAAAAAAGGAGAGGGCGATTTGGGCCGAATCTGGCCCATGTACGCGGGCACAGTGCCATTTCGGCCCATGAAATGGCTGGGCTGATGTTCATATTTTGGAAAAGGTCGAGGTCTTTTTTGCAAGAAAAAATGAGAGAGGAGGATGGACGGCGGTGCAATTTCAACAAAGTTTGAGGGTTTTTTTGCAAAATGATAATGGCTGGGCCGCTCGAGGCCGTCCGTGCGGCCGATCGGACGGCCGAGAATTATGGGTGACGTGGCTCAACCACGGAGCTCAAAAAAGGGTATGGTTATAAGAGTATGTAGTAGATATACTTTTAGCAACTATGAAAGCGATGAGACATCGAAAGGTATGACGAGCCACATGGTGCTTAATTTAACCAAACACAAGTACTAGCTTGAGAGGAACACTTGTCATAACACTTGCACATTGTGGTATTGGGGCTTATATTTGAGATGGATAACACTCTAAAATAAGCTTTCCATAGATTGCAAGATATATTTATCGAAATCAAAGTTTAGAGTGAAAAGTTATGACTATTTAGGGTGAGTTGTTCCTATTAACATTGGACCATCCAGATCAGTAGTCTAGATGCTCTGGTTCAAGCTCTCGTCTAGGCGCTCTTGTACCTATGGGCTGTGGGGTAGGTTTACATCCTCTAGTTAGTTCCAAACCATCAATGTATTCTTTACACTAACCAAGGCAGGCGTTTTTCATTAACCGAGGTGGACACCTTAAGGCAGTAAGAGGTTCAAGGTACTGCCTCAGTAAATCCATTATCCGAGGCGGGCATACTTAAGCCTTGCCTCCGAAACAATGGCCCAACAAGCGACCCATCTCTGCTCGATTTGTACGTGTCATTGTATATAAACGAGAGCTAGGTTTTCTTTTAACCATTTCTCACTCTCTCTTAGAAATCATTAACTACTTGAGAATTCTTTGTATTTTGAATTCTCCCATTAGGTCTAGACCATCCATCATTGTGCAGAAATGTATCCCCACAACTAGTTTTGGAGGTTTAGGTATTTATAACCCCACCCCCCTCACCCCTTGACTTGTGGCAGCTCTTTCCAACCACGAAGAACACCTCACTAGAGGTCCTTTGAGCTCTAGCTCTCTCTCTCTCTCTCTCTCTCTCTCTCTCTCTCTCTATTCTTTGGTGCTTGTGATATTTAGATAGTTTGGTCAAGACATTGGGTGTGTAAGCATCCAAGCACACAAGTGGTGTGAGTTGTGATTAATGACAACCATGCAATTGTAACTATGTGTGTTTTGTAGGAAAAGTTTTGGATATTAGGTCACAATGCTTGAGAAGAAGAATGTGACTAATTTGATGCAAAGGTGATCTAGGATTGTCTTTTATACTAAATCAAGTTTGCCTAGTGTGCCTTTCTATCACTAGAAATTTTAATAGGCTATTCAACACCCTCCACCCACAAACATGCTCCTATAGCTATCTGTAGATCCTTTTAGAGTGTAAATATGCAAAATTGGTGAACAAATGGTCCAAAGAGCTAGTTTATGTAGACTTGAATCTACAAAATCAACCTTAACTTGAATAGGAGAAAGTATGAAGAAACAAGAGTTAAAACATAGAAATTGCTCGGATGGTCCACAAATCATAGAAAATGAGCGTGGCAGACAAAGTTTGTTGGTGTTCAGTCTGCCCCTTTGCTAAGGCATTGCTTAAGTTAACACATAAACGATCTAAAGTGGTCTAGAGTTTTAGTTCGAACAAAATATCTCCTTTATTTTTTATTATTAGTTGTATAAATCTTATTATTATTAGATGTATAAATATTTTTTGACGTTGATAATTTTATTCTTCTTCCAAGCATGTCAATTTTTTCCCCTCGAACTTATAGGCTTGTAGCTACATAAGTTGGTTTGGGGAGAGTACCTGATTACATATGTTAGAGCATCTCTAAGAGTTTTGAAAAACAATTTGGTATCCATGTAATTTTGGCAAAAGAGAATAAATTAGCTTCCAATAGTTTGACAAATCAACATCTGTATAATGGTTTGGTTGCACGAAGAACGACACGGCGGTGGTGGAGTCCTTCCCTCCTTCGCGCGAGAAGGGAAAAAGTCGTTAGGAAATTATAGATGGTGGTAAAAAAATGTCCGTGGGCCTTCTTTTTTATTATGGTGAGTCAAAAATATCGAAGAGGAACTCTTTTTTATTTGTTAAATTATTTTAGGAGTTGGCAAAACACAAGATTTGGCAAATAAAATTTGTCATGGAGATGCTCTTACCTCTTCTAATCAAAATTAAGCATAGGAAAATGTGGAAAGAAAATGAAAAAAAATAAAGAATAACGGACATGGATGGGAAGAAAAAACTAAATTTGAAACGGACAATGGTGCGTACGGATAGAAACGGAACACATATATGGCACAAATATAGATAAAAAGGAGCGTATAAAAGAAGCTGGGAGAGCATGATAAAAAAGTACTGTAAAATTTTTGCCTCTTTATATTCTTATTAGGGATAGAACAACCTTATTGATATTATGAAGACATGGTTTCATGCTCAGTTGAGTTTAGAGAAATCTCACAACAAGAGCGCGAACGGTCAAATACTTCGATATCTTGACAAGGATGATACTTTTGACAATATCCAATTAATTTGGACCAGGACAACACTATTAATAACGATAAAGACCGATCACACATAAATATCTAAAGCCAACGTATAATAGGTCCTCTATATATGAAGGCCGGGTACATAGGAGTACTTGGTCGTTATAGATGAGATGATGTGTCCAAATCAATTGCGATCCCTTGCGTCATGGCGATCAAAGATGCTTTCTATCATCGCACGCATACTTAGACTCACATGGTCGAGAGTAGACCGCTCCGACTTCTTGTTGCCGTAGCAAATACGCAATGTCTGGAGGGTGTCGTCACGCGGCTGAGAAGCTTTGAGACCGCCAGCTTAAACCTTCGTGCCTTGTTGTCAAAAAGAGGGGAAAAAAACTTCGTGCCTCTATGGCTTCCTTCAAGGATCTTGATTCTTGAGACTAAAATCAATATGTATCTTCAGCTGACGTAATGAAGATACTCCGAAAGAGGTGGCGTATCAACAGTTGTGTTAAAAACTATCATTAGGTAGCAATCTATTCTCAAAATCATAAAAAGACTTCCTTAAGAACGAACTCACCTGTAAATTTAATTGTCGTGCGCGAGCTCTTGTGATTGGACCTTAAATGTCCAGTGAAGGATCATCTTGTGCATCCAATGGAGTGATGTCCTCATCACTGGTGGCCTGCTCGCTGGCCCGCTTCACCTCCTCCTCGACCTCGGCCACCCTGCTCTGCGCAGAACGGCCGGCCTCGAGTTGGCGAAGCATTTCCTCCCGGCTCCGGCTGTTATGCATTTCATGGAGCAAGTATGACTTGGAGTGGGAATGCCTCCGCAAGTCCTGGAAACAGGAAATTGAGGGTTAAGGCAATCCATACAGGAAAAGCCAAAAACCGTATGTCATCCAAACGGGGACTTACCGTGAGACTCTGGTCGAGATCCCCAACGAGCTCGACACCTAGCTTGAGGAAGTGCTGCAGCCACGCCCGGGACTGCTCCACGTCCTCCCAGCACTCGACCTCCACCGGGTCATCCATCTCGATCCTTGGAGCACTAGAGTCGCCGAGCTCCTGGAGCAAGACACGCTCCTTTCCCCAATGAGAGAAGAGAATCTTGACCTTGGTTCGTGCCAAGGACTCGATCTCCTCCACCACGTCGCGTGGGGCGCCGTGGTGCTCCACCAACTCGGCCGAGGTGGGGAACACCGACGCAGCGCCGGTGCCTCCCAGCCCGGTGTCAGACGTCGACCTCCTCCTCAACGGGCCAGGAGCCCCCAACGCGATGGCGGCCGCCGTCTCCTCCGACCGCTTCGCCTGCGGACCAGAAATCACTGGCTCCTCCGACGGCGCAGCTGACGGCTACGGTGGCTGGCTCGACGCTGGCTTAGGTGCCTCCTGAGGTGGCAGAGGGGACAAGGCCATTGCTTCCTCCAACGCCACATCCTGTGGCGCCGGCAGGTCTACCATCGACATGTCTGCTGACGGGCTCGGTGCCGAGGTCTCCTCCTTGAGCTGCGTCGAGGGTTTCAGCGTTGCTTCTTGTAGCAGCTCGTCGAGGGTGATCATGGACACCCACTGTTTTGGGAGTCTCGAGGTCTCCTCCCCTCCGACGGCTTGGGAGGCTGCTACGCCGATAGGTCCGGTAGTGTCACATCCCCCGGCGGTGTCTGCTGCTCCGGATGGTGCTGGGGCCGTTCCCCGGTCACCTCCTCCTACCGCTCCTGCGGCTCCTTCTCCTCCTGCTGCGTCCACAGCAGCTCCTGCTTCTGCTGAGCCTCCAACTCACGTAGCCCTGTCGGCCACGGCTTCCGCTCCCCCGTCGAAGGGGGAGGGGTGATGGCCTCCTCACCCTCAAGGTCAATGGGGGCTACCTCCATTCCCAGCTCATGGCCCTCGGGGACTCCCGCCTTGGGCATGGAAGCAGAGACCTCGGACTAGCCAAGGTCAGGGGCTCCCGACGCTGGGGCTCCACTCTCTGGTGTCGGGCCGAGCTCGGGGACCACGGACGTCGACATGAGGGAGGCGCTCCCCCTCCTACGTCTTCCTCGGCTCGGAGTCGCCGCCCGTCACGGCCCTTGAGTCGCTCGACCATGCAGCAAGAGCAGAACCCGTCAGCCTACCGCGAGCCATAGCCCCGAGGGCTAAGGACAGCCACCTTGCCTCCCACGGTGCCAAGGGCCTCAACGTCGCACCTGTGGCCAAGGCCCTCATCTTCATGGCTGCGTCCACCCTAAGCCTCTTAGCCAGTGCAAGGGTCGCCCCCTTGATGCAGCGCTTTGGCCTGGACGGAAAGCAGGATAGTAGAGAACTTAATGAACCGCAGAATGGGGAAGCAACGAGAAGAGACTTAAATCGACAACACTTACCCAAAGGGGATAGAGGCCTTTTGGGTCCCCCTTGAGCCGCCAGCAGACCTCAAGGCCCCACCCGAGGCCGAGCTCTTCCTAGGGCTGGGGCTGCTAGGGGCTGTCGGTGAGGTCGTCGTGCCTCCCTGCTCCGACAAGGCCTCCTGGGCACGACCCTGCTCCGCCCGCGCCGATGACCAGGACCGGGTCTCTCGGGTCGAAGTGGGCGGGGTCCCGCTGTGAGCACGACGGGAGGAGGAAGAACCCCCCCGAGTCGAGGGGGTGGTCGACCTTTTCCCTCGCTGGCACTCCGAGGCTGTAGTCGCCAGCTGAGGGGCGCGCTGCTCCGACGCACCTTCCTGCACTGAAAGACGGTCAGTATGGGAGGGACCAGACAGAAGGGGCTCGAGACGTCCTGCAACCCCTTCAACATCATCATCGTCATCATCATCATCATCCTCATCTCCCTCGTCCTTGAAGGGAGACTCCTCCTCCGGGAGCCCGTGGGGCCTCTGCTACGCATGGCGCTTCTCGCGCTTTTCGCGCTCCCGGAGCTTCTTGTCCTTTTTATTCCTCTCCTCATCCTTGCACCTCTTTTCCTGCTGGGCGTTGAAGCATCTCACCTGACGATTTGGAGCATCCTCCCTCAACGGGGGCCTCGATTTCTGGTAGTCGATTCTCCCCTGCACAAAAACGTTCGGTCGCGAGGACAAGAATAAGGAAAAAAGGGGACGAAACGTAAATGCGAAAGGCATAGGTCGAGGCACTCACCAGGTCAAGGCACCCCTCCTCCGGCCGCATGGGGAGGCGGTTGACGTCCTCTGCCCTGAAAGAACCCGCAACCATCCCCTTCACCCACGCAACAATCTCCGTGGCGGATATCCCCTCGCTGGACATCCGGCACTTCTCGAGCAACTCGAGCGCTACCTCAGGGAGCATCTCGTCCAACCACAGTGGGTGCTCCATCAGGGGGAGCACCCGTCGACTGTGGAAGGCTGAGACCACCACACCCGCCGTCAGGCCCGCCTCTCAAAGGGTCCTCATCGTGGCGACGAGGGGACGAAGTCGACGTTGAAGATCCCCCGTCACACCATGCGGCCAGTTGAATGGTCACTCGGTGATGAGCTGCCCGGTGTATGGCGGGAGGTAGCCTCCGTCATTGCGGAGGTAGAACCATTGCTCGTCCCACCGGGAATGGTTGGACATCAACCCGGTGGGGATGTACTCGCGCGGCACCTCTGACTTGCCTATCTTCAACACGAAGTTGAGGCAGCCCGCTCTGATGATCCGCCTCACGCCTGACCCCACCGGAGAGGTGAACCACTCCCCCTTGTAGAGATGGAGCCACAGCTCCCAATGGGGAGCCATTCCGAAGTAGCCCTCGCAGACGGCCGCGAAGATGGCGGCATTGGAGATGGCGTTGGGGAAGAAGTGTTGAAGCTTGACACCATAGAAGTTCGTCAGCCCCCACATGAACTCGCTCGGGGGCGCTCCGAGCCCATGCCCGTGGTATTTGAGGAAGCTCACCACGTAGCCCTCCGGCGGGTTTGACTCCGGGTGGCCCCTCGATGGCGCGATCCACTCCGGCCGAGTCGCCGGTGACGAGGCGGAGAAGTCCCTCTCTCACTAGCTCGTTCAGCCTCTGCTACGTCACGGTCGATGGGCGCCAGGGTTCCACCGGCTGAAAGATGGGGGCCATGGCAGCGGTAGCGGCACGGATCTGTTCGGTGGACGCGGCAGCGGCGGCGATGATACGGATCACCTCGATAGACGGGGGGCCAAAAAGGTTCCTAATCGCGGTTTCCTGCTCTAAGCTCCTACCCTCGTGCTAGTGGTGGAGAAGGCAGGAAGGCAAAACCAGGGCGAATAGTACCTGTCCCCCTGGTTTTATACCCAGGAAGAGCAACGAGCGGAATCCAGCGGTAGAAAAAGGTAACTCCCCGCAATTGATGCGCTTACCTACCCATTCCCCCTCGATCCTCAGCCAGATACACGCGTTGCACCTCAGGCAACAAGCCATTTCTCGGGCCCACCATGATCTCCACCACTGCACCGTTTAAGCCTCCTCCTCAAAAGACGCGTCCAACGGTAAGAAAAATAAACGTTGCTCACCGACGGACTTTTCCAGGAGAAGGTAAATGGGCTCCGGCCCCACAACAAGCCTCAACGGAGCGAAGGCTGGCCCTCGACCAGGGTTCGACAGCCACCCTCGAGAACCCGAGTCAGGGGTGACCAAGGGAGAGCCAACACGAGGCCTCGCTCGAGAACGAACTCTCGAGACCCCTTTGGACATATCCAAGGAAAAATGCTACGGACTTTTATGGAATCCCCCCGAAGGGAGGCATCGAGCCACCAAGACCTATCGAATGGAATCGGTATCCGTAGGTCCATTGCGTTTTGCTTTAATGAGACCGCCTCCGGGCCTCCAGCCGACCTCTATCGAACGAGAATCGGGCTCTCACTTGGATTCTCCTATTACCAGCTCACTGAGAACTTCAAGGCTCGCCCTATCGAGGGTAGTCCGACGCTTCTCGCCTCACGTCCGATCGAAAGGACTCGTGAGATGAACGCCGAGGCCGGCAGCGCCCCAGCCGCACGAGGCTCGGCGACACCGACATGATCGGCATCGACGTCATACATCACCGACCATGTTAGCACTTAAAATATGTACTCCTGTGCCTCTCCTTCACCTATAAAAGGAGGCGCCAGGGCTTGGGACAGAGGATTCAAGATCCAAGAGCACCATACGCTAAGGCTTTAGATCATAGAATAGAGAACTAAGTGCCCGAAATGCTCGAGCTCCAACTCATGCTTCTCACACCTACTTGTATTCACCCCTGTACGAGCACTTTGGTGCAAGATAACACGAACTATTCCCCCCCCCCGCTGGACGTAGGGCCTTCTTTTCCCAAACCAGGATAAATCGTTGTGTCCTTCTTGCATCACCCACCGGATTAAGGGAGCACGCAATTACGAATTTACTCATTGATGTTGACCTCCGGGGTTGAAACATCGACAGCTCCCTTTGGCCCCATGCACACTAAGAAGAAAACCCCCTTCCCTCCCCCCACAGAACCCACCCCCCCCCCGATCTGCCCCGCCCCCGCCCCCAACCTCGCCGACCCCAGCACATTTGCCCTGCCAGTACCTCGCCACCATAGTCCGCCCAAGCTGCAAACAAGGGAAAAAGGCTTGTTGTAACATCGAAAAAATATCTACTGTGACATTCAAAACACATCCATTGCAACAGCGGGGAGAATCTACTACAACAAGGACAAAAAGCTATTGCAAACATCAAAGCACTACCAATACCACATCAGAAAAAAGCCTGTTGTAAAAACAAAAATCTACTACAACATCAAGGGGACTTCTACAAACAACGAAAAAAGCTTTTGAAAACATCTCAAGAACTACTACTGCAACATCAAAAAACGCCTGTTGCAACAAACCAGAAAAAGGTATTGTTGCAACATTCCACATCATTTGTTGCAAACATTGAAAAATGAATTGTTGTAACAACGACGAGATCTGACTTGCCGGAACCCTAGCCACCACCAAAACCTTAGATCCAGAGAGGGGGAGGTGGTATAAGAGGAGGGACTAGAGATTCAGAGGAATCAAGGAAGAGGAATGAATGACAGGAAGGGAGGCCTCAAAGCCAAATCCTTCATCACCTGCCTCACCAGAGCTGCACCGTAGTCCTCGTCTCCATATGCATGGAGGTCGCAGCACGTGAGGACGAGCGTAGCAAGGAGGAAGGGGAGCTGCGCGGGCTCACCGAAAATCGCCGTCGTCACCATTGCCCCCACCCTGGTGGCGATAAGTACGTACATGTCGTAGCAGGGGTAAAGGAGTGGGGAGGGGAGAGAGGAAGGGAGGGGGAGAGGAGGGAGGAAGGGGCTCACCGCCAGCGCGGCATGAGTGCGCACGGGGAGGAGCAGCGCGTGGGTGAGTGGAGCGACGGAGAAAGCGAGGAAGAAGAAAGCAAACGGATAAGGGAGGAGGCGAGTGAGTGTGAGGGATGGATAGCCACTGTGTGTGAGTGGCGGTGTTTGACCCAGCCATTGTGCATTAGTGGGCGGCATCTGGGTTGGACGCACGACCCATAGCATTTCCGAAGTGAAAGACCCTGCCTTGGGTGCCCGACTGCTTTATCCCTTTCACGCTCGCTCACTCCCTGGACTGGCTGACTGTTTCTCACGCTTGCTCGCTCCCTGGAACGCCCGGCGTCCCCCACTCGTGCTCGCTCCCACCCACGCCCGCCCGGTGGTTCCCACGTGAGCTCGCTAGCAGACCACCCGGTGGTTCCCTCTTGCGTGCGCATAATCCCCTCCTCCAATCACGCCTCTCCCAGGTGCCCAGACTCCGTTGACCGCCATTTCTGGTTGCCCACACGTTCTAACCCATGCTCCGTGCCTCCGTGGCCCCCCAGGCCGACACCAAGAAGGAGGCGGCAGTAGCGGTGAGGCCTAGGGCAGCGGCAGTGCTGGTGCCGGGAGGAGGAGGAGGAGGCCTAGCCCATGAAGGTGTTGGCGGCGAAGCGGCGGAGGGGCCTGCGGCTGGCGGTGCTAGCGCTTGTGTTCTGTTCCTGCTCATGTCGATCACCTTCCTCTTCAATCGCTTCCCCACCAGTGAATCCCTTCGTCCCCATCACGACCCCATGCCCGCGAAACCCTAGAATTTGGGGGAATGCAGGTGTCGACGCGGATCGGATCAGTGTCATGCCACACGGATCTGTTCCTTGAAGCATGGGTTACCTGCGTTATCCTATATAGCGGGTCATATTCGCCTTGTTCGCTTGAATTTATCAGCTCTTATCACCTATGATACATTGTTTTTCTCTCACAAAACAGCACCTGCTGACTTACCAGGCACAAAAACTATCTAGTGAACAAGGCGATTGACGATCATCTTTTGTTGTGCAGTTCATGTGATGGATTAACGCCCTCAGCAGGCAATAACTGCATTTGAAAGAAAATATTGGATGTGTTTCATTCTGTTTGTGTTTAATGTAGGAGATTGACCTACACCTTCATTCGATCCCATAGAGTTTGAAAGTGGTGGCTATGTAAATGATGTAAGGCGGAACACTGCTTGTGTTAGTGTTGTCAGTGATTAGCTTTTTTAACCATGCATCTGTCAGTAGCTTGGTGGTTGTTGATATGATCATGCGCCGTAGGATTGCTTGTATTTGTTCTGCAGCTTGTTATTGTTTTACCTATTTTTCTTTTTTGCTGTCAATTGTGCGGGATTCAGACGCATTCGAGCTCCTCTTGCAATCGGTGTGTGTTCCTCCTCGCCTTCACGCGACGGGACCTGCAGGCTGCGGCGGCCGTGATGGTGCAGCCCGCAATCGTCCGCTGCCTGGCCGTGCGATGCGATGACGACGATGCTGGGGACGGAGCTCATCCCCTGACCGCAAAATTTAATTTCCTCAGAATTTTTACGCAATGATCTGTGTTGCTGCGCTGCATCGGCGTACCGGTGACGGTGATGAGGGGTGTATCCTCACGAGATGGGGTATATGGATGCTTCCAAGTCTAGTGTTTCATATAGTCTCATAACGTTACAATTAATAAATATAATACACTGTAATCAGGATTGATACCAGAATTAGACACACGATTTCACACTAATAAGCTCGCTGGCACTTTGTTCTCGTCTAGACGCTGAACTCGAAACATCTGGAATCTAAGTACAATTTGTCTGCTTTCCTTTGACATCGTGAGGGTCATCTTACTGCCAAGAGCAACGCGTACGGTTTTGGATTAGTACTGCTAGAATTGCTGACAGGACTCCAAGCATGGGACGGCCCTACTGATCCGCCGCGGCGCAGTCCAAGATGGATAAACGGCTGTACGGGCCCTGGCTGCGGCTCGTAAGGCTGCAAGACTAGCATCCCGTCTCGAGTCTCGACAGATCCCGACCGAAGGCCTACCATGGACCAGGTGGTCAAAGCATTAGAACAGCTTCAAGACCCCATGGAGAAAAAGGACTGGAAGCTAAGGCTACCAAGGTTGACAAAGGGTTTGGAAGGAACGGAACATGAGGACATTCGACAACAGGTCTCTTACAACGACGTAGATGCTTCATCGAGTACGGGAGGAGGGCGAGGCTTGGGTCGCAGCTGGATTCCGCGCACCTCTCCCCCCTGTTGGCGCGGTCTAGCGCTTGACGTATCCAACTCTTAGCGGACTTAGCTTCTTCAGGAATCACAACTCTAAGCACCACCGTTTGAGTCGGCGATTTGTGTTATGTGTTATTGTACGGATCACCCTGTGGCAACTCGCCTCCTGGGCATCCGGACTGTATCGAACCTTTCTAACTTCTCTTAATGAGACACGTGCAACGCACGTCTTCGGAAAAAAAGACAGTGGGGCGCCAGCACGAACCAGCAAGAACAAAGGGATTTCACAGTGGTTAAAAGGCAGACAGCTCAAGCGAACCGACATGGATCCCAACCCAGCTCCACCCTCGTCACAGGAATCATAGCGCTCAACCCCCGTCACAGGAATCATATGTCTAGTTTGCTTGTGTGTCTGTGGTTCAGAACTTTATTGGGCATGCAAAGAAACATACGCGGCTTCCAAACAGAGACTGTCATGCTTTCCTTAATCAATAAAACTATGTTATGTATAACTGTATAAGGCAGAGGCTCATGTACCTTTACCTTCACATAGGGGTGGGACCGATAGTGGCAGGAAAGAGAAAAATACAAAAACAAATAGATTCAGTTCACTGATATCACTGTTGGGTATATTTTGCCAACTATGGCTTGAAAAAACTGCGGTTGACAAAAAATGGGTGAATCGGATGGTTTCGAACTTCAACAAGCCTCCTTCCCCGCGCAAATCGGATGGTTGTCAGGGTGTGCGCGCCCAAGCTCCATTGCGTGCACGCTCAGAAACTAGACAACACGCTACAAAGATCTAAACAATCGATAGAGATCAAGGGTAAAGACTAGTGGGTTCAAAAGTTAACCCATTATGAATGGTACTAAGTATATGTACAAAACATATCCAAGGCTTGAGATTTAAGTCGTCACCATGCCAAGTCTAATACGGCTGAAAAAAGTTAACTTTGACAGAAAATATAACCAGAGTACACTTGTTTTTTTGCCAATTTGCATGTTGCGGTCTTAGTGTCCATAGCGACAAAACATTGACAATGGTTTGGCCCTGGGTACGATCGATCTTGCAGCGCTCGCGGCGACTAGGGATCGAGTCCGCATGCGCGGCGTTCCGCATCGAGTCCGCATGCGCGGCGTTCGAGACCGAGCCGGCGTCACGTCACCGTGTATCGCATCTCGCTGCCGAGCCCCTGATCCTCTGCGGGCAATGTGGTCGCATGTTGGTCTGTGGCTCTGTGGTGCCTGCGTCCCACGGAACCCAGACCCACCCGCCAGCCACTTTGTAGGCGCGCCGCGCGCACCCGTGACGCAAGCCGTGACCGTCTCCTCCTTCCCTGTAAACGGGTGTAAACTAAGCAGATCGAGCCCTCTCCCGCATGGCCATACCATCCACCATCCTCTCCCTCCCAGTAGACGCTCATACGCAGAGACACGAAGAAACCATCGGCCGGAGCAAGACAGCGATGGCGGTCGAGAAGAAGAATGGGCTCCAGCTCCAGCTGCTGGACTTCTGGGTGAGCCCGTTCGCGCAGCGGTGCCGGATCGCGCTGGCGGAGAAAGGCCTGGCGTACGAGTCCCTGCCGCAGGACCTCGCCAACAAGGGCGAGCTCCTGCTCCGCTCCAACCCAATCCACAAAAAGATCCCCGTGCTCCTCCACGACGGCCACCCGCCCGTCTGCGAGTCCCTCATCATCCTGCACTACCTCGACGAGGCGTTCCCGGGGACGCCGCCGCTGCTGCCCCCGACCCCGCCGCGCGCGCGCACGCCGGGTTCTGGGCCGACTTCGCGGATAAGAAGGTGTTCGACTGCGGGACCACGCTGTGGAAGAGGCGCGAGGGCAGCCAGGCGCAGGCGCGGGCAAGGACGGAGATGGTGGAGGCCCTGCGGACGCTGGAGGCCGAGCTCGGCGACAAGGCTTTCCTCGCCGGCGAGGCGTTCGGGTTCTTGGACCTCGCCATCGTGCCATTCGCGCACTGGTTTCTTGGGTACGGACGGCTCGCGGAGTTCAGCGCCGACGAGGTGTGCCCGAGGCTGCTGGCGTAGGCGGAGTGGTGCGCCGAGAGGGACAGCGTCGCCAAGAACCTGTACCCGCCGGAGAAGGTGGGCGAGTTCATCGGATATCTCAAGGACACGTACGGCGACAAGTAGAGAGGCGTATGTCCGTCACAATGGATGTTCATGATGGTCGGTTTCTTTGTCCCTGTTTTTGGGTGTTCGATCTAGTTGGTCATTGACCATTCTTTGAGGATGATTCGGTTGCATTGCGTCTACTACTCGATCTTGTGTCCGCTCCATGTTTGAGAATTGAAATAAAATAAAATGGATATTCCTGATTGCTCTGTTCTTGTGCTCGTCAATTGTTCATCGTTACATCGAGTTGAAGATCTACACTATTGCTCAGTATGATTCCTGGACTCCATTTTCATCACTACAATATGATTTTTGACCATATCTCACCTCCAGCCAACTAACCGTCTGCTCCCTCAGTCACAAAAAGACCATCATAATTGATTTTTAGACATCTTACTTGACCATCTGTCTTATTTAAAAATTTATATATATTATAAAATAATTAAATCATTATTAAAATATTTCTAATAATAAATTAAGTAGTAACAAAATATATAAAATTTATATAAAAATTTGAATAAAATGAATGGTCAAAACTGATGTCTAAAAGTCAAATGTGACGGTCTTTTTGTGACGAAGGGAGTAAAAAAATATATATTTTAGATTAGATCCCCGAGGATACGATCGATGCTTGGTTGAGCAAGTCAGTTTGGGTAGCCGTGATTAGTAAGGATTTTCTTACCAGCATAGGCCCCAAGCCGGCTAACCCATCAACCAAATGCATAGTTTTTTTCAGAGCCTCGCTGGTTTCAACAGCTTTATCAACTCACTACAGTACGTGCACAGTGATAAAGCTGAGACAGGTTTGAGGCTATCCTACCAAAGAAGGCCTTAGACTATCTGCACTGACGTCCGTTATCCTCTCCAGCAGTACGCATATAGCATAAAAAAGCCTACAGCGGCTCATATATCCGCATACGCTATCCAAGAGGAAGACCGGCCATCCGGCGAATTCAGCGTGGTACCGGATGTGCGCTATCGGCCTGCGGCCCCACCACGCGGAGAGAGAAAGATACAGGGCGGAGGAGAGGGAGGGCGAGGGAGGAGGATGGGTGCACCACAGTGGAGATGGAGGAGAGCTGCTCACTATATTAAAAAAAGGAACGTCCAGACATGCTACAACCATGTCAAAACATAATAAACACAGAGAGTGAAAGAGCTTATCAAAAAAAAATCTTGTCTTAAAAAAAGAGTGAAAGATAGCAAGGGGCTTTGCTCCTGCTATGATCCACAGTCTCATCTCTTCTTTAATTTCTCGAAGCACCGCAAGGTTTGTGGACTCTACGTATTGGAATAATCTTGTATTTCTTTCCTTCCAAACCTCTCAACAAACTAGAATAGCGGAGGCCACTCTTACTCACAGTTGGTGGAGCTGATATGGCCGTCCACCACTTCTCGAGTGTCTCACTTGGTGGTTAGGCATTCAGATGCAAACTAGGGGTTGCCGTCGAGGCTACGATTTCGCTCCATAAACCCTTCATGAACTTGTAGTCTTTGAAGAGGTGTAAGCCTAATTTTGTGTGTATCCTATAGTGGGAATCTTTTAAATGGCAAGTCAGCTAAAAAATTTACATTTAGGTGGAACCCATATTTTCATATAATATAATGGTTTCGAAGTTGTTGTGGTTGCGCTTGTAAAATGAGTGTGATACGTCGACGAAAAAAAATACTCCTATTTTTATCAAATTTCCTTGTGGTAAGGACATCTGGCGTACCATGACGCGTGTAGTATCTCATTCTCACCACAGACATTTGTAAATGTTGAGCAGAGAAGCTTGTGCCTTGTTTATTAGATTGCTTTAAAATTCTAAATTTTTACGCTTTCTTCATCACATCAAGCAGTAAATATAGACAAATAAAATAATTAGTTGCACAGTTTAGTTATAAATCACGAGACGAATTTTTTTGAGCCTTGTTAGTCTATGATTGGACAATAATTGTCAAATATAAACGAAAGTGCTATAGTGCTTTTCAACAACCTCACTTTTCGCAATTTTTTGACCTAGTCAGCATGGGACCCTCATGCCTATTTTTTTATTTTTTTAATAATACAGACCTGTTTAAATTCTCTCTCACAGAGAGTCGATCCCAGTTCTGCTGGGTGCTACTCAGGTGCTCTAACCAGTAGACAAGAGATCTTTTCACACTTTTTGCAATCTAAACAAAGCCTTGGGCAGCGCAGGTTGATATCTCGTTCTCGTATCCAATTATTAGCAAGTAGAACTTGGTGGAGCATTTTGTTTTTTCTCTTAGAGTGTGCAGTCTTTGGAGCACAAAGATTTGTGTCGATACCCTGGAAACAGGTATGCTAGACCCCTTGCTTAACAAACTAAAGCCCCGCGAAATCAGCATCTTGACCCCTCTGATAAACTCCCGCGCTAACGTATTAAGGCCCATAGGCTGAGACGTATCGGACTGACCCGCGAACGAACAACGACGGCCCGAAACCGAAGCCTGCTCATAAGGCTACCGAACGGACCAGTACTATTCGCCCGAGAGGCTACCGAACGGACCAGTACTATTCGCCCGAGAGGATACCGAACGGACAAGTACTGTATACGCGAGGGTACGATTCGAGCTACCCCTCGAGGACGTAACTTCGTCCAGCGAACGAGCCGGCCCTCGGGGACGTAACTTCGCCCAGCGAACGAGCCCCCCCTCGAGGACGAAACTTCGCCTGGGCGAATGGGCGGCCCTCGAGGACAGTACACCCCTCGGCCACCAACTCCCCCGTACGAATCCGCGCGCATTTAATGCGATCTATCTACCCCCGCCTAACCGCATGGCCACAGTTACGGTAACAGTCACAGGCGTGGCGGTCAAATCTACTTTTACTGCCCATACCCTGGAATCCCGCAAGTCATATTACGCTGTTGCGCCATACCGAGCGCTGTGCCACGACCCGCACCACCTCGAGACATACAAACTAACCTGTTTACCGTGTTTTCCGGGATTCGATCTTATCCAGCGAAGCTCGACCACCTCGGCACGACCCCCTCGGCTCCGGCCAGGACCCTCGACCGTCGCCCCTCGGCCTCATCGAGCGAACCCTCGAGCTGAACTCCAACAACTCCCGATGCGACGGCAGCAGGGCCTCCCATACCGACGTACATCACTACAGCAGCATCGATATGATCGGCCTCAACGTCGTACGTCATCAGCGTCATGAGAGCTCGAAATACGTGTACACCTGTGCCCCTCCTTCGTCTATAAAAGGAGGCGCCAGGGCGTTAGAGAAAGGGACGAGACTCAGACCGAGAGGATCTAGAGCATAGGAACACTAAGGCCCTAGATCACTGAAACGACACCGTGAGCCTGTGTGAGGTCGAGAGCAAGGCGTCCGCACGCCCCAACTCCGCCTTTCACTCCTCACACCAGCTTGTATTTTCCCCTGTACTAGCACTTCGGTGCAGAATAACACGAATCATCCTTCCCCCGCTGGACGTAGGGCCTTCTTTGCCCGAACCAGGATAAATCATTGTGTCATTCTTGCATCACCCACCGGATTAGGGAGCACGCGGATACGATATTACTCGTTGGTGTTAACCCCTCGAGGGTCAGAACACCGACAGTTGGCGCGCCAGGTAGGGGAGCCGCGTGTCACTAACGATTTCCCGCCATTTTTCTGGATGGGCGATTTCGTTCCACCACTTTTGCACGCTACGGTGATCTGGTTCGGGAGCCTGGAGTTCATGACCCTCGGCCAGGGCTACGACATGACCCTGCTCTCGATCAGTGACCCGAACGAAGGTCGCGGTGCACCCCCACGTTCATGGGGAGCCGCTCGTCAGTCTCATGACCACGCTTCCACATCCAGAAGGAGGCACGGTCGGCGCCGTCATCGTTGTCAACCCGAGTCAAGAAGGGTCCTCGCCGCTTTCCCCACGCCCCAGACCGGAGATGAGAAACCTCTTGTTGAGGGCGTATCTGACCCGAGTTTAGAGGCAGAAGGCAAACCGGCAGGATCCCCACACAACCCTAACTCCGCTCTCGCCGAGCGCTCGTCGGGGAAGTGCGACGAAACCCCCGCTCGATCAAGCTTGCTTCCGCACGGGCTGTTCGAGCGTCGTTGGTGGTCTTCGACCGACTTCAACAATCCCACGACGACGGCTACGACATCAACCCACTCCGTCACCAGCGCGTCGGAGGACCGCTCAGACACCCTTCTCCGCGCGATGACGAACGTGGGGACAGTCACACCGGCCTCCGAGGGTTCGGCTTTCGCAAGAGCGCCCGGCCCCTGGAGGTACACCATCGGCACACTCCGACGGCGGCTGCAGGAGGAGGCGCGGGGGCAATTCCCCGTCTTCTACTGCGGCGACCCTGACTCTGACTCTGATCACTGGGATCCTACCTGAGAGTGCCTCCACATCGATGGTGGCGTCGACTCCGATGAGGAAACCGTCGATCCAGCGGCCGCGGTGTCAACCGCCGTGGCGAGAGACGCTCCCCCCAGAGCAGAGGACCAACAACCAGACGCACCCCGAGAAGCGTGCCCTCGTCTTGGCGAGCAGGACGCGCAGATGGCACAGATTCGGGAGTTGCAGGCGAAGCTCGCCGACGAGCAGGAACGCTTGCGCTTACTCGAGATAACCCTCGAACAAGAGCGGCGACCGCTCGGCGGCAGAGCCCGAGCTAGGGCCCGAGAGGTCAACCGGCAGATCATCGAGGAAGGAGCACCCGAGCAACCCGTCCACCGTTATCCCCGAGCAAGCCAGAATGTTGTTGCGGCGGCTATGCTCCTCCGCAATATGCCCGCACCTTCCAACTCGCAAGCTCGGCGGATACAACGCGAGGTCGAGGGCCTCCTCCAAGTCGCTGCTGCTCAACAAGCCGAGAGCTCAGCCTCGAGGCGTCGAGGAGCTGCCTCCGAGCCTCAGGTCGAGCCCTCCCGACCCGAGAGGGAGGGCTCGGTCGATCAGGGGGCGGCCCCCCGACAGAAGAAGAACCCGGCCCGAGAGCCTATCAACGATGACCGCGCTCCCCGCGACGCGCGCCTCGACATTGTCGAGAACCGCAGACGCAAGCACGGGGATGCCGAGGATCGAGGGTACAGCGCCCATCGAGGAGGGCGTTACGACAGCGAAGAGGACCAACAGGCCCCAGAGCCACCGGGCCCCCGGGTCTTCAGCAGGAGGATCCGCTGCGCCCAGCTGCCCGACAAGTTTCGACCCCCCACGAGCCTCGTCAAATATAACGGCGAGACCAATCCCGAGCTCTGGCTAGCCGACTTCCGGTTGGCTTGTCAGGCGGGCGGGGCGCGTGACGATCACGCCATCATACGTCACCTTCCCCTGTTCCTGTCCGACACCGCGCGTAGGTGGCTCGAGGAGCTTCCCCCCAATCAGATTCGCACTTGGACCGACCTTGTCCGTATCTTCGAGGGGAATTTCAAAGGTACCTACGTGCGTCCTGGAAATTCCTGGGAATTGCGCAACTGCAAGCAAAAGCCAGGAGAGTCTCTCCGCGACTTTGCTCGACGGTTCTCCAAGCTCCGCACTGAGCTGCCCCACATCTCCGACCTCGACGTCGTTCTAGCGTTTGTTGCGGGTACAACCTGCAAGGACCTAGTTCACGAGTTAGGGCGAAACCGCCCCGACACCGTCGACGAGCTCATGGATGTGGTCGCCAACTACGCCACTGGCGAGGAGGCCATCGGCGCCTTCTTCAGCGACGTGAAGGACAAGGGAAAAACGCCGGTAGCCGACAACGCAGGAGGCTCGAGCAAAGGGTCGAAGAGAAATAACAAGAAGAAGAAAAATCAACAAGGCAAGCGGGAGGCTGCAGAAGACGATCTCGTCGCTGCAACCGAACGCAAAAGACCTCGAGGTCCCCCCGCGCCCCCCGAGGGCGCCATCTTCGACAAGATGCTCGAGGAGCCCTGTCCTTACCATAAGGACGGGGCAAAACACAAGCTTAAGGACTGTCGCATGCTTCGAAGGCACTTCGAGCAAGTAGGTGTGAAGAAGGGTGACGACAAGAAAGACCAAGGCGGCGGCGAGGGAGACAACGGGGAAGACGGAAAATTCCCCAAGTCTATGACTGCTACATGATCTACGGGGGGCCATCGACCCAGCTCACGCCCCGACAGCGTAAGCGAGAGCATCAAGAGGTCTTCTCAGCTCGTGTCGCAACACCTCACTACCTCGACTGGTCCGATGCGCCCATCACCTTCGACCGCGATGACCATCCGGATCGAGTCCCCAACCCCGGGGCCTATCCGCTCGTCGTCGACCCGATCATCATCAACACCCGCCTCTCGAAGGTCCTCATGGACGGCGGCAGCAGCCTGAATGTCATCTACCTCGAGACCCTCGACCTCCTGGGGGTCAGGAGGCACCAACTCCGACCCAGCGCCGGGGGGTTCCATGGCGTCGTGCCAGGGAAGAAGGCTTTCCCCGTCGGCCGTATTGAACTCCCTGTCTGTTTTGGCACCCCTGCCAACTTCAGGAAAGAGACCCTCACCTTCGAGGTGGTCGGGTTCCACGGAACGTATCACGCCATCATCGGTCGACCGGGCTACGCACAGTTCATGGCGATCCCGAACTACACCTACCTCAAGCTCAAGATGCCAGGACCCAAAGGCGTCATCACTGTCGCCTCCTCCTACGAGCACGCATACGACTGCGATGTCGAATGCGTCGAATATGGGGAGGCCGTCGAGGAAAACGCCATGATAGCCGCGACCCTCGAGCACCTCGCAGACGAGATGCCAGATCCCAAGCGACACGCCGGCAATTTCGAGCCGGCACAAGACACCAAGAAAGTCCCCCTCGACCCGAGCTGCCCATGCGAGAAGGTGCTAACGATCAGCGCCGACCTCGAGGACAAATAGGAAGTCGTGCTCATCGACTTTCTCCGCGTAAACGCCGATATGTTTGCGTGGAGTCCCTCGGATATGCCGGGCATACCGAGGGAAGTCGCCGAGCACGCCTTGGAAATCCGGGCCGGGTCCAGACCGGTGAAGCAACGCCTGCGCCGCTTCGACGAGGAGAAGCGCAGGATCATCGGCGAGGAGGTACACAAGCTTTTGGCGGCTGGATTCATCAAGGAGGTTCATCACCCCGAATGGTTAGCTAATCCCGTGTTAGTTAAGAAAAAGAATGGAAAGATGCGGATGTGTATTGACTATACTAGTTTAAACAAAGCATGTCCCAAAGTTCCGTTTCCTTTACCACGCATTGATCAAATTGTCGACTCTACCGCGGGGTGTGAAACCCTCTCGTACCTCGATGCTTACTCCGGCTACCACCAAATCAAGATGAAAGAGTCCGACCAGCTCGCGACTTCCTTCACCACACCTTTTGGCATGTACTGCTACGTAACAATGCCCTTCGGCCTTCGAAACGCCGGGGCAACGTATCAGCGTTGTATGCTCCATGTCTTCGGCGAACACATAGGCGATACGGTCGAAGCCTACGTCGATGACATCGTGGTCAAGTCCAAAAAAGCGGAGAACCTCATCCGAGACCTCGAAATCGCGTTCGGGTGTCTTCGAGCCAAAAACATAAAACTCAATCCCGAGAAATGTGTTTTCGGAGTGCCTCGGGGCATGCTCCTCGGATACATCGTCTCCCAGCGCGGGATCGAGGCCAACCCTGAGAAGGTGGCGGCCATCACGCGAATGGGGCCGATTCGGGATCTCAAGGGCGTGCAGAGGGTCACAGGCTGCCTCGCGGCCCTCAGCCGCTTCATCTCACGTTTAGGGGAGAAGGCCATGCCTCTGTACCGTCTATTGAAAAAATCCGAGCGATTTACGTGGACCCCAGAGGCCGAGGGGGCCCTCGACGAACTCAAAGCCAAGCTGATGTCCACTCCGATCCTCGTCCCTCCTCGACCAGCAACGTCGACCGAACCACCTGAGCCCCTCCTCCTCTATGTCGCCGCAACCACCCAGGTGGTCAGCGCGGCCATAGTGGTAGAGAGGCAAGAGGAAGGACGCGCCTTGCCAGTCCAGTTGCCGGTTTACTTCGTCAGCGAGGTGCTTTCGGAAACGAAAATCCGCTACCCACAGGTGCAGAAGCTGCTCTACGCCATCGTCCTTACGCGTCGCAAGCTCCAACATTACTTCCTCGGCCACCCGGTTACTGTGGTATCCTCGTTCCCCTTGGGGGAGATCATCCATAACCGGGAGGCAGCTGGAAGGATTGCCAAGTGGTCGGTCGAGCTAATGGGCGAGACCATCACCTACTCACCGCGGAAGGCCATCAAGTCTCAAGTGCTGGCGGATTTCGTCGCCGAGTGGACCGACACTCAGTTGCCGCCAGTCCAAATCCATGCCGAGCTGTGGACAATGTACTTCGACGGGTCGCTCATGAAGACAGGAGCAGGCGCGGGCTTGCTCTTCATTTCACCCCTCGGAGTCCACATGCGCTATGTCATTCGCATCCACTTTGCCGCATCCAACAACGTCGCAGAGTACGAGGCACTTGTCGCCGGATTACGAATCGCCCTTGAGCTCGGGGTCCGACGCCTTGACGTTCGAGGCGATTCACAGCTAATCATCGACCAAGTGATGAAGGCCTCGAGCTGCCACGACGCCAAGATGGAAGCATACTGCAACGAAGTGCGCAAGTTGGAAGACAAATTCCATGGCCTCGAGCTTACCCATATCGCTCGACGGTACAACGAAGCCGCGGATGAGCTCGCGAAAATCGCGTCGACTCGAGGTACGGTCCCTCCGGACGTGTTCTCGAGGGACCTCTTCGAGCCCTCCGTCGATTTGGGCTCGGGGGCTTGCTCTACACCCTCGAAGCCCCACCCCATGACCTCGATCGGGGCCCCCTCGACCGGGGCCCAGGTTATGGAGATCCAGGAGACATCCCCTCCGTCGAACCCGCCACCGGATTGGCGAGCCCCTTTACTCGACTGCCTCATTAGGGGAGAACTTCCGGAGGACCGAACCGAAGCTCGACGGATCGCGCGACGCGCCAAGTCCTACGTCATCTACGGTGATGGCAAGGAACTCTACAGGCGAAGCCCTTCAGGTGTCCTTCAGCGCTGCATTTCCATCGAGGAAGGAAGGAGGCTCCTCGAGGACATACACTCAGGAGCCTGCGGCCACCACGCAGCGCCAAGGACCCTCGTAGGCAACGCTTTTCGACAGGGTTTCTACTGGCCGACCGCAGTTTTTGACGCCACGAACATCGTTCGCTCGTGCAAAGGGTGTCAATTCTACGCCAAGCAGACGCACCTCCCAGCTCACGCCCTACAAATGATCCCCATCACCTGGCCGTTTGCGGTCTGGGGGCTCGATCTTGTGGGGCCTCTCAAAAGGACAACCAAAGGGTATACACACCTGCTCGTTGCCGTCGATAAATTTACCAAATGGATCGAGGCCTGGCCCATCAGCAACATCCGCTCCGAACGGGCGGTCGAGTTCTTCACCGACATAATCCATCGCTTCGGGGTCCCGAACGTCATCATCACCGACAACGGCACGCAATTCACCGGCAAGAAGTTCTTGGATTTTTGCGATCGCCATCACATCCGTGTGAATTGGTCTGCGGTTGCACATCCTCGAACTAACGGCCAGGTCGAGCGCGCCAATGGCATGATTTTGCAGGGCCTCAAGCCAAGGATCCTCAAACGCCTCGGCAAGCACGGAAAAAAATGGGCCGCGGAGCTGCCGTCGGTCCTATGGAGCTTAAGGACAACACCTAGTCGAGCCACGGGGTTCACCCCATTCTTCTTGGTCTATGGGTCCGAGGCCGTCCTCCCCACTGACCTCGAGTATGGTTCCCCTCGACTAAAGGCCTACAACGAGCAAACTAATGAAGAAGCCCTCGCAAACACCGTCGACCAGGTCGAGGAAGCTCGAGACATGGCACTGCTTCACTCCACGAGGTATCAGCAAAAACTTCGATGCTACCACGACAAGCACGTGCGCCCGAGGGACCTCCAAGTTGGAGACCTCGTCCTACGACGACAGCAGAACAACAAAGGACGTCACAAGCTGACTCCGCCATGGGAAGGTCCATTCACCGTAGCTGAGGTGCTAAAGCCCGGGACGTACAAGCTCGCTAACGACAAAGGCGAAATCCTCACCAACGCGTGGAACATCGAACAGCTACGTCGTTTCTACCCTTAGGGCACCAGTGCCCTTGTACATTCTCGCATGTCTTGTACATTCCCGCATGACAAATATAAGCACTACTTTCGATTATAAGTTCAAACTCGTTATTATACATGCAAGAGGTAGCCTCGACCCTGTCTTACCAGAGTCAAGCCTCCCTCGGGGGCTAATGGGGGGGAACCCCCTAAGTTCCTAAAAATACGAATGATTTTTTCGCACGCTCCCCTCTTTTTGCTTCCCAACTAAGTTGACAACGCCTTGAACTCCCTTGGGGTCGAGGGTTGTCGAGCCGGAGCTCTCCTACGCTTTCGGGCTATGGTACCTCCACTCGCTCCCCCCCTCGAGGGATACGAGTTCACGTTGAACGCTCAGTCGGAAAACAAAAGTGAGGCGAGCAGAACTTGAGCGCTTCTTCTTTCTCACACCTTGACTACGCTTCTCGACTAAGTAGAAAATGCCTCGAATTCCCTTGGGGTCGAGGGCTGTCGAGCCAGAGCTCTCCTACGCCCCCGGGCTACGGTACCTCCACTCGCTCCCCCCTCGAGGGATACGTGTTTGCGTCAAAAACTTAGTCAAAAAGCGAAGTCTAGGTGAGTAGAAAGCAGAAAAGGTTCGAGAGTAAAACGACAAATCGCATTACGATAGATGCATTCATGTTCAAAAAGGGGCTTTCAAAGCCACATTGAATGTAATTTACAAAAATTAATTCATTACATGGGCACCCTCGCCCAGTCTTGCCCTACAGGCTCGCCCCGTCACCGCCCCCCTCGACATGGTACCCTACATCCGCCGGGGGGAGGACTTCGTCCTCGAATAACTTCGCCAGCTCTCCCCCCGGCCTCTCGGCGTCATTGATGAGCCCTCGGCAGCGCTCCTCATTCTCGGCGTCGGTCTTCGAGATGTCAGGAACAAAGCCTTGGGCCACCACGTTCATATCAAAAACGAAGCCGGAGGAGACCACCGCAAGCGCCCGCTTCACGCCAGTGTGAAGCGCCTCCCGCACGCGATCTCGAAGGGTGGCGTCGAGGTAGTAGATCCGATCCACGAGCGCAGCACCGGGGATGTCTTCTTCGGCACCCTCGACGGGCCCGACCTCCCAGAGGGCGCAGAGCCCGTCGAGGGCAACCCGGAGACGACCAAGAAGCGCCCCCTCCGCCGCAAGGTTCTCCTGTAGCGCCTTAGCGGCGTCTTGAGTCGCAAGCAGCTCGGACTCGATGCCTGAAGCACAAAGCAAGAATTCGATAAACCATACGGAAAGAACAAAGATCAAAAACCCTTTGAGGAACTCACCAGCACAGCGAGTCTCGAGGGCGTTGCGATCCCCCAGCACGGCGTCGCGCTCCCCCCGAGCCTCGTCTCGCTCCCGCTGGGCCTCTTTGAAGGCTCGGGTCACCTCCGTCTTCTCGAAGCGGAGGGTCTCGAGGGCGCCACCAGCCAGGATGATGGCCTGCTCCTTGTCCTGGAGGGTGGCCTTCATGGCCCCGAGCTAGATTTCCAGGTCGGCGGCACGGCTCTTCTCTTCCTGGGCCAAGGCGGAGAGGGCATTGCACGTGGCGGAGACTTCAGCGAAGCTGGCCTCAAGCGAACGGATGCGCGCCACGGAGCTCTGAGCCTCCGCCATGAGCAGCTCGACGCGCTCCTGGGCTCGGACGCTCTCGACCCTGGCCTTCTCCGATTCGGCCTTCGCCACGTCAGCCTCCTCCCTGGCACGCTCGAGCTCCCCCTCGAGGCGGGCGGCTTCCCCTCGAGCGGCGTCGGAGTCCGCCTTCGCCCAGGCGGCTTCCTCTTTGGCCTTGGCGGCCTCCTCCCTCGTCTGCTTCAGCTCCTCCTCGAGCTCGGCCACCCTGCTCTGCGCAGAACCGCCGGCCTCGAGTTGGCGAAGCACTTCCTCCCGGCTGTTGTGCATTTCGTGGAGGAAGACTGACTTCAAGTAGGACCGCCTCCGCGCCGCCTAGGGACAGGAAATCGAGGGTTAAGGCATCCCGTACGAAAGAACTTAACAAAAAACATACATATGGCCTAACACAGCGACTCACCCCGAGATTCCGGTCAAGGCCTTCGGCGAGTTCGGCGCCCACCTTCAGCAAGTGCCACAGCCACGCCCGGGACCGTTCGGCCTCCTCCCAGCACTCGACCTCCGCCGGGTCGTTCATCTCGATCCCTGGAGCGCTGGGATCGCCAAGTTCCCGGAGCACGATGCGCTCCTTGCCCCAGTCTGGAAGGACCGTCTTGACCTTGGCTCGCGCCAAGGAATCGATCTCCTCCACCACATCGCCTGGAACGCTGTAACCCACGGCCAACTCTCCGGGGATGTGGAACTCTGACGCGGCGCGGGCACCCCTCAGCCCGGGGTCGGACGTCGACCTCCTCAGCACACCGACAGCCGCCGTCTCCTTCGGCTGCTTCGTCGACGGTTGCGGCGCCTGATCCGGTGCTGCGTCCGGAGCCGTCGGAAGCAGCGAAGGTGTGGAGGCCGAAGCTTCACCCAACGCCACGACTTGTGGCGCCGGTGGGACCACCGCCGGCGCGTCTTCTGCCGGGCTCGGTACCGAGGCATCCTCTGGTTGCGCCCCTGGCAACCGCGGGACCGTCGACGCCTTCGACGCCGCTTCTTGTTCGGACAGCAACTCGTCCATAGTGATCACGGACACCCATTGTTTGGGCAGTCCGGAAGTCACTTCCGCCTCAGACGTCTCGGGCGGTTCCTGCCCTGACGGGTCCAGCGGCGCCGCATCCCCGGCGGCGTCTGCTGCGCCTGCTGATGCTGGGGCTGGTCCCCAGTTTCCTCCTCCTCCTGCTGCGGCCGTGGCGGCTCCGCTTCTTGCAGGGCCCCCTGCTCCTGCTCCCTCCGGGCCTCGAGCTCGCGCAGACCCGCCGGCCAGGGCCGCCGCTCTCCCGTCGAGGGGGGAAGGGTCGAGGCCTCCTCACCCTCGAGGTCCACGACGACGGCCCCTCTCCCGGCTCGTGGCCCTCGGGGGCTCCCGCCTCGGGTGCGGGGATCGAAGCCTCCGGACCTCCAGAAACGGAAGCACCCGACGTCGGGACGCCGCCTCCTGGTGCCGGGTCGAGCTCGAGGGCCGCGGGTGGTGATGTCAAGGAGGTGCTCCCTCCCTCGTGCGTCCTCCCCAGCACGGATTCGCCACCCGCCGCGGCCCCCGGAACGCTCGACCCTGCAGCAGGAGTGGAACCCGTCAGCCTACCGCGTGCCATAGCACCGAGGGCGGAGGACAACCACTTGGCTTCCCACGGAGCCAAGGGCCTCGACGACGCACCTGTAGCCGGGGCCTCCGTCTTCGAGGCTGCATCCATCTTGAGCCGCTTAGCCGGCGCGAGAGACGCCTCCTCGATCTGGCGCTTGGGCCTGAATGAAAAGCAGAACGGCAAAAGGTTTATTGAAACGCACAAAGACGATGCAACGAAAAGAATACGATTCAACGGCACTTACCCGAAGGGTATAGAGGCCTTTCGGGCACCCCTCGAACTGCCCGCAGATTTCGAGACCCCCCCGAAGCCAAGCCCTTCGCAGGGCTGGGGCTGCTCGAGGCCATCGGTGGCGTCGCCGCGCTTCCCCGCGTCGACGGGGCCTCCTGGGCACGCCTCTGCTCCGCGCGCGCCGACGACCGGGACCGGGTCTCCCGGATCGAAGTGGGTGGGCTCCCACCTCGAGTACGACGCGAAGTAGGTGACCCCCCTCGAGGCAAGGCCTCGGCCCCCCTTTTTCCACGTCGGCGCTCCGAGGCCGACACCGTCGGCTGAGGGGCACGCTGCTCCGCCACCTCCTCCTGCACGAAGGGGCGGTCAGCATGGCTGGATTCCGGCAGGGCGCGGTCGAGGCGCCCCTCCACCCCCTCGACGTCCTCACTATCATCATCATCATCTTCATCTTCCTCGGACGAGGGAGACTCCTCCTCTGGGAGCCCGTCGCGCCTCTGCTCAGCGCGGCGCTTCGCGAGCCTTTCGTGCTCCCGGAGCTTCTTGGCTTTCTTTTTCACCTCCTCGTCCTTACTCCGCTTCTCTTGCTGGGCGGTGAAGCGTCTTACCTGACGATCGACGGCGTCCTCCCTCAGTGGAGGCCTCGATCTCCGGTAGTCGATCCTCCCCTGCGCAAAGACATTTAGTCACGGAGACATAAGAAAGGAAGGGGGAAAAACTCGAAGGTCACGAGTCGAGGCACTCACCAGGTCAAGGCAACCCTCCTCTGGCTGCATGGGGAGACGGTTGACGTCTTCCACCTTGAACGAGCCAGACACCATCCCCTTTACCCGCGCGACGACTTCCGAGGCGGACGGCCTGTCGCCGGACATCCGGCACCTCCTGAGAAGCTCGGGCACCGCCGAGGGGAGCATCTCGTCGAACCGCAGCGGGTGCTCCATCAGAGGGAGCACCCGTCGACTGTGAAAGGCCGAGGCGACCATCCCCGCCATCAGGCCCGCTTCTCGAAGGGTCCTCAGCGCGACGACGAGGGGGTGAAGTCGACGCTGAAGGTCTCCCGTGACACCGAACGGCCAATTGTATGGACGCTCGGCGATGAGCCGCCCGGTGTACGGCGGGAGATAGCCGCCGTCATTGCGCAGATAGAACCACTGCTCGTCCCACATAGAGTGGTTGGTCGCCAACCCGGTGGGGATGTACTCGCGTGGCTCCTCCGACCTCCCGGTCTTCAACGCGAAGTTGAGGCATCCCGCTCTGACGATTCGCCTTACTCCGACCGACACCGGGGAGGCGAACCACTCCCCCTTGTAGAGGTGGAGCCATAGCTCCCAGTGCGGCTCCATTCCAAGATAGCCCTCGCAGACGGCTACGAAGATGGCAGCGTTGGAGATGGCGTTGGGGGAGAAATGGTGGAGCTCGACGCCGTAGTAGTTCGTCAGCCCCCGCATGAACTCGCTTGGGGGAACGCCGAACCCGTGCCGATGGAACTTCAGGAAGCTCACCACGTACCCCTCCGGCGGGTTTGGCTCTTCGTGGTCCCTGGGCGGCGTGATCCACTCTGGCCGATTCGAATCCGTGAAAGGGCGGAGAAGCCCTTCCCTCACCAGCTCGGTCAGCCTCTGCCGCGTCACGGTCGATGGGCGCCAGGGTTCGGCGGGCTGGAAAACTGGGGCCATGGCGGCGACGGCGGCACAGATCTGCTCGATGGGCGCGGCGGCGGCAACAGCGGCACGAATCTCCTCGGCAGACGGACGACCAGGAAGGTTCCCAATCACGACTTCTCGCTCTAAGTTTTTATCCTCACGCACGCAGGAAAGCGGGAGCTCGGCAGAATGGCAAAGGTGGGAGCGAACGCCTGTCCCCTCCATTTTTATACTCGGGAAGAGCAACGGGCGGAGCCTGGCGGCAGGGAAAAGGTAACTTCCCACAATTAATGCATTTACCTGACCGTTCCCCCCTCGACCCTTGACCGGACGCACGCGTCCTATCTCTGGCAGAGAGCTGTTGCTCGGGCCCGCCACGATCGCGCTGCTAAGCCTTTCTCCTCAAAAGGCGTGCCCAACGGTAAGAAAAAAGGACCGTTACTCGCTGACGGAGTTTTCTACATAAGGTAAAACGCACCTCGAAGTCTCGAGGGAGCGAAGGCCGGTCCTCGTGTGAGGGCTTA
>CM041645.1:41877580-41991134 GCA_023333625.1 Bothriochloa decipiens
TTTTCCCCTGTACTAGCACTTCGGTGCAGAATAACACGAATCATCCTCCCCCCGCTGGACGTAGGGCCTTCTTTGCCCGAACCAGGATAAATCATTGTGTCATTCTTGCATCACCCACCGGATTAGGGAGTACGTGGATACGATATTACTCGTTGGTGTTAACCCCTCGAGGGTCAGAACACCGACAATTTGATAATAGGGTCAGAGGCTCATCGCCACCATTTGGCAGGTGTCGGTTTTGGCAGGTGTCAATTTTTGCCGAACAACCCGACTGTGACGAGTTTGAATCAGACAGAATTCCTTAATAGCGAACATGGTTGGTATGAAAACAGAAAAATAAAGGGAGAGATGTGTTGAAAACTAACGACCTACTCCGTACTAGCTTAAATTGTACCAGTAGGCATTCTGTAAATATACGCATGCATTCCAAGATATTCTCAAGAAAATTTATAAATTATTTATTTCTCGCATCGCACAGGTGCTAACGTGCTTCTAGAGAAACACCACACAACCATGATCGCCAACAAATGCTAATGATATACGACTCCGTATGAATACTTACTCTTCTGGAGCTTGAAACGTTCTGCTAGCAGAGCGGACAGCTTATGGGCATTTCCTTTGTTATTATTAGTCTGTTTTAAATTATAGTTTGTTTGTTTTTTGTCTTAAGTTTGATCATCTCGTCTTATTTAAAAATTTATTTAAAATATTATTTTTTTTGTTATGCCTTGCTTTATTAACAAAAGATCTTCGAAAGTGATTAAAATTTAACTAGTTTTGTTTAAATTTTTTTAATAAGACGAGTGGTCAAATTATAATTTAAGACGGAGGGAGTACTTCTGATCGAGCCGACAAAATAATAGGCTAATTTGCCACCATTAAGATCCGTTCGTGTAACATGTCTGACAATAGGCTGTGACAAACTAGCAACTATCATCATGCATCAAAAGTACGTGAATTTGTACGTTCACAGCATGCAAGATGCCATCAGTGTGAAATGGAACTCCCGGACTCAAGTCACAGTTGACTGAAACAGGACAACAACATCTCGTCTGAATCTCTGGCTCCTCCAACTCCAATGCATGGCATCAGTGTGCTGTGCCGGTACGAATTCCAACACTACCACGCCCCAAACTCGCTCACCTGTTTCACTTATCACCTCCTTCGCCCTTCCTCCAAAATCACCACGATCTCCTACAAATCTCCCTCTGCATCGCAGCTCCTCGCTTCCAAACCCCTGGCAACAATAAAAACACCTTGCACCAATGGCGTCCACTCGCTGCGCGCACGTCCTCCTCACCATCTCCATTCTGCTTCTACTCTGTCGTCTAACACGTTCATTCCCACTACCATCATCACCGCCTTCTGCATCGTCAACGTCAAGCGCCGCCTCCCCGTCGCCTCCTCCTCCGGCGATGCCGCCTCTACCCCGAGGCCTGCCACGGATCATACCGGCATGGTCGCTGCCCGTGAACCCGTTCACGGCGAAGGCGGCGTTCATCCGGTACTGGAACCGGAAGGTGCACGGCAACCGGCCGCACCCGGCCTTCCTCTTCGCCAAGCTGTCGCCGCTCTCGGCGCCGGACGCGGCCACCTTCTCCACGCTGGCCTCCGCGGGCAAGCTCGCCTCCCGCATCCGCGACTTCTGCGCGGCGGTGTCCCTGCTCTGCCCGTCCATCCCCGCGGCGTCCTGGACGGCGGCGTCGTCCTCGTCCGTGGACGGTGCCGGCGCAGCGGGTGTCGATGCCTCCTCCGGTGGCTGCGGCGGCGCTGGCTCCGCCGCGCCGTTCAAGAGCTACGAGAACGGCAACTTCAGCAGCTACGGCAACAGCGGCGGCGGCGGCTCCGACCAGTTCGCGGTCTACTCCAGCGGGAAGAGCGGGCCCGTTGACACGTTCAAGCGCTACGGCAAGGGCTCGCTGGGCCGGAACGACTCCTTCGCCAACTACGAGGAGGGGGGCAACATCGGCACGTCCAGCTTCAAGTCGTACACCACCGGAGCCACCGGCGGCGCCGGGGAGTTCGCCGGGTACGCCGGACAGACCAACACGGTGGCGGTGACGTTCGCCACCTACGACGACACGGGCAACGGCCGCACGCACGAGTTCACGGCCTACTCGCAGGACACCAACTCCGGCGTGCAGAGCTTCACCGGCTACGGCAAGGCCGCGAACGGCGCAGGCGAGTCCTTCAAGACGTATGGGAACAACTCCAACACCGTCGCGTCCGGCTTCATCAGCTACGGCGAGAAGGCCAACGGCTTCAACGACACGTTCGCCTCCTACGGCCTCGACGGGAACGCGCCCCAGAACACATTCCGGAGCTACGCCTCCGGCAGCAACGCCGCGTCGACGAGTTCACGGCGTACAGGGACCAAGCCAACGTCGGCGACGACAGCTTCACGACCTACGCGAACAACGCCAATGGCGCGGCCGCCGACTTCGACAGCTACGGCAAGTCGACCAACCCCGGGAGCATGGCGTTCAAGGGCTACGGCCAGGGATCCAACCCTAACCACCGCATCGGCTTCAAGCACTACTCCGGCGAAAACACGACGTTCAAGGCCTACTCCAATGAAGGCGTCGAGTTCAAGGAGTACCAGAACATGTCAAAGATGGAGGTGTCCAAGACGGCCGCACCGGCGACCCAGCTGCCCAAGTGGTCGCCGGAGCCAGGGAAGTTTTTCCGGGAGCGGGACCTCATGATGGGTAACCGAATGCCAATGCCGGACATCGCCGACAAGATGCCGCGCCGCGCGTTCCTGCCGAGGGACATCGCCACCAAGATCCCGTTCGAGGAGAACGCCGTGTCGGCGCTGTTCGGAGCGCCGCCGGGCACGGCGATGAGGCAGGTGGTGGCGTCGACGGTGGCCGAGTGCGCGCGGGCGCCCAGCCAGGGCGAGACGAAGCGGTGCACGACGTCCGCCGAGGACATGCTGGATTTCGCAGTGGAGATGCTGGGCAGCAACGCCATCGCGGTCCGCAGCACGGAGTCCACGGCGGGCAGCGGCAGGGACGTCCGGTTGGGCAAGATCACGGGTATCGCCGGCGGCAGCGTGACGCGGTCCGTGTCGTGCCACCAGAGCCTGTTCCCGTACCTGGTTTACTACTGCCACTCGGTGCCACGGGTGCGGCTGTACGAGGCTGACATCCTGGACGTGGACTCCAACCGGAAGACCAACCATGGCGTGGCCATCTGCCACCTCGAGACGTCGGACTGGAGCCCCAACCACAAGGCTTTCATCGCGCTCGGTGGAAAACCTGGTCAGATTGAGGTCTGCCACTGGGTCTTCGAGGGAGACATGGCTTGGACCCTTGTTGACTGATGACACCACAACCGTTATAGATTTGGTCTAGTTACCTCTGCTTACTACTCTCGATTAAAGAAAACTACCAGCCTTTTCTGACTAATCTCTATTTAATTTATATAAAGTTTTTTTGGGGCTTGTTGCTACTACAAATATGTACTCCTATATGTTGTGACCAAACAGTATTATATCTAACGCATCAAAAGGGAAAAAAAGGAATAGTACGTGAGATCACAACTGGGTAAAGTGGTGGTTTGGAAGCACCACGTGCATGTACATAGCAAGTGAATTGTAGCTATTGACTAATACGATCTTGTTAAAGTAGGTATTGTATGACAGTATGAGTAAGGAATTAGTAATTTGACGTACTGCTTGACATTTTCTTTTTAGAAAAATAAAGATATGTATCAGTGGCGTTAGGCTGCAAAGGGATGGCAACAGGCCGGATATATTTGTTTGGGTGGAGCCTCCAGGTACTAGCACCCGAAATCAGAATTTGAAACCTAAATCTGTCCTGAACATCTCTCCCGGTGATAATAATCCGTCGTCACCACGGAATCCGGTGGATCCTCAAAACCTGATGGATCACCTGAGAACTTCCACTAACATAGCAAGACTGCAAAGAGCAACAGGAGGATGTTGGAGAACAGAGCAAGCAAGCGTAATTCTGTGGAGGCCCAACCCAAAACCACCCCACTATCAACCCTACAAATCACCTCGACAATGACAGGCGAAAAACAACCTACGCAAAAGTAATCCTTTCGAAAAACCACCCAACTAGCAAAAGCATCTGTACATCAGAGATCAGCTAACATCCCTGTTTTTTTTTGAACTGAGGTAAGGCGTACAAATTAGTTGCACCATCTGCCCATGGCATGCACGACCCATCTACATAAGTTGGCTACTAAAGCTGATAAACAAACAGTACACCAAGTTTCACTCCCGCTTCCTCTTCCTGTTCCCCTTCTTCCCCTTTGGTCTTCCTCGTCCTGTCAATAGTTTGTTATTAGTACTTTTTGTGGGTTGATACATAGCCTTCTTTTTCATGGTTCAAACAACATACTGTAAACCGAGTTAGTGGCATTTAGCTCCTAAACCAACCTTTGTGACATGATGGACAAGACTAGTTCTCAAGAATAAGCAAAAATTTCTGTAGATTTCAAACTGACCTGTACGGCATGAATCATGTGATTCCAGCTTTTCTTCAACAACAACTTCAGCAGCTGAAAAATCCTGCAATTATTGCCATCTAATGAGATTTACCAAATAGGGCATACAGGTCTTTGCCCATTGCTTGACAAACAATCCAGCAAAGCTTCATATAACTGGAGATGATCAGTACAATGTTAACAGAACATGAACAGGCATACCACTATGCCCCTGAACTATGCTGTGTGAAGTATTAGTCATAATGGAAACGAGGTACAACAGCAAGCATAACATGTAACAAACAGACTGCGTTTTACTTCACATGGTGGCTGTGTAAGCAGGAAGGAACTTCCAACAAGCTTGGGCTAAGCATATATAAGGTGCATAATTAACAGAGTTACTTCTTTCACAATCTCCCCATGCTGCGCTCAACATGTCCCACCATCTGTGCTAAAGTTTTATAGGAAGCAAGATGGACAACAATTGTTTTTATATAAAAATAACCACATTACAAGATATTTCATCAACGGTTTATTAATCTGAAGAATTACAGTTGATTACACAATTATTCTTCTTAAAAGGCTTACCTGAAGAATTACAGTTGATTACCCAATTATTCTTCTTAAAAGGCTTACCGAATGTTAATACTTAGAGGAATAATATATTACCCTTAGGCATCAGTGAAGCACCCAACTCATTTTTACCGATTACTATTCAGAGAACTAAGGTGTGGTAACAGGATATTATGCATTGTGTAAACCTACAACAATGGATGGTGATACACACATAACAGTAGAGAGCTAAAAATGTTGTAATCAGAGTAAAGGGTGAATCACAAGCTGAAACGAGTATCAGGGTGACAGGGTGTCATAAGAACATTAAACTAAATTAGATCAAGTGTTGTTAAATGATTTATTCGAGGTGTAAAATTCAACCTACATTTTCATGAGAAGTCAGATCCTCAGTGGATGTAGCTCCTTGATTAACCATCTGTTTAAGCTGGATCTTTTTCTGCTTGTGGCTGCTCTTCATTGGTCCAACACTTGATATTCCAAGAACTTTACCACTTCGTAATCTGCTGCCAGTACTCTCTTCTGGGCCTCCAATAGCTCCAAACTTTGAAGTCATCCCTTCAGTTGGTAGTTCTAATGCATCTGTAGTCTCAAGGTTCACTGAATCTTTCCCAGATTTTGGAATTCCTGGGTCTCCTAGTTGAGAGGACGTACAGTCAATGGGAAGAGTAACCATTCCATGCTCACTTGAACAGCTGTGCATATTCTCTTGCTGAATATCAACATGTTTCTCAGCCTGACCACAACCTTCATTCATAACAGACGAAGTTTTGGATGGTGTCAATATGTTGCCATCTACTTTTGAGTTGGAGCTGATGGAACCTGTACTTTGCTTAACTGTAACAGAGCTGATGGAGTGATTAACCATCTCCTGTTCACTTGCATCTATCTGCATACTTTCATTTTCATAACTTTGTTGGCCACTATTACATGCTTCTCCAGGTGGTGCCAAAGGATTCTCCGGCACGTGCATCCTGAGGCCATATATTTCCCAAGATGCAGTTATGTTTCCTGCATTATCATCTGGTAAGTTCCAAAGTCTTTGGCTTGTGAAGCTGTCACTTAAGAACTCTGCCATGTAATCTTCAACTGAACGACCTGGTGCACTAGTGGTAGCTTCTGATGGTGATTGTGCATGTTCATTATCCGGCACCATCTTTGGATTAACAACCTCTTGCCATAGATCTGGAAAGCCAAACTCAAAGCATTCGCACACCTACATAAAGTCATGGATATATATATATATATATATATAGATGAGAATTTGCTGGTCATTTCTTAAGGCACTCCAAGAAATTAAATTACCTAGCATCAGCTAGATGGGTATCTAAATGATTAAAGCAAAAAGAATATAACAAACTGGTGCACAGAGCTGTCCACATAGCAATTACCTCTTCAGAAAATCCATTCTCGCGTGAATTGGGAACATTGAAGGGGCCGCCGATCCGTATGCGGTAACCATCTTTGGACTCAACTGTGATGTAATCATGGCGCTTCACAATGGCAGAAGATCTGAACACTCGGCCTGCTATATTCCTGCTTCCCTTTGAGGACGATGCTCCTTTCCTGTTTGCACAGTAGGTTACAGCGCCGTGAGATCAAATATAGAGTACCAATGGAAATCTTTTGGTGTTTCTTTTTCTTTCTTTCTCTCTCTCTCACTAAAATTGAATTTCTCAAATTGTCAAAGAAAAATATCACATTCCCAGATCTACTGACTTTTTCTAACTGACGACAAGAAGGGGATCAAAATTTCCAAACAGGATGCACAACTAAAGCACATTCGGGAGGGTAATGTAATTGGGAAAACTGAATCGATAAATGGAACCACGGAGGAGGAGGAGATGCCTCATTTGCGGGCTCATCATTTGTGGGCTCATCATTTGCGGGGTGAAGGTGGTTCCAGCGACGCGGATCTTGCCCTCCTCGCCCTCCACTCTATCCAGCCACCAATCGACGAGAGTAGTCTAAGAGAAGCAGCGAAACGAACACATTAGCCCACCGGACCGACCACCACAGCGCGCAAAGACGGAAAATGGGAGACCGTGAGGGCAAGAGGCACGTACGCATTTCCGCGCGCCGCGGGGGACGGCCTCGGTCCGGGAGATTCCGGCGGTGGAGCCCGACACGGGCTGGAACGGCGCCGGGGTCCAGGGGCTTGCGCCGGCTGAGCCCCGCGCGGGCTGGAACGGCGCCGGAGTCCGGGGGCATCCGTCGGTGGAGGCCGGCGCGGGCTGGATCGGCGCCGGGGTCCGGGGGCTTCTGCCGGTGGAGGCAGGCGGGGGTTGGGACGGCATTCCCATTCCCGCGAGCGGCGGAGCGGAGCGGCGGCGCCGCGGTGCAAGAATGGAGACGGAGAGACGGCCGCTGCCTGTGAGTCTGTCACTGGGGGTGGAGTTTTTCTCTCTTTTTTATTTTTGAAAGGAAAGGGGCAATGAGGTGGATGGATATGGCTGGAGCCTGGGTGTGACCTTCTATGGGCTTTTGGGTTTTTTTTTTTAGCAGAATGTGCTTTTTAGGGTGATTGACTTGATGAGCCTAGTGGGTCTTGCGGCTTGTTATCTTATTGGGCCTTGCAATTGTCATACAGTAGAGTGAGCAACATTTACGTATGGACCATTTAAAAGCTACTCCCTCCGTTTTCAATTATAGATCATTTGACTTTTATCTTAAGTTTGACCACATGTCTTATTAAAAAAATTATGTAAATATAGTCAAATTTAAATTATTTTTGATGGACTTTTGTTAATAAAGCAAACCATAACAAAAGAAACAATATTTTGCATAATGTTTTTAATAAGATGAATGATCAAGTTTGGGGTCAAAAAAAATCAAACGAACTACACTTTAGAACAAAGTAGTATCTGCTAAAAAAATCTAATTAGTAGAAACTATATAATTATATATATATATTATCAATATGCAATACCAAAACAGGACACCGGAATGGACCGCATTTCATTCCAAGAGGAAAATCAGAATGACCTTCGGAGTGGAATTAACAACATGGTTCAATGACATCCAGCACGCGTGTGGCAGCATCTCCATTTTAGGGTGTTTGGATGCAGGGAGTGAAGTTTAATAGTGGTGTCCCTAGTGTACTCTTGGAAAATATAAACGATGGAACTCCTATGTGCACTTTAAATTCTTTTCCCCTCAAGTGTTATACACTTGAAGTTCTATTTTCCCTCTAGTGTCCTTTTTGTCAACTGGCCATTAACTTCCTGACAGAAAAAATGTCCTTTTAGTAGTTGGCCGTTAACTTTATGATGGAAAAAAGGCACCAGAGAATATTGGTAAAATAGTTGTGTAATAAATACATTTGTAATGTTTTAAATATTTTTTAGTTATCTCGGATGGAGACACACACTCTAGTACTCAAAGAGATCTAAAATTTTGTAGTCGATGATTTTTCATTTGATATCGTTAGATGTGGATATATATAAGTTATCATATTTTGAGATTCAAAATTTTTAAACTTATTTTAGCTAGCGTTTGGATGAGGCACAGGAATTGGCATTGGGACTGGATAGCATCAAATGCCGTTGTTTGGATAGATTAGAGTTTGGAATTGAAATTCAACTTCAATGTCAAACAGGTATTCGCTACACTTGCGAACTGTCTCCCGCAATACAAAGCCCAAACCCTCTTGTATTGGGGGGAATTAGAGATGAGTGTATGCCTAACCGTGCTCGAGCTCCTCTGCATATAACGAACGGCTCGAGGTCCTCCATGGCCAGCCACCGACTCGAGCTCCTCCATGGCCGACAACCCCTTCTTCCTCTGCGTCCGGCCAGCGCCCCTTCTTCCCCTTGACCGCGGCTCAAGCTCCTATACATTCAGCAAAAGTGGCTCGAGCCCCTCCATGGCCGACGACCCCTTCTTCCTCCGCATCCAGCGACTGACTCAAGCTCCTCGATGGTCGGCAACCCCTTCCTCCTCTCCCAGCTCGAGGAGTCATGGAGGCACGAGTGGTAGTGGAGGCGAGTGGTCGTGGAGGTGCATGAGTGGACAAGACCAAGCTCCCCCATGGCTGGGGTGTGTCAAGCTCCTCGATCTGATGCCTCTATATCCGGTGCAATGGGGATGCGAAGAGAAGATGAGTCAACGTCTGTGTGTACATTGAAACAATAGCTTTGGCATTATAAGCTATTTCCAATACCAAGCTGAATTTTTATTATATATAATTCAATGTCAACCCCTTCAATATCTATATTCAAATCTCGACTCGAGATACACTCTATATCAAAGTTATGGTACTTAAAGAGGACTAAAACTTTACAGTAGATATTTTTTTTCCATTTCTGTTGTCTTGAAACTAAAATATTCAATACAAGATTCATCCATATGTCATTTCTCATTTGGTATTTTTAGATAATCCCTTATGTGGCTCAGTACTTAAAGGCATTGGCGGAGCCACGTTGGGGCCATACTGGGCCATGGCCCCCCCTTCCCTCCGCAATTTCTAAAGTCCACATGTCTCGAGCTCTCTGGTTATCTGGTAGGCCACTGCATGTGTGCATGTTCCTGCGTTTTGCTGCTACCATTAGCAGTGTGATCAGCTGGGGCACAGACTGGCCATGCCCCCGCACAAACAGCAGTAGCGTGTGGTAGTGCTCCCACTGCTTAGTTAGCCTGTACTAATTCGTTAGGATATTTTTTTCTTCTACAGTCTGCTGCTCTACGTCGTCTGAACCTTGTCTATGCTTCAATACTAGCAAATCTTTTTTTATGACTCTACTAGAAGTAGCTAATCGAGCAGTATTTTGTTGTCAATCAAGATTTTATGCTGCTTTTTAGAGAACATTAATGCTCAGCTATTCTGTTATCAATTGTAGTTTGTATGTTGTGACTTAATTATGAATACTACGATTACTTTCTCCGCTATCCCGTGCACATAGGGATTCAATTGACAAATTAGCCCCCCCTATGTTTCATTCCTGGCTCCGCCGGTGCTTAAAAGTGCTAACTAGGAAGTTAACGACATCTTTTAAGTACTAGAGGGGCACATAGGAGATTATATAAAGGGGAGAAAATATATAAAGTGGGTATAGGAGCAACCATTTTTTTTCTAGGGGACAGCAAGGTCAAAGGGAGATCTAACTGGTGTAAGCGCTACTGTTACATATGGCCGGGACCAGAAGGATGCACAGTTTGCATGACGCTTCTTTGTGAGATATGGACGATTGTTTGGATTATAATAGCGTCTTGTTGTGATTGGATTATACTCGTCGATGTGATCGAGCTCCAACTGCCCACTCGTATCTCTATCTCTACAATAAAAAAGAGGAGGCGGAATAGATTAGGACGTTGTTGACATCGCACTGCACTATAGTGTTGGCGACAAAAGGTGATGGAAAGAATAGCGTTGGAGATTCTTGCATGTAGTACAAATTAAGTATATGTATTTCACCAAGCGGAGAACATATATTTTTGAGGAGCACAGTTTTTTATGCTCTTAAACATGTTGACCTACATTTTGGTCATAGAGGCACCTGCTGTTTGGACGATTTGATCTGTCAGCTGATTTATCAACGCGTATACTTTTCCAAACAAAGAGTTTGCACCAGTGGCAAATTTATTTACCAGCACCAAAAATTACTTCTGCCAAACAGATATCGTCCAAAGCCATGATAAGGTCTTGGACTCAAGGTGAATTGCGCGTTACACTTAATTATTATTACCTCGAGGCAAGGACAGATATCTTTACACGGATTTTCTAAAAAAAATGATATGCTCGGTTAAAAAAGCCCATATGCTTAGAAAATTGATTCAAATGCAAAGCAAATTATATTTCCTCGTAGTTCATAGCCAAACATGGCCACATGGGGTTTCTTCCTCCACACAGTTATTTATGAAGAAAATAAACAATATAAAACTTACAGCAAACACTAACTAAGCATCCACTTTCTTGGCCTTGCTTACCTCTTCAATCTCATTCAGTTTCATCAGGCTTAACTCACTTATCATCTCTTTTACAGATTTCCATGATGGTCCTCCTTCTACCATAGCTTCTTTAGCACTAGCTGACAGCTCCACTACCCTTTTCGCCGCCTCCATCCCCTCCTCGCCTAGCATGAGAGCCCTCACAACCTTTGAAATCTCGTCGCTTGTGACCAAACCTCTAATTGTCCTATCACTTGTATGAACCCTTATAGCAATCTTCAACTCATCGACTAAGAACCTTGAATTGAAAGGTTGATCAGCATGCATAGGCCAGACTGCTAATGGCACACCGGCTGTCACACTCTCGAGTACCGAGTTCCACCCACAATGGCTCAAGAACCCTTGTACGCTGCTGTGGTTTAGAATCTCCAATTGATCCACCCACTCTCTCACCACCAAACCTCTGTCCTTTGTACGCTCTTCAAAGCCTGAACCAAGGTCAATGTTCTTGGGCCTTACAGCCCAAATGAAGTCCACCTCGGCCCGCTCTAGCCCATTTGCAACCTCCATCGACTGCGACTCTGTGATCGCAGCTAGTGTCCCCAGAGCGACATACAAGACGGTTCTACCAGCCACCGCCTTGTCATCAAGCCACTCCATCCAAGAGGCTCGGGCCTTGGGCTTTGCAAATGTTGGTTGGGCTAGGCAGAGGGGCCCGATGGGCCAGACCCTGGGCCCGACATGCTGGTTCCAAAAGTCAAGGTACGGTGCCTCTATGCCATGGAAGGTGTTGATGATGAGGCCTTGGCTTTCCTCTATGGCCTTGCCCAGCTTATTGTCGAGTGCCAACATGGGCGCTATGGACGCAGGGTCGCCGAAGGGCGCCATGAAGTCTCCGAAGGTGAGCTTGATGTGCGGGAATTCTGGCACCGTGAAGGTGGCCGGGTGGCCATCGGCGTCGACATCGTCGGGCCACAGCGTGGCGCACGGGTTATGGCGCACACGCACCTCGCGCATGACTTGCGCGAAGGCCGAGATGCCGAAGAACGACACCTTGGGGATGCCAAGCCTTGCCGCCGGCGCTTTCGTCCAGTGCATGAACGGGTCGGTGACGAGCAGACTCGCGGGCGGCTGCATCTCGACAAGGGAGGCGTCGAGCTGTGGCAGGAGCAGGGACGTGGCGTCGGTGAATACGGCGAAGGAGGCCAGGGATGTGAGTCCCTCAGCGCTCTCGATGCCCGGAGGGATGCCCGCGACGTCGGTCGGGAAGGTGAGCTCGACGACGGCCGCATCCGCGCCGGACAGCCCCTCTCGGACGAAGCCAGCGTTGGCGGTGGTGGTGAAGAAGGTGACGGCAGCGAGGCCGTACTGGTGGAGGTAGTGCGCAAGATGGATGAGCGGGATGGTGTGGCCTTTGGCGAGGAACGGGAAGATGGCAATGTGAGGGAGCGTATGGGTGTCTGCCTCTGGAGACGAAGAGACTAATTCAGCCATTGCTAACGCAGAGAGCCAGAAATCAGGATGCTTTTGCTCTTGTAAGCTGAGTCAGTCAAGTGCATTACTTCTAGCTGGTGCAAAGAAGATAACATAAGGAAAGCTCACATTTCAATCGGCCCTAGAAAATGTACTAATTTAATTCAGCTGGGGTCCCGTTGGAAGTAAAGAATTCGAAGGCATCCAGGAATCTGTTCTGACTTTTTTTTTTACAAAAATAAAAAACTAGGACACCATGTGAATGGTAGGCAGTCGATAAAAATGCGCTAATAGTAATGCAAATAATTGAAGGAACATATACGGAGGTTGGGACTCGGGATTTGGGAGCATAGAGATATCGTATCTCTGCTTTAATCAATGGGCTTGGGAACTGGGAGTTGGGACTTCATTATCTCGGCCTGGCTCCTTTTGTAACCTTAAAAGACAAGCATGCAGGGATCTGTATCCGCTCATTGAAATGTTGCTGTGTGCTCATGAACGACTTATCATCCTGTAATATTGATGCTGTACCGATTCCTCAAAAATATTGGTGCTGCACCTAACAATTTTTTCGTTGCTAGATGATGATTCACTTTAGTGTCAATCAGTCAAATCTCACCAGAATTTAGCTTCGTAGTCTCTGTCCAGCTTGGTATGTGAAAAGAAAACCAGTTGACTGATCAAGAAAATTTAGAGGTTTTTTGGTAGGACTTCTTCTTATGAACTCTTCCGAAGGAATGACTCATCTATTTTTCATGAAAAACAGCTCTTAGCACATAAATGTTTGGTTGGGCTTTTGAGTCTTGAGCCATTGCCGAGGAGGAGTCATATCAAATACTCGTCCTCAGCCAGTGCATATATTTGATCCCTCATTCAAAGGACGAGAGTCATGATGTTCAAATAAAATTAAACCAAAATACAAATAATTCTCCGCCTGCAGTACAATAAATCTGTTCGTTCTCGCTGTGGTTAAGTTTTGCACGGTAAAATAATCATCGATATTGCGAGACTGGATTTCTTATATTCTCGTGCGCGGTGGGCGGCCGTCTAATCTGATTTTAATGGGTTCCGAACAACGTCATTCCCTCATCTACCCAAATAGATGTCCTCTAACAATGCCAACAACAGTCAAATGTCCTGAGCTTGGACTGCTAAACACCTGGCTTGTAATTCGTGGAGCGATAAAATTTATTACAGATCTATCTACACGGGTGGAGATCTCCCAAACAGATACGTTATCAGTTGAAGGACCGGATATGGCGATCAGAGGGGATTTGAATGGAAGCCTTAAATTTCTTTTAAAATTTTAAGTCGTCGGCTCGGCAAACAACCCTAAAAGCTAAACCTCATAAGATGCGAGTGATACACGTGCTAATGGGTAGCAAAATATCCCACGCGAAGTCTTAGACACAAAGGGAACCCCACGAAAGAAGATAAAAGTAAGAGCCGATCAAAACAAGCGAAGACGTGCCTGTATTTGCACTACCGAGGTATCGGATCAAACTTCAGACGCAGAACACAATCGGAACGCACCAACCGATAGTACCGGCGTTACTATCGGTAGTACCGGTGAGGTACCGGTAGTACCGTAGTTCAAAATGGTAGTACCGAAAAGAATCACGCGACGAAGTTGCACTACCTGTAGTAATACCGGTAGTAGCAGCGGTAGTACCGGCAGTACCGGACAGAAACGCGCGGAAATCGCCCGGAACAAGGAAAATTCGATTTCTCAGTCAAATCAACTCCGATTGCCACAAAATTTTAACCGTAGGGTCACAAGGCAATAAGGAAGCTACCTCTAAAAGGTCATGGACTAATTTGATACGAATAAAGAGAAATCAAGAAAGGGGTGAGAAAACCACCAAGAACTCACCATGAACATAAAATCACACTGATCTACTTGCTCGTGAGGAATTAGCTCAAACCCTTCAGTGAGTTTGATCCTCTCACGTCATAGCTTGAATCAATGCAAGAAAAAAGGACTCAAACGGTGCAAAATCGAAGAAATCCGACCACGAAATTGGAGGGAGGAGATGAACTCGGGATGAATAACTCAAGAACAACAAGAACACAAATTCATCACGGAATTCACATGAAGGTAAAAGCCCAGAGGGCACGAGCACACCAGGGGGTGCTCTTTCCACGAACCAATCACTACAAATGTCTTGCAGTGGACCTCTCAAACTCTGAAAGACTAGAGACCGGAAAACCCTAACACTGGAATGAGAGAGGTGAGACTGAGTGGAGGCAGTCCCTCTTATTTATAGTCTTATTACACAATTCCACTTCTACCCCTAGACATTCTAAGAAAGAACCACCTAACCAGGAGCATTATGGTCCAACTCAAGATTTCCTGATCCGACAGCCACCGCGCCTCCTCACCGGTAGCCTCGCTCCGAAGCGATCTTCCCGATGCCGCCACGTGCTGTCCGTCCGCATCGGGACCTCCGCTCGAGTTTTGAGGCCCAAACCCGGGAAACCCGCCGCCGACGGTTTTGAGGACAAACCACCAAACCGCCCGCGAGTATCGTACCGCGTACGCATCCTCCGCCGATGGTTTTGAGGCCAAACCACCAAACCGTCGTTGATGGTTTTTAGGGCAAACCATCAAACCATTCGCGAGTACCGTAGCCCGTACGCGTCCCCCGCCGTGTACACTTGCGCTTATCGATGTCCCAAGTGTCAGCCACCGCGGCTGGCCACCCGGCCATCTGGTTCGTCAGCCCAAGCCTAGCGTCCGCCCTTCACCGCAACCGGTCCATCAGCACGCACGCCCTACTTGACCTTCTCTCGACCGCTGCCACCGTATCTGGACTCCACACCTGCACATCACGAGCCAAGAGACACCGTTTTGACACATAACCCTGTGCCAGGGGATCAGTAAAACCACCGAACCAACCACATATCAAAGTGTTGACATGTTGACAATCGCTCATCATAATCACAAGGATGCTCCATAATGGTTATGTAAAAACCATGTGTTCGCATCGGTGCCTATAAAGATAAGCAGATAAGGTTGGAGGTAGTTGTTGCCGTATGGGTCTATCAAGAAATATATTGAATCCCCATCACTGTTAGGCGTCCATCAATGCCTATAAAGACACAACTTTTCTACAACAGTAGTTGGCACCTTATTTCTTAATATGATGTTTTATATTTATGACTTAGGAATACAGTTTGAATTATTTCCCTTGAAATGTTTTACAGCTCGCTACATATTTTTGCACAAGTTGCTTAATATAAAACGTCTCATCGGAATAAGAACAACCTAACCTATTTGCGAATGGGTCAACATCCAACCTGCATATTCTGACATCATTTAGGGCCAACAACATGGATGCCAAAGAAAAGCTTCTTTATACAAAGAATTTTTAAAAAAGATTCTTTCAAGTCCATCTGACATGATTGTTTCTTAATGTAAAACTAGCAAGGGTAGGACTCGAACCGGTTCCACTTGAGGTAGGCTCTTTCTATTTAGAAAAGAAAGGACCTGTACTAATCTGTACAGGTTTTAATTTTGTTATTATTAGAAGATACAGTTTATACACCGAGTTTATCCTATACAGGTCAGAGCTCAGACATGTATGGTTCGTGCAAGGGATGCAAGTGGGTACCCAATGATGTTTTTGGTTACATAAATGCCATTCTAGTTGATTTGATCAAGTTTCTGGGTCGACACATGACCCAAAATATTTTGAACTTGCATCCCGAGGTGCAACCAACACTGATGGTGCTTAATAGAAATCGATTTTCAGACATGGTTTTGGTAATATGACCCGCTTTAAAAAAATGTTTTGTGCAAAAAAATCATAACTTCTAATTTAGATGAAGCTGATAAAGTCTTTATATAAAATAATATAGCTCTCTAAAAGATCTCCTGGGCGGCAACGACAAAACCTAAATTAAAAGTACAAAACAATATACAGACACAACGCTGCAAAGTCCTGTTGGATATTTAGTCATTTTACACCATGAATGAATCCATAAATGTGATAAGCAAAATACTAGCGCTAGTATGATACGTGCGACAGCCTCACAATCGCTACTGCTACTTGTATTGATTAACATGAGCAAAATAACAGCAGCAACGAAATGAAGCATAAACAGGGATCTCAGTTTATACCCTAGCGTGCTACTGCCGGTACCTGCGGCCAGTACAGCACCATTGTTGCCTGCAGGGATGGCGGTGAAGTTCGCCGCACCAGTAGCAGCGGTGGCGTCGCCGGCATCTCCCACAGTCGCGCCACCACGCGTCCTCGTGGCCACCATCTTGCTGCTGAACGGAGACGAAGACGAAGTCGAGGATGGCAGCAGCAGCGTGTCGGAGCAGTCGCGCCCGTGGACGCTCCCCAAAAACTTGATTGCTCGCCTACCCGAGCAGGTAAGCTTGACGGGACAAGTTCCGGAGGCCTGCTCACCAGAGCCGCCTGTGCTCGCAGGGGATCTGGCCGGAGGTGCACCGGAGCAGCTCGAGCTCGAACGGTTGAGTGGAGGTGGCTGGTCGGGAGGGAACAAAACGTAACCCTAGTCTCCGACAGAAGCCCCTTATATAGGAGGCGCCCCTGTCGGGAGACCGTTGGATCGGCTGGAGCGGCGGCTAGGGTTTGCCTCGGCCGGATGGGCCGAGTGGCAAAACAAAGGCCTAGAGCCAGCCAGCCCACGGCCTCAGGCCAAGGCAAGGCAAGGCAAGGCCAGGCCAGCCAGCCAGCCCAGCCCAGCCCAGCCCAGCCCGCGCGCGCGGGCGGGCGGCGCGGCTCGGCTCGGCGGCGGCGGCGGCGCGCGCGTGTGGGTCCCAGGTTCTCCTCCTCAATCAGCTTATGTGGGCATCCCAAAGCTCACTATTTAAGTTGATTGTCCTCTAGGTAATTAGTCAAGTTGGTACTAATCACCTTTCCACTTGACTACACAGTTGTGGGTCTTTGAGTTTTTCTGACTATTTAGAATAAATAATGGGCTTGGCCCAATTATCCTAACAATCCCCACCAAACATCAAAGGTACACAGTTAGTGCCTTCAGTTCTGAGCTTGTTTGATATACCGGTGTTTCAATGGAGACTGTTAAGTTGAACTACCATCTAGAAAAGAGGCTTACACTCACTCACAACTGATCAATGGACTATGCCTTGAATTGACAGTTTTGTGTGAAACGAGGTTCGCCCAAATTCTTAACCGATACTAGGCTGCCAAGAGCACCCCCTCGGGTGGAGCATATAAGTCAAACTCCATGCCTGTTGATGAGTATTTAGAGATCACCCAAATCTCATAGACTGGGACCAGCAGTCTGACTCACATAGGTGTGTTCCTTCTAGGATGTCCTATAGGTTGACATCCCTGCTTAAATAAGCCACTCGGATCACATAAAGGTATACACATACCATCCTGCCTTACAGCCTGGAAAAGAAGTGCATTCTCAAAGATAGGGACCTTTATAAGGGTCTTTTCCCTCAGTCTACTCATAGCTTGTTTCACCACTCTAATTCACGGGATCTCCGATCACATAGAGTAGGTTACCACTATAGCAGACTTTAAGTGGGTCTCAGTCCCATCTCAACTGATGCACTGTCTATCACGTTATGTGACAGCCCCTTGGTGAATTGATCTGCCAGATTTTTAGACGTGTGGACATAGTCCAACGCTATCACTCCGGAGTTTCTCAATTTTCTGACAGACTTTAAACGACGCCTTACATGCCTAGTAGTCTTCAGGTTATCCTTAGAACTGTTAACCTTGATTATCACAGTTTGATTATCACAGTTCATGGAAATGCTGGGCACAGGTTTTTCAACCACCGACAAGTCCATCAGGAGTTCCCGAAGCCATTCGGCCTCAACTGTGGCGGTGTCTAGTGCTGCGAGCTCTGCTTTCATAGTTGACCTCGTAATGAGAGTCTGCTTGCAAGACTTCCAGGAAACAGCACCACCCCCAAGGATAAACACATACCCACTGGTGGCCCTCAACTCGTCAGCATCAGATATCCAATTTGCATCACTAAAACCCTCCAGTACCTTTGGGTACCCGGTATAGTGAATGCCATAGCTTGCGGTTGCTTTGAGATACCGCATTACTCTCTCGAGAGCACGCCAATGATCATCTCCCGGATTTGAAAGAAACCGGCTCAACTTGCTCACAACATATGAGATGTCAGGTCTAGTGGCATTGGCCAAATACATTAGTGAGCCAATGATTTGGGAGTACCTCAATTGATCCCTCATTATCCTTTTATTCTTTCTTAGAATTAGGCTTGGATCATAGGGAGTGGACACAGGTTTGCAGTCACTATAGCCAAAGCGGCTTAGAACCTTTTCCACATAGTGGGACTGCAATAAAGTGACCCCACCATTTTCTCCCTTTAGTAGCTTAATGTTCAAAATCACATCAGCTTCTCCCAGATCTTTCATATCAAAGTTCTTGGACAGAAAGTCCTTCACTTCCTCAATCACATTGAGGTTTGTGCCAAATATTAGGATGTCATCCACATATAGGCACATGATCACTCCTTCTCTCCCACCAAAACGGTAGTAGACACATTTATTAGCCTCATTGGCAACAAAGCCTGCTGACGTCATGGTCTTATCAAACTTTTCATGCCATTGTTTTGGAGCTTGCTTTAGGCCATACAAAGACTTTAACAATTTGCACACCTTGCCCTTTTGACCCTCTACTACAAAACCATCGGGCTAATCCATGTAGATCTCCTCATCTAACTCTCCGTTTAGGAAAGCCGTCTTCACGTCCATCTGATGAACGAGAAGACCATGAGATACAGCCAAGGCAAGTAATACTCTGATAGTAGTCAATCGGGCCACAGGTGAGTAAGTATCAAAGAAGTCCTCGCCTTCCTTCTGGGTATAACCTTTAGCAACAAGCCTTGCCTTGTACTTTTCAATGGTACCATCAGGCCTAAGCTTTTTCTTGAACACCCATTTACATCCAACAGGCTTACACCCATAAGGGCGATCAACCACTTCCCAAGTTCCATTAGACATTATTGAATCCATCTCACTCCGTACCGCTTCCTTCCAATAGTCAGCGTCAGGAGAGGAAAATGCCTCTTCAATGGTTGTTGGAGTATCATCCACGAGGTATATGGTAAAGTCATCACCAAAGGATTTTGCAATCCTAGGTCTCTTACTCTTTCGAGTGACCCCACCATTTTCCTCACCAGGATTTTCTATGACGGGTTGTTCAGAACACTCCACTGGCACAGAAGTTTCGAGAGCATCAGGAGGTCCCTGACTAGATGTGCTCGGTACATTCCCTCTCATAGGGAAATCATTCTCAAAGAATGTTGCATCTCTGGACTCAATCACTGCACCAACTCTCATGTCGGGCACTCCAGATTCAACCACTAAAAATCTGTAGCCTACGCTGTTTATAGCGTATCCGAGAAAGACAGAATCTACAGTTTTTGGTCCTAGCTTGCGCTTCTTGATGATTGGCACATTTACCTTGGCCAAACAACCCCAGGTGCGCAGGTATGAGAGAGTTAGCCTTTTTTTTCCTATTCCTCGAATGGTGTTTTCTCTCTATTCTTTGTAGGAACTCTATTCAGGACATGACACGCAGTCAATATAGCCTCACCCCACCATTCCTTGGAAAGTCCTGCAGTGTCCAACATGGCGTTAACCAAATCAGTTAGAGTGCGGTTCTTTCTTTCGGCAATCCCATTGGATTGGGGGGAGAAAGGAGGCGTCCTCTCATGAATAATTCCATGTTCCTCGCAGAATTGATCGAATTCTTTTGAAAAGTACTCTCCACCACGATCAGACCGCAACCGTTTGATTTTCTTCTCAAGTTGATTCTCAACTTCGGCTTTATAGATTTTAAAGTAGTGTAATGCTTCATCTTTTGTTTTTAATAAGTACACGTAGCAAAATCTAGTAATATCATCGATTAGAGTCATGAAATATTTCTTGCCGCCTTTGGTCAACACTCCATTCATCTCACACAAGTCTGAGTGAATGAGGTCTAGAGGTGCCAAGTTCCTCGCCTCTTTCACAGCCATATGAGGCTTGCGGGGTTGTTTAGCTTGCACACAAGCATGGCACTTAGAACCTTGAACCAAATCAAATTTTGGGATTAAACTTATTTTAGCTAAGCGCGTCATGCATCCAACATTAATATGGCATAAACAGGAGTGCCAAACGTTGCACCCAACATCATGTCTCACATGGTTCACGACATTACTGTTACAAGAATCCATCAATGAAAAGCGGAACAAGCCTCCGCATTCATAGCCCTTACCAACAAATGTTCCATATCTCGATACAACACATTTATTGGACTCAAAAGCAAGTTTAAAACCATCTCTACACAGTAGAGACCCGCTGACTAGATTCTTCTTGATAGAGGGGACATGCTGCACGTTCTTCAGCTGCACGGTCTTTCTCGAAGTAAACTTTAGATTGACCATGCCAACACCATGAACAGCCGCATGCGACCCGTTTCCCATCAGCAGGGAGGAACCTCGTTCTTCCTAGTACAAAGAAAACAAAGAGCGGTCAGCACATACATGAATATTAGCCCCTGTGTCAACCCACCAATCAGGAGAGAGACAAACTGAAAGGATCGTTGGTAAATAATTACCGTACCCAGATCCTCCAGCCTCGCTAACAACCATGTTGGCTGTCTTCTTCTGCTGCCTGTCCTTGCGGTCTGGACACTCCTTTGCCCAGTGATCAGTGCTTCCGCAGACAAAGCAGCCGCCACTCTTTTCTTTGTTTGCCTTTTTCTTAAAGGCTTGAGCTTGTGGCTTGACGACATTCTTGTTTTCAGCATTCTTGTTCTTCTTCCTCTTGTGGGCCTGAGGATTCCTCTTCTGCACCAGATTGGTGCTAGAGCCTCCCTCAGTTAGCACTTTCTTGCCCCGTGTGTCCTTTGCCCTCGCATTCTCCTCAACACTTAAGGAAGCGACAAGATCAGTCACACTGAACTCTTGCCTCCTGTGCTTTAGAGAAGTGGCAAAATCCCTCCAAGTAGGTGGCAGCTTAGCGATAATACCGCCGGCCACAAACTTGTCGGGCAGCACACACTGGTTGTTCTCAAGCTCCTTGGCTAGCATCTGTATCTCATGAGCCTGCTCTACTACAGAACGGTCATCGACCATCTTGTAGTCATAGAGCTGCTCCATGATGTACAGCTCACTGCCTGCGTCAGGAACCCCGAACTTGGCCTGCAGTGCATCCCACATATCCTTGCCCGTAGGCATGTCCATGTACAGTGGAATCATACCCTCATCTATGACACTAATGAGCGACAGCTTGAGCAAGTTATCCGCCTCATTGAACTTGCTCTCTTCCTTAGGAGAAAGAGGCGGTTCAATGCGCCTTCCCTTGACAGCGTACTCACAGCGCATAGCGGTAAACCACAACATAGCACGGGATCGCCATATCTTATAATTAGATCCGCCATCCTTCAAAGATGGTGGCCTCAATGATGCAGCAAAGCTAGCAGATGAAAATGACCTATCAAGTTTTTGGATTGTTGGATATTTAGTCATTTTACACCATGAATGAATCCATAAATGTGATAAGCAAAATACTAGCGCTAGTATGATGCGTGCGACAGCCTCACAATCGCTACTGCTACTTGTATTGATTAACATGAGCAAAATAACAGCAGCAACGAAATGAAGCATAAACAGGGATCTCAATTTATACCCTAGCGTGCTACTGCCGGTACCCGCGGCCAGTACAGCACCATTGTTGCCTGCAGGGATGGCGGTGAAGTTCGCCGCACCAGTAGCAGCGGTGGCGTCGCCGGCATCTCCCACAGTCGCGCCACCACGCGTCCTCGTGGCCACCATCTTGCTGCTGAACGGAGACGAAGACGAAGTCGAGGATGGCAGCAGCAGCGTGTTGGAGCAGTCGCGCCCGTGGACGCTCCCCAAAAACTTGATTGCCCGCCTACCCGAGCAGGTAAGCTTGACGGGACAAGTTCCGGAGGCCTGCTCACCAGAGCCGCCTGTGCTCGCAGGGGATCTGGCCGGAGGTGCACCGGAGCAGCTCGAGCTCGAACGGTTGAGTGGAGGCGGCTGGTCGGGAGAGAACAAAACGTAACCCTAGTCTCCGACAGAAGCCCCTTATATAGGAGGCGCCCCTGTCGGGAGACCGTTGGATCGGCTGGAGCGGCGGCTAGGGTTTGCCTCGGCCGGATGGGCCGAGTGGCAAAACAAAGGCCTAGAGCCAGCCAGCCCAAGGCAAGGCAAGGCCAGGCCAGGCCAGGCCAGCCCAGCCCAGCCCAGCCCAGCCCACGCCCACGCCCACGGCCTCGGCCTCGGCGCGTCGCGACGCGCGCGCGCGGGCGGCGCGGCTCGGCTCGGCGGCGGCGGCGCGCGCGTGTGGGTCCCAGGTTCTCCTCCTCAATCAGCTTATGTGGGCATCCCAAAGCTCACTATTTAAGTTGATTGTCCTCTAGGTAATTAGTCAAATTAGTACTAATCACCTTTCCACTTGACTACACAGTTGTGGGCCTTTGAGGTTTTCTCACTATTTAGAATAAATAATGGGCTTGGCCCAATTATCCTAACAAGTACTACGTATACAAACTTGTCCATTTAGCCTCCTCAGAGTCTGTCTCACTTGCACGTCGCGACGAGGATCCTCCTGGGCGGCAACGACGGCCGGCGCGCGTGGAGCGTGGCGAGGTTGTCGAGGATGAGGATGTCGCCCCTGCGCCACCGAAACTGGATGCTCTCCTCCTCGATGATCTCACCGACCCTCTGAACGAAGCTCGCCGGGATCTCGCTGCCATCCGCCGCCGTCGCAGAGCTCACCTCCTTGCCGTGCATCCCCACCACCGTGTTGAACCACATCCTGCAGCTCCTGCGGCCCGGGAAGACACGCGTCAGCGTGCGCGGCCCCAGTATCGTCTTGGCGCTGCCGTCCGGGAGCCATTCTACGTCCATGCCCAGTGCTTTCGCTCTGCACACGAGACACGACACATGTTGCAATGTCAAAGATTATGTTGTGCCCTCCTGATTATTTATTGATTTCTTGTTCTTTTGGCTTATTAGACTGCTATATAAGAAAAATGTAGTATACAATACTGGACCATGCACCTGGCTTCATCTTTTTGTTTCTTATTATGGAAAGGTATTTTCGTTTTGCTCTTTGTGCACGTGGCAGCTCAATAACATATATTTTTGCAACACGTCAGACTTTGAGCGGAGGGTTCCAAGTGGATCGTTTATAGGTACGTTTCTGTATATATAGGAGAAAAGTGTTGCTATCTGTCCAAAATTTCAATTGCAGTGCCTCGTCTAGCTAACTACTCTCTCTGACCAAAAACAAAAGGTATGTGCTGTGAACAAACCTATCGTCTTTGGCCATTTACGTAGAGATATCAATTGAGAGATTAATACTTGCTAACTAATGTGGTCGCTTGTAGTGGTTTTGTATAATGTTCAATGATATTTCGCTGTTCAATGACGGGACAGATTAGTAGCTAATACTTTATGGCTACGCATAACACTAGACTTTGCTTTTCCCAAGTCAGAAAAGGCGTTTAATCTTTGAGGTACGCTGACTGAAATAAGACAAAAAGAGCAGACGTGTTTAATGAATGACCGGTTCTCTGCCTCGGCCTTGTCAGAGATGCCGAAAGCGTCCTCCCTGTTAGAAATAGATCTTCACAGCAGCTAGCTGTCCGCTAATCTCCAAACGCGAAAACGTCGATTAGATCCACCGAGACGAACATGTAAGATCACAAACGACACCAGAAACACGATATTTGTTAACGAGGTTCAACCGAAGCCTAGTCCTCGGAGCACGATTATGGACGCTCCTCCCCAATCTAGCAACACTTGTCGCTCTCCAGGGTGCCGGCAACATGCCGCCGCCCTCCGCGAACCTGTCGTTATGTTGTTATGTTACAACAGCAGCCCTTCTCTCATATTTATAAGGAGACCGAGTTACAAAGTCCGACACCAAGTCTACCCTATACTGCCTAATTCAACTTAAAGTCCTAGTGTAACCAAAACTCGTACATAATATTCAACACATATATAACAAACTCCACCTTGGCGAATATTCTGCCACCTTGAAGCCATGTGCGAACCTCCATGTACACCTGACTTGAGTTGTTCCTTCGCCGCTCCACGAGAGCTTCCCGATGAGTCTCATTACAGACCGACCGCAAACAAGAGTCTCCGCTATATCCACAACTTCATGTTTCATGACTCCACCTGCAGCTGTGCACCTTCTCTTTATCACCACAATCTCCATCAAGTAAAATTTAGATTCCTCTCCAGCTCTGACACATGCCTGACTCCCTAGAAGCACAACTGCTTCAAGCTAGGCACCAGACAAGCTTGCTGTATCCAATAACATACTCGAACTAATTACACACGTAACACTGAGAACCTCATAGCTACTACCTTGAGTCACATATAGAAAGTTGCCAAAGCGCACTTCTGTTTCCACTGCAATGCTACGCCTGAGCTCTTACACCATAGCCTCCTGCAATATGATCAACCAAATTACTCCAATTGCAAGTACAAACAATCGCCGTCTATGCTTCCTTCCAATTCAGCCCTTGAAGCTTCGTCATGTCATTCGATCCACACTTCAGAACCCTGCATGCAATTTGAATCAATCCACGCCTTTCCTGATTTGGAAGCACGCAAACTCATCCAATGCAAACATGCATCGAGCTCGCGCCATGTGTTGCCACGCCACAGAGATCAACACACCCCATTAGCCGCCATGCTCCTATGTCGTCGTCGCTGATCCTGTCGTCCTCTCTGCTCCCACGGTATGACTAGCCTGTCGCCGCTAGCCTCTCCGCCATGCACCACGGTATGTTTGCCCTCCAAGCAAATTATCCGTCAGCCATCCTGAACTGTTTGTCTTGTGCCCGCGAACTGTTCGGCCCTGATCCATCAATCACAGATAGATCACCAATGAGCTACTCTTCGCCTCAACCCTGTCAGTCTACATCTGACTCCGTCGCTCCCGAGAACACCCGCTGAAATATCAGTGTCGAACTCCTTCAGTCGCCATGTGCACCACGACCAAACGTCATCAAGAGCCTCATGCTCATCACCGAGCATCACAACACCGGCCCCAAGGTCTGGTATCCAAAGCTACCTCTCCTCCATCGCCTGTTGCAAATCATCAGCATCACAACATCCTGTCGCACCATGTAACCTCTTTGTACCACAGCCCTGCCACAACTCTCGCGACATACCCTGTTGTCATGCGTGCTAATCCGATCGACAAAACTTGTTGATCACCAAACCATCTACTATCACCGTAGACTGTCTGCCCTTGGGTCCATTGCAGAACCCCGCCATCATCAAAATACCATGCATCTGAAACCTTGGCCCGAGCTCCACCCGACAATTTCCTTTCTTGGAGTCCTACATGTACATCTAGGCCTCGTTTAGATATCCGATTCGGGCGGCCGAATCGGCACTTGCTATTCTACGCGGCACTGTAGCACTTTTATTTTTATTTGATAATAATTATCCAAATATTAATTAATTAGGCTTAAAATGTTCGTCTTGCAAAGTACAACAAAACTGTGCAATTAGTTTTTAATTTCATCTACATTTAGTACTTCACATATTTGCCAATATTTTAATATGATGGAGAATAGGAATTCTGTATAGTAGAATTTGAGGATGAATTTAGGAATCTAAACGAGGCGCTACACGAAGCAACGCTTTGCCATATCCATGCATGTCCCTTCCATGTACGTAACCATCCATAGGAAATTCTCTGTCTTACCGGATTCTAGCTCCACCAAGCGATAAGTTCGTTGCCAACTATGATGACTCAAATTTTCATCATGGGACACTAACATGCAATTAAGGCATGACACCTTCCCATGTTACACGTGCCCTTGCTTGAAACACTTGGCCACATATCCAATCGTTTGCCTCCTGGACTCTCACACGCCAACAGCATCGATCACGTTGCCTGTAGGTTGTACCCAACTGTGCCTAGTCTCGTTAATCCCAATTACGACGGAGATCCAAGAAAGCACGTCCATCGCATCTAGACTCCAACGAGTCCAAATCTTCCACGACGACCACATGTCCATCTTCCTGATCACTCGCGCAAATACCGGGCCTGCCACGAGTGAACGGACGTGACACCTTCACACCGCGCCGATCTGCCTGTGTCCTTACCGCAAAACGATCAATCTGCCAACACACCATAGTTGATTCACCACACCAGCTTGCATGCACCATTGACGACAACATCTGGCTAGAAACTTAGCCGCCGCCGACGCTCACGTCGACCCGCCATAATCATACGTGTGCTGATCACACACGTTCGCCGTGACCATGCTCCACCTCGTGCCGTATCCGCTCTGCAACAACAATACGCTGCACGGCGCCTTCTAGATGCATAACCTTCGAACCTCTGAGTGGTCTTTCGCACAGCCTCTAGATCCAATCCAACCAGAGAGCTGGTACCACTTGTTAGAAATAGACCTTCACAGCAGCTAGCTGTCCGCTAATCTTCAAGCGTGAAAGCGTTGATTAGATCCACCGAGACGAACATGTAAGATCACAGACGACACCAGAGATACAATATTTATTAACGAGGTTCAGCCGAAGCCTCGTCCCCGGGGCACGATTATGGGCGCTCCTCCCCAATCCAGCAACACTGGTCAATCTCCAGGGTCCCGGTAACATGCCGCCGTCCTCCATGAACCTGTCGCTATGTCGTCATGGTTACAACAGTAGCCCTCCTCTCATATTTATGAGGAGACCGGGTTACAGAGTCCAACACCAACTCTATCCTATACTGCCTAATTCAACTCAAAGTTATAGCGTAACCAAAACTCATACATAATATTCAACACATATCTAACAAAGCTGAAACCGATCAGCTCACGATAAAGACGACAAGATTCGTTCCCAAAAGCCTGATCCCCTCAATATACATAGACCAGAGCATATTCACAAGCAACAGTCTAGCTAACGACCTGACCAATTTTTTAATGCTTTTCCTTGCTAATAACGAGAATGGGCCAAATGGTTTTGGATTTGGTCCAACAGTCTCCTTGGTCACTCCAAGGCTTCTCCGGCGAGGCTTGGGACTGCTGCAGAGCTTCTTTCTCACAAGCAGTCAAGCAGCAGCAGTTCACAAATACAAATTTATCCAAGCAAGAAAGGGAGAGTGTACTCTCAGATTATACATTTTTTATGGCTGCTATAACAGATTTATGAGAGTGTACTCCAGCATTAACAGATTTATTATGATAACGAAAAAAAATTGTAGACACAAAAAATCTGTCCATCTTCCAGTGGCAAATCCTTTGTTATGGCTAAATCGAGCAATTTAGTGGGTTCATTCAAATCTGAAAATTTGTAAGCTAAATCTGAAATTGGTAAGCAATCATCAAGACGGAGGGGATACCAGCAGCAGCACGAGTTCCATCTATTCCCGGGCTTGCAGGGAGGCGCGGAGGGCTCCTGCACAGGTCTGGCCGTGCGAGCTCCTCCTCCGGACGTCCTCCTCTTCCCTCTCATTTGAATAGCAGCGTGGGGACGGAGCTCGCAGAAGGGCTGGGAGAGGGCGGCGCCAAAAGTAGTCGAGCCACGGCGTGGCGCAGCACAGCGTGGCGCAGGGGACCAGATCAGAGCGGTGCGGCGTCCCGGCGCGAGGGAGCGGCGCGTCCCCGACGCGGGAAATCGCTTCTGCGTGTGCGACGGCCTGGAGGTCTCCTGCCGGGTGAAAATAGGGTCCTGGTCACGGCTAGGCAGCTCTACGGTCCAGAGAAGCAGGTAACGTACTTGAAGAAGCTAAGGCGAATCTGTGTGCTCTTGCTACCACTCACAGCAGTGGTTCCAACCTTGGGTTCTTGATGCTTGTCGGCTTCACCGAAGCCTTGGAGCTCTTGTAGAATAGTGACCACATCATCCATAGTCGGAGGTACGTTGTGCCTTGAAGAAGCTAAGACGAATCTGTGTCCTCTTGCTACCACTCACAGCAGTGGTTCCAGCCTTGGGTTCTTGATGCTTCTCAGCTTCACCGAAGTCTTGGAGCTCTTGTAGAACAGTGACCACATCATCCATAGTCGGTCTCATCTTAGCTTAGTAGGATAGGCATTCAAGAGCAAGGGCAGCAATTGTTTGTGCACTCTTTAGATTGTATTTATCTCCCAGCCTGGCATCCACTATGCGGAATATCTTGCGCTTATGTGTGAGGTAAGGTCGAGCCCACTCCACAAGGTTGTGCTCACCATGGGGGCGGTTCTTGTCGATGGCACGGCGGCCTGACAGCATCTCCAGAAGCACTACTCCAAAGCTATAGATGTCGCGCTTTGCAGTTAGGTGACCTGAAAGTGTAGCGTTGTTCAAAGAAAGAGATCCATATCACATACTGAATGAGCTGTTCATACAAGGCTACCGAATTAAAACGGCGCTCTTTCCCTACGACATAGTTCTTAAGGCATAAAGGCGAGACATGACAATGTGCCACCTTCCAGATGCCTAGGCGCCCGCCTAGGCAAGCATTTTGCAAGGCGCTGGGGGGTCGCCTGGACGCCTAGCCAATGCGGCAACGCCTTAAGAACTATGGCCTACGTTTCACACCAAAGCCTCTTTGCTTATACAAGACAGAATCACAACATTTCCACAACAAAGCCGAAGTGCAGTCATTTGAAATCAAAAAATGACATCTAAGCTACGTCAGCCAACTGTTTATGATATAATATATATTTAGAAGATCATGAAAATAAGCACCAACATCCATGGCCTTCTTTTTCAACCCCACTCCACTAATGCATTGCACTAAAACTTATTTCAAGAATGCAACTTAACTAGTCAACTTAATATAGCATATGATACACCAAAATTGGAATTTCCATGCAGGGGATCAATTATACCATTTTTAAGGAGTCTAGGATTTATATCGAATGTGTCATTTAATGTACACCATTAGCTAGGTTTTTGTCACAAAATGCAGTTTCTAGATCAGGGCAAGCAAATCTACAGAAATTTGGAGGGAAAACACAGCAGCACTTCAAATGTTACCTGTTGAAATATACTCCGGAGTGGCATAACCATATGTTCCCATAACTCCTGTGGACACATGGCTGTTCTCACCAACAGGACCATCCTTAGCCAATCCAAAATCAGAAAGCTTCGCAGAATAATCCTGCATATTAATACAACCTCTTTCAGTGGAGCAAGCAAATGTTGAAATGAAGTACAGTATCCTGCATTAAGACTCACTCACTTACTGTGTCAAGGAGGATGTTGGAACTCTTAAAATCTCGGTAAATAACTTGTGCCTCCGCACTATGAAGGTAAGCCAGTCCTTTTGCTGCTCCAAGTGCAACCTTCATTCTAAGGTTCCATGACAGAGGTTGGAAGTGTGAGCTTCCTACATCAAGGATTCATAGAACAATTAATAAATCAGAATACATACTACCACAGTAATATTATAAATCAGAATAAAAAACAAGAGATCAGTAACACAAGGTCCTGGGTAACTTACTCCTAAACAGATGATTATCCAAGCTCCCACGGGGCATGAACTCGTATACTAGCAGTCGGTGCTCATCCTCACGCAGTATCCAATCAGCTTGACAAGGTTGGTCTGAGATCCAGCCCACTGGGCCAAGATGATGGGCCAAGATTCGGGTTACTGTAGCTCAACGGGTACTGTTTATCCGCGAGTTTAGTAGCATCTTGGAAATTCTCGAGTCGCCGAACCAACTTAAATAGCCAGGCCAAAGACACGTAATAACCTTATCGGTTAACCGTTTTGAACGGAGCGAAAACAAAAGTTCAAACATGTTTTTACGCTAGTGGGGCCCATAGCTCGGTAGAGTGGGCCATAGCCGTGCCCCGGGCCTGGGGTGTTACAAATGGGTATTCAGAGGCAACTCGCAGTTTTCACAGACGCATGGATCGAGAGCTCGGACAGGTTGCATATGCTCGGCCGCCGGTCAGGGCATCGCGTCGGGTGAGTTTATCTGAACTTCCGTAAGTTCAAATTCAGACATTCAATGTCTATCTCTTAGCTTACCTTCTATATTTCCTATTCAGTTTGTTAGGAGTAGCAATTTGTGCCGCCGTCACGCACCTCGCCCGCTGGATCCCCCGCCGTAGTGAAGACTCTACCGTGCAGCTCCGTGCCGCCGTGCTGCTCCATTCCGCCGTCGTTGTGCCTGCTCGATCTGGAAGAAGAATGCATGGCGTGCGGACGTTGAAGCCTATCTAGGCCTCGCGCCGCTGCCTTTACCAGTGCGCCATCGCTCGGTCGCCGTTGATCTGCTTCAGGGCGCCGCCTCCACCTCTCTGCTCCAGGGTGCCTGTATGGGGCTGGAATATCATAGGCTTTTGGGCCTTGTGGTGGGCTGGCAAGTTACACATCAGTAGAGAGCAATAGCTATAAAAAGGGAAGAGGCAGAAGACGGAGAAAGAACAGAAAACATTTCAGAAAGAAGAATCGGGTAAGGATCCGGTGCTCCTCCTGTATCGAGATCCTCTGTGTTTCCTCTGTTCATGCTCACGTCGGCGATCTGATCTCGTCGCCGGCCACGGGGTGTTACAGTGGTACCGGAGCCTACCTTCTTCGGCGTGTGGGTGACGAGCGCACTCCGCTCTTCCTCGCCGTTAGTTACCCCGACTCGCCGCGGATCTAGCGGCCCGCGCCGACCACCACCACCGTCCTCGCCGCAGGATCCAGCAGCCCGCGCTGACCACCACCACCATCCACGCGTACCAGGCGGAGCGACTTTACCACCCGGCGGCGCATCAGCAGCAGCTGCCCGCCAGGTGTTCGACTGGGGGTCTGCATCGGCAGACTACGGTTCGGAGGCGTGAACCAAGTGGTGACTCTATGGAGCCAGCGACTGGCGGCGACACAGATTCAGTACGTGAGTGCAGCGGCGGGCGAGTCTGGAGTCGAGCCACTGTGCATCCTCTTGGACTCGGCTCTCCACTTCGACACCCTACTGCTGGTAACACTCAGATCCTGATTGGCCGCTTTCGTCCTCTAATCACGGTTGAGCAGATTTTGGGTGCGTGTGCTGTTAATTTGTTGCTGCTAAGGCAAGCTAGTACCTTGCACACAACATTTTCGATGATATTCCTATTGAAGTGGTGATCTGGGATGAGGAAAATCAACATATGTTCGACCATCCTGGTTTGTTGAAGCAGCTAGCTCAAGGTGGTAGTTACTTTGTTGGTGAGTACGATGCAACAATGCTTGAGTGCGTTCAGTTCACTGGGACATCCAAGGGGGCTTCACATATGCTGTTGGATGAAATGCAAAATGTGCCTGTTGTCTGGGATGATGATTTACAGCACATCCATAACTCACATGACATCTTGTTGCATGAACTTTACTGCCACAATGAATTAGTGCAACAAGAAGCTCTGTTTGACAAGTGCTTGCATGTGGACAGCAAGGCAACGGTTGACCTGCTCACCGATACTGCAGATAAACTATTTATTGATTTGCCTCACGAAGTGGTTTGGGATGAGGAATGTGAAATCATAGCACCCATTGTTCAGCTTACTGTCAATGAGGAACTGGAGCAGCTAGATGAAGAGATGGCTGATCTGATGCACTGCACGCAGGATGCTAATAATGGGGTGTTTGATGGACTTTCAAGCAAGATGGTGTGGGATGATGAGATTGTGCAAGATGTCCAGTCACATGACAGTATACTGAAGCTATCAGCTCATGGAGAGTGTCTGGTTGATGTGGCTAACAAACCAAATGCTGAGTTGGTCCCTTTCAAGATTCCAATGGCAACAAAGGATGGGGAAGAGGCACTCTTCGATGGAATGCATTATACAGATGTCATATGGGATGAGGAGCCACATCATGGCTTTGATTCACATGGCCTATTGCAGCAGCATGCTGAAGGAATGGATGACCAGATGCAGGGCAAGCCGGAGGGTTTACTGCAGAAATTAGCTCAAAGTGGAGATTGCTGTGATGAGACGAAATATATGGATGATGAGGTCAACCAGGACAGAGGCACTCCTTTTCTCTTGGGCAATTGTACGGATCATGCGGATGAGATGCCAACCGATCCGTCCAGCCTTGGCATGAATGAGGACTTGCCATCTGTACCTGAGACATATGGCTCATTATTGCAGCAAGTGGCCTATGACGGGAAGCACTTTGATTATGAAATGCGAAAGTCTATTGCTGAGATTGTCATGGAAGATGTGCTCTTTGATGTTGGCAGTTCTCTTCTCAGTGTTGATTCATGCATGCAGGTCAGTGATCAAGTTTGCATGTCTGAATTATTCATTGATTCTTATCGGATGGAGCTGACGTGCAAGAAAGCATACATTTCTACAAGCCAATGGGATCCTGTAATTTTGGATTATGTCACTATGAGATTGACCTCTAGGAGGGAATTTCTTGCTGGAATTCTTGTACGTGAGTTGACGCCTCATGAGCTATATGCTAAAGATATTTCGTTGAAGAGAACAATCTACATGGGTTTTATTGCTTTCTGTAATCCTGTCAATCAAATTATGATTCATGGAGAGAACAGTCCAAGTGGTTTTAGTCCATGCAGCCATGTCACTCTATTGTCATTGGAGGACATTCTAGCTTGGAAGTATGATGGTTTTAATCCAAAAGGGAATGAGCAGCTTAAGCAACTAGCATACGATGGACAGTATATAGAAGATGCAATCCCTCAACTGACCAGAGATGAACTACTTGCTGATGAGGACAGCTTGACATCAATGACGAAGTTGGGTCTGGATGTTGGAAACTATGGGCTGGAGGAAACTCTTGAGTTTTATGTGTTGGACACTGATCAAGCATCAGATGAGATATTCAAGGAGCCTGATGACAACTTGCAGTTGCAACTAAAAGGACATGTTATTGGTACTTTTCGGTTATTGCAGGAGTATGGCATGGATGCTGCAGACCAAACGCTTGAACATATGCACAAGCCTGTCAATTTCAAGGCACCGGTGCTGTCCGAGTGTGGTGCTCAGTATGTGATCGATGAAAGGCCCCGATGGAGGCAAAATACATTTAGCCCAGGGAATGATGAAATGTCTGCTGCTTGCTCAATGTTTCATCAAATACTTGCATGGAATCCAAATGATGCCAGTCCCTGGAGTTTAGCTTGGCTTTCAATTTTTGGCCTCCAAACTGTGAGCAAGTATGACGTTGAGAGGATGATCTGTTCAGGATGTTTGAATGTGCCATGGGATCCAGGGGGCAATCATGACTGGTTCGTTCTAGCCATTGCTTGGGGACAAGCAATGTTTTGTGGGGGCGGTAATGTCATACCGGGTACTATAGGATATATGGGCTGGAATATCATAGGCTTTGGGCCTTGTGGTGGGCTGGCAAGTTACACATCAGTAGAGAGCAATAGCTATAAAGGGAAGAGGCAGAAGATGGAGAAAGAACAGAAAACATTTCAGAAAGAAGAATCGGGTAAGGAGCCGGTGCTCCTCCTGTATTGAAATCCTCTGTGTTTCCTCTGTTCATGCTCACGTCGGCGATCTGATCTCGTCGCCGGCCACGGGGTGTTACAGTGCTGCAGCCGTATCTCTGCTTCAACTTGCCGCCGTCAGTCAGGGTTTGTGCGGTGTAGGTATGGCCTGCCGCCTCCATCTTTGTCTTTTGTAAGAATCTTTAGTGAGCACTTCTTGGGACTAGAATTTTGATGCCTCCATCTTTGCCTTTTGTATAAATCTTTTGTGAGCACTTCTTGGGACTAGAATTTTGACCCTCATCAGGAGACAGATGAACACCATCTCTTTCAGGAGACAGTTTCTTTTTCTCAGAAACTGTCTCCTTCTCTTCTAATCTAACTCATTAAGCTGCTGGATTTGCTGTGTAATGATTGTCGGTCTGGTGTAATATAGGCAAACAATGTTGCATTGCTGCAGTATAATTTTGTTGATTTGTTTTGAGATGAAAAGCTGAAGCCACTTATCTTGCCTATCTGTAGGAAAGGAGGTTGAACATTTTGTTTTGAACTGATTTCAGGGGAAACACGCTTCCAAATTCATTCTGAGTTGACAGCATCAAGAGCTGCCGAACTGTTCCAGGTTCAGGTGAATTATTCAGATTTTCATATGAAGTATTCTCTAAGGAATAAAACACAAGTTGCTACAGTTGCAATTTGGTTTAAGTGCCAATTGCAATTTATATTAACTATTGCATTGTTAATATTATAGATTTATACAACGGCTTTACCATGCTTCAACCCTCCGTGTTTAAGTAATAGCCGAGTGATCAAAAATGCCTTTTTGGTATATTGCAATGTTCCTATTTTAGATTGGACAGATTGGTGCTTTGTTAAGATTTGCATTTCAAGTGTTTCGATTGATTGGCTGACAAATATATTACTCTTCTGCTCCTTATGATGGTTTACCTATCCCAGACTGAAGAGGAGGTATGACAACAGCCATCTGGGAAGGAGGTGTCACATTGCGGTTCAACTACATGGAGTCACAAGTTTTAGTAGGATGTGTTCATCGGCTTGGCTGTAAAGGGAGCATGATGCTTGTTGCGGTAATTCTTCTTGTTAGTAACATTATCTACTATTCAAGAATGGTCGAGAATTGCAAGCCATATAAATAATTTGTGTAACACTACTTTGACTGAACTTCATTCATATACAGGAATTCTTGTTAGGTCTGAATCTGCTACTCAAGAACAGTCTAGAATTCTTTTATTGGCTAATTGATCTGGTGATATACGAGGAGGCACAACTTCTCAAGTAAATACAGTAATCTATTAAGCTCACGACTTGATGGCTGGGTGGCTCCATATAGTTAGATTGGCAGACATCATTATAGGTAAAGAGCTAGCTGTTCTTCCGTACATCCGTATATCAAAGTCAATCTCTTATTCTTGTATTGCAATATTCCCTCTGAGGCACTTCATTGGTGTACCTTAATGTGTAGATTATTACTAAAAATAATTGCCATTCTTAATTTCCTACCTTACATGCAGTTTTCCCTCCAGAGGCACTTCGTCAGCTTTAGCCAGGGTAGCATCTGTTTGAAAAGTTACAATGACAAGCTTTTGTGTCATCAGGCTTTCAGGGTTAGGTGTATACTTGATGTCTGTTTATGCTAGATTATCTTTCCAGTTGAACACACAGTTCTACACTTCTACTTTAAAAAAACATAATTTAATCCATACCATTTTAGCTTCATGGAATCGATATTGTTATTTCTTTTTTTTTGGAAAAGGAATTCACATTCCATTAATCAACCAAACCAGCAGAATCACTGGACACCAAGTGTAAAATACAATCAGGCACTCCGGCCATCACAGAGGGCATACCCTCCGTACCCATACTTCCTATCGAAGCAAGTACATGCGCTACTCGATTACATTCACGGGCTACAAATTTCACTTGAGGCAAAATAAAATATTCAGCAAGTAGATCTTTCAGCTCATGCACCACGCCTCCAAGCACCGACAATCTAAATTCATCACCCATCAGGGCTTCTACTATCTAGGATGCATCAGTCTCAAGAATGATTTCTCTGGCCTTCTAGATTTCTAATTTAATAAAATATTTTGTTTGCTATAGCGTCTAGGTAGCTGGAATGTAGGGTCCCTAACGGATAAGTTAAGAGAGCTAGTCGATACAGCAATTAGGAGGCGTGTAAATATTCTATGCGTTCAGGAAACTAAATGAAAGGGCCAGAAGGCGAAGGAGGCGGAGGATACTGGCTACAAACTTTGATACACGGGGACAACATCGGGTAGGAATGGTGTAAGCATCTTGATCGATAGGAGCCTTAAGGATGGAGTAGTTGAGGTGCGGAGGCAAGGCGATCGGATTATCCTAGTCCGGTTGGTAGTTAGAGATTTGGCTCTGAATGTGATCAGTGCCTATGCCCCACAGGTAGGTCTTTGCGAGAGCACCAAGAGGCAGTTTTGGAAAGATTTCGATAGCATGGTTAGTACTGTGCCTATCAGCGAGAAACTCTTCATAGGAGGAGACCTCAACGGCCATGTGGGTGCGACTAATGTAGGTTTCGAGCGGGTGCATGGGGGTTTCGGGTATGGTAGTAGAAATCAAGAGGGGGAGGATGTTTTGAACTTCACGTTGGTCTACGATTTGTTGATAGCGAACACCGTCTTTAAGAAGAGGGAATCCCATCTAGTGACCTTTCGTAGCGGACAACACTTGAGTCAGATCGACTTTATCCTTGCAAGGAGAGGGGATAGACGTGCTTGCTTAGATTGTAAGGTGTTACCTGGGGAGTGTGTTGTCCCTCAACACAAGCTTGTGGTGGCGGATTTTCGCTTTTGGGTACGTGTCCATTGGGACAATCGGGCCAAGATTGCGAGAACAAAATGGTGGAAATTTAGGAGGAAGCAGCGCAAACATTTAAGGAGAGGATGCTAGATGAGGGGCCGTGGGAAGAAGGAGAAGATGCAGATGACAAGTGGCTAAAGATGGCAACATGTGTTCGGAAGGTGGCTTCGGATGTGTCTGGAGTGAGTAGGGGAGGCAAACGGGAAGCGAAAGACACTGGTGGTGGAATGACGAGGTGCAAAGGGCTATTAGGGAGAAAAAAGAGTGGTTCAAGCGCCTCCATCATGACAAGAGTGCAGCCAACATTGAGGGCTATAAAATAGCAAAGAGGGCTGCAAAACGAGCGGTGAGTGTAGCAAAAGGTCAGGCGCATGATGACCTTTATCAGCGACTAGGCACGAAGGAAGGGGAGAAGGACATTTATAGGATGGCTAGGATCCGCGAGAGGAAGACGAGGGACATCAACCAAATCAAATGCATCAAGGATGGGACGGATCAACTTTTGGTGAGGGATGAGGAGATCAAGGACAGGTGGAGAGAGTACTTTGACAAGTTGTTTAATGGAGAGAATGAGGGTCCTACCTTGGAGTTGGATGACTCATTTGACGATACTAACAGACGTTTCGTGAGGAGATTTCAGGAGGCAGAGATCGGGGAGGCTTTGAAGAGGATGAAGGGAGGTAAAGCGATGGGCCCTGACGGTATCCCCATTGAGATGTGGAGATGCCTAGGTGCCAGAGCGATAGTATGGTTAACTAAGCTTTTTAACCTTATTTTTCGGTCAAACAAGATGCATGAAGAATGGAGGAGAAGTATATTAGTACCGATCTTCAAGAACAAGGGAGATGTTCAAAGTTATACTAATTACCGTGGGATTAAGTTGATGAGCCGTACGATGAAGCTCTGGGAGAGGGTTATCGAGCATCGCCTAAGAAGAGTGACAAGTGTGACCCAAAACCAATTTGGGTTTATGCCTGGTAGGTCGACCATGGAGGCAATTTTCTTATTACGACAGTTGATGGAGAGGTATAGGGAGCAGAAGGACTTGCACATGGTCTATTGACCTTGAGAAGGCATATGACAAAGTACCGAGAAATGTCATGTGGTGGGCCTTGGAAAAGCACAAAGTCTCAACTAAGTACATCACCCTCATCAAGGATATGTATAGGGATGTGGTGACGTATGTCCGAACATGTGATGGCGACACCAGTGACTTTCCAATTAAAATAGGACTACATCAAGGGTCGGCATTGAGCCCTTATTTATTTGCTTTGGTGATGGATGAGGTCACAAGGGACATACAAGATGATATCCCTTGGTGTATGCTCTTTGCTGATGATGTGGTGTTAGTGGATGAGACTAGGGCAGGGGTTAATAAGAAGTTAGAACTATGGAGGCACACGTTAGAGTCAAAAGGGTTTAGACTTAGTAGGACCAAGACCAAGTACATGAGGTGCGATTTCAGCGCGACTAGGAATGAGGAGGGAGACGTTAGCCTCGATGGGCAAGTGGTGGCCAAGAAGGATACTTTTCGGTATTTAGGATCGATGCTATAAAAGGATGGTGACATTGATGAAGATGTTAGGCATAGAATTTTAGCCGGTTGGTTGAAACGGCGTCAAGCTTCAAGCGTCCTCTGTGACAGAAGGGTGTCTCAGAAGTTAAAAGGTAAGTTTTATAGGACAGCGATTCGTCTGGCGATGTTATACGATGCTGAATGTTGGCCTACAAAAAGGCGACATATCTAGCAATTGAGTGTAGCAGAGATGCGTATGTTACGATGGTGTTGTGGGCACACAAGGAGGGATAGAGTCCGGAACGACAATATTTGGGATAGGGTTGGGGTGGCACCAATTAAGAAAAAATTGATTCAACACCGATTGAGATGGTTTGGCCATGTCCAACGGAGGCCTCCTGAGGCACCGGTGCGTAGTGGGGTTTTAAAGTGGGTCGATAATGTAAAGAGAGGTAGAGGTCGACCTAAACTGACTTGGGACGAGTCGGTTAAGAGAGACCTTAAGAAGTGGAATATCCCTAAGGATTTAGCTATGGATAGGAGCGCTTGGAGACTAGCAATTAACGTGCCTGAACCGTAATTTTTTTCTTGTACCATTTATGTGTTCTTTGTTTTCATGCCTCTTTTGGGTTTCATCTCTAGCCTATCCTAACTTGCTTGGGACAAAAGGCTATGTTGTTGTTGTTGTTGCTGCAGTGATTCTTGCATTCTGACTTTAGTATCACCATGTGATGAAGAGTAGCAATTACAGAGAATTTTATCTTTGCTATTTAAAAAGAACAGTGTTCTATGTGCAAAGTTTTGGAAATGAGAAGAACCAACTTATCTGAGAGTTTTGCAGATTGCTTCAACCTTTGAACTCATTAGGTGAGCTTCTGAATCCTGTACTTTACTAGGGAGAAAATCAATGGTACAATCTTCATGTTCCTGTCTTGTGCTTTTGATAATTGTAACTAGCACTGATGATTAACTGTTGTTCATATCATAGTTGGCACAATATACTCTAACTATTTTGTCCCTCAGACTCAGAGTGAATACGGAAGGGAATTGCCTCTATTTGTGGCAGAACTACAGTGCAACCGTTACTTAAGTGGCTATGCATTTTTTGACATAGAACCTGGCTATCCTGTAAATATGATGGATAGGACTGTTCATACTGCGTTGTTTTGGTTTCTGGTATATAGTTATCTCATTGGTCGAAGTACCTTTGGTTAAATAGCAAAAAGGATTCTCAAAGGCTTGCGAAAATTAAATTCATCAGTGACGGATGGCTCAGTTTCTAAATCGGAGCTGAGAACTGTTAAGGGTATTATTGTTATTGTACTCTAGTCTAGGGTTTGGACTCTTATATACTGCATATACCTCATTTGGGGCTGCTCAGTACATAACTTCACACAGTCATCTTCCTCTTCTGATTCTAACATGGTATCACAGCTCTAGGTCTCGATCCAGCCGACCACCCTCGTTATTGCGCTGCCCCTGGGAGGAGCGAACTCCACTCCCAGGGGCAGCTAACCTGAGCACCAAACCCTACCTACCTTTTTCCTTTTAGTACAGTTTATGCAGCAGCAGCAGCTCCTCCCCGAGCTCAGATCGAGCGTCGTCGGCGTCGATCCGTCTTCTCCAGGTGTAGATCGGGCGCTGTCAAGCCTGGATCCAGTCCGACCGGCGCCGGATCTGAGCCGCCGGGTCGCCTCCATGCCCTCCTCCACGAGCCGGCTTCCTCCCGGCGCTCGTGGCCGCCGCGTCGCCACGGACGCCCGCTCCCTCGCCTCGTCCACGGCTCCGGGGTCGACCGCACCACCTCGGACCCTCTCCTGGCCGCTCGCGGTCCCGCGAGCTCGCCGTCGTGGCTCGTCAACGGCGGCTCCTTCAACTCGCGAAGCCTCCCGCGCTCGCGCCCACGCGGATCCGCGCCGGCGCGGACTCGTCTCCTCCCGCGCGGCCGCTTGCCCTGCGGTGCGCGTGCTTTTCCCGCACGCCTGCGCCGCCGTGGGCGGGGGACCCGACCACCTGTCCGAGCTGCTCGCGCCTGCCGGCACGGCCTCTTCTCTGCACGGCCCTGCGCCTTGTCGTGGAGCGGCCTCTTCTCTGTGTGCAGGTTGCCGGGGGACCCGAACGCCCGTCCACACCGGTACTCCGCCATCCTCGCCGTCCGCGGCTCCTCCTCGTGCGCTCGTCCTACGCACGACCGCCGTCGCGGGTTGCTCCTCCCGCGAGCGCGCTGGGGGTGGGGGACCCGAACTGCGGCCTCACGCGCCGTGCCCGGCCCGCACGGCTCTACGTGCCGCGCCCACCGCGTCGGCCAACCTCGCGCCGTCCGCACGCCGGCTCCTCCGCTTCCATCCGTACCCGCCTCATCTTCCACAACTGTCATCCGTCTGCAGCCCTGCTTTGCCCGCTCGTTGCGCGTGGTGGACTTCTGGTTCCCCCGCACGTCACGAGAGATGTGTCCGCCTGGAGCCATTTGACTCAGCTCTCTGCTTCAGGCTCCTTTCGTGACTTTGGGTTGCTCTGCTCTGTTCTACTGCTACGGTGACATGCTGCAATAGTCCTCTGTTCTGCGGGTGCTCTGCTTCTACTGCTTGCTGCCAGTATCCAGTCTCTATTTCAGTTTGTGTCCATCCGATTCCGCTAATCCTGCTCCTTGAACTTTTCTTTGCCATTCGAGTCCACAAATCTTTGCCAAACAGCCGATTGCTATCTTTTCCTTTGTGGTTGCCCATCATTTTTGGCTAATCACCTTCTAGTCGTCGATGCGACTCTCCCTTTCGGTCCCTTGTCGCCTTCTCCGCGCGACTCTTTGACTAAAGGCACGTCCATCGTCACGACTTTCTACCCTTGCGCTTCTCTTCGCACCTCCTCGGCTTGGCAAGGTTTTCAAGACTCACGACTCGGATTTGGATGTTTTTCAGTTATCTTAGTGTTGTAATGTGTTAAGTCTAGTGCTTAGTGTACTCTCTCTTCCAAATGCACCGCAATTGCAATTGCCTTGCATTTGGGGGGGGGTGTTAAGGGTATTATTGTCATTGTACTCTAGTCTAGTGTTTGGGCTCTCATGTACTACATATACCCCATTTGGGGCTGCTCAGTACATAAGTTCACACAGCCATATACAGTGTTGAAACCTATCGATCAGTTTGTCAAGTGATGTTCTTTTATTCAACTGGGCACAAGAGGGCAGCAACGAAGTTCTAGGACTTGTGTGCGAGAAGCTCCTGTCAATTATATACTTGTGTTTTACTCAAAAAAAATTATATACTTGTGTTGGTTGTGGCTTGGAAGTTGAGCACCAACTTTGGGAATAAAGTTTCTTGGCAGTTAACCTAATACACGGCAGTATGATGTTGCATCAGTCATTTGTGCTTCTCAAGGAGAAGTTGTTGTCCTTTATTTGCTTGAAGGAGTCGAGTTAACAAGCGTTTTAAGCTGGTAGGACATGTACATGTACTAATTTATGCATGGTGAAACTTTATTAGTTTTGTCAGATGTTTTCTAGGACCTCTCCATACTCTGTTCTTTATCAAGCTGATATAGATGAACACCAGATAATACACCAGATGATATTTCCTGTGTTTTGAAAGGGTTTATGATTCTCAAAATTGTCTTTCAATTTGGGCTTACTGGAAAATAGGATTATTTTACACATGCAACTTTGGCATACCATTACCATCATGATTGCAATATATATTTTTAGGTAACAATATAACACGCTCATACATATTATTGTGGTATTATGTTTTTTCGTTGCAACCCACGAACATCTACCTAGTCTATATAAAAGGAACAGAAGAAGAGACCGAAACTTGCCTCGTCAAGGAACACGGTTTATTATTATTATTATTATTTATTGAGTTGAGCGCCAGGTCCACAAGATTGCGAATGTGAAGGGTTGGAGGATTGCCGAGGTCCAGTTGTCTCAGCCTACAAAGTGGCCTCTATGAGTGCTGTAGCCGATGCGAAGGTCTGGCCATTGGAAGCCCCAGTGAAGGCCCAGTGGACCTGACACGCGAAGGTCGACGATATTGGCTCGTGCGCACAAAGGTATCCTCTCCACAGCCAGCTAACTAATCTGACCACCTCTACGGAGTTCTATAGAAAATTATTAATGAAAAAATTATCCGTATGGTCATGTGAAACTCAGTTTTAAGTTCTTGACCCTCAAATTTCGGAATTGCTTGTATGGTCCTGAGTTTCAATTTCATTGCCCTCTATGACACTATAAGCAATTCCGAAGTTTTGAGGGCTAAGGAACTTAAAACTAAGTTTCACATGGCATTACATATAATTTTCCCAAAATTAATCCGAGTTCACATCTCCGCCTGCTAATGGGGATGACCCGACCCACACCTACCCGAACCCGTCGTTTAAGAATGTGTGTGCAAACCCAACCCCAATCCCACCTGCCCCGCTGACCCGCCCCAACCCACCCCCAGTGTCGAAGCATTACTCAAGAAGCATGGGAAGGTCCGTGTCACGAGTGCTGAGATCCCCGTCGCGGGAGGCCCTAGCAGCGGAAGGTCATGGCCTCATGGGATTTACAATCGTGAGTTGTGTGTGAGGACTAATTGGTCGACCCGTCCCAACCCGTCTCCTTGCGAACCTAACCGCCTCGACCCACAAGCTAGTAAAACCCATTACCACCCGTGAACATACACTTCATATCAAAACCCGTCCTAAGGCTTTCTCCAACAGAAGACCCAGACCTAAAAATACATCTCACACAGTGCTTTTGCCTCATCAAAACGCCCTCCAACAGATGACCCAAACGCAGGACTTATTTTGGATACCAGCGCAATCGATAGGCAAAAATGAATCGCCTCTCTCCTCGCTAGGCAAATATCCAGTGGTGGCCTACACTCGCCTCCGCCTCCCGCCTGGCCCGGACGCCGGACGCGGGGGTATCCAAAACGCTTGTTAAGCGGGTGGCGCCTCTCTCCTCGCTAGGCAAATATCCAGTGGTGGCCTACACTCGCCTCCGCCTCCGCCACCCGCCGCGTAAGGTTCCTCCACAGCGACACAGCGCGTGCACCTCCCACACCCAGGCCCGCGCCTCGTCGCGCTCCACCTTGGGCAAGAACCTGCCGTGCGGCTCCCATAGAACCGGGTCCAGCGGGTCGGCGGCCACGAGGTCGGACCCGGCCGGCGCGTGGTACTCGGCCATGAACGCGTCCAACTCGCCCCGCGACGCCGACGCAGGCAGCGCGGCCGGCGCACCGGCTAGGTCAGTGCTTGCGGCCCCAGCGCCAGCTTCTCCGACTGCACGCGCTGGAGGAGGTCAAGAAGCGCGGTGGTCGAGGTGCCAACGGTTGTGGCTCCGGTGGTAGCATCGTAGAGAACGGCGCGGAAGAGGAGGTGGCAGCGACGGAGGCGGTGGCGGCGGAGGCAGCGCCGCTGGAGCGGCATGCGGCACAGCTCGCGAGGTTGCAGGAGCTGGTGGATTACTTCACCAACGGACCTAGATCCTTCGCCGCCGGCCGGCAAATACTTCGCCGTCCATGAGCAAGTTGCAGCACAGAAGCAGAGCAGCCGCCAGCCTCCTCTACCGCAGCGACATCGATGGCATTCGGTGTGCGGCGGCCGCGGTCCTATCCACGTCGTCGGGTCGTGCTCGAATCGCCAGGTCATCTTGTCCACATATCCGGTACTCGGCGCCTTCTTCGTGCTCAAATCGCGGGGAGGGAAGCGGCGGCGCATACAGGGTCCGCGGCTAGGAGAGAGGAGGAGCATGCGACCCTTGTGCGGCTGGGAACGAAAGGGAGAGGCTGGCAGCGCATGCAATCTTTTTTGGGATCGCGCTGTTGGAGGAGTGAGGTTATGGGTGGCCAAGCTTTTCACTGTAGGTGAACGAATCCATGAAATGGATCCTGTGTTTAGGTTTTGGCCGTTGGAGACAGCCTAAAAAACCCATTTCCCCCGCCCATTAGCAGGGCTACTAATCATTGCTGTAACTATTTTTCAGTGTGCTAGGAGTGCCTATTTTTGATACTAGTCACGCATATTTATAATGTTTATTAGAGTAAGTACAATAAGGCCACGTCATTTGGCTTATAGCCAAGACATGTCAGCATAGTCCTAGGTGGATGAGAGAGAAAATAGGAAGAAAGCTCACCTTGGCGCAACATGCAGCGCCGAGCTTTTGCACAGATGCCTAGGTTTGGGTGAGCCATCCCGAGCTGGTTTGCGTGCTGGGACGGAGAGAGAACAAGGGAAGGTGGGTCCCATCCGAATAAAAAATACATTTAATAATTGAAGAAGAGCCTAGCTTATTGTGTACCTTGTCTGTTAGATTAGTTTGTTGCTTACCTAGCTTGGCTTATAGCCAAACTTATTGGCCTTGCTCTTAAAGCAACCTGTTGCGTGACCAACTGACCAAACCCATGGAGGTTGCACGAAATGTGCATGCACAAGCTATGTGTCTGCCTCCCACAAAGTATCATCCAACAACTAGGCGTAGCACACGTGTATGATTTATCCCACGAAGTTTTGATGTCACAACCCTTAAATTTTGCAAGTTCGTTACCTTCGGATATGCAACTCTTATTATTAATCACACTCGTGCATATAAACATAGCTACGCAAACCTTATCCCTACGAATATCTTCGAAAGACTCTCATTAAGTATACCATGTTCAACTAAACCCTTGATCTAGGGTCAAGGGGCTAATCCACTGTTTTTACATCACTGTGAGTATCACTTATTCGTAAGTCGTTCTCGGTTCAAGCAAGTAATATGTTAGTGTTGACATGTGAAGTTATGGTAAAGTTTTATTGTACGTCGTCAATCTACGAAGTTAGTTTGCAAATTGCTCACACATAACTCTATAGGAGATAACGCCGTGCTCAACGCTAAGATTTTTTTTCGAAAGCGTGTATTGCACGTTCTTCATTTAAGTGGAACTTGAAATTTTACACACTTCAAAGGGCGCTATGGTGAGAGACCACATGCTACTTGGAGTGAACACTAGACACAAATCACCGTATAGGCAGTGGATAAATACCGATGTACTAGAAAATAAACCGTTGCGCTATGAGGGCAAGCGAGCGTGTGCGAACACTTCAAGTTACAAGCCCAGTGAGCAAGGCCAGGCTGCCAAAGCCCGCACCAACCCAGGTGGCAGCATCTTCCAGGACGGCCACAACGAGCGAGCTTGTTGGCCGTCATAGACGGGTGGTCGAACGTACGCATGTTACATTCCTTCCACGGGCACCAAGAAACGAGCAGCACCAGGGAGTCGAAACTTCTTCGGAGCACCTGCGGCAGCCTGCTCCTTTCTGCTCAACGCCAAGATTTGTGGTGCTGAGTTCAGCGACATGAACCGTTACGCAGAGCTCCCTACCAGGCCATCGTCACCCAGACCTCTAGGTTGGCGCCATGGCCTGCGACGCCGAGGGGTGTTAACTTGACAGTTGGCACCATAGGTTAAACTCGAAATGTAATGCAAAAGCTCCAGATTTGCATGCGTGGTGTTGGTGTACCGTGTATCAGCAGCGCTAGCTAGTTGTTGTTGAGCAATGAGCACAACCAGGTGGTGGTTGTTGAGCACAACCAGCCGGAACCGGAGCCGGTCGCGTCAATAACTAACTGGAAACAATGGAGAAGCAATGATGCATGCAGTGGCGAAGCCACATTGTGGCTCGTGGATGCGGATGCACCCCCCCAAAATTCGAAAACAAGTTAACAGGAACAGATTTCTTCCTTGTATGCACCCCCCTTGGGCCAATATACTGCACCCCCCGAAGCCCAGCTCAGAGCAGGAAGCCCACTTAAATTTAGCCCATCGCTGGAAGATGAAAAGTGCAGCATGTATACTCCCCACTGCACGACGGCACGACGGCCGACGCCGACGGTCTCTCTTCATGTAATCCCGTATTCCCGTATAATCCCGTCCGTTCTGTGGCTGTGCATCTGAATCGCCGATCGGAAGTACCAGCCGCCTGCGCCTCGCCAGTCGCCACGACGCCGCCTCTCGGCTCTCGGCCTCTCGCCTTTGCAATCTCGCTGGCCGTCGTCTGCCTGCCTGTGCCAGCCTTAGATTGCAACGTCGTTGCCTCCTGTAGTCCAGGCGAAAGGATTCAATTCAATCGTTCAAGGTACGAAGTAGTATTGTAGATCCGTAGCTGTAGTCTTCTTCTTGTTTCTTGTTTATTATATTTGCATCTTGCTTTTTCAAGTTATTTTGTTGACACCGTTTTTTGGCACGTGTCAATAAGGATCGGAAGATTAAACTAAATCGGCAAGAAGGTGGTTATTCTCCAGTATTGCTTCTGAGTTGCCGATGGATGATTGCCGATAAAAGACATGTTGATCTCGTACATTGCCGATGAAGCCAGAGGGCTGTTGCCGATGGAGAGAGAGAGGCATGGTTGCCGATGGAAAGCAGAGCTGAAGAACGTGGAAAGCAGGGCAGAATCATTATCGATGGGTTTTGCCGATAAAATCTACAGAGATGAGGAGCGCCGATAGAGGTTTCATCGTAAGCAATGGATAAGGAAACTGTCAATATTTATGCCAATATTTTAATAGTTTACTTTTGAGTCCGACCTTGGTACGAGTCATTATTTTTTTTTATTTCTTAGAGATAAGACTTGTTTAGGTAATACTTTGTCGTGTCTGTTTAGGACTCATAGTACCAGGGTATAAATATGTACTGAGAGACAATGTAAAAAAAAGAACCAATAAAATACAACAAATCCATTACTTTTATCTACTTTTCAAGCAATCTACTTTTCGACGACTTCGTCACCAGTACCTTTTCCTTTTCAACGAGTTCTTTCAAGAATCGGCGGGCTGCATCAACTTGATCTCCGGTGACCTTGCAGGTTCCGCGTCTACCGAGCATGATTCAGGCTTTGACGTTCGGGCGTATCGCTGTCGTCTCGTCTGATCTGTTCAACAGTTACCGAATATCCTCTGAGCTTTGACGTCTGGGCGTATCGCTGTCGTCTCGTTCGGATCTTATTCAAATATACCATCCTTGTCGATTAATAGGTCAAATCGACTGGCACGCCTCGGATATCGATTGTGGGTATTAGCCCGGTGTGTTTGTAGATCCAACGCCTTTTTGCATCAACACATCTTTTGGCACGCCCGGTGGGACCAAGTCAACAGATTTATCATGAAGAATACTACCGATATCACTCTAGAAAACATCATCGAGATATCAGAATCAGATCTCAAGGAGGATCAGAGGCAAGCCATGGAGAAAGCTATGGAGGATTACAGGCAGCTCTGCTTGAAGTCTTTTAGCATGAATAGGGGAGGAGAAGTCATCCAGAAGCAAGATCTGCCGTTGCCTCGGCAGGTAACCTTTGACTCTAACCCTGGTAAATTATAGGAGATGGTTAATTCTGCGTTAAATCAAGCTTTGATCAACCACTCCACCGTGCTGTCCAATACTGTCTACAATGCTGCTGTGCAAACGTTAAGGGACGGACAAGCACCAGGGTATGTCGGGCCGGCATATCATCAGCCGGGATCGGCATCTACCAGCACTCCATCGGCAATTCCAGTCGTTGAGAGTATAGAAGCGCCTACTCCAGCTATATCAGGACCATCCATCATTGAAGCCACGCCGATAGGATCAGATCTAACGTCTCAGGAAAGGCCTAGTACTCAGTTGAGCATAGATCTATCGGCATCGGCAATGTCAGGTCCTTCAGGTCAACATAGTCAAACTGCTGCTAATTGGTGGGGATACGGTATGCCTCCAGGTCCATCTACTGCCAACTCTGGACTGCCTCAAGTGCATGATGTAGCAGGGAAGGGTCCGATGACATCGGCTACTCCAATTCGGCCGGTGGCTCAAGTGCCGCATTATTCTACTGTACCTCCTGCTATACAGCCATTGTCAATGGGATTCTACGCGCCTCCGCAACAGATATCTTATGCGAATCCATTGACCAATCCTCCACCAGTTCAACAGAGAGCTTCCACTGCAGAGCAGCCCATAGTACCATTCATATCTCAGTCTGGATTACCTACAATTCAGGGCAATTATGCTGGCTATCATCCATCTATACAAGAGCATCAATTGTCTGCAAGCTATCAGCCATCGGCAAACCAGGTGCCAATGAGTTACAATCTCAATTGGTCAGGGCAAGCACCAATTCAGCAACCTGCTATTCAACCAAGCTACCAAGCAATAGGGACTCAACGGTATAGTCCATAGGCAACTTTCCAGGAACAAGCATCGGCAAAACAGCCGATGAACTTTACTCCACAGATTGGTGCTGTGAATATGCCGGTCCCTCCAAACCAAATGCCACAGGGGTATGTCAAAGCATATCAGCCAACGCCTCCAGTAGAGACCCAGCCAGTGCATTGGCAAGATCAGGATGCACTCTTGACCGATAAGATTGCAGAAGTGATGAAAGAACAATTTGGGATTCAGCCCAAGATTGATACTTACTCTTATCAGACTCCATACCCTTCATCTTATGATTCAATTCCTTTCCCGAATCGGTACAAGGTGCCAGATTTCACTAAGTTTTCTGGGCAAGATGATACATCAACAATGGAGCACATCAACCGATTCATTATCCAGTGCGGGGAAGCAGCGAACAGGGATGAGCTGAGGATCCGTTTGTTCTCGTCCTCTTTGTCTGGATCAGCATTCGTGTGGTTTATATCATTGCCACCAAACTCTATTCTTACTTGGACCAATCTAGAAAGACAATTTCATAAGTACTTCTTTGCTGGTCTCCATGAAAAGAAGCTTACCGATTTAATGAGATTAAGACAGCGAAGCGACGAATCAGTAGAGAATTTTGTGCAAAGGGTACGAGACATGAAGAACAAGTGCTACAGCCTAGTGCTTGATGACCGCCAGTTAGCTGGTTTGGCTTTCCAGGGCTTGTTGCCGCATCTCAGGGACAAATACGATGCTCAGGAGTTTGAAAGTTTAAGTCATATTGTGCAGAGGGTCTCTGATCAAAGTGCTCAAGCTCCAGAACGTAGAAAGAGCTGGAACAAGAAGGTGTCCTTCGTAGAGGCAGAGGAATCAGATTTGGATGAAGAACCAAGTATCAGCCTGGCTGAGTGGGTAAAAGGTAAAGAACCTTTATCTTGTCCTTTTGGTCAGAAAGAGCCAGAGAAATTCACGTTTGACGTCACAAAGGCCGATAGAATATTTGATCTGCTACTTCAAGAGGGCCAAATCAAGCTATCACCCAATCATGTGATTCCATTGGCAGATGAGCTGAAGAAGATAAGGTACTGTAAATTTCATAATGCAACTTCGCACAGTACCAATGACTGCAAAGTTTTCAGACAGCAGTTGCAATCGGCAATTGAATCTGAGAGGATCAAGTTTGACAACTCTAAAGTTCAGAGGCCAATGTAGATTGATCAACATCCTTTCCCAGCAAACATAGTGGAGGCCGTAAACAAGACCAAAGTGTTGACATCGATAAGCACTAAGAGGAGAGCATCGGTGGATCCTAGAAATCAAGCAACTACCGATGACTTGAAGGGGAAAGAGATAGTTGAAGAAAGCAGTAATTCAAGAAGGCCTCCTAGACCAGCTCCGTACAGAGTTCCAAGTAACCGCTATCGGCATCAGCAAGAGGAGTTGCGTTGGGAAGCGTGGCATCGGCACAAAGACCATTGGAGATGCCCTTTCTTCATCTATTGTTGGGAAGAAGGCATTAAATTGCCTACTGTTGATAGTTGCCCCGAGTGCAATGGTTATGATCGAACCGATGGGGCAGGAAGAAGGCCGCGCTATGGTGATCGGAGCAAATACATCGGTAAGCCGATCAGAGAGAAGGCATCAGTACATGATCGGCTGGGGTGCAGGACCAGTATACATGAGAGGCTGGGTAGGAATGATGACCGTTTACCAGTAAACCAAGAGGAGTTTAGGGAGATGGCCAATACAAGAGTCCCTGATGAAATGATTGTTCGTAGAGATCCCAACACAAATTGCCCAGGTTCAAGTGCGAAAATTTATCAACCCGTCTGGAAGACGAAGCTTCCTCAATGGTGCCCTAAAGGTTTAACGAGGACTCAAAAGAGGAAGATGCAACATGAGCACAAAGAGGAAAGTTCCCGTGGAGTAGAAACTCAAGTGTGACGGCTGAAGTGCAAAAGTCCATCGACAGACATCAACATGGTTTTCTTATTGCCGATGAGATTCATAGCACTTGCCAATAAAAATATATATATATAGATAAAGTGCTTGTTCAAAAAGAATGTATCGACACTACGTTAATGTGAAGTTTTACAAATTACCGATACATCACATTGCCGATGAAAAAGGGGGTTTACAAGTTCAACAATGAATGGATAGTTGATATCGCACGCAGGCGAATTTGGTCAGCTTCCTCCAGTATCTTTGCATCTTCATCGGCACTGCCTTCAACTGGCCTGATCTTCTTCTTGAGCGCCAGCGTCTTGAGGACTTGGTTGTCCCTTTCTTGCTGAAGAGTCTTGACAGCTTCGGGCATTTGGGTCTTCTCATGATTTGCTGCGTCCAAGGCTCCTTCAATCTGTCTCAGCTCTGCTAGCAGGGTTTCTCTTCTTGCCGATAGTTGAGCAATCTTGTCCTCCAGATCTGCACAAGAGGCTTCTAGCTTACCGATGTCTTTGTGCTTCTCATTGGCAAGTTGCTTATGCTTCATCATGTCCTCCTGGAGTTTTACCTGAGTGGCTCTATCGGTAATTCGCTGGGCAGCCCTTTGATACTGCAACTGCTGGCTCTCCAGATGTGCAGCTTGGAAAAGTGCTTCCTCAACATCGGCAGGAATATGACCTCGAATTCCTTTAAAAGTTGCTCTTGTAGAATCAGAATCCTGGATCAGTAAAGAGGTCTCCTGTTGCAGCAATGATAATAGCGTCTCCAGCTTTGACTTGGTTTCAGGTGATAGAACTCCAAGGGCTGGAGCAGAGCTTTCTTCAGAATCTTCATCATCGGGAACAATCCCACTGATAGAGAAGGAAAATAGACTATCGGGGGAATCTTGCTCCTAAAAAGGAAAAGGTAATGTCAGCAGAAGAGCCCAAAGTGTTAAAGGTTATCTAAGGGAGTTAACTCACCTGTTTCAAGGCAATCTCTCGCCTTTGGCTCGAAGAAGCAACCTCAGGTACAATTGCCGATGACGTTTCTTGTGTTGGTACCTCAATTGGTTGCTGCTGCAACACCGGTGCCAATGAAGATCCTTGTATGGGTACAATGGCCGATGGAAGAGCAGTTGCCGATGGAGAAGTCTGCACAGATACGTCAGGCGATATCGGGCGAGGCGAGGACGCCGACGGAGATGGTGTAAGTCTTGCCCGCTTGGATTGTGATTCTTCACCCGATGAAGCCTTACGCTTATGCTGTAAGATATCGGCGTCGGACGGCTGGGGGGCATCGGCAATGGATGGCTGAGAAATCGGTACACTTGGGACAGTTGCCGATGCAATTACTCGGTGCTGCAAGAGAGACAGATGAGTAAAAGTGCCGATCCAATAATCAAGGTTTGAATAAAGAATACCTTTGGAGAGTCATTGAGGACAACAAGGTGGGGCGATGAAGGTGCTGCAGGTAGAGACGAAGGGCAAATTACCGATGAAGATTCTAGTGGTGTAGAACTCGCGCCCTGAAATATGAAATCGGTAAATCACAGCAATCGGCATCTGTAAAAGAAAGTGAGGTGGTTACCTGAGATGTCTGTGCCAAGAATGTGACCGATTTGGTGTTCTTCTTGGTACGACCACGGCCCACTGGAGCATCTAGCGAGGGAGCTTTATGGCCGATGATGGATACCGGGGAGATCGGCTGCAGCCGTATGACCTTGCCACTCTTACTTAATGTTGGGACTGGGTCATCGACCTGTTTAAAAGGGGTTAAGTTGCCGATGGATTAAAGGGGAGTTGAAAGAAGTGCAGAGGGTCAGACTTACCGCATCGGCAGGGATGGCATGATCGGAATCAATGAGATTCTAGTAAAGATGAGGAGATGCAAAGAATAGTTGCTCTTTCTATTCTTGCCACCATAATTTGAAGGACTCGGTGACAAAAGAAGCTGGTACCCAATCAGTTAGATCGACATTAGAGGTATCGGCATCGGAAAGGAGAGTGACAATCTTGTGCCAATCCACACGGTTCGCAATAGTCTCTCTCGGTTTAATCACATCGGCAAAACAGAGGTTGATGGGTAGTTGTCCAAAAGCTAGTTGTCTTGCTGCTACCGATGGATAATAGAACTCGTATGTGGGATTAATGTTCTTTCCGCTTCTAAATATGTTGACTGGGATGGCACGAGGGGTGATTATTGCACTAAGAATGTCGGCATCCTGGTTCAAAGCCTCATCGGTAAGGTTAAAGGAAAGAGGGAATCTTGCTGCTTCATCAACATACGGGACCCAGGCCCGAAGCTCAGAGGGGATGCTGATGTAGAGTCTGTGGAAGAGATTGCCAATCTAGACTCTGTTTGCCTTTGCCCCTGGTAATACTGCCAGTGCTTCTCCAAAGTTGATAGGGGCGCGCGTTGCCGATTCTTCTTCCCCGAGTTGATAATCTTCAGGAAGACTTCGAGGGAATTGCTGGGCGAACAGATCAATGTGGAAATACTTGTGCATATGGGCGTTCAACCACATATTGATGAACCACCAAGGACCCCCCAGATTGTCGATAGATTTGCCTTGCAGGAGCCTTTGTGATACTTGGTGAAGGAGGTGGTAGACTGAGCCAAGAAGGTATCGGCCCAGTGGGAGTCTGACGCCACTAGCCAATAGCTCTGCTGCAGGAAGGTGCAAGGTGCATGTTGGTCGGTCCAATTGTTCTGCCGCAGAAAATAAATTTCTCAAGCCACATATTCAAAAAAGCCGAATGCTCCCTATGACTGACTGAACCAGATTTCTTATACTCGCTGATATAGCCAGTCCAGCCACCAATGTTCCTGGTGGTCAGCCGATGCTCAGGTTTTCGCTGGAATAGTGAGTTTTCATCGGCAGAGGAGATGTCCAAGCCAGTGAGCATGTACACATTGGCAAGGGTGGGAGAAGATGGCCCATGTTTGAAGATAAAGGCATTCAGGGTATTCGACCAGAAATAGGAAGCAGCAATTAACAATGACTCATTCCTCTCCATATCGGCAATAGATATTCTGATGCATTGTTCTAATTTGTGTTCTGCCCAATATAGCTCCATTGGTCTGGCAACCCTCAAATACCAATCTTTCCATCCCTTGGTGGTTTTTGGCCAGGATCGGAAGGTATCAGTCCAAAATCCCAAGTCAAAATTCTGAGCTCTAAAGGGGATTCGATTGGTTTTTGCGTTTACGATGTCGGTTGGGTCTGGATTTCCCATTGGGCCTAGGCAGATAAAGTGATTCTGATGCGTTGGAATGAGAAGATTATTGCAAAGTTCCTGAGATTAAAGATTGGGAATAAGAAAGAGTCATGAACTACGCAGAGAAGGAGAAACGAAATGTCAGAGGGCGGGCAAAAGAAGAAGACTAACCTTGGGGACGTCAAAACGGATAGCCATGGCCGAGACGAAAATGAAGAAGGCAAAGAATGCTAATGGAGGCTAAGGATCACCGTCAAGAGTGCTGATGATCGAGTTCGTCGAAGGATCGCCTGTTGATGTCGCCGCTGGAGAGAGAAAAGCTAGGGTTTGAATCGCAGATGAAAAAATGGGCCGCGGCGGAGAAAGCATTATATGGGCCTGTCGGTACAGGATTTCCACTACCGCGCGCGCAACTCTCGAGGAGAAGTTCAAGCGGTTTGGGTAATCATGACCTGGAGGAAATTTCGGCCCATAAAGTATTTTATATTCTAAAATTGGGGGGCATGTGTTGACACCGTTTTTCGACACGTGTCAATAAGGATCGGAAGACTAAACTAAATTGGCAAGAAGGTGGTTATTCTCCAGTATTGCTTCTGAGTTGCCGATGGATGATTGCCGATAAAAGACATGTTGATCTTGTACATTGCCGATGAAGCCAGAGGGCTGTTGCCGATGGAGAGAGAGGCATGGTTGCCGATGGAAAGCAGAGCTGAAGAACGTGGAAAGCAGGGCAGAATCATTATCGATGGGTTTTGCCGATGGAATCTACAAAGATGAGGAGCGTCGATAGAGGTTTCATCGTAAGCAATGGATAAGGAAACTGGCAATATTTATGCCAATATTTTAATAGTTTACTTTTGAGTCCGACCTTGGTACGAGTCATTATTCTTTTTATTTCTTAGAGATAAGACTTGTTTAGGTAATACTTTATCGTGTCTGTTTAGGACTCATAGTACCAGGGTATAAATATGTACTGAGAGACAATGTAAAAAAAAGAACCAATAAAATACAACAAATCTATTACTTTTATCTACTTTTCAAGCAATCTACTTTTCGATGACTTCGTCACCAGTACCTTTTCCTTTTCAACGAGTTCTTTCAAGAATCGGCGGGCTGCATCAACTTGATCTCCGACGACCTTGCAGGTTCCGCGTCTACCGAGTACAATTCAGGCTTTGACGTCTGGGTGTATCGCTGTCGTCTCGTCTGATCTGTTCAACAGTTATCGAATATCCTCTAAGCTTTGACGTCCGGGCGTATCGCTGTCGTCTCGTTCGGATCTTATTCAAATTTACCATCCTTGTCGATTAACAGGTCAAATCGACTGGCACGCCTCGGATATCGATTGTGGGTATTAGCCCGGTGTGTTTGCAGATCCAACGCCTTTTTGCATCAATATATTTACTAGAAAATGTACTAATGACAGATTAATCGATGTAGTCTTCTTCTTGTTTATTATATTTGCATCTTGCTTTTTCAAGTTATTTACTAGAAAATGTACTAATGTCAGATTAATCGATGGAGAGATTTTTCAAAAGAAAAACACCAGAGCCTGATAGTGCCAACAATGCTCGCAATTTGTGCTCGGATGATATCAACTGGGAAGAGGAGATTAAATATGACCCAGGGTTGCGGAAACAGATTGATGAGTATCATCCTAATCTTAGAGAAATGGTGAGAAGAAAGTACTTGGAAAAAGGACCTAGTAAACCTCGCACATTTGACTTTCCTGTGACAAATATTGGGGGAGGGCCAAGAAGGTTTATTCCAGAGTGGTTCGATGAGTTTAAAAGTTGGCTTGAATACAGTGAATCTAATGACAGAGCATATTGTTTTTTCTGTTTTCTATTCAGAAAAAAAAAGGATGGTGGATATGAAGCTTTTGCGAAAAATGGTTGGAATGGTTTTCATAGAAAACAAAGGCTCAAAGATCATGTGGGTGATGTTGGTGGCTCACAGTATCTAGCAATGAAGAAGTGTGATGATTTGATGCACACAAGACAGCATATCAATGTGGTTTTCCGTGGTGTAAATGAAAGTGCTAAGAGGGACTATATTACTCGATTGAATGGGTCTATTGATGTTGCTAGAATGTTAGCAAAGCTAGGCTTGCCTTTCCGTGGCCATGATGAGTCAAAGGATTCTTTGAACAGAGGGAATTTCAGGGAATTTCGTGATTTTGCAGCAGAGCAAAATCCAGTCTTGAGAAAGGCAACAGGTAAAGGAACATCAGAAAATAGTCTTTTGGTTGCTCCTGAAATACAAAGGGACATTGTCCATTGTTTTGCAAAGGAGGTGCTACAAGCTATTCTAGAAGAAATTAGGAATGATGTTTTTTGCTTGCTAGTTGATGAGTCAAGAGATGTTTCTTGGAAAGAACAAATGGCGGTGGTCTTGAGATATGTAGATAAATGTGGAATTGTGAAAGAAAGATTTGTTGGACTTGTTCATGTGAAACAAACAACTTCATCCCATCTCAAGTCTTCTATTGATGCATTATTTGCTGAGCTTAACTTAAGTTTAAAGCAAGTTAGAGGCCAAGGATATGATGGTGCTAGCAATATGAGAGGCGAGTTCAATGGGTTGCAATCATTGATCATGAGAGAAAATAGTTCAGCTTATTATGTTCATTGTTTTGCTCACCAACTCCAACTAGTTCTTGTGGCTATTGTGAGAAAGCATAAAGGGGTTAGTGATTTTTTTACCAAGGTTTCCATGTTACTTAATGTTGTTGATGGATCAGCTAAGAGAAGGGAAATAATTAGAGATATTAACCTTAAAGAAATGAGTAAGGCACTTGGGTGTGGGCTACTTCAAACTGGGACAGGGTTAAATCAAGAGCAAAGTATTCAAAGACCTGGAGATACTCGTTGGAGTTCTCATTATAAATCTCTCAAGAGTATAGTTGACATGTTTCCTACAATAGTCAAGGTACTACAAATAATTATGGAAAATGAAAAGGACTGGAAAATTAGAGACCAAGCATCAAATCTTCTAGAGTACTTCCAGTCTTTTGATTCTATCTTCTATTTGCATCTCATGTTGACTATATTAGGAATCACAAATACCTTGTGCTTAGCTCTGCAGCAGAAGGATCAGGACATAGTGAATGCTATTAATTGTGTGAGAGCCACTAGATGCCAATTGGATGAGCTTAGGAGAGAAAAGTGGGAAAAACTAATAAATGATGTGTATGGATTTTGTGAGAGGAATGATATTTCCAAATTGGGAATGGAAGATGAATATGTTGATCCAAAGAAGAGGAGGCACAAATCTGGAATCACAAACAAGCACTACTATCAAGTGGATTGTTTCAATGACATTATTGATTGGCTACTTCAAGAGCTTGACAGCCGCTTCAACGAGACAAGCTCTGAGTTGCTTGTATGCTCGGCCTCTTTTAGTCCGAGAGACTCGTTTTGTGATTTTAATGTGGACAAGTTGTTGAGGCTAGCAAAGCTTTATCCACATGACTTTGATTCCGGGGAACTAGGGGACCTTAGCAATGAAGTTGGCCTCTACATATCTGATGTGAGAGATGATGAAAGGTTCTCGAACATACAAACTATTGCTGAGCTTTCTCAGAAAATGGTGGAGACTAGAAAACATGATCGTTACAGACTGGTTTATCGACTTCTGAAGCTTGTACTAGTACTGCCAGTTGCTACTGTTACAGTTGAAAGAATTTTCTCCGGCATGAAGATTGTGAAAACGAATTTGCGCAATCGCATCGGTGATCAATTTATGAGCGATTGTCTTATTTGCTATATTGAGAAAGAAGAAATGATGAAAATCACGAATGAGTCCGTGATTCGCCGCTTCATGAAAATGCGAGAACGCAGATTTGATGACAATTAAAGGTAACATAATATATTTTCATCATTTTAATAGTTTTGACCATGTTAATAGTATTTATATTTAGAAAAAATTTCTTCTTCTTTGTAGTCGCACCCCCCTCTGTTACGCTCTAGCTTCGCCACTGGATGCATGTATCGTCGATGCATGTATCCTCTGCCCATTCCTAGCCGCTAAGCTACTGTACTACCGACCAAATGATACACAAAGTACATGCTTCTATCAGTCACATCATCCACCTTGCTTGGTTCGTTTTCGTTCCACGGAACGGACAGCTGGGCAGGACAAGGGCAGCCCCGACCAGCCGGCCGGCCGCCGTTCCTGCTGCACTCGTTCATCCGGCCAGGCGGCCAGCACCTCGCCGCATTGGCTCTCCGGTCGACGACGTTGCCTCAACAGACAACAGAACACACTCACACGGCAGCAGCGTCCTTGGGTGGCTGCTGTAGCGGCTCGAGCGACGCGACGACGTCGCGCATGAGCGGTCTTGCCTTGGGGTTGCGGTTGAGGCAGTGGTACGCGAGCATGGCCGTCTTCTGCACGGCCCTGGCGGGCGGCGGTTCGTCCCACCCGCCGGCGCCGCCCGCCCGCAGCCTGGGGTCGACGATGCCCTGCACGCGCTTCTTGTGCGGCAGCGCCGGGAGCGCCCAGCCAGTGAGCGCCTGCTCCCTGGGCGGGCGCGACCGGTCCAGCAACCGCCGGCCCGTGAGCAGCTCCAGCAGCACGACGCCGTAGCTGTACACGTCGCTGGACGCCGTGAGGTGGCCCGTCATTATGTACTCGGGCGCGGCGTACCCGTACGTGCCCATGACGCTTGTGGACACGTGCGACTGCTCCCCGACGGGCCCGTCCTTGGCAAGCCCGAAGTCGGAGAGCTTGGCGTTGAAGTCGGCGTCGAGGAGGATGTTGGAGGTCTTGAAGTCGCGGAAGATCACCTGGCGCGGCTCGGCGTCATGGAGGAACGCGAGCCCGCGGGCCGCGCCCAGCGCGATCTTCATCCGCGTCGCCCAGGGCAGCGGCGGCGACGTGCGCGAGAAGAGGTGCGACTCCACGTTGCCCAGGGCCATGTACTCGTACACCAGCACGCGGTGGTCGCCTTCGCAGCAGTAGCCCACCAGCTTCACCAGGTTCGGGTGCGAGAGCTGGCCCAGGAAGATCACCTCCGCCAGCCACTCCCGGTGGCCCTGGAAGCTGTTGTCGCCGTCGTGCACCTTGATGGCCACCGGCAGGGTGGTGGTGGAAGCATCGCCGGCTGGAGCGAAGGAACCCCTGTAGACGCGGCCGAACCCGCCGCCGCCGATGAGCGCGTCCTTGCGGAAGTCGTTGGCCACCTTCCTGAGCTCGGAGAAGGAGAAGGCCACCAGCGGGTTACTCCGCGCCGCCGCCGACGCGCCCCGCCCAAGGGTCTCCACCTCGCCGGGGGTCGATGGCAGCTTGCTGTCATCGCTCCGGTCCACTTCCGACGGGCTCTGCACCTTTGGAAGAATCTTCTCTGCTCACCACCGAATCCCCGAGAAAACAAATTCAAGCGCCAAACCAAGAACGTCGTCAGAACGGGAGATAAAAAAAAAATGGCAAGTTAGTTAGTACTTACTTATTAGGGAGCGGTAGCTCGTTTGGTCGGGTCCTCCAGGCGTGAGGCCGGCCACCCGGGTTCGAACCCGAGGCCCCGCGCGTTTAAGCCTTCTTAAGGCTGAGGGAGTAGCGCCCCCTTCATCCAAAAATAATAATTAGTACTAGGCTAGCTTCTTGCTCATAATTAACTAGTTTGTTTTAATAAGAGTACCAGCTGACTCAGGCCACATTGAAACATGTCCACCTGAAGATCCATGTAAAACCTTGTCCTCCTTAATAACATCCTGGAAAAGTTTCTTTGTTAGGAATGGATATATATGATTGAGTGCCACACTAACTACTGTTATGAACACCTAAATTATTGTGCATTTCCTCTATCTAGGAGAATATTATTATGGCTGTGAAATACATCTCAGTGTTGTGTTGGTACCTGTGAAATTACAGCACAAAGATCAAAAGCCTCACATGAAAATGTGCCTATATATCTTCTCTACTGTAACCGCATATCAATTCTAATGTTTACACAATGACAACTCCTATTAACTATTTACATGATGTCATCTCCTAATTAGGTTTACAAATTACAAATACTGAAAGTGTACTCATGAACCAAACTAAAGTTTACATTACGCCAACTCCAATCCTGTAAAAAGATCATTTACAGTAACACTACATGTAAAAGACTCGAGTAACCATACGATTTTTTAACCAAAAATACAGCATGGGAGGCCCCCACTAGTAACCATATGTTCATTGTTAAATGGTATTAGCTATATTTCTTTAGTTTAAAAATTAAACATCAAGTCATATTATAGATTTATCTTGGAAAATTATATTTTTTTAAAATAAAATACCAGACACCATATTCACAAAAGTAATATCAACAAGACACAACAGATTCCTGACACTATATCTGGGGCAGTAGCATACTTCTTCTAAATTCTACAACTTCCCCTATAGAAATGTTCAGCCTCCTGCCCCTTTCCAATGGATTTGGGATTCAAAGTGCTGTAACAAACTTAAAGTCTTCTCCTGGCTCATGATTATGGACAGGCTAAACACGAGGAATCTTCTTAAAAGGAAAAAAACACAAGTTGGAGGGCAACAACTACAACTGTGTTCTCTGTAGTCACAATGTTGAGGAAACTGCTTTCATCGCTTCTACAGGTGCCCCTTCAGTCAGACCTGCTGGCATCACTTGAATATGCACTGGAACTTGCAAAGTGATTTCTTCCAAATGATGATGCAGTCAAAACAGCAATACCAGAATCCCTTCTTCATGGAGATCTTCATCATTGCTGCCTGGCACATATGGAAGCAGCGAAACAACTTTATTTTTGATAGAGGACAGCCTTCTTTCTCCTCCTGGAAATGCTCCTTCTTAGACGAGGCTAGACTGCAAGCTCTTAGGATGTCTGAGGACAAACACTTTTCTTTCCTCCTTTGTATGTGCTTGTTGCCCTGTACATCTCTCTAATTTTTTTAATATATATATATATATATATAAAATCTCACAGTGGGAGGTTTCCCGTGCTGTATTTTACGCTCAAAACAAATTTTGGAACATGTATTAGAACTAGTAATTTAGATGAAGTCTTTTTTGGCATATGTACATAAAACTACCCATGTAAATGGGTGTTCAAAAATCTTATCAACCCCTTTTTGAGAAAAGGCTAAACTACACAAACGTTTGTGGAAATTAAGGAGCCTTTAAAAATCAAGATATTTTGTGATATCTACACATAGGGGTAGTGCTAACAAAGAATAATCTTTTGTCACTGTTTTGTCTACTTTTGAAACAAAGTGAGACAATTATGCACATTTTTTTTTACTACAGCATCGAGTATACCGAACCTAGCATTTTGTCACTCATGTTTGTCATATCGTTAGAGGTTATAGCAAATATTTAAAGCTGCTAGTCTTGTTACGAGTCTGCTAGGGAGTGAATTAAATGGTGTTCAATACTTGAATACCTGCTTTATAAGTGGACAAACCTCAATACTTAAGGGTGTTAAGTAGACTTATTCCAATAAAAAAAGGACACTATACTAAACACTTCTATACCATTAACACTTCACTGCCAGCCACAATATCATTGGTAGAGAGGACGGGGCAATGGTGAAACTATTTGTACAGAAAACAAAAAGGAAATCTTATTGTATGATATTTTGGAAATAAATAAAACATACCTCACTATCATCCATGGAATCATCAGTATGCTCATCCTGCGTGCCCTCTGTTATTTCTTCATCAAGCAAATTTACCTCCTGGAGATTGCGCTGATACAGGGAGCTTTGCATTTGTTGATTTTCCCTCTTCGCAGCACTTACAGACTTTTCTGTTTTCACTAGGTTTCTGATTTTAAGGAAGGACTGCTTGCCAATATCTGGTGAGCACTGAATGTGCTGGAATATGTAATTCTCAATATCAAAATCATCTGTCAAGAGAAGTTTTAGATTAGGCATATTTTGTATAATGCTTGAAAATTTTGCAGCTTTGTATGATGACACTGGTAAACGATGTCCAGTGATGTCCAATGTGTGGAGGCTCTCCAGCTCACTTAGAGACTTGGGCAGCTCAAGGTGAACCTGTGCCACATTCAGATACTGCAAAGCTACAAGCCCTGTAATAGACTGTGGTAACTGCCGTAGTTCAGAGCAACCTGATAAGTTCAAGAACCGAAGATAAACAAGGTTGCCAAAAGACTCTGGTAGTTTCTCCAGTCTAGAACATGATAGGTTTAGATCCTCTAAATTAGTTATGTCAGCAAACAAATCTGGAAACTGTTGAAGCTCAGCACAACTTGATAGATCCAAGAATCGGAGTTTATGGAGCCCACAAATATGTTCTAGTATTTCATTGACTCCAGAACAGCGTGAAAGGTTTAGATATTGTAGTGTTTTGAGATCACCAAGTGTTGGAGGCAAGTTTTTAAGTTTATCACATCCTTGTAAGTTCAGATAACTTAACTTCTGATAAGAACCAACAAATGTGGGTAACTCCTCAAGATGCGACTCTGAGAGATCCAAGACCTCAAGGTTTTGTAAGCTACTCATCTGCTCTGGTACTGCACGGATCTTGGTACCAGAACCGTCAAGGTACCTCAGATGTTTCAAATAGCCAATGGAACTTGGAAAATCCACAATATGACAACAGCTAAGATCTAAGACTCGTAAGTGGTTCGATTTGGAGAACGCATCTGCAAGATGCTTCGGTACCGAACAGTTTTTGAAGGATACTGACCTTGCCCTGCTGAGCAACTCTTTCAGACATGCTGATTTTCCAGTACTGTTCTTCACCACAACATAGTTGTAACTCATCTTTTCAGCAGAAGGACGACTTGACCGGTGGCCACCATCCAACATTATGAAATCATTACCAGCAACATATTTTGCAAAAGCATGTACCATGTTGTGCACTTGGAGTGCAATAGTACTTCGAGTAGCCTGACAAACATAAAAAAAATAAAACATTAATTGCCAATGTGCGAAATGAAACTACCTATTTAATCTGATTAACTATTGACTGTTCAATACAGAGAGATATCTGTTTAAAATAGGAAACAATCCAATTCTTTGGATTTCTATGTATGGGAAACCTTTTTTTTTGTTCCTGCTAAGGCGAGCTAAAAAGAAGTGCTTCTTCCGGCTGCAGCTGGCAACTGCTGCTACTGCTTTGCTGCTTCCAGTTTCTCTCTGCTGTTGGTGGGTGTAGTACAAGGTCAAGACTCACCTGCCGCTCGGATGGCTCTCTTAATTGCTACAAGGCTCGTCTTGTGGTACGAGATTTTCAGCAGAAGTAAGGTCATGACTATGAGGAACCTTTGCTCCTGTTGCTCACATAACTATTGTTCGGACTCTTCATCCATGGTTGATATCTCAGTTGGATGTCAAGAACGTCTACCTCAATGGCCAGTTGCAAGAGGAAGTATATATGCAGCCACCTCGGGTGCTCTACTCCTGATGGCCTAGTTTGTCGGTTGCGCCGTTCTCTCAATAGCCTTAAGCAAGCTCGTCGCGCTTGGCTTGAGCGTTTCTCCTCTATTGTCATCAATGCTGGTTTTACGTCTAGTGACCACAATCCTGCTCTCTTTGTCCACACTTCCCCTCGTGGTCGCACCTTTCTTCTTCTCTATATCGATGGCATGATCATCAAGGGCAATGATTCTCAGTACGTTGATTTTGTGAAGCAGTGTCTCAGTGAGAAATTCCTAATGTCTGATTTGTATCCTCTTCGTTACTTCCTTAGCCTTGAGGTCACCTCCACATCACATGGTATTTTTCTCTCTCAAGAGAAGTACACTCCGCACCTCCTTTCCCATGCTGCTCTCACTGATCACACACTATTGACACTCCTATGGAGCTTGGTGTTCACCTATGACCCACTGACGGTGCACCACTTACTCATCACACTCGCTATAGTCAGTTTGTTGGGAGCGTTGTCTATCTTGGGATCACCCATTATTTCTTACTCTTCATATTTTGACCTGACCTCGCAATCTTGCACCTCCACCTTTGGTAATACAAGCAGTGGCTCCTCCACCTGTACGGGGCTAAAGCTCCCTAGGTTCACCTTAGGATCAGAGGTGAAAAGAAGGGGAGAGGACAGGGGCTCAAGTGATTACGTGAAGAGAGTCCAAGGAGAGTCTCCTGCAAGCAACATAAAGGGATAAAGAGATGGACACTGTCGCGTGGAGGAGGGATTGTATGGGAGTAGAGTATGGCAATCTTCAAATTATCCCTTGGTTATTTGGCAAGTTTGGCCTTGCCCACGAGCACAAGCCCCGAGAAGCTTGTCATGGCCAGTGAGACGAAGCAAGGCTAGGCGAGCCTGGGTAGAAGAACCAAATGCGCACGTTACTTGGATGCATAATGCATTGGCGAGTGCATGGCTAGCCTTATCTTGCTAAGGTGGAGAGTCAAATTGGCAAGCCTGGGATAGCAAGGAAAAACCTTGCTAGCATTGAAACGAGAAAGCTGGCAAGAGATCTCTTACCTGACAAGGTGTGCCACTGTTTGGCAATGGATCCATACATGCATGCCATGTATATATCTATGACTCTTTGAGATAATGTGCTAAACTTGTAGTTAATGCAATTCCCTCATATTAAGTGAACAAGTAATTAGCAGAAGAAATTATTTCATCATCAGAAATTTAATCTCAGTAACTTACCAAGGACATGTCTTGAATTTGTAGGAAAGATATTGATAGAAGCTCCTCAACATGCATCTCTGCATGAACATTAGCAGGTAACGACCCATGTTTTGACCCAACCATATCTAGTGCCATCCACTGGTGCATAAGTTTTTCCTTATCAATTATAGATCCTGTAGTGAAGATGGACAAGTATGAAAAGCACAATTTCAATGCTGCAGGCATATTGTAGTATATTTCACTGAATGGTGCAAGTACTTCAACCCCACTGGAAATGCTCCCTAATTCCCATATTTCCTTGCCCCTTGCCCTTAACCAAGCACCCTCATCCTTGTTACACATCAATGAACCAAGAGAATATGCTATCGCTGGTAAGCCTTCACACTTCTTTACAATTTGCTTCCCAATTTCAGTGAGGTTTGTGTTTCCATCTCCATTATCAAATGCTCTTTGACGAAATATTTTCCAGCAATCAGCTTCTAATAAAGGACCCAGCTTATAAGGTGGAATAGTGTGCAATAACTCTGCAGTTACCTCACAGGAAGTGGTCACGATAATCTTGGTGCACATCCTTTGACCCCTGAACATTTCCTTTAATTCCATCAATTGGTTTTTATCTGTACTGAACAATCCATCCAAGACAATCAAACAGCGCTTGTCATGAAGAACTTGTCGAAGCTGTTTCTTCATAAACTCTAGATTGTTTTGAATTGCATCATTTGTGGTAACTTCAGAAACAATAATTTCATCAGTTTGGTCAACTTGCGAGATTATACCACTAACAATTTTACTAAGATCAAACTTCCCGTCCAAATCGATCCATATATGTAGATCAAAATTCCACCCTTCTCCGGCCTGGTCATGGAAAATTAATCTTGCTAGAGTCGTCTTGCCCAAACCCGCAAGGCCAACAATAGGAATGATGGATAGCTTATCTTCATCATTTTCCAATAACAAACTTTTTATAATTTCTTTGTCAATATCCCTTCCAATAATGCCAGTTGTGTTAAATAACTGCTGCTTATTAGATGGCTCATGATCGCATAGATTGTGCTGCATTAAACAGTACATGAAGGAATCTTTGGCTAATAGATCTAACTTCCTTCTGAGCCCCTTCATTCTTTGGGCTCTACTATAATGCATTAGCAAAGGAGTTTCTGAACACAATGATGTTGCCTGGAAATTTTACATAGAAATTAAGATCCATTTTTTGTTACTCCCTCCATAACATAATATAAATAAGACGAACATTTGTATCTCTATATAATTTTATTATAAAATATATTGCAAGGTTGATTAATGATACTTATCACATACCACCATGAAAAGTGATATGTAATTTTTTTGGGGGTTCCGAGGAGTATTTATACTATCGCAAGTTCTAACAGAAGTGATAAAATTACGAATCATGCATAGTCATGTATGAAGTATCAAGTATGTAGTATAGCATCAATAAATCTCTAACAAATTAAAATTGTCTTCTGGAAAAAGACAAGTTTGTTTGCAAGAGTACAAACGGCGGAAACAATCTAGAAGACAGGTTGTAGTGCCAGACGCATACACCTAAAGTCCTAAACTGATATACGAGACGAGATGAAAAGAGTATACTACTGAAATTTGGTAATAATGCTACGTTGTCACATAAGAATTCATTAAACCTACGCAGAATGAATTTGCAGTGAAACTGGGATCTTGTATCGTACCTTTGCTATCCAGGAACTGCTCCATGGGGATATGATGCCACGAGATTCTTCAAACTCATCCAAGAGATCTTCCATGTCATAAGCAAGCTGCTTGATGTTCCTCATCCAATCCTGCGCCTCCGCAGGCATCTTGAAGTAGCGCCTCTCCAGGCTTCCCAGCACATCTTGCAACCTCGCAATAGTTTGGCCCATGTGCGCCACATCCTCAGCTGTGCTCGAGGGCAGCTCCAAACGGCGAGCATCCGAGAACAGCCGGCGCAGGAGTCGGTCAACGACGGCACCAGCGGTGGCCATAAGGCATCGCCGGTTCCGTTTCTTCTCCTTTCTGCGCCTTGAGGGTAGTCTGGAGGGTTTCGTTTTTTTGCCTTTTCTTTCTTTCTTCCTTCGCGGTGTGGGAAGGTCAGTTTTTTTTTTAATGGAAAAGCCAGGGCAGGGCAAATGCCGTGAGCACATGTGAGGGCACATCGACAACTTGTCCATGTGCCATCACAACTTGTCCATGTGCCACCAGCCTACCTGTAAGAAATAATCAAATTTATTGTAATAGCTACTTTAATTTTTATATAGTTGGCGTACAATAGACAAATATGATAAGATTTGTTCTAGTTCTACCAGGCAAATATGATAAGATTTGTTTAGTTCTAGATGCTGGCGACAAAAGAGTGGTCCCACCCTTTCGGTCAAAAAAAAAAAGAGTGGTCCGACCTTATTCTGCGGCCACAATAAGTACCGCTTGCGCCACTTCTACTCAGTCATCACCTCTCCCAAATTTGCCTCCGGCCCTCCGCCCTGCTAGCCAATAGCCATGGTGAGCCCTGAGATGCTCGTAGTTGCAGCAGTGAACCAGGTCGCCCGCAAGATCAGTGAAGTCATCTCCGTGGCGCAGGGCGAGGTTAAGCTGTGCTGCAGCTTCAGCGACGACCTCGAGACCATCAAGGACACCCTGGTGTACCTGGAAGGCCTCCTCAAGAACGCCGAGAACAACTCCTTTGGCACCGATAGAGCTAACCTGCGGCTCTGGTTGGGTCAGATCAAGTCACTGGCTTACGATATCGAAGACATCGTTGATGGGTACTACTCGTCCAAGGAGCTATATGAGGGAAGCAGCTATGCTCAGAAGGTAAAACGGTTATCCCTTTTCGTTTTTTCCCTAATTAATCGGCAACTTTCTTTTGGAAACTTAATCGGCAACTTGTTCAAGGGGAGCAACTTCGAAACATGTAATGCCTAAATCAGTGCACGAAAGGTCTCCCGTAGTCCCGTCCCCTGTTAGTTAGTTTTACCTAAACTAAACGAAACTGTGTCTTCTAGCAAATATCAAAAGTAAAGGTGTGCGGCAGTCAACTTTGAGATTTGACGACGTCCCATAGCCAATTGTTCCTTTATATTATTTATTTATATTTGATAGTACTTGATTTTGGGATCTAAATACATAAACCAGTACAATTGATAAATACTTGCCACCTTACAACGATAGGGACGCTTGTGCATTTCTGTATTACATCTATTATTTACATACAGGACGTGTTATGCAATAAGATTTGAACTTACAATTGTGTCGCTATACTACTCCAACACTGGTTAGGAATGTAGGACTAGTATTTGGCCTTTTTTAAAAAATATGCTAACCAGTAACCACGCATGCCACAAATTAAAAGTCACCTATGATTGAAATTGTTGCATAATCTAGCTGCTCCAGTAATCTGCATTTATAAACTGGCCTTTCATGTTCTCATCCTGATTTAAGAAGCAACCAATAATTATACAGCTTGAATTTTAGCTCCATAGTCAAGGATTGTTCCGATATATAAAATATTAATTCCAATGGCTTTTGCTACTATAACCTTCCCAACCATGATTTTTTATTCTATTCAGTTATTTCGCATAGAAATAAAAAATTCTAACGATACTAAAAAAACAGTGGGTTCCATCGTTTTTATGGTTCCCTTTTAAACGGCGAGGCCCTCTCTATACACCAGAGCCCTTTCTTTCATTTCATCAAAAGGTATTGTGAACTTGTATAGTTCACATTCTTTGGCTCTACATATCCATTATAGAGTAAATAACTCTTTTCATAATAAGAGTTATTCATACAGTGACGGTATTTAATTATGAAAGTTGGCTAAGTAGCTGACTCGGCCCTGGTGCAAGCGGTAGAGCTTTACCGCCTGTGACCAAGAGGTCCAGGGTTCAAGCTCCAGCCTCTACATATTTATGCAGGGATGGCTGCTGGCTATTTTTCCTTCCTTAGACCCCGCAGTGCGGGAGCCTACGGCACTGGGTACGCCCTTTTTTAGTCAAGGATTACAATCACAGCGGTGTGATGCTCATTTGGCTGCTGGATTTGTTGGTTATGTTGTTTTTCTCCTCACTTGTGCTGTGGTAGTTTTGGCTGCAGATTCTTCCTAAAAAAGACAAAGATGCAATCATGTTTCTTGTCTCTTATCATTATGTAAGCTATAGTCTAGTGAGGGGGAACTGTAAAGGGATGGTGGCCGTAGCAGAACTCTAATCCTCTGATTAATGAAATATGTGCCGATGCACGTTCTCGAAAAAAATCATCATTATGTAAGCTGTCATCCATTAAGTCTATGATATGTTTTTGAAATACCTACCATTGCATATAGCTTAACAATGTGGCACCTCACCTCTCTGGCCTTTTCATACCCACCGCATATTTGGGCGAGTTGTTTATGTTGATTTTCCAATGTGATTCTCAAGATTTTAGACTCATGAAGGCCTGAAATAAAACTCCAGTTGCCTCGCGTCGTCTCCCTCGCATGGGGGGCGACCCGAGGCCCCCCGCCGCCGCGCCCAACCCCCTCCCCCTCATCGCTGGTCCGACCGCCGCCGCCGCTCCCTCGCCGGCGGCGGCGGCCAGCAGGGGGCTCAAAAAGGCTTCCCCCTGCGCACGGCCTCTCCCGTCCTCCCTGCCTCCTCCTCCCCCTGCCCCCTCCCTCCTCCTTCTCCGCGGTGCACGTGGCCATCGGCGGCGGGAGGCTGGATCCGGCCCCTTCACGGCCGGATCTGGCGCCGGAGGGGGCCTAGGTGGCCGGCGGCCCCGGCGGCGCTTCTAGGGTTTCGGCCCATCGGGGTGGGCGGCGGCGGCACCGGCGGCCGCCTTCCTCCACCGATTCCGGCCCCGACGCCCGCGTTGGCCGACCACCTCCCCTAGCCTTGAGGTCGGGGCGACCTTGGCTGGGGTTGATATAATACCTCGATTCCCAAAGGAAGACCAGAGGCCGTCATATGTGCGCCCAGAAAGTCCACACATATAACAGAAAATGGTATATCAGAAAACAATGTATTATATAGCGGAAACTTACTTACAAACATCAGAGTATCACGAAATTGATGGCTACAACTTCTCTTCAAAGCTCCATTCTTCTCAGGGATAGTTGACTGGGGGCTCCGTATGCCAAACACTTCTGACACTCAACTATTTTATCCTTCTTGAGGGCAGCACCTTACTACAAACTATAGCAAGGGTGAGTTCCATGTCGAAACTTAGCAAGTATAGGTGGAAAGTAATGATATGCAAGGCTAAAACAAGGTACAGCTGAAAGGTAGACTGCGGTAGTGTTGACACCGTTTTTTGACACGTGTTAATATGGGCCGAAAAATGTGCCGATCGGCAAGGGAGTGGTCCTTCTCCGGCATTGCTACTGAATTGCCGATGGATGATTGCCGATAAAGGACATGTTAATCTCGTACATTCTGATGAAGCCAGAGGGCTGTTGCCGATGAGGTCAGGGGCTGTTGCCGATGGAGAGAGAGGCATGATTGCCGATGGAAAGCAGAGCTGAAGGACGTGGAAAGCAGGTCTGAGTCATTATCGATGGGTTGCCGATGGAATCTACAGCAATGAGGAGCGTGCCAATAGAGGTTTCATCGTAGAGCAATGGATGAGGAAACTGGCAATATTTATGCCATTATTTTAATAGTCTATTTTTGAGTCCGACCTTGGTACGAGTCGTTATTTTTTATTCCTTAGAGATAAGACTTGTTTAGGTAATACTTTGTCGTGTCGGTTTAGGACTCATAGTACCAGGGTATAAATATGTACCGAGAGACAATGTAAAAAAAACAATCAATAAAATACAACAAACCTATTACTTTTATCTACTTTCAAGCAATCTACTTTTCGACGACTTCGTCACCAGTACTTTTTCCTTTTCAACGAGTTCTTTCAAGAATCGGCGGGCTGCATCAACTTGATCTCCGACGACCTTGCAGGTTCCGCTTTTACCGAGCAAGATTCAGGCTTTGACGTCCGGGCGTATCGCTGTCGTCTCGTCTGATCTGTTCAACAGTTATCGAATATCGTCTGAGCTTTGACGTCCGGGCGTATCGCTGTCGTCTCGTTCGGGTTTTATTCAAATCTATCATCCTTGTCGATTAACAGGTCAAATCGACTGGCACGCCTTGATATCGAACTAGGGTATTAGCCCGGTGTGTTTGCAGATCTAACGCCTTTTTGCATCAACACATCTTTTAGCACGCCCGGTGGGACCAAATCAACAGATTTATCATGAAGAATTCTACTGATATCACTCCAGAAAACATCATCGAGATATCAGAATCAGATCTCAAGGAGGATCAGAGGCAAGCCATGGAAAAAGCTATGGAGGATTACAGGCAGCTCTGCTTGAAGTCTTTCAGCATGAATAGGGGAGGAGAAGTTATCTAGAAGCAAGATCTGCCGCTGCCTCGGCAGGTAACCTTTGACTCCAACCCTGGTAAATTACAGGAGATGGTTAATTCTATATTAAATCAAGCTTTGATCAACCACTCCACCGTGCTGTCCAATACTGTCTACAATGCTGTTGTACAAACGTTAAGGGACGGACAAGCACCAGGGTATGTCGGGCCGGCGTATCATCAGCCAGGATCGGCATCTACCAGTACTCCATTGGCAACTCCAGCCGTTGAGAGTATGGAAGCGCCTACTCTTTCAGCTATATCAGGACCATCCATCACTGGCGCCACGCCGATAGGATCAGATCTAACGTCTCAGGAGAGGCCTAGTACTCAGTTGAGCACAGATCTATCGGCATCGGCAATGTCAGGTCCTTCAGGTCAACATAGTCAAACTGCTGCCAATTGGTGGGGATACGGTATGCCTCCAGGTCCATCTATTGCCAACTCTGGACTGCCTCAAGTGCATGATGTAGCAGGGAAGGGTCCAATGACATCGGTTACTCCAATTCAGCCGGTGGCTCAAGCGCCGCATTATTCTACTATACCTCCTGCTATACAGCCATTGTCAATGGGATTCTACGCACCTCCACCAGTTCAACAGAGGGCTTCCACTGCAGAACAGCCCATAGTACCATTCATATCTCAGTCTGGGTTACCTGCGATTCAGAGTTATGCTAGCTATCATCCATCTATACAAGAGCATCAATTGTCTATAAGCTATCAGCCATCGGCAAGCCAGGTGCCGATGAGTTACAGTCTCAATTGGTCGGGGCAAGCGCCAACTCAGCAACCTGCTATTCAACCAAGCCACCAAGCAATAGGGACTCAACGGTATAGTCCACAGACAACTTTTCAGGAGCAAGCATCGGCAAAACAGACGATGAACTTTACTCCGCAGGTTGGTACCGTGAATATGCTGATTTATCCAAGCCAAGTGCCACAGGGGTATGTAGAAGCATATCAGCCAACACCTCCGGTAGAAATACAGCCAGTGCATCGGCAAGATCAGGATGCACTCTTGACCGATAGGATTGCAGAAGTGATGAAAGAGCAATTTGGGATTCAGCCCAAGGTCAAAACTTACTCTTATCGGACTCCATACCCTTCATCTTATGACTCGATTCCTTTCCCGAATCGGTACAAGGTGCCAGATTTCACTAAGTTTTCTGGGCAAGATGATACGTCAACAATGGAGCACATCAACCGATTCATCATCCAGTGCGGGGAAGCAGCTAACAGGGATGAATTGAGGGTTCGATTATTTTCCTCATCATTGTCTGGATCGGCTTTTGCGTGGTTTATTTCGTTACCACCTAATTCTGTTATTACATGGGCCGATCTAGAGAAGCAATTTCACAAGTACTTCTTTGCTGGGGTACATGAAAAGAAACTGACTGATTTGACAAAATTGAGACAACGTAGTGATGAGTCAGTAGAAAGTTTCGTGCACAGGCTAAGAGATGTAAAGAATAAATGCTACAACTTAGTACTTGATGATCGACAGTTAGCCGATTTAGCTCTTCAATGGTTACTGCCACACATCAGAGAAAAATATGGGTCACAAGAGTTTGAAAGTTTGAGTCATGTTGTGCAAAGGATTTCTGATCAGGACACTAGGGTTTTTGAACCCAGGAAGAATTGGAATAAAAAGGTGTCTTTTGTAAAAGAAGCAGAAGATTCAGACTCTGATGACGAACCAATTATCGGTTTGGCTGAGTGGGTAAAGAATAAGAAGCCGATATCATGTCCTTTCGGTCAGAAAGAGCCAGAAAAGTGTCTATTTGATATCACTAAAGCTGATAGGATATTTGATCTTTTGCTCCAAGAGGATCAAATTAAGCTGTCTCCTCATCATGTGATTCCATCGGCAGAAGAATTAAAAAAGATTAGGTACTGCAAATGGCACAATGCTACCTCGCACAGTACCAATGATTGCAAGGTGTTTAGGCAACAGTTGCAGTCGGCTATCGAATCTGGGAAAATCAAGTTTGATAATTCAAAAGCTCAGAAGTCGATAAAAATTGATCAACATCTGTTCCCTGCAAATATGGTGGAGGCTAAAGGCAAAACCAAAGTGTTAACATCGGAGGCTGCTAGAAGAAATGCATCGGTAGACCCTAAGAATCAAATAACTGTTGAAGACGTAAAGGGAAAGGAACCTGCTGATGGCGCTAAAGGGAAAAGAATTGTTAATGAAGGCAGTAGCTCCAGAAGACCTCTGAGGCCTGCTCCATATGGTGTTCGGTATCGGCAACAATGTGAGGGTCGGCATCGCAACAATGTGAGTATCAGTATCAGCAGCAACAGGAAGAGTTACGTCGACATGAAGATCACTGGAATTGCCCGTTTTTCATTCATTGCTGGGAAGAAGGAATTAAATTGCCCACTGCCGATACCTGCCCTGAATGTAATGGTTACTATTTAAATGATCGGGTAGAGAGACAACATCACTCTAGTAATCGAGGAGTACGCATCAATAAGCCGATCAAAGAAAAGGTATCAGCATTTGATCGTCTAGGGGGCAGAGTTAGTATGCATGACAGGCTTGGTGGGTATATTGATTGTTTTCCAAAGGGTCATGCAAAGCTTGAAGAGATGGCTAACGAAAGGGTTCCTGATGAAGGGATATTCTGCAGGGATCCAAACATAGGCCTCCATGAGCAGAACACAAAGCATTATCAGCCTGTTTGGAAAACAAAGCTTCCCCAATGGTGCCCTGAAGGATTGACGAAAACTCAAAAAAGAAGGGAACAGCGTATGCGTCAAGAGGATTTACAGTACCTGAAAGAAATCATCCCAAAGGTAATAACTCAAATATGGCAACCAAAATGCAAGGGTGGAGGTCCATCGGCAGATGTTAACATGGTCTTCATGTTGCCGATGGAGTTCTTGGCGCCAGATGACAAAGAACAAACAGTGTTTGCCGATGAAGCAGCTCAACTAACTCTGGATCCAATGATGGCTGTGTTTGAAAAGCCTGCTGATGATGAAAGGCAACACCTCAAAGCTTTGTTTGTTAAAGGCAGGGTTGATGGACAGCCAGTGTCAAAAATACTCATAGATGGAGGAGCGGCAATTAATATTATGCCGTATGTTATGTTCCGAAGACTTGGAAAAGGAGACCAAGATTTAACCAAGACGGATATGATGCTTAAAGATTTTGAAGGTAATGTGTCTCCGGCTAAAGGGGCATTATGTGTTGAATTGACTATCGGCAGCAAGACTTTGCCAACCACCTTCTTCATTGTTAACGGCAAAGGTAACTATAATTTACTCCTAGGAAGGGATTGGATCCATGCCAACTGCTGTGTTCCTTCTACGATGCATCAGTGCCTTGTACAATGGGTTGGAGACAAAGTTGAGGTTATCCCTGGTGATTCTTCTTATATAATCGCATCGGCTGATTCTGAGACCTATGAACGGACAAAGTGCTTATCGGGAGAAGCATGGGATACGGAATTTCTCAGGGTTGCCGATTATGAGCTCACCCCGATCCAAGTAGTCGGTTCTAAAGATGAATTTTAATGGATCAGTTTGCCGATGGTGGAAAACTTGGTCATGGGTTTACATCGGCTGATGATTTAGTGGAAATAGACATTGGTAACGGTGATAGGCCGAGGCCAACTTTTATTAGTGCTAAGTTAAATTCTCAATGTAAACAGCGAATGATTAATATTTTGAGGGAATATAAAGACTGTTTTGCTTGGGATTATACAGAGATGCCTGGGCTGGATCGATCAATAGTTGAGCATCGGTTGCCTATTAAGCCAGGGTTTTGGCCTCGTCAGCAGCCCGCACGCCGATGTAATCCTAAAGTTTTACCTGATATTAAGGCCGAAATCACAAGGCTAATTGAAGCTGGCTTTATTCGGCATATCAATGGATTTCTAATGTGGTTCCTGTTTATAAGAAAAATAGAAAACTTCGTGTGTGTATTGATTTCAGGAATCTTAATAAAGCTACACCAATGGACGGCTATCCAATGCCTGTTGCCGATTTATTGATTGATGCTGCAGCTGGACATCAGATCATCAGCTTCATGGATGGTAATGCCGGTTATAACCAAATTTTCATGGCTGAAGAGGATATTTCCAAGACTGCTTTTAGGTGTCCAGGTCATGTGGGTTTATTCGAGTGGATTGTCATGACCTTCGGCTTGAAAAATACCGGTGCTACCTATTAGAGGGCTATGAATTTTATCTTCCATAAATACATCGGCACGTTGGTTGAGATCTACATAGATGATGTGGTGGTCAAATCTAGAGGTTTTAAGAGTCATCTTACTGATCTACGAAAAATCTTGGAGTGCACTAGAAAGCATGGTTTAAAGATGAATCCCACTAAGTGTGCGTTTGGTGTATCGGCAGGTCAGTTCTTAGGCTTCATGGTACATCAAAGAGGTGTTGAAATCAGCAGGAAATCTATTGATGCAATTAATAAGGTTGTTGCTCCTGCCGATAAGACTGAGTTGCAATCCTTGATCAGCAAGATTAATTTTATTCGAAGATTTATATCTAATCTATCAGGAAAGATCAAAGCCTTCAGTCCTTTATTAAAGTTAAAAGCCGATCAGGAATTTGTATGGGGAACAGAGCAGCAATTAGCCTTAGAAGAAATTAAAAAATATTTGGTAAATCCTCCAGTATTGGTTCCACCTCAACACGGGAAACCTTTCAAGTTGTATTTGTCTGCCGAGGATAATGTTATCGGATCAGCATTAATTCAAGAGTTTGAAGGGAAAGAACGTGTGATATATTATTTGAGCAGAAGGCTGATAGACGCTGAGACCAGGTATTCGGCCGTTGAGAAATTATGTTTGTGTTTATATTTTTCTTGCACGAAGTTAAGACATTATTTGTTATCGGCTGAATGCACTGTTATGTGCAAAGACGATGTGGTTAAGCATATGTTGTCAATGCCGATTTTGAAAGGAAGGATCAGCAAGTGGATCTTAGCGTTATCAGAATTTGATTTGCGTCATGAATCAGCTAAAGCGGTTAAAGGACAGGTAATGGCCGATTTTGTTACTCAACATTGCAATGTGGTAGATTATGCTGAAATTGCTCCATGGACACTTTTCTTTGATGGATCTACTTGTGGCGAAGGAGCAGGAATCGGTATTATGTTAATCTCACCTCGAGGAAAGAAATATGAATTTTCATTGCCAATTGCTGGTACTTCAACAAATAATCAGGCTGAATATCAAGCTTTACTGAAAGGGTTAGAATTGCTCAAAGAAATTCGTGCCGATACAGTTGAAGTCTTTGGGGATTCCATGCTAGTCATTAATCAATTGATCGGAATATATGAATGCCGAAGTGAAGTTTTGATTACTTATCATGAGAGGTGCCTGCAAATATTAAAGGAGTTTAAAGATTTTCGCCTTGAACACATTCCCAGATTGCACAATGAAGAAGCTAATCGGCTAGCACAGCATGCTTCGGGATATCAACTGATCCGAGAAGTGCTGACATCGGTAATTGATGCCGATGACTGGAGGAGGGATATTGCCGATTATTTAAAAGATCCGTCTAAGAAGGTGGAGAGACGTATAAGGTTTCAGGCTACTAAGTATGTGCTCCTTGATACTGAATTATATTATCGCACTTTAGATGGGGTTTTACTCAAATGCCTTGGTGAAGAGGAATCAAAAAGTCTAATGGGTGAGATTCATGAAGGAGTGTGTGGGGCACATCAATCGGCATTTAAAATAAAATGGATGATTAGGAGGAATGGGTATTATTGGCCGACAATTCTTGAGGATTGTTTTAAATATTTCAAAGGATGCCAGTCATGTCAGAAATTCGGTAATGTTCAAAGAGCACCTGCATCGGCAATGAATCCTATAATCAAACCTTGGCCGTTTAGAGGATGGGCTATTGATCTCATCGGTCAGATCTACCCGTCGTCGAGTAAAGGACATAAATTCATACTCGTTGCTACCGATTATTTCACAAAGTGGGTTGAAGCAATTCCTTTAAAGAAAGTGTCATCGGCAAATATGATTGATTTTGTGAAAGAACATATTGTTTACCGATTTGGTATTCCTCAGACTATTACTACCGATCAAGGAACTATGTTCACATCAGGAGAATTTGATAATTTTGCCATCGGTATGGGGATTAAAGTTCTAAATCCTCTCCTTATTATGCTCAAGCTAACGGTCAGGCTGAAGCATCTAATAAAGGAATAATCAAGCTTATTAAACAGAAAATTGAGGAAAATCCTAGGAGATGGCATACTCTTTTAAATGAAGCTTTATGGTCATATCGGATGGCGTGTCATGGTGCAACTAAGGTCTCACCATATCAATTGGTATATGGGCATGATGCAGTTTTACCTTGGGAAATTAAGACGGGTTCTAGGCGTGTATTTTCTCAGGATCACTTGACAGCCGATGAGTATGATACGCTTATGAGAGATGAATTAGAAGATTTAGCAGGTCATCGGCTAAAGGCCTTAATTAGCGTCGAAGAAAATAAAAAGAGGGTTGCTAGGTGGTATGATAGAAAGGTGAAAGTAAAAGAATGTGCAAATGGAGATTTAGTCTGGAAATTGGTTTTGCCGATTGGGACTAAGAGTTCGAAATTCGGCAAGTGGTCCCCTAATTGGGAAGGTACTTATCAGATAAATCAGTTGGCTCCTGGTAACGCATACATCTTAGAAACCCTCGAAGGAGTTATATTTCCCAGAGCATTAAATGGGAAATATTTAAAGAAATATTACCCCAGTATTTGGATGGATGCATAAAATACAGGAATAAAGGTATCAGCATTATATTACATTCACAGTCAATTGGCAAAGTTTAGATTGCCGATAACTTGACAAAGCCGATGAATGGAGTTTACAAACTAAGGAAAGATTGAATAGCGGTTATCGCACGCAGGCGAATCTGATCGGCTTCTTCCACTTCCCTGACGTCTGCATCGGCAGTGTCCTCAATCGGTTTAAGTTTTCTCCTCAGCGTCAGCGCCATACAAGCTTGATTGTCCCTGTCTTTTTGAAGAATTTTTAAAGTGTTGGACAAGTTGTCTTTCTCCTGTACGGCTTGGTTCAGGGTTGTTTCCACTTCTTTCAGCTCGGCCAGTAAAGCTGTTCTCTTTGCCGATAGATCAGTAATTTTCTTTTCAAGATCGGCGCCCGAAGCCTCTAAGTTGCTCATGCTTCTGTGCTTTTCTTCGGCAGCCTGCTTGAATTGTAATATTTCTTCTTTAAGTTTTGCTTGAGCAGCTCTATTGGCAATTCGTCGAGTAGCCTTTTGGTACTGGAGTTGTCGGCTCTCAAGGTGGGCAGCATGAAAAAGGATTTCTTCAACATTGTCGGGGACTTGGCCACGAATCGCTTTGAAAATTGCTCTTGTGGAGTCTGAATCTTGGACCAGCTGAGGTGTATCTTGATGCAACAAGGATAATAATGTTTCTAATTGGGTTCTGACTTCAGCTGATATAGTTCCTAAGGCAGGCACAGAACTTTCTTCTTCTTCATCGTCAGGAATGTTGACGGTAAAAGAGAATAGGCTATTTGGAGAGTCTTGTTCCTGCGAGAGAATTAGTCAGTTACAGGAGAGTAAATATTGCAGAATTTTGATTAAATTAACTTACTTGTTTCAAAGCGATTTCTTGCATTTGGCTGGAAGAGGCAGCTTGCAATATATCCTCAGCAATGCTTGCCAAGGGATCAGTTATGGCAAGGCTGGGTGGTGGTAATTCTGTGACTATATCGGCAGGTGTTTCTTGAGGTGCTGTTGGTGATCCTTGTGCTGGTACGTCAGGCAGTGCTGACTGAAGAGGTGATGCCGATGCTGGTGCCGTAATTGGAGCTGATGGCAAACTTGGTGTTGGCTCATCGGCTGGTCTTGGCTGAAGAGATGGTGCTGGAACTGTGGATGGTGCCGATGCAGTTTTTGATCGTTTTGATTGAAGGGCTACGTTGGATGAAGCTTTACGCTTAGGCTGTGATTCCTCAAGCCCAGATGACTGGGGGGCATCGGCACCAGAGGACTGTGGCATTGGATCGGCTGAAACAGCTGCCGATGTGTCCACTTGTTGCTACAAGTAAATGGAGTAATTAATGCTGATTATAACAGTTGAAATCGGGTTAAAATTGGAAAAACATACCTCTGGAGAGTCGACAAGGATAACATCTGAAGGTGCGTTGACGGGAGATGGAGGACGAATTGCTGATGAAGAGCCGACAGGAGTAGAACTCGTGCCCTGAAATACAACATTAGTATCTTTCGAAGTCAGCATGAAAAGAAAGTGAATAGAATAGTTACATGGAGTGTTTTGGCTAAGGATGTGGTGGCAATCGATGAAATCTTCTTGGAGCGAGTTCCCCGATAAGTGAACGCTGTCAGAGTGGGTGCTTTACAGCCAATGAACGATATTGGGTTAATTGACCGTAATCTAAATGTCTTCCCACTTCTGCTTGTCGTCGGTGGTGGATCGTTACCCTGTTACAGAAGGTTAGTTGCCGATGAATCAAAAATCAAGGAGAAAGGATGTGTAGCGAGGCTTACCGCATCGGCAGGGATGTCATGGTCAGAATCGATAAGGTGCCAGTAATGGTGGACAGATACAGAAAACAATTGATCTTTCCATTCTTGCCACCATAACTTAAAAGATTCAGTGATAAAAGAAATTGGCGCCCAAGTAGAGAAGTCAACATTTGAAGTATCGGCATCAGGGGAAAGGTTGACTACTTTTAGCCACTCCAGGTTACTAGTAATGATTTCTCTTGGCCTGATCACATCGGCATAACAGAGTTTGATTGGTAGTTGTCCAAATGCCAGTTGTCTTGCTGCTACTGACGGATAATAGAATTCATAGCTGGCATTAACATTTTTCCTGCTACCAAATATATTGACTGGGATGGCACGGGGAGTGATTATAGCCTTCATGATTTCTGTATTTCTATTCAAGGCTTTATCGACAATGTTGAAAGAAAGAGGGAATCTGGCTTCTTCGTCAGTATAGGGCACCCAGGCTCTGTTGTCATGAGGGATACCAGAGTAGAATCTGTTGAAGAAGCGGCCAACTTGGTCTTTGTTGGCTTCTGTTCCTGTAAAACTATTATTGCTTCACCAAAGTTGAGGGGCCTACGTAATGCCGATTCATCCTCTACCAATACATAATCTTCAGGGAGATCTCGGGGGAACTGCTAAGCAAATAAGTTGAATTGTAGCTGCTTGTGCATGTGGGCGTTCAACCACATATTAATGAACCACCAAGGGCCTCCCAAATTGCCGATAGGTTCACCCAGTAAGAGTTTTTCTGTGACTTGATGGAGAAGGTGATAAGCAGAGCTAAGAAGGTATCGGCCAAGAGAGAGACTTACATCGTCAGCCAACATTTCCGCTGTGGGAAGATACATGTTAGTTGGGCCAACTGTTCTGCCACAAAAAATGAATTTTTCTAGCCACATATTCAGAAAAGTGGCGTGCTCTCTCTGACCAACCAAGCCGGTTTTCTCATATTCCCGAATGTATCCTGTCCAGCCACCAATGTTGCGGGTATTCACTCGATACTCTGCTTTTCTATGAAGAACAGTGGCATCATCGGCAGTGGTGATATCTAGGCCGGTAAGCATGTATACATCGGCAAGTGTGGGGGTGACAGGCCCATGTTTAAATAGAAAGGCGTTCATGGTGTCAGACCAAAAATAGGAGGCAACAATCAGCATGTTCTCATTCCTGGCCATATTGGCAATAGATAGCCTGATACATTGATCTAATTTGTGCTCCGCCCAGTACGTTCGCATTTGCCTAGCAAGCCTCAGGTACCAATTTTTCCATCCCTTGGTGGGTTTGGGCCAGGAACGGAAGGTGTCTGACCATAAGTCCAAATCTAAGTTTTCAGCTCTGAAAGAGATCCTATTGGTTTCTGCATTTATAATATCGGTCGGATCTGGATTCCCCATTGGACCTAAGCATTGTACATGCGGTTGTTCTGTGGGAATAATAAGTTTATCGCGCAGCTCCTGTGTTCAGAAGATCAAAAGAAGAAGGGAAGAGGAAAGAAAAATCAAGAATGGGGCGGAAAATAAGGACAGATCAAGAAAGTTGCAGGAAAGGCAAAGAAGGGAACTAACCGAAGGGACGTTGAAGTTGAGCGCCATTACTGGAGATTTGTTGAAAGAGTTGGAGATCACTGTGGAGAATCAAAGGGTGGAGAAGAGAATCGCCGCTGAGAGTTAGGGATGTTGCAGAATGGTGCCGGTTGAGATTGCCGCCGGGTTCGTCGGAGCCGCCGCTGGAGAGAGAATGCTTGAGTTCGTGTGTTGAAAGGCTCCGGTGAAAGGAGTATTTATAGGGCAGCTGGTGCAGGGGTATTTCAGACTTATCCTTCATTACCAACGGGTGAATCGAAGCGCCGGGATAGATATGGTGCCTATGTGCGCGATAATTGAGGAGTTGTACAGGTGATTTTTGACAGGAGGTAATCATAGCTCAGAGAAAATTTCAGCGCATAAGATATTTTATACTCCGAAATTGGGAGGCATGTGTTGACACCGTTTTTTGACACGTGTCAATATGGGCCAAAAAAATGTGCCGATCAGCAAGGGAGTTGTCCTTCTCCGGCATTGCTACTGAATTGCCGATGGATGATTGCCGATAAAGGACATGTTAATCTCGTACATTACTGATGAAGCCAGAGGGCTGTTGCCGATGAGGTCAGAGGGCTGTTGCCGATGGAGAGAGAGAGGCATGATTGCCGATGGAAAGCAGAGCTGAAGGACGTGGAAAGCGGGTCTGAGTCATTATCGATGGGTTGCCGATGGAATCTACAGCAATGAGGAGCGTGCCAATAGAGGTTTCATCGTAGAGCAATGGATGAGGAAACTGGCAATATTTATGCCATTATTTTAATAGTCTATTTTTGAGTCCGACCTTGGTACGAGTCGTTATTTTTTATTCCTTAGAGATAAGACTTGTTTAGGTAATACTTTGTCGTGTCGGTTTAGGACTCATAGTACCAGGGTATAAATATGTACCGAGAGACAATGTAAAAAAACAATCAATCAAATACAACAAACCTATTACTTTTATCTACTTTTCAAGCAATCTACTTTTCGACGACTTCGTCACCAGTACTTTTTCCTTTTCAATGAGTTCTTTCAAGAATCGACGGGCTGCATCAACTTGATCTCCGGCGACCTTGCAGGTTCCGCTTTTACCGAGCAAGATTCAGGCTTTGACGTCCGGGCGTATCGCTGTCGTCTCGTCTGATCTGTTCAACAGTTATCGAATATCGTCTGAGCTTTGACGTCCGGGCGTATCGCTGTCGTCTCGTTCGGGTTTTATTCAAATCTATCATCCTTGTCGATTAGCAGGTCAAATCGACTGGCACGCCTTGATATCGAACTAGGGTATTAGCCCGGTGTGTTTGCAGATCTAACGCCTTTTTGCATCAACAGGTAGCATTTTAATGTAACAATTAAGACTTAACTTATTGCAACCTATTCTCTAATCAACTTGGTTGAAACACCCAACCCTTTATTGAGGTTCAAGTAGCAATTAATATGTCATTTAGCACATGGATATAAACATATGTCATTAAACCTCATTAAACATGAGATAGACATCTCAAGGGAACACAGGATAGCCATCCCGATAAAACCCGAGGAAGCAACCTCACACCATCACCACGATTTAACAGCATAAACCATTTGGCTAAATCATGCGAGGATCTGGGCCGCTCGTGACCGTGAGCACGGACGATATACCAATTTTAACTCTGCGCAGAGGTGTACACTTTCACTCCAAGAAGCGATTCCCATTTGCCCAGGGTCATGACTCCCCAAAACACTTCCAAGGTGAGTGGGCAGGGTTTCACTACAAGGCTATTCACAGGTCATAGGCAATGACAACTTGCTAGCCTTGAGTCCAAGCGTATGGGCGACTTCACCGTGAGGCCACCCCCAACACGGATCCCTAGCCCCTCCCATACTACAACTTATAAACAAACCCCAGCGACCACAGCTCTAGCCACCCGTCGGTAAGCTGTCCAACCTGCCTATGAGGGTCCTGCTAATAAACCAAGCCAGAGCCCATTAGCATGGAGTTGTACGGAAGTCCCAGGTTACCGCTCCATGATAGGGTCCACAAGGGGAGGAGATACGGATACCCTCGTCAACACGAGTCCCACTAGCATCCGTTTCCCCCGTCATCACTGCCAACCAATGATGCGGAATAGCATCAACTTCTTCAATGGCCGAAGCCAAGAGCCCATGGCTCCAACATCTTTATTAAGAAGCAAGTTTTATCTTCATTAGCAGGTGAAAGATGAGGTAGAGCACTAGCAACCTAGTAACCTATCAACTATAAGCCCCATAGGTGATATATGGATAGAGTGGCTAGTCATTCCTATGGTTTGCCAATTTAAGACACATGCAATGAATTAATTAAATGTGAATAGGCGCAATATGATCAAAGGTGCCTGCACTTGCCTTAAATCCAAAGTCTAGCTGCTCGGTAGACTTTACTTGTTCTATCTTCTAGTCCCCAACTCCAGCTGCCCTTGTTGGTCCTCAGCTCCCGATCTTCAGCACTCACGAACTGCTCTTCGTCTATTCGCAGCAAACAAGCAACACAAACAAACAAAACTAAGAACAGACATCATACAAAAGAAACACTAAAGAAAGAGTGGCCTACATGGTAGAGCTCATCACTACGATTGCAAGAGTGTAAGAATGACCAACAAAGGAGCTATCGTTATGGTGGCACAACTAACAAGGTTGATCTAGACTATTCGCATGTTGGGAAAAGGCGTGGATAGATCATTATTCTAACCCACAAATAAGTCACATTTTGAAAGGCCTAGAACATGTTAAATATCACTATGATCACGTAGCTTGTGTTGATACGATTTCAAAAAGTATAAGTTTGCTAAAAACGGAGTTAAAACGGTGAAACGGCGGAGATTATATGATCAGTGGCAAAACAGTAAATAAATCGCTTGGTGGCAAAGTCGTATATACCTCGGGGAAGGGGCCTCGGCCCTTGCCTGCTGGAGGGCCGGCGGCGGCCGGCTGCGGCCTGCTAAGGCCGGCAGCGGCGGCCAGCTGCGGCCTGGTGCGGCCGGCGGCGACCAGCTGCGGCGTGCAGGGGAGGGAGGACCACGGCCCTCGGCCAGGACTCGGCCGGCCGGCAAGGGCCGAATATGGCCGACAACGGCTGGCTGTGGCCGGCGGCGGCTGACTGTGGCCGGCTGTGGCTGGCTGTGTCTGGCGACGCGTGGCTAGGGTTTGCCAAGGGGCTACGGCTGGCCCTGTTTATAGCCGGCGTTGAACCGGTTAGGCTGAAGCCGTTGGACTTGGCCCGGTGGGCCTGCTGCGGCTCGCTGTGGCCGGCCAGGGTTGGCCAGGGCCGGCTGGATGTGACTGGGCTTGGCCAGGGATGGCCAGAGAGGGCCCAAGGTGGCCGAACGAGGCTATAGCTGCTTGTGGCCGCTGTGGCCAAGCTAGTGCTGGCTATGGCGGGCCGAAGTTGATCGTGGCCGGCTGAGAGTGGCCACAAGTGGCTGTTGCTAGGCGTGGTTGGCCAGATGAGGCTGTGTGAGGCCATGGGTGGCCCAAGCTAGGTAGGAGCTGTCCAAAGGAAGTTAGGATGTCTTAGAGGATGGCAAAAGTGTTACTAGATTGGAATGCTGCTGATGGCCAAGTTTGGCCGCTGGTGGCCGGCTGCTGCTACTGCTGGCCTGGCCGGGGTGGCCATGGCTGGCTGGAGCTAGCCATGACTGGCTAGTTGAGGCTAGGAGATGCCAGAGCAAGCTAGGTTAGGCCAGGTTAGGCTGGGGTATAGAGGAATGGTGTCTGGTTGACTCGAGCTAGGTAGGAGATGGTGTCTAGCTAGAGCGATGGCCAACACTATAGAGGAAAAAGAAAACTCTCTCTCTCTAAGCAAGAGAAAGGATTTTTCTGAAAACGTTTTCCCAAAACCTCCTTGAGGCAAACTTGGATTTCCGAAGCTTTATTTTCAAATTCGAAAAAAAACCTAGATGTGACTTGCTCGACGTTTAGAAATTCTTTTTCACACCAGCAAAACCAAGCAAAGCACCAAGCACAAACCCATCTTTATTAACTTCGTAAAAGTTTTATAAAATCACTCTTTTTATTATTTTATAATGATAACAAAAGAAATTAATAAATCCTTTAATTTATTTAGTGTTTTTGGTTCACAACCCAAAATAGAAATTTTGGGGTGTGACAGTCGAGGAGGTCGGCCACGGCACCACTGCTCCTGGCGGCCTGCCACCGGCCTGGAGGCGCGTGGCACCTCGGCCGGGCGCACGTGGTCGCCCCACCGACCGCCGGCGGCGGTCGACGGCCGCTCCCGCTCCCCCTTCCTCCCGTTCTTCTCCGGCGACGACAGTGGCGCCCTGGGGTTCGGGGCTAGCGGCGGCGGTCCGGCTCACCCGTCGCGGTGGGCGGCAGGACGGCAAGCCCGGCCACACCTTGGCTCATCCTCGACAGGGGAGGACCCTAGAGCGCGCGCGGCCTACCTCCGACGCTCACCGAGCCCTGGCTGTGTGGTCGGGTGACCCCGGCTAGGGTTCCAGCGGCGGCTCCATCCGTCGACTGCCTCCGATGCGCTCTGTGACTGCCGCACCCCTGGCCTCAAGGCGGTGCGCCTCGGCCAGGGTCGTTGCGGTGGGGATGCCTCCACCCACAACTCTAGCGCATCAGGACAATCCATGGTGGCGGGGCGGGCCTCGTGTGCACCTGTTCCCTCCCACCTTGTCGTGCAGCGGCGGCCATGGTTCGAGGCTGAGGGAGGGCGGCCACCGGTGGCAGTTTTGGCCAACCTCTTCTTCGGGGTGGGTGGCAGGATGGCCGGTCAGCTCCTCCTCGGTCTCCCCGCGCCCTTGACCAGGGCCTGTGCTCCCCGCTATCGTGCCATGGCCCCCCACCCCCTCCCTGCGGTGGGCATTGGGCCTCGGCCACTCTGGCGGCGCCCTCCCGCCAGTGCTCAGGGTGAGCGCTACGGCGGTGACCAGAGGCCGACCTGCCGCACCCTCCCGTTCCTGCGGTGAGCGGTGGGCCTCGGCCAATCTGGCGGTACCCACGCGCCAGCGCTTCTCCTCCACCACGGCCATTTCGGTTTTGGCACTGGAGACGGACACCACGAAGACATCCAACGGCGTCATTGGCGGTAATAGCGATCCGGAGCAGCACGAGTGAAAACCATGTCCTCGGGCCGAGGGCCTAGGACTGATGACGGTGGCGAGCGAACGTCATCCCCTTCTTGAAGGCACCGTCTCCGCTGCTCCTCAGACGCTGCTGTTGGAGCAAGTCGGGAACGAAAGATCCCCTGGGTGCTGTATCAACGAAGTTGGGGTACGCGAGCATCATCTCCTTCCTGAAGGCTCCGTTGACGCGCCCACGATGCTCCTTCGACGCCGAGTCCTGCCCCTGCCAGCCCTCTTGGGCATTTGTGTTGTTAGGCTTGGTGGATGATCGTTTCTCTTCTTCTGTTTGTTGTGATTTGTCGTGTATGTTCTAACCACTGTCTTTGTGGTTTGTGTCGTGTTGTGTTCGTTGTATTTGCCGTGCTTTCGGCCACCTTCTCTTAATGAAAATGACACGTGAAGTCGTGTTTGAGAAAAAAAAAGATTTTAGACTCTTGGCATTCAGATTACACTAATATACACTAGCCACTTATCACCAATCTGAAAATAATAAAAGGACATGGCATTTTAAATTCTAATACAGCTGGGTCTTGGGCTTCTGTTCTTAATAATTGCACCAACATTTCTTCAGTTGTGTTTTGCTGCCAAAACAGTGACCACAAACTTACAGAGTAAATGTAGTTGCAAATTTTCAGGGATCTTTACTCTGCTCTTTATCCAATCCCATCCTTTCGAAGGTTAGCATGGTTTATAAGATGAAATCCAAGAGGGAGTCGCTAGAGACAAGGCAAAATTTACCTACCTAGTATCATTTCATCTCACATATTAACTCAATGGTAAATTTCGATGAGAAGCAGACAACATCATACAGAAATAGTGACATCAGAATTGTTGGGAGGGATCGAGACTTGGAACATCTTATGTACATGTTAATGCAGATAAATGTGAAAGAACTTACTATTATTTCCATAGTTGGGCCAGTGGGCCTTGGGAAGACAACCCTTGCACAACTTATTTTCAATGATGCAAGAGCAGAGACATTCAGATTCAGGATATGGGTTCATGTCTCCATGGGCAATGTCAGCCTTCAAAAAATTGGGAGAGATATAGTTTTGCAAACTACAGAAAAGATTGAGGGAAACATGCAGATGCAGTCAATCAAAAATGCTGTTCAAGACATACTTAATAGGTATAGCTGCTTAATAGTGTTGGATAGCTTGTGGGGCAAAGATGAACAAGTGAATGAGCTGAAGCAGATGTTACTTACAGGTAGAAAGACTGAAAGCAAGATCATAGTGACCACTCACAGCAGTAAAGTAGCCGAGCTGATATCCACTGTGCCACCATACAAACTGTCTTTGTTGTCAGAAGATGATTGTTCAACGGTATTCTCTCAAAGGGCAATCGCAGGCCACAGTGACCCACTTTTCAAGGAATACGGAGAAGAAATTGTTAGGAGATGTGAAGGCATACCCTTGGTAGCCAACTTTCTTGGATCTGTGGTGAATGCTCAAAGACAGAGGCGTGAGATATGGAAAGCTGCAAAGGATAAAGACATGTGGAAGATAGAGGAAGACTATCCTGAAAACAAAATTGTGCCAATATTTCCATCTTTCAAGTTAATATACTACAGTATGCCCCATGAGCTAAGGTTATGCTTTGTCTATTGTTCAATCTTTCCTAAAGGATATATCATTGATAAGAAAAAACTTATTCAGCAATGGATGGCACTTGACATGATTGAAACCAAACATGGAACCTTGCCGCTTGATGTTACTGCTGAGAAATACATTGATGAACTTAAAGATATTTATTTCCTTCAAATTCTAGAGATGCATCAGGTAAGTTCTACAGTTTTCACTTCAAATATTTCTTGTTTTTTCTTACAAGAACTATAGTAACATCCATCTTGTTAGACAGCTGCATATAGGCGCATGAGCTATTGGCCCATTATGGTTAATTATAGATTTATTGATATTGTATTAGGCAAGGGAGATCCCACGGTGGTCATGATCCTATAAACCAGCCAGGTCCTCCTTGCCTATATATGTGACCTGCCTATTGGCCCTTAATCAATTTATCGATTTCCTTTGCCTTCACATCTCAATAAACTTCAGTAAATACATTTCCATGAAAGAAGGTTCACATAATAATGTCCTTTATTTATATTTATATAATGGATACGGAAACTGTAGTATTAATAACAGTAGCTACCATTGCACAGTATATCACATACACCTTCTTCAATAGTTTGCATAACCTGAATGATATCAATACATTTGGAAATAAGCTCTTATTATGAACTGTGCATTGTTCTCTTTTGAGGAAGCCTGTTTCTCGTATCCTTTTATTCTCCCCTACGATCAACCAAAATGTTCTTGCACCATAGAAATTTATGTGGTCTAGTGGAGTATAAGCTAGCTAATTGACCCCGTTTCCCTTTACAGATTGATGCAGAAATATCCAATACTTCTGATGAAAAGCTCTACATGAATAATTTGGCACACGATCTTGCTAGGTCAGTTGCTGGTGAAGATATCCTTGTGATCTTAGATGCTGAAAATGGACGCTGCAATAGAAATTATGATTACCGTTATGCACAAGTGTCGGCTTCTAGCTTACAATCAATAGATAGCAAGGCTTGGCCTTCCAAGGCAAGGTCACTAATTTTCAATACAAGTGGTGCAGAATTGCAGCATGTCAGTGAAGTTCTTTCAGTGAACAAATATTTGCGTGTTTTGGATATCAGTGGGTGTTCTGTGAAGGAGATGCCGGATCCAGTTTTTCAGCTGAAACAACTGAGATATCTTGATGCTTCAACATTATCCATTGCAGATCTGCCTCCCCAAATTAGTGGCTTTCATAAGCTACAAACACTGGATCTGTCAGATACTGAAGTAACTGAGCTACCAGCCTTCATTGCCAACTTAAAGAGTCTGAATTATTTGAATCTCCATGGTTGCAAGAAACTTCAGAAATTGAATAACCTAGATTTGCTGCATGAGCTACATTACCTGAACTTGTCATGCTGCCCTGAAGTTGGAAGTTTTCCTCCATCTTTGGAAAATCTCAGAAAACTTCGCTTTTTGAACCTTTCAAAGTGTTCTAAGCTTCCTACATTACCTGATGAATTATTGCAATCATTCTCTAGTTTTTCTTCCATTGTGGATTTAAACTTAAGTGGGTTTCAGTTCCAAATTCTTCCTGACTTTTTCGGAAACATTTGTTCACTTCAGTTTTTGAGTCTGTCAAAATGCTCAAAACTTGAGCTACTCCCCCAATCATTTGGTAAGCTTGCATATTTGAAAGGTCTGAACCTTTCATTTTGTTCTGATCTTAAACTCCAGGATTCCTTTGAATACCTTACTTCTCTTCAGTTTCTAAATCTCTCACACTGCCCTAGTGTAGAATATCTGCCATCTTCTTTTGACAGACTTAGTAATTTGGAGTATCTTAATTTATCACAATGTGTTGGACTCAAAGCATTACCTAAGTCACTTTCAAACCACAAAAGTCTCCGAATTGAGGTTTTGGGGTGCCAGGATTGCATAGTGCAGTCATGTTCTCTAAGCTCCCAATCCCATACACGCTCGCAGCAAGTCAAGGAAGTTGGATCAAGTAGTTCTATCCATACCATTCTAAAGGAGCCTGCAAACAGAGACGTGGCAGTAGGAATAAGTTTTTCAGACAATGATGAAGTTAGTTATCCACGAAATAAGCTGAAGCAGAAATCGGCATCCTCTTATCATATGGATGGACATCAAAGTGAAGAGCCTAATTCCATTAATAAGGTAAACGTGCAGTACATATCCTATGTTTATTTCTACAAAATTGTCATAGCACAAAAGTAACTGTTTCCAAAGTTCTTATTCCTTTTTGTAGCCAAACTCAACTAGAGAGACAGTACAAATAAGAGAATACAAATTGTTTTAATTTTTTTTCTCAAGGGTCTAAGAGACCCAACTCACACACCCCACACCCTAGTCACGAAGATACAAACTCGCCACACATATAACAGAAACGACCAAAATCAAGATTTTGCGTAGAGCAAAGTTCATGTACTACTCGATGGTCCAAAAACAAATGTCCCATAACCTGTGAGGCAAATGCAAACTTTTGAAACCTTTGCTACTATATCTACTTAGCTTCATCACATGAACATGACAACAATGTATTCTTCATCAAAAGTTCTTACTTAAGTTTACTACCATGGTAGAAGAATGTAAATGTTCGAGCATGTACGATTGAAGCCTGTATAAATGTCCAAACAAGTGAATTGGATCATAGCTAGCAGTTAACTTCATTTGTTATGTTTACTTGGGACGTTTGATAGGTTTGCAGACGGAAGAGGAATGCCACGAACCTCAGGTGTTAGCAGGCGATGGCCAGATTGATGAACATAAAGCATCCTCATCACACATGGCTGCACATCTGCATGAAGCAACCACTACCAAACGAAGGAATGATAACCATATTACTCGCCACAGTGGAAAATATCACTTCAGTGTGCGGTGCAATGGATCGAACCAAGGGATTGTGTGATACAGCAAGCCAGCTGAAGATATTTGTAATGACTTACTGCTTTTGACAGATTATTAAGTTGCCTTCGGGTGGAGCATTCTCTGGTTCTACTTGGTTGTTGCTTCATGTCTTGGAGAGGAGCTTTCTTGGTACTACTGCAGAGGATACTTTGACGGCTGCTAAATATGCATAAACCTTTATATTATATTGTTTTTGTCCCGATTGAGATGCAGACAGCCAAACAATTATATACTTTGACGGCTACTTTTACATCGAAATTAAGCACATTGATGACTTGATTTTGTCATATTATTATACCCTGGGCTCCTTGTTATGTTTTCTTTAGTTCAATTATATGAGTTGCATATGCGTTCCACAGCCAATTTCTTCTTTTAATATAAATCGGCAGCCCTTTAGAAAAAACAGTAGCCAAAAGGTTTAAAAAAAACAGTAGTCACATGACAGTATACTGAAGCTATCAGCTCATGGAGAGTGTCTGGTTGATGTGGCTAACAAACCAAATGCTGAGTTGGTCCCTTTCAAGATTCCAATGGCGACAAAGGATGGGGAAGAGGCACTCTTCGATGGAATGCATTATACAGATGTCATATGGGATGAGGAGCCACATCATGGTTTTGATTCACATGGCCTATTGCAGCAGCATGCTGAAGGAATGGATGACCAGATGCAGGGCAAGCCGGAGGGTTTACTGCAGAAATTAGCTCAAAGTGGAGATTGCTGTGATGAGACGAAATATATGGATGATGAGGTCAACCAGGACAGAAGCACTCCTTTTCTCTTGGGCAATTGTACGGATCATGCGGATGAGATGCCAACCGATCCGTCCAGCCTTGGCATGAATGAGGACTTGCCATCTGTACCTGAGACATATGGCTCATTATTGCAGCAAGTGGCCTATGACAGGAAGCACTTTGATTATGAAATGCGAAAGTCTATTGCTGAGATTGTCATGGAAGATGTGCTCTTTGATGTTGGCAGTTCTCTTCTCAGTGTTGATTCATGCATGCAGGTCAGTGATCAAGTTTGCATGTCTGAATTATTCATTGATTCTTATCGGATGGAGCTGACGTGCAAGAAAGCATACATTTCTACAAGCCAATGGGATCCTGTAATTTTGGATTATGTCACTATGAGATTGACCTCTAGGAGGGAATTTCTTGCTGGAATTCTTGTACGTGAGTTGACGCCTCATGAGCTATATGCTAAAGATATTTCATTGAAGAGAACAATCTACATGGGTTTTATTGCTTTCTGTAATCCTGTCAATCAAATTATGATTCATGGAGAGAACAGTCCAAGTGGTTTTAGTCCATGCAGCCATGTCACTCTATTGTCATTGGAGGACATTCCAGCTTGGAAGTATGATGGTTTTAATCCAAAAGGGAATGAGCAGCTTAAGCAACTAGCATACGATGGACAGTATATAGAAGATGCAATCTGTAACAACCCTAGAAATCCGATCACCAAAAATACGGGCTTTCAAAAAATTTTCTAAAGATTACCAGTGTATGGTGGATGTCATGTAGGCAACCACCCAATAGTTACACAAGTAGCGCCTAATGTTAGCATGAGCATTGCATTTAATTACCAGAGAATGTTTTGCCTCTTATCGATTTTATGTAATGTCTAATAAAATCGGGTAACCTCATCATCACATGTACATATACATGCCCACTAACCGCGGAAATGGGTCCAACATACCTATATGACCCTAGTGGACCTATTATGATGTTGGTGCTATAGTCATTGACATGCATATACTAACTATTCATGGCTTGGCTTGGGATTAAATAGAAAAAGAAATGGAAAAGGAATTAGAAAAAGAAAAAGCCAAAGTGGCCCAAACAGCCCAGCAGCGGCCCAGCCAGCTCGCGCCGCGGCCCGACCAGCCCGCCGCCGCTCGCGCACGCCGACCTGCCTGCCCGCGTCCGCGGCCCAGCTCGGCCTGCCTCCACACGCTGCCACGCCCCGCCGTGCATTGTTTGCCCGGCCTGCGTCGCGGCCCAGCAAGGCGGCCCGCCGCAGCGCCGCGCGCCCTCACCGACCGCCCGCTCGCGCGAGTGCCACGGCCCAGCAAGGCCGCCGCTCGCTCACGCGCACCGCGTCGGCCGCCGGCCCAACAAGGCGGCCCAGCAAGGACGCTGCCGTCGCCCGCGCCGCGCCTTCCCCTTTCTCTCTCACTGACACACGGACCCCGCCTGTCAGCCCCGACCTCCCACCAAATATGGCCATCGGCCTGTCTTGTCCAACGCGCCAGAAATGGCCATGGCTCCGCCCCGCCGTTCATCTGTGCCTAGGCCGTGCCGCAGCATCCTGGCCACTCGCTCGCTGCACCGCGCTCGGGGCTTGCCCTAACCCTAGCACGCACGCGCCCCGACCGCCCGATAGGCATCTTACGCTGCCATCCGTCCATGGCCGGTGCCATGGCTATAAAGGGACGTCGCCAGCGCCTCTAGGGTTTCCCATGACCCGGCCGCTGCACTGGTAAGGCCCCTGCCGTTCCTGCCTGTCTAGCCAAAGGAGAGGGTGACCGAGAAGGGAAGAGGGGAGAGTTGGCCGTGGCCGCGACGCCGTCCGCCGGAGCTGCTCGCACCTCGCCACCGCGATGCTACTTCGAGCTCCTCTGAACCATCGTGAGCTCCTCCGAACCATCGGCCATCGTGAGCACATCGAGCTCCTCCGAACCACCGTGATGCTACTGCACGGCTTCGCCTTCATCGAGCCGATCCACGAGCCGATCCATGGCCGCCACCAGTACATCGTCGACGTTTCCGCTCTCCTTACCACCGTTTCCTTCATTAGCTCCGCGCCTGACTTCGCCGTACTCTAGAACACATTCGTGGCAACCTCTTGGAGCTGGCACGGGCCACAGTTGGAGCCACGCACTTTTGCAGCTCCGGCCTCCTCGGACTCTGGCCGTCGGAGCGTACGCCGTGGCCGCCGAGCCACGCACGCCCCCGCCGTGCCTCGATTAGCCCTGGTAGCTAGCTCATGGAGATCCTAGCTTCACTGGCCAATGCCAATCGGAAGACAAGAAGGAAGACAAGAAAGAAGATGGAGGCCAATGCCAGGTTTCACTGGCAAATTAGACCTCGCCGTCGCCGCCAGCCGCCGCCGTGCCTTGCTGCCTGCCACCGGCCTGGGAGCCAGTTTTTTTTCCAAATTAAAGCACCCAGCTTGTTCGCAATAGCGTCGCGAGTCCAGTGCGCTGGTCCAAGCCGTCTCCCGCGCGTTCCACCACCTTGCTGCCGTGCCCGCGCCGCTCGGCGCCGCCGCTGCACGTGCGCCGGCGAGCAGGAGCCCCCGCGGGCCTGCTTTGGCCCGCAGCCACGCCAGCCTAGCCTACACAGAGCTGCCGCCGCTGCCTTAGCCACTCGAGTCGGTCAGAAGCGCAGCGCCGCCCGTCGTCGGCCAGGCGGCGTCGTGCCCCGTGTGCAGAGAAGAAGGGGAAATTTTCCCCTGCCCCGTGTGCACCGCGTCTTCCACGCAGGACCCAGCTGGACCAACCACGCAACGCCACCTAGCCCCTCTGTCTGTGGTCCATGGCAGACCAAGTCTACGGAGCCAGCACTCGTGGACCGAGCCCAGTAAGAACCCAGGCGGGCCATGTGGACGAACCACGAACAGACACGTGTCCGGGCCGGCCGGCCCAACCCGGCCCAGATCCAGCCCTGCCCAGGCCCACCGAGGCCCGGTCGAGGCCCGGTCGGCGGTGACCGTTGACCGGTCAATGTTGACCGTTGACCTGGCCCCACCTGTCAGCGACCAGAGCTGTGGGCCCCACCTGTGAGCCACTGACTGAGTCCCCGTCAGTGCTGACGTCAGCATGACGTCATCTAGCCACCAGACCGCGCGTCAGTGCTGACGTCAGCATGACGTCAGCATAGCTACAGCTCTGCTGTGCCCGCACGCCATGTGGCCCAATCAGAAGCCGCCACGTGTTGCGCCCAGCTTAATCTGCCCTTTTTCTTTTTCAGAAAATAGAATAAACTTTGGAAATTCATAACTTCTTCATACGATCTCCGAAAAATATGAACCAAGCGTCCAAATTTTCATAAAAATGAGCTCTACGTGATAGGCTTATGTATGAGTGTATTTGGAGTTATTAAATTTTATTGCTTCTTTGTGTTGACTCTATAGGAGCCGCTAACGCGGCTATTATGTCTCGTTTCAGAGGAGGATCAGCTTGAGGAGGACGACTACGAGTACGAGGAGGAGCTCGGTGACGACTTCACAGGTGCCACACCCCACACAATCTCGTAGATCCTATTACACAATGCAAAATATCTAGCTTGCTAGTGCTTTAATTATGAATATCACCTGATGATAGGTTGCATGGTAGAACTGCTTGATGAGCCTTTACCTTGTCACAATCCTACTCCTGCACACCTGCTGATAGGCTAGACGCTTGCTTATTTACTTATGATGCTTTACTTCTACTACGCTTATATCTGTGTGATATGATGTGTGGTGGAGAGTAGGGTTATATGGTTAAGGCACGTGGTGCCACTTTACTCGGGGACAGTGCTGCGTGCGTCTTGGGTGTGTGGTGAGGGTTGAGTCGATCAGACAGGATTCTATGACGAGCCATGTGGGCGATTCTTGCCGGGGAATGTGTTCTGGGCATTCCCGTGTGAGGTGCTTGTGGCAGGCACATTGTGAGGTATAAGGAGATCCCAGGGGTGAGAACCTTCGTGGAGCGAAGCCCCGGGTAGGAGGTGCTGTTGTAGCATGGAATGTTGTAGTCCATAAGGGAAGATAATCCTGTCTGATCTCCCTAGGACCTGATATCTCTTGAGGACCGAAACCTTGGGACTTACGTGCTCACCACTCCCTCTTGTATGGGCGGGAGATGGATGCCTGACTAGCTAGGACGGTGCCACTACTACTAGGTTGATAGCAGATAGTGTCGGGAGGTACGGGCGTGGAGACCCACACCCTCCTTAGACAGCATAGTGACCACGGGGGCCTGGTACTATGTCTCACAGTCTTAGTGTGCCGGTGGTACCTATCCGGGATGTCCCAGTACTGAGTGGTAGGGTGGCATCGCACCGGTTAGAAAGCAGCCAGAATCGGCTTAAGCGGGGCACCGCTGATGAAAGTGATCTTGTGGTTACGGGAGTACATGGTCTACAAAGTTTATGAATCTATATATATAGTCCACGAGTCACTGGTATGACTCTTTTCTAAGACCCACGCTTCTCGGGAGTAGTGAGAGGAGTCCTTCTATTTCTCCCCCTGGTGTTACCCTTCCGGCTGTGAGCCACTGAGACAGGCTCTGAGAGGGAGTTGGACCTGTCGACTAAGTGCGAGAGGGTGAGATGTGTGTGATGGGAAGGAATGGGTTCGGACATATGGATGAGATGGGTTAAAACTTGATGAACTACAATATATAATATTGGTCACTACTTGCATAGAAAACCACAGCCATATATTAGGTCGCTTGATTATATCCTTTGCATCCCACCAAATACTTCATAGCGAAAGCAAAGCATAGGGTGGGAGATGTGGCCAGTACAAACCGTACTGAAAATTATTTTGCAGGTGAGCCCGACTACGATTATGACGAAGAGGAGGAGTAGACGTCTCGTTCCTACGCTCAGGCTTCTTTTGGAGATTTATTGTACTTCCGCATTTCGCAGCGGCCCCAGGAGCTTCCGCTACTCTGATGACCCCACCAATGTGGCGATGAACTATTTATGTAATCCCTTCTATTTGTACTCTTTTATTCGATGTATGGATTTCTGTAATTGACTATCGCTAGATGATGTGATGGTTTGAGCTTCAAACTACCATATTGTTCTCCATTCTGTGTATTTTCCCTTCGTGGAAAATTGAGGATGTTTCAGTTGGTACCAGAGCCATGCTTGACCCTAGGACGTGACCCATAGGAGTGGACGATAGAATTAGGAGAATCTTGAAATCTCTCGGTTATACACCGACCACTGCATACGCTTTTATGCATGGCTTACCTCTCTCTGCAACCTTTCTAACTCCATTCTCGTGTCAACCTGCAGATGGACCCCAACTTGCCGCTTGGTCCATTACCACTGATGGATGTCGTTGAGTTCAAACTCGATGGGACGGAGCATGGAGGCTATGCTCATGTACTTCGCGAGGTTCTCACCGAGCTGGGTGTTCCCGTGGAGAACGTTGAGTACCTTTGCCGCGGCAAGCCTGACCCTGGAGATGGCATCGAGGGTTACAAGGCAGTCCACATCAACATGCCTGCAAGCATGAACCTGCCTGAAGTTACCACCTTCACTGACTTTGCCTTCGACAACAACACCGGCATGTGTGTTCAGACCATTTTGCGCCAGGCACTTCGCACTGTGTTGCGCAATGGAGCTGACTATCTGAAGGAAAGTCGCTTTCATCTGCTTCCTCGTGCCCTCGATGTTCAGCAGGGTACTTGGGAGGAGATTGCCTACGCCGAGCAGAATACCAGAGTTGACCGCAACCCCTGCCACCGCACCTCTATGATGTACATGCAGTGGCAGGAAATGTACATTGCTGAGTTGGAGCGGAAGGGATGCCGTGATCGTTGCTACCTGATAGAAGTTGATGAGAGGATCCGCAAGTTGGAAGATAAGGAGGCAGCATGGAAGCAAAAGATTGCGGACCTAGAGCGTGAGATAGCATGCAAAGAGCACACTCACCAGGATCAGATCACTAGTCTGATGAACGAGATGGATAAGCTTCAAATCCACAACAGTCATCTCAACAAGAATATCTGGGAGCTTGAGACCACTATGGCTGAGAAGAACGAAGACATTGCAAAGAGATTTAGGAAAAGAGTCAAGATGCTACCTACAGGGACAAACTCCATGAGCATTGCAAGGCTCAACGTGAGAAGCTGCTGCAGGAGTACACTCTTGCTAGCTACAACTAGGGACACCTGATCAACTACGTTCAGAAGACAGCATACCTCATGGATAAGCTCAAACGCACTATGGAAGCTTGGAAGAAGTCAGATCACAAGAGAGTCAGAGAGTACGAGGAGCTGTAGGATGAGCTTCCCTTACGTGCCTGTAAGAGGGTCAGAGTTGAGACATTCGAGCTAGGGCAATCTCACCTCAACTTGAGTGGATGTCCCACCACTGGACTTAGTGGACAGGCAGTGTCCACCCCTCAGCTCGAGGAGGCCCGTCGTTACGTCTCTCGCCTTCAGATGACTAACGAGCAGATCCAGGCTTCTGGCATTGGTATACCTTCCGTAGCTTATAGTTTGGACCAGCCTTTAGAGATGGTTTAGAGTAGTATCAGATCGAGAGATGATGGGCCCTGTATGGCCAAGTGACCAGACTCACCATGATGCTGAGTAGTTGTCCACCTCTTTTGCTAGAACTACCTGCGTGTAGTACATTTCTCGCGAGTCTCCTAGCATAGCTGCTAGAGACATCGCCATGTACCCAACTGATGTAATGAGTGGTTTGGTTTTTATCGCGTTTTTTGGATCTTCATGCTTCTTTGTATGAGTGTTGGATAAATTAAAAATGTATTAAAATTATTTCAAATTATTACATCATTCATATCAAAGTTATATTATGCACGCATATGCCCTAATCTGAGGTTTATGTTAAGCAGGATGTCCACTCGTCGTGCTAGCCGCCTGAGCAACCGCTCCCCCTCACATGCGCCCGCCAGGGGCCGTGGACGCGGTCGTGGTCGGGGTCGTGGCCGCGTTGGTCACATACCCATTGACCTTGAGGAACCACCCCGCGCTGCCACCCCACGGCCTACACACCCACCGCCACCGCCGGTTGTTGAGCCGGAACCAGCTGCCGGAGGCACGGCTGGAGGACAGCCGCAGCCTGCTGCTGAGCCCGAGCCCGAGCTTGCCGCAGGAGGAGATGCAGCTCCACCACCACCTCCTGTGCCACTCTTGGCAGATGTGATGGCCCAGCAGACCGAGCTTCTTTGAGTCTTAGCTGAGAACGTGCTGCACCCCCAGCACCGGGAGCCCCACGATGATTTCTATAAGAAACTGGAGTTCTTTCTCAAGCTGAGGCCCCCGACGTTCGATGGCACCAGCATCGACCCTATCGCTGCTGATGACTGGCTTAAGGAGATTGAGAAGAAGCTGGACTTAACCACTTGCACTGACGAAGAGTGTGTTGGCTTGGCAGCTCACCAGCTTGTGGGTGCTGGGCGATCTTGGTGGGACAGCCTCTGCGAAACCCACCGGGACCCCGCCAACATCTCCTGGGATGAGTTTGTGGATGAGTTCCGCGCATTCTTCATCCGTGAAGGCGCGCTGGAGAAGAAGGAGAATGAGTTCCGCAGCATCTCCATGGGAGCTGACAAAGTGCATGAGTACACCACCCGCTTCACTAACCTGCTGCGCTATGCACCTGTCTCAGTGGTGAACTCTGAGAAGGAGAAGATGTACTACTACCGCAAGGGCTTGTCTAGCCGTATCAGGCTCTCCCTCTTAGGCACCAAGAGCCACACCCTACGTGACTTGATTGACAGGTGCATGGAGATTGAGAAGGACTGCGACGAGGTTTTCGCGGAGAAGGAGGCGCTTGGCAAGAACAAGAAGCGCCATACTGAGGGCACCTCCCGCGCACCTGCCCCATGGAGGTTGCGTGGTGAGACATCTCAGCCTCCCCGCTCTCGCTTCGCCCAGGGAGCTGTTCACGGTTCGAGCCGGGGCGGTGGTACCCACACCAGCAACTACCCCCGCCCTGCTCAGGAGCGCCAAGTGTATGCTTGTGCTGCACCAGGAGGTAGCACGTGGAGGTCCGCCGCGCCAACCCCCACAGGCGACGCGACCTACACTTGCTTTGCTTGTGGCCAGCCAGGTCACAAGGTAGCCGAGTGCCCGAACAAGGCTGCGCCTGCTACACCAGCGCCCGCCAGGCAGAACCAGGGCACCCCGTACAAGCAGGTGCCATCTGGAGCACCCCGTGGCTGCCTCACCCACATCTTAGCAGAGGCTGCCTAGAATGCCCCCGACGTGGTGTACGGTATGTTTTTAGTGCATGGAGTTAAGGCATCTGTGCTGTTTGATTTAGGTGCTACATGTTCATATATATCCTCCAAGTTTGCATGAGAGCACCATATACCTGTCACCCCACAAAAGGAAGCCTTATACACCAGTTCACCTTTGGGCAACATTTGTTGTACCAAAAGTTGTAAGGGAGTGAGTATCACGATCGAGGGTCTTACCTTCCTTGCTGATCTTACCTTGCTGCCCTTCGAAGGCCTAGACGTCATTCTAGGGATGGATTGGTTAACCCAAAATAAGGGAGTGATATCTTGCTCACCTAGATTTGTGGATATAACCCATCCAAGTGGTCGCCGGATCAGATGTGAGACGAACAAAGGGACAGATGTTTCCATGCTGTGTGCCCTTGAAGAGAAGTCACTTGAGGAAGTGCTGGTAGTTTGGGAATATCCTGATGTCTTTCCTGAAGAGCTCCTAGGAATGCCACCGAACAGGGATGTTGAATTCGTGATCAACCTGTTGCCTGGTACGAGTCCGATTTCCAAGCGACCCTACCGTATGGCAGTTGACGAGCTTAAGAGCTTAAGAAACAGCTTGAGGAGCTATCCGAGAAAGGGTTCTTAGGCCCAGTGCCTGGGGATCTCCTGTTCTGTTTGTTAAGACGAAGGATGGAAGGCAGAGGATGTGCGTTGATTACCACAACCTGAATGCTGTAACTATAAAGAATAAGTACCCTCTGCCGAGGATAGATGACCTGCTTGATCAGCTTCGTAATGCCAAGTACTTCTCCAAGATCGACCTCAGAATAGGCTACCATCAGATGAAGATCAAAGAGGAGGACATTCTGAAGATAGCATTTGTCACCAGATATGGGCAGTATGAGTACACCGTCGTGTCCTTCGGTCTTACGAACGCACCAGCTTATTTTATGAACATGATGAATAAAGTGTTCATGCAGGAGATGGATAAGTTCATGGTGGTCTTCATTGATGACATTCTTGTCTATTCTGCCACCGCCGAAGCGCATGAGCAACATCTGAGGATAGTGCTGGAGAAATTGAGAAAGCATCAGCTCTATGCCAAGTTCAACAAGTGCGAGTTCTGGTTTGAGGAGGTCACCTTCCTAGGTCATGTGCTCAATGCTGACGGAGTAGCTGTTGATCCGTCTAAGATTGAGACAGTGAAGGGATAGGAGCAGCCACAGAATGTGACTGATGTGAGAAGTTTCTTAGGATTGGCTGGTTATTATCATCAATTCATCGAGAACTTTTCTAAGATAGCTCGCCCCATGACCAACCTCCTGAAGAAGACCAAAAAGTTTGAATGGATGCCCCAATGCGAACAAAGTTTCCAGACCCTGAAGGAGAAGCTCACCACAACGCCTGTTCTAGCTTTGCCCGATATCCACCAGGACTTTGTGGTCTAGCGATGCATCTCGCCACGGGCTCAGTTGTGTTCTAATGCAGAATGGGAAAGTCATTGCCTATGCTTCCCGCCAGCTTAAGGAGCACGAACAGTGTTACCCCACCCATGATCTCGAGCTTGCAGCTGTGATCCATGCCTTGAAGATTTGGAGGCACTACACCGATCACAAGAGCTTGAAGTACTTTTTCACCTAGGAAAATCTAAACATGAGACAGCGTCATTGGCTCGAGTTAATTAATGACTACGACATGGAGATTCTCTATCACCCTGGGAAGGCCAATGTGGTCACCGACGCTCTTAACCACAAAAGTCATTGTCATGCCTTGTTCACCACCACCTTGCCCAAGGAGTTGCAAAAGGGCATTGATGGGTTACAGATGGAGGTGATACCTCATGGCCTATTGAATGAGCTTCACGTGCACTACACCCTCATGGATAGGATCTATGAAGCCCAACGCCATTGCCTAGAAATTTGGGAGATACACAAGCTCCTGACACAAGGCAAGTGCCTAGAGTTCAGTGAGGATGAGCTAGGCACTTATTGGTACAAGGAAAGAATTTGTGTGCCTGCTGACCCAGCTATCCACAATGAAATCCTATCAGAAGGTCATGACTCCAAGTATTGTATCCACCCAGGCAGTACTAAAATGTATGCTGATTTGAAGAGGAAATTCTGGTGGAAGAACATGAAGTCAGACATTGTAGAGCATGTTGCTAGATGTGACATATGTAAGCGCATCAAAGCTGAGCACAAGAGACCTGCAGGACTATTAAATCCACTTGATATACCTGAATGGAAGTGGGATAGCATTTCTATGGACTTCATTGTGGGTTTGCCTCGAACCCCGAAGGGCCATGATGCTATATGGGTGATAGTCGATCACTTGACTAAGGTAGCTCACTTCTTAGCCATCAAGACTGATGCCCGAATCGGCCAGCTAGCAGATCTGTATGTTGAGAACATTCTCAAGCTGCATGGAGCCCCTAAGAGCATAATATCCGATCGTGGGCCACAGTATACGTCCAAGTTCTGGAAGGCCCTGAACAAGTCGATAGGGAGCAAGCTAGATTACAGTACCGCATACCACCCTCAGACAGATGGACAGACAGAAAGAGTGAACCAGATCCTTGAAGATATGCTTCGAGCTTGTGTTCTAAAATATGGGACTGATTGGGAGAAGAGTTTGCCTTTTGCAGAGTTCTCCTACAACAACAGTTACCAGGCAAGCCTCAAGATGTTACCATTCGAGGCTATGTATGGAAGACCGTGTAGAACACCCTTGATGTGGTCCGAAACAGGTGAAAGATCATTCTTCGGCCCTGCCACCATTAAGGAGGCCGAAGAAGGAGTCGCTCAGGTGCGAGAGAATCTAAGGATTGCCCAGAGCCGTCAAAAGAGCTATGCCGACAAGAGGCGCAGGGACCTCGAGTTTGAAGTCGGAGACTATGTCTATCTCATGGTCTCCCCGCTTTGAGGAACCTTCAGATTCCATGTGAAGGAAAAGCTAGCACCAAGGTATGTGGGACCGTAAGAATCAGTGAGAGGATTGGCAAGCTTGCCTACAGAATAGAGTTGCCCCCGCAACTAGCAGGAGTACACCCAGTGTTCCATGTGTCGTAACTGCGCAAGTGTTTGCAACCACCAGAGCATCCAATACCCACAGAGGCACTCAATATTCAGGACACTTTGGAGTACAGAGAGCACCCCATCCGCATCATGGACAGAACCACCAAGGAAACTAGAAACACCAGCATACCATACTTGAAGATTTAGTGGAGCAACCACACGGAACGAGAAGCAACTTGGGAGAAAGAGTCACAAATGAGGAAGCTCTACCCCTACCTATTTGAAGAGTAAGTTACACTCTTGAATCTCGAGGACAAGATTCTCATAAGGGGGTAGGACTGTAACAACCCTAGAAATCCGATCACCGAAAATACGGGCTTTCAAAAAATTTTCTAAAGATTACCAGTGTATGGTGGATGTCATGTAGGCAACCACCCAATAGTTGCACAAGTAGTGCCTAATGTTACCATGAGCATTGCATTTAATTACCAGAGAATGTTTTGCCTCTTATCAATTTTATGTAATGTCTAATAAAATCGGGTAACCTCATCATCACATGTACATATACATGCCCACTAACCGCGGAAATGGGTCCAACATACCCATATGACCCTAGTGGACCTATTATGATGTTGGTGCTATAGTCATTGACATGCATATACTAACTATTCATGGCTCGACTTGGGATTAAATAGAAAAAGAAATGGAAAAGGAATTAGAAAAAGAAAAAGCCAAAGTGGCCCAAACAGCCCAGCAGCGGCCCAGCCAGCTCGCGCCGCGGCCCGACCAGCCCGCCGCCGCTCGCGCACGCCGACCTGCCTGCCCGCGTCCGCGGCCCAGCTCGGCCTGCCTCCACACGCTGCCACGCCCCGCCGTGCATTGTTTGCCCGGCCTGCGTCGCGGCCCAGCAAGGCGGCCCGCCGCAGCGCCGCGCAGCCTCGCCGACCGCCCGCTCGCGCGAGTGACGCGGCCCAGCAAGGCCACCACTCGCTCACGCGTGCCGCGTCGACCGCCGGCCCAACAAGGTGGCCCAGCAAGGACGCTGCCATCGCCCACGCCGCGCCTTCCCCTTTCTCTCTCACTGACACACGGACCCCGCCTGTCAGCCCCGACCTCCCACCAAATATGGCCATCGGCCTGTCTTGTCCAACGCACCAGAAATGGCCATGGCTTCGCCCCTCCGTTCATCCATGCCTAGGCCGCGCCACAGCATCCTGGCTGCCCGCTCACTGCACCGCGCTTGGGGCTTGCCCTAACCCTAGCGCGCGCGCGCCCCGACCGCCCAATGGGCATCTTACGCTGCCATCCGTGCATGGCCGACGCCATGGCTATAAAGGAAGGTCGCCAGTGCCTCTAGGGTTTCCCATGACCCGGCCGACGCACTGGTAAGGCCCCTGCCATTCCTACCTGTCTAGCCAAAGGAGAGGGTGACCGAGAAGGGAAGAGGGGAGAGGTGGCCGTGGCAGCGACGCCGTCCGCCAGAGCTACTCGCATCTCACCACTGCGCCTCCTCGGCCATCGTGAGCACATCAAGCTCCTCCGAACCGCCACGATGCTACTGCATGGCTTCGCCTTCATCGAGCCGATCCACGAGCCCTGCTAACGACGGAGCATCACCGAGGTGAGCTGCCCTGCCCCATCCATGGCCGCCACCAGTACATCATCGACATTTCCGCTCTCCTTACCACCGTTTCCTTCATTAGCTCCGTGCCTGACTTCGCTGTAGTCTAGAACACGTTCGTGGCAACCTCTTGGAGCCGGCACGGGCCATAGTTGGAGCCACGCACTTTTGCAGCTCCGGCCTCCCCAGACTCTGGTCGCTGGAGCGTTCGCCGTGGCCGCCGAGCCGCGCACGCCCCCGCCGTGCCTCAATTAGCCCCGGTAGCTAGCTCATGGAGATCCTAGCTTCTCCAATCGGAAGACAAGAAGGAAGATGGAAGCCAATGCTAGGTTTCACCGGCAAATTAGGCCTCGCCGTCGCCGCCAGCCGCCGCCGTGCCTTGCTACCTGCCACCGGCCTGGGAGCCGATTTTTTTCCAAATTAAAGCACCTAGCTCATTCGCAATAGCGCCGCGACTCCAGTGCGCTGGTCCAAGCCATCTCTCGCGTGTTCCACCGCCTTGCTGCCGTGCCCGCGCCGCTCGGTGCCGTCGCCGCGCGTGCACCGGCGAGCAGGAGCCCATGCACGCCCGCTTTGGCCCGCGGCCACGCCAACCTAGCCTACACAGAGCTGCCGCCGCTGCCTTAGCCACTTGAGTCTGTCGAAAGCGTAGCGCCACCCATCGCTGGCCAGGCGCCGCCGTGCCGCAGCGTGCACGCGCGGAGAAGAAGGGGAAATTTTCTCCTGCCCCGTGTGCACCACGTCTTCCACGCAGGACCCAGCTGGACCAACCATGCAACGCCACCTAGCCCCTCTGTCTGTGGTCCACGGCAGGCCAAGTCCATGGAGCCAGCACTCGTGGACCGAGCCCAGTAAGAACCCAGGCGGGCCACGTGGATGAACCACGAACAGACACGTGTCCGGGCCGCGCCGGCCCAACCCGACCCAGATCCAGCCCTGCCTAGGCCCGCCGAGGCTCGGTCGAGGCCCGGTCGGCGTTGACCATTGACCGGTCAACGTTGACCGTTGACCTGGCCCCACCTGTCAGCGACCAGACCCATGGGCCCCACCTATCAGCCACTGACTGAGTCCCGTCAGTGCTGACGTCAGCATGACGTCATTCAGCCGCCAGTCCCGCGTCAGTGCTGACGTCAGCATGATGTCAGCATGACGTCAGCACAGCTACAGCTCTGCTGTGCCCGCACGCCAAGTGGCCCAATCAGAAGCCGCCACGTGTCGTGCCCAGATTAATCTACCCTTTTTCTTTTTTAGAAAATATAATAAACTTCGAAAATTCATAACTTCTTCATACGATCTCCGAAAAATATGAACAAAGCTTCTAAATTTTTATTAAAATGAGCTCTACATGATAGGCTTATGTATGAGTGCATTTAGAGTTATTAAATTTTATTGCTTCTTTGTGTTGACTCTATAGGAGCCGCTAACGCGGCTATTATGTCTCGTTTCAGAGGAGGATCAGCTTGAGGAGGACGACTACGAGTACGAGGAGGAGCTCGGTGATGACTTCGCAGGTGCCACACCCCACGCAATCTCGTAGATCCTATTACGCATGGCATAATATCTAGCTTGCTAGTGCTTTAATTATGAATATCACCTGATGATAGGTTGCATGGTAGAACTGCTTGATGAGCCTTTACCTTGTCGCAATCCTACTCCTACATACCTGCTGATAGGCTAGACGCTTGCTTATTTACTTATGATGCTTTACTTCTACTACGCTTATATCTGTGTGATGTGATGCGTGGTGGAGAGTAGGGTTATATGGTTAAGGCACGTGGTGCCACTTTACTCGGGGACAGTGCTGCGTGCGTCTTGGGTGTGTGGTGAGGGTTGAGTCGATCGGACAGGATTCTACGACGAGCCATGTGGGCGAGTCTTGTCGGGGAATGTGTTCTGGGCATTCCCGTGTGAGGTGCTTGTGGCGGGCACATTGTGAGGTATAAGGAGATCCCGGGGGTGAGAACCTTCGTGGAGCGAAGCCCCGGGTAGGAGGTGCTGTTGTAGCACGGAATGTTGTAGTCCATAAGGGAAGATAATCCTGTCTGATCTCCCTAGGACCTGATATCTCTTGAGGACCGAAACCTTGGGACTTACGTGCTCACTACTCGCTCTTGTATGGGCGGGAGATGGATGTCTGACTAGTTAGGACGGTGCCACTACTACTAGGTTGATAGCAGATAGTGTCGGGAGGTACGGGCGTGGAGACCCACACCCTCCTTAGACAGCATGGTGCCCACGGGGGCCCGGTACTATGTCTCACAGTCTCAGTGTGCCGGTGGTACCTATCCGGGATGTCTCAGTACTGAGTGGTAGGGTGGCATCGCACCGGTTAGAAAGCAGCTGAAATTAGCTTAGGCGGGGCACCGCTGATGATAGTGATCTTGTGGTTATGGGAGTACACGCTCTGCAGAGTTTATGAATCTATATATAGTCCGCGAGTCACTGGTATGACTCTTTCCTAAGACCCACGCTTCTCGGGAGTAGTGAGAGAAGTCCTTCTATTTCTCCCCCTGGTGTTACCCTTCCGGCTGTGAGCCGCTGAGACAGGCTCCGAGAGGGAGTTGGACCTGTCGACTGAGTGCAAGAGGGTGAGATGTGTGTGATGGAAAGGAATGGGTTTGGACATGTGGATGAGATGGGTTAAAACTTGATGAACTACAATATATAATATTGGTCACTACTTGTATAGGAAACCACAGCCATATATTAGGTCGCTTGATTATATCCTTTGCATCCCACCAAATACTTCATAGCGAAAGCAAAGCATAGGGTGGGAGATGTGGCCAGTACAAACCGTACTGAAAATTATTTGGCAGGTGAGCCCGACTACGACTATGACAAAGAAGAGGAGTAGACGTCTCGTTCCTACGCTCAGGATTCTTTTAGAGATTTATTGTACTTCCGCATTTCGCAGCGGCCTCAGGAGCTGCCGCTACTCTGATGATCCCGCCAGTGTGACGATGAACTATTTATGTAATCCCTTCTATTTGTACTCTTTTATTCGACGTATGGATTTCTGTAATCGACTATCGCTGGATGATGTGATGGTTTGAGCTTCAAACTACCATATTGTTCGCCATTCTGTGTATTTTTCCTTCGTGAAAAATTGAGGATGTTTCACAATCCCTCAACTGACCAGAGATGAACTACTTGCTAATGAGGACAGCTTGACATCAATGACGAAGTTGGGTCTGGATGTTGGAAACTATGGGCTGGAGGAAACTCTTGAATTTTATGTGTTGGACACTGATCAAGCATCAGATGAGATATTCAAGGAGGCTGATGACAACTTGCAGTTGCAACGAAAAGGACATGTTATTGGTACTTTTCGGTTATTGCAGGAGTATGGCATGGATGCTGCAGACCAAACGCTTGAACATATGCACAAGCCTGTCAATTTCAAGGCACCGGTGCTGTCCGAGTGTGGTGCTCAGTATGTGATCGATGAAAGGCCCCGATGGAGGCAAAATACATTTAGCCCAGGGAATGATGAAATGTCTGCTGCTTGCTCAATGTTTCATCAAATACTTGCATGGAATCCAAATGATGCCAGTCCCTGGAGTTTAGCTTGGCTTTCAATTTTTGGCCTCCAAACTGTGAGCAAGTATGACGTTGAGAGGATGATCTGTTCAGGATGTTTGAATGTGCCATGGGATCCAGGGGGCAATCATGACTGGTTCGTTCTAGCCATTCCTTGTGACAAGCAATGTTTTGTGGGGGCGGTAATCTCATACCCGGTACTATAGGATATATGGGCTGGAATATCATAGGCTTTGGGCCTTGTGGTGGGCTGGCAAGTTACACATCAGTAGAGAGCAATAGCTATAAAGGGAAGAGGCAGAAGATGGAGAAAGAACAGAAAACATTTCAGAAAAAAGAATCGGGTAAGGAGCCGGTGCTCCTCCTGTATTGAAATCCTCTGTGTTTCCTCTGTTCATGCTCAAGTCGGCGATCTGATCTCGTCGCCGGCCACGGGGTGTTACAGTGCTGCAGCAGTATCTCTGCTTCAACTTGCCGCCGTCAGTTAGGGTTTGTGCTGTGTAGGTATGGCCTGCCGCCTCCATCTTTGCCTTTTGTAAGAATCTTTAGTGAGCACTTCTTGGGACTAGAATTTTGATGCCTCCATCTTTGCCTTTTGTATAAATCTTTTGTGAGCACTTCTTGGGACTAGAATTTTGACCCTCATCAGGAGACAGATGAACACCATCTCTTTCAGGAGACAGTTTCTTTTTCTCAGAAACTGTCTCCTTCTCTTCTATCTAACTCATTAAGCTGCTAGATTTGCTGTGTAATGATTGACGGTCTGGTGTAATATAGGCAAACAATGTTGCATTGCTGCAGTATAATTTTGTTAATTTGTTTTGAGATGAAAAGCTGAAGCGACTTATCTTGCCTATCCGTAGGAAAGGAGGTTGAACATTTTGTTTTGAACTCATTTCAGACGCTTCCAAATTCATTCTGAGTTGACAGCATCAAGAGCTGCCGAACTGTTCCAGGTTCAGGTGAATTATTCAGATTTTTATATGAAGTATTCTCTAAGGAATAAAACACAAGTTGCTACAGTTGCAATTTGGTTTAAGTGCCAATGCAATTTATATTAACTATTGCATTGTTAATATTATAGATTTATACAACGGCTTTACCATGCTTCAACCCTCCGTGTTTAAGTAATAGCCGAGTGATCAAAAATGCCTTTTTAGTATATTGCAATGTTCCTATTTTAGATAGGACAGATTAGTGCTTTGTTAAGATTTGCATTTCAAGTGTTTTGATTGATTGGCTGACAAATATATTACTCTTCTGCTCCTTATGATGGTTTACCTATCCCAGACTGAAGAGGAGGTATGACAGCAGCCATCTGGGAAGGAGGTGTCACATTGCGGTTCAACTATATGGATTCACAAGTTTTAGTAGGATGTGTTCATCGGCTTGGCTGTAAAGGGAGCATGATGCTTGTTGCGGTAATTCTTCTTGTTAGTAACATTATCTACTATTCAAGAACGGTCGAGAATTGCAAGCCATATAAATAATTTGTGTAACACTACTTTGACTGAACTTCATTCATATACAGGAATTCTTGTTACGTCTGAATCTGCTACTCAAGAACAGTCTAGAATTCTTTGATTGGCTAATTGATCTGGTGATATACGAGGAGGCACAACTTCTCAAGTAAATACAGTAATCTATTAAGCTCACGACTTGATGGCTGGGTGGCTCCATATAGTTAGATTGGCAGACATCATTATAGGTAAAGAGCTAGCTGTTCTTCCGTACATCCGTATATCATAGTCAATATCTTATTCTTGTATTGCAATATTCCCTCAGAGGCACTTCATCGGTGTACCTTAATGTGTAGATTATTACTAAAAAAATTGCCATTCTTAATTTCCTACCTTACATGCAGTGTTCCCTCCAGAGGCACTTCGTCAGCTTTAGCCAGGGTAGCATCTGTTTGAAAAGTTACAAAGCTTTTGTGTCATCAGGCTTTCAGGGTTAGGTGTATACGTGATTTCTGTTTATGCTAGATTATCTTTCCAGTTGAACACACAGTTCTACACTTCTACTTTAAAAAAAACATAATTTAATCCATACCATTTTAGCTTCATGGAATCGATATTGTTATTTCTTTTCTTTTTTTTTGGAAAAGGAATTCACATTCCATTAATCAACCAAACCAGCAGAATCACTGGACACCAAGTGCAAAATACAATCAGGCACTCCGGCCATCACAGAGGGCATACCCTCCGTACCCATACTTCCTATCGAAGCAAGTACATGCGCTACTCGATTACATTCACGGGCTACAAATTTCACTTGAGGCAAAATAAAATATTCAGCAAGTAGATCTTTCAGCTCATGCACTACGCCTCCAAGCACCAACAATCTAAATTCATCACCCATCAGGGCTTCTACTATCTAGGATGCATCAGTCTCAACAATGATTTCTCTGGCCTTCTAGATTTCTAATTTAATAAAATATTTTGTTTGCTGCAGTGATTCTTGCGTTCTGACTTTAGTATCACCATGTGATGAAGAGTAGCAATTACAGAGAATTTTATCTTTGCTATTTAAAAAGAATAGTGTTCTATGTGCAGAGTTTTGGAAATGAGAAGAACCAACTTATCTGAGAGTTTTGCTTCTGAATCCTAAACCTTTGAACTCAATAGGTGAGCTTCTGAATCCTGTACTTTACTAGGGAGAAAATCAATGGTACAATCTTCATGTTTCTGTCTTGTGCTTTTGATAATTGTAACTAGCACTGATGATTAACTGTTGTTCATATCATAGTTGGCACAATATACTCTTTAACTATTTTGTCCCTCAGACTCAGAGTGAATACGGAAGGGAATTGCCTCTATTTGTGGCAGAACTACGGTGCAACCGTTACTTAAGTGGCTATGCATTTTTTGACATGGAACCTGGCTATCCTGTAAATGTGATGGATAGGACTGTTCATACTGCGTTGTTTTGGTTTCTGGTATATAGTTATCTCATTGGTCGAAGTACCTTTGGTTAAATAGCAAAAAGGATTCTCAAAGGCTTACGAAAATTAAATTCATCAGTGACGGATGGCTCAGTTTCTAAACCGGAGCTGAGAACTGTTAAGGGTATTATTGTCATTGTACTCTAGTCTAGGGTTTGGGCTCTCATATACTGCATATACCTCATTTGGGGCTGCTCAATACATAACTTCACACAGTCATTTTCCTCTTCTGATTCTAACATGGTATCACAGCTCTAGGTCTCGATCCAGCCGACCACCCTCGTTGTCGTCCGCTGCGCTGCCCCTGGGAGGAGCGAACTCCACTCCCAGGGGCAGCTAACCTGAGCACCAAACCCTACCTACCCTTTTCCTTTTAGTACAGTTTATGCAGCAGCAGCAGCTCCTCCCCGAGCTCAGATCGAGTGTCGTCGGCGTCGATCCGTCTTCTCCAGGTGTAGATCGGGCGCTGTCAAGCCTGGATCCAGTCCGACCGGCGCCGGATCTGAGCCGCCGGGTCGCCTCCATGCCCTCCTCCACGAGCCGGCTTCCTCCCGGCGCTCGTGGCCGCCGCGTCGCCACGGACGCCCGCTCCCTCGCCTCGTCCACGGCTCCGGGGTCGACCGCACCACCTCGGACCCTCTCCTGGCCGCTCGTGGTCCCGCGAGCTCGCCGCCGTGGCTCGTCGACGGTGGCTCCTTCAACTCGTGAAGCCTCCGCGCCGTCGCGGACTCATTTCCTCCTACGCAGTTGCCTGCCCGCGGCCGCTTGCCCTGCGGCGCACGTGCTTTTCCCGCACGCCTGCACCGCCGTGGGCGGGGGACCCGAACACCTGTCCGAGCTGCTCGCTCCCGCCAGCACGACCTCTTCTCTGCGCGGCCCTGCGCCTTGCCGTGGAGCGGCCTCTTCTCTGCGTGCAGGTTGCCGGGGGACCCAAACGCCCGTCCACACCGGTACTCCGCCATCCTCGACGTCCGTGGCTCCTCCTCGTGCGCTCGTCCTGCGCACGACCACCGTCGCGGGTTGCTCCTCCCGCGAGTGCGCTGGGGGCGGGGGACCCAAACTGCGGCCTCACGCGCCATGCCCGGCCTGCATGGCTCTACGTGTCGCGCCCGCCGCGTCGGCCGGCCTCGCGCCGTCCGCACGTCAGCTCCTCCGCTTCCATCCGTACCCGCCTCATCTTCCACAACTGCCATCCATCTGTAGCCCTGCTCTGCCCGCTCATTGCGCGTGGTGGACTTCTGGTTCCCCCGCACGTCACGAGAGAGGTGTCCGCCTGGAGCCATTTGACTCACCTCTCTGCTTCAGGCTGCTTTCATGACTTTGGGTTGCTCTGCTCTATTCTGCTACTACGGTGACATGCTGCAATAGTCCTCTGTTCTGCGGGTGCTCTGCTTTGGCTTCTCTGGTTATTATTTCTGCTGCTTGCTGCTAGTATCCAGTCTCTATTTCAGTTTGTGTCCATCCGATTCCGCTAATCCTGCTCCTTGAACTTGTCTTTGCCATTCGAGTCCACAAATCTTTGCCAAACAGCCGATTGCTATCTTTTCCTTTGTGGTTGCCCATCATTTTTGGCTAATCACCTTCTAGTCGTCGATGCGACTCTCCCTTTCGGTCCCTTGTCGCCTTCTCCGCGCGACTCTTTGACCAAAGGCATGTCCATCGTCATGACTTTCTACCCTTGTGCTTCTCTTCGCACCTCCTCAGCTTGGCAAGGTTTTCAAGACTCACATGTCACCGTGACATATTGAAGACTCGGATTTAGATGTTTTTTAGTTATCTTAGTGTTGTAATGTGTTAATTCTAGTGCTTAGTGTACTCTCTCTTCCAAATGCACCGCAATTGCATTCGCCTTGCATTTGAGGGGGGTGTTAAAGGTATTATTATCATTGTACTCTAGTCTAGGGTTTGGGCTCTCATGTACTACATATACCCCATTTGGAGCTGCTCAATACATAAGTTCACACAGCCATGTACAGTACTGAAACCTATCGATCAGATTGTCAAGTGATGTTCTTTTATTCAACTGGGCACAAGAGGGCAGCAACGAAGTTCTAGAACTTGTGTGCGAGAAGCTCCTGTCAATTATATACTTGTGTTTTACTCAAAAAAATTATATACTTGTGTTGGTTGTGGCTTGGAAGTTGAGCACCAACTTTGGGAATGAAGTTTTGGCAGTTAACCTAATACATGGTTGTATGATGTTGCATCAGCCATTTATGCTTCTCAAGGAGAAGTTGTTGTCCTTTATTTGCTTGAAGGAGTCGAGTTAACAAGTGTTTTAAGCTGGTAGGACATGTACATGTACTAATTATGCATGGTGAAACTTATTAGTTTTGTCAGATGTTTTCTAGGACCTCTCCATACTCTGTTCTTTATCAAGCTGATATAGATGAACACCAGATAATACACCAGATGATATTTCCTGTGTTTTGAAAGGGTTTATGATTCTCTAAATTGTCTTTCAATTTAGGATTACTGGAAAATAGGATTATTTTACACATGCAACTTTGGCATACCATTAACATCATGATTGCAATATATATTTTTAGGTAACAATATAACATGCTCATACATATTATTATGGTATTTTGTTTTTCCGTTGCACCCCACGGACATTTACCTAGTCTATATAAAAGGAACAGAAAGAAGAGACCAAAACTTGCCTGGTCAGGGAACACGGTTTATTATTATTATTTATTTTTTGATTTGAGCGCCAAGTCCACAATATCACGAACTTGAAGGGTTGGAGGATTGCCGAGGTCCAGTTGTCTCAGCCTACAAAGTGGCCTCTACGAGTGCTATAGCCGATGCGAAGGTCTGGCCATTGGAATCCCCAGTGAAGGCCCAGCGGACCTAACGCACGAAGGTCACAGGATGATATTGGCTCGTGCACACAAAGGTATCCTCTCGACTGATCTGACTACCTCTACGGAGTTCTATAGAAAATTATTAATGAAAAAATTGTCCATATGGTCATGTGAAACTCAGTTTTAAGTTCTTGACCCTCAAATTTCGAAATTGCTTGTATGGTCCTGAGTTTCAATTTCATTGCCCTCTATGAAACTACAAGCAATTCCAAAGTTTTGAGGGCCAAGAAACTTAAAACTAAGTTTCACATGGCATTATAGATAATTTTATCAAAAGTACATGATGGGGCAGGGTGAGAGGTAGCTCGAAGTAGTTTAAGGGTTTAGGGTTTAGGGTTTAGAGTTTAGGGTCTGGGGTCTGGGGTCTGGGGTCTGGGGTCTAGGGTCTAGGGTCTAGGGTTGAGGTTTCAGGTTTTAGGTTCAGGGTTGAGGGTTCAGGGTTCAGGGTTCGGGGTTCGGGGTTCGGGGTTCGGGGTTTCGGGGTTCGGGGTTTCGGGTTCGGGTTTTGGGGTTTCGGGTTTGGGGTTTGGGGTTTCGGGTTTGGGGTTTGGGGT
>CM041645.1:42006354-42016782 GCA_023333625.1 Bothriochloa decipiens
TTGCTTTGACTCTCCAAGATTTTTGGAATAACTTACAATTTAAAACGAAGGGAGTAATTACAAATATGTCGGTTGCTAATATGATCTAGCAGTGACGGGTATCACAGTCGTGCTATACTACCAATCTGCGCTGATTCTCTTGTACCCGAAACTGAAATTTCATTTTCAATGCGACTAAACCTCAACTCACATCCATGCAGCCAACGACGTGGGTGAGATAAGCGGTGTAGGCATGGTCCTAGAGTTGGGGTGCAACATGAGTGGGCACTGATGTCCCAAACACGTAGTGATGGTATGACAACATTGTTGATTAGGGTTCTGCAAAACCTAGAAGGGTCAAACCGAATGGCTCGAGCAGTACCCGAGCCACCAGCTCCGCTGCCTCTCCTTGGACTACTCTAACCATGCGCCGCTATTGCTCGTACTCAATGCAGAACCTTGGGCGAGACCGAGGTTCCAGTTTGACCCGTGTTGGGCCAAGATCGATGGCTTCCTGGACAACGTTCGTGCTGCTTGGGGCCATGAACAACGTTGACGCATGCAGATGCCTAGACCAGAAGCTGCGCACCCTGGCCAAGGTCCTGACGAGCTAGCGCGCCACGTACCTATGTTGGCAACATCAGGTTACAGCTCGCTACGGCCAGACTGATCATCTATGAGTTCGATGTTGCACAAGAGACACGTTCGTTGTCGCTGGGCGAGAAGGAGCTGCACCGCGAGCTCAAGGTCAATGGTCTCTGTCTTGCATTGCTCGCTCGCTCTATGGCTAGGCAGCTACGGGACCAGGCACCTGCAGGACGGGGATGCTTGTACCAAGTACTTCCACTTCCAGGCCTGCCACTGGCGACGAACTACCTGCTCGCCATCACCCACAATGACCAGACATTCATAGAAGAGGAGGCGAAGGCGGACATCGTTTTCTCTTACTACAACGACCTACTAGGCACGGCCTTCTCCAGATCGCACCGTATTGATCTGGACCAGTTTGATATGCCTTGACTTGACCTCACCGACTTGATCTCTCCTTTCACGGCTAAGGAGGTGGCCACGATCTTCCGGGAGACCCCAACTGATCGAGCGCCCGGTCCTGATGGCTTCAGCGGCGCCTTCTACAGGGCTGCTTGGGAGGTTGTCAGACCTGGTATTGTGTGGGTGTTCAACGGCCTTTGAGACTTGGACTTCCAAAACTTCCACCACCTCAACGAGGCGATCATGGTCCTCATCCACAAAACCCAGACGATCGATGGCCTAAAGGATTACAGGCTGATCAGTCTGATTCACTCTGTCGGCAAGCTCTTCGCTAAGGGCCTAGCGCTCCACCTTGCCCCGCGGACATCGGAGCAGATCAAGATCAACCAGCCTTCATCTGTGGCAGAAGAATTCATGAGAACTTCCATTCTGTGTAGCTGGCCTGCCGTTGGCTGTACGTCCGTCGCTGCCCCATGATTCTCCACAAGGTCGACCTCGCAAAGGTCTTCGACACGGTGGCTTGGCCCTTCTTGCTTGAGGTGCTTGAGCACATGGGGTCCCCACCGCGATGGAGTGAGTGGATCTCTGCCATGCTCACCACGGCTAGCACCAAGGTGATGACCAACGGTCGGCCTGGACGTCGTATCTGCCATGCACACGGGCTCTGGTAGGGCAACCTGCTGTCGCCATTCCTGTTTGTCATCGTCATGGAGGTTCTGAATGCGCTGATCACCGAGGCTGACCGGCGCGCGTAGCTTACCCTGCTCCCCGGGAACGTGATCAGAAACCGCGCCTTCATCTATGCTGGTGATCTGGTCATCTTCCTTCCACCTTCGGCCTTGGACTTCACTTGCATTCGTCAGATCCTAGCGCTCTTTGTCGGTGCCTCTGGACTCGCCACTAAGCTTGACAGGTGCGCGATTACCCCCATCCGCTGCTCAGATGACGACCACTACGTAAAAAACGATTTGTAGGAATGCCACCATTTTTCTTGTAGGGGCGGCTCTATAATGAGCCGACCCTATAAATTGATTTGTAGGGGCGTCTTTTGTTACAAGCTGCCCCTACAAATGACATCTATTTGTAGGGGCGGCTCAATATCTAGCCACCCCTATAGATCGGGGTGGCTAGATATTGAGCCGCCCTACAAATGGACGTTGGATATTTAAAATGAAGTACTAAAATTTAATTTTTTTTCAAAATGATCTCGGATGGAGAAATGTGCAAAATAAAAATTGTAGATCTCTCAAAGAGTTATGAATCTTTGTTGTTAACCACATTTTTATTTGAATTCATTTGATGGTTTAAAATATTATTTGAAATTTGATTCAAATTATTGAAGAACACTTATTTCTCTTTTTAATATATAGCTAAAACTTGTAACTAGTCTTTCTCCCTCATACTAACTCCAAATGTAATGGTTTTTTCCTAAAATTTTCTAAAATCATGCTCTATCAAAATATTGTATTCTCAGTATTAAACGGCGCTCTTCTCCCTTCTTCCTCCTCCTTTTCCACTGCGCCCAATCAAGTAGCCTTAACTACCTTGCCGTCGTGCCCGTCGCCCGACACCACCGCTCTCCGGTCCCCGACGCGGCCACTCTAGATCCGGGCCCCTGTGACGCCCCAACGCGGCCACTCCCCGACGCCACCACTCTCGATCTGGGCCAATAGACGCCTGACGCCCCCGCTTCCCAACACGTGCGCCAGCCGGAGCTCCCCGACGCAGCTCACCCCCGACGTGGCCGCTCCTCGACGCCACCGCACTCGATCCGGGCCTGTGATGCCCGACGCCACCACCGCTCCCCGACATGCGCACTGGCCGAAGCTCCTTGATGCCGGCCCATGACATCGCGCGCCCTCGACGCGCCTGTAAGGTCGAGATGGCGGACTAGAGGGGGTGAATAGTCCTTTTTAAAACTATCCGCTCCGGCTAACCGATATAAGTGCGGAATTAAATCTATCGGCCTAGCCAAGACTTCACCCCTCTAACTATGACTCTAGATGCACTTTATAAAATATCCTAAATAAGAAAGCAAGGTGCCAATATAGCTAGTGCACACTAAACAAGTCTAGCTTGTAAGGTCATACAAACCTAAGCAACTAGTACTTTGACAAGCAGGTGTGCACCTACACAATTCTAATGAGTAAAAGCACAAAGCCAACCTAAGCCCACTAGATGCTCAAGGACAAGGCTACACAAGCCGAACCCAAGAGCTCAACTTACTTAACTACACAAGCTAAGCAAAGCAACTTACTCTACTTCTAGCTACACAAGCAGAAAGATGATTAGCAAGCTACACAAACCACTAATCGCTAGAGCAACTACACAAGCTATGTATGAATGTAAAGAATGTAAATACAAGCTTGTGAGGAAGATTGCAAACCACCGCAAAGTATGGACACAGGATGACACAGTGATTTTTCACCAGGTTCACTTGGTTGCCATCAAGCTATGTCCTGTTGTGTCGACCAACACCTTCGATGGTTCCTCCGGTGTTTTCACCTAGATGGTTCTCCGGTGTGACCCTCAAGTCACTTGCCCCTCAAGGCACGCCCCGCAAGGCACCGCAAGACACCACTCTCAAGTGAGCCCCTCAAGACACCGTGAGCAAAATCACACGCACAAGTGTAGTAACTCAATGACACGAGCAATTCAATAAGGCTACTCTTCGCGATCCCCGTGAGGTGAGTACCAAACCTCTCATAATCTCCTCTCCGGAGTACCGCACAATCTCCACGCATGTTTTCACGAAGTCTCTTGCCACCAAGCCATCTAGGAGATGGCAACCTCCAAGAGTAACAAGCCCATGAGCTTGCAACACGATCACCTAGTGCCACACGATGCAATCTCTCAATGTAATCGCACTAGAATTGCTCTCTCACACTATCGAATGATCACTATCAAGCATATATGAGTTAGAGGGCACTCCAAGCACTCTACTAGGTGGACACCAAGTCCCTAAGGTGCTAAACTCCGGCCACAGCCGGCCACACCACGTATTTATAGCCCCAAGGGCTGAAGCTAGCCGTTGCCCATCAATGGGCAAAAACCGTGAGCGCCGGACACGCCAGCCGCTCGCCGTCGGACGCAGCACCCCAGCGTCCGATGCTCCTGCTGCTGCCACATGTCCTAGCCTTTTGAACTCGGCCGTTGCCACCAATGGCTAAATCCCAAACGCGCTCAAAGACACACACGCCAGGCGTGTCCTATGACATGCATCGGACGCAGTTGTAAGGGCCTTCCCAGTGTTAGTGTACGCAATCGACACACCAAGAACTGAATTTTCTAGTTTAGAGAGAATTGGGGGCGGTGAAATTTCCAGTGAATGTGAACCGAGGTAGCTAGTTTATGTTTGTTATCATTAGCCGGTTGGACTTTTGTTCAGGTTTTCCCTGTCATATTGTTGACCGGTTGCTTACATATGCAATGGATTTGAGGTAGCCGTCCAAGCCTCCACTTGGCAACTGGAGGATTGCTTAAATGATGCTATTCGTTATTTCAAGTTCTCGTATGTCAAATTATGAATGGTCTTTCAAGTACTCTTAGTCAAATTCTGAATGGACTTTCAAGTTCTTTATGTCAAATTATGAATGGACAAAAACAAACAGGACAGTATCCTTTTCTGCACTCCCAAGTCCCAAGCATTGTGCACCAAATACACAAACGGCAGCTAACCTATACATTTTCAGAACTTAGGAGTAATTGTGTGTGGCAGATGTCAAAATACCCAGAAAAAAAGAGCATTTCGTTGTTTATTTACATCCAATGCGAACACAAAATGTCGTTTCCTAGCTGCTCCTTAACCTAAGTATTTCGACTACAACTACTGGTACCCTATAGCAAAACATCTCTGAATGGCTAAATCTCAACACTGCTGTAACCTTGCACCTTGTGCACTTGATTCTCAGCCATCTTTCTCCTGGTGTCCTCTGCAGATTGCCAATCTCCATCTTCGGCATAGACATGCGACAGTGACACATATGTGCCATCACTGTTTGGTGCCATTCTCAGGATCTGTTCTGCTGCAAGCACACCGAGTTCTTTGTTCCCATGGATCCGGCAACCGTTCATCAGTGACCTCCATACTGCAGGCCATGGTTGGAACGGCATCGCCTGGATAACGCCTTTTGCTTCTTCGAGGAGCCCTCTTCGCGCTAGGAGATCAATCAGGCTTGTGTAATTGGCCCTTGTCGGATTCATGCAGTGTGCAGACAGCATGGAGCTGAACAGAAGCTTTCCCTGCTCGACTAGCCCAAGATGGCTGCAAGCTGAGATGACGGCGATGAATGTAGCTGGTGTTGGAGCCAATTGAAGCTGTTTCATATCTTGGTAGAGGCTGAGGACATCATGGATCAGACCATGGTTGGCATAAGCTGTGAGCATGGTGTTGTACAGTATGGCATCCTTGGTCACCGATGAAACTTCAGTGAAAGCACTTTTGGCAGCAGTAATATCACCACATTTTGCATAGGCATCAACCAAAGCACTGGACACACAAAATTGCTTGCTGTGCCCTGTCCTGACAACGAGCGAATGGATGCATCTGCACTGCCTAATCAGTGCAGTGTTTGCACAGGCATTCAGGATGGTGCCCAGGATGAACTCATCAGGCTTCTCTGGACAGTCAACTCTGAACAGGTTGAAAAGGAAAAGAACCTCTTTATCCAAGTCATGCTTCACGAATGCAGAGATGGTGACTCCCCATGACACTAAATCCATCTTGCAAGCGTCCTCGATGATTTTCAGTGTATCTAGAACTGAGCCTAGGGCTGCTTTTGCTTTGATAAGTGAGGTTGACACAAACTGGCATGAAGAAAATCCCTGTTTCAGAACACTTGCATGGATTCGCTCTTGGTGCCTTGCATCATAATCTTGTTGGAAGGCAGACAAAACAGCTGGATAGGTGAACTCATCCGGTCTTGCCCCAAAGCAAACCAAGTTGCGGAAGAGCCTCATTGCATCTTCAGAACAGCCATGCAGACCATAGCCCGCAATCATCTCGTTCCATGTCACAATGTTTCTGATGGCGAGGTTACAGAAGAAGCCATAAGCAGAGCTGAGTAGCCCACACTGTGACATCATGTTAATGACTGCGTTAGCTACAAGAACATTGTCAGAGTAGCCATGGTGGTAGGCAAGTCCAAAGATCTGAAGACCGAGGGAGACGCTCTCTTTAGCTCCACTCAGCCTCAGCATAACGGAGAATGTAACATGATTCGGTCTGCAGTGGTACCATGACATGTCGACAAAGCAGTCCGCAGCTGCCTTCTCGTCCTCATTGTTTGCGAGGCCTGATATCATTGTGTTCCAAGAAACAGTATCCTTACACCCAATCTTACCAAAGATATCAATGGCAGTTTCCTTCTGTCCTGCCTTGAAATACATATCCATGAGCGTGTTCATCACTGAGGTGTTGGACTCAAACTCGTTGTGGATGACAAGACCATGAACCTGGCGCCCGAAATTCAAGTCACCGGTGATTAAAGAAGCCTTGACAGCCGAAATGTAGGTGAACATGTCAGGTGGCATTCCAGAACGATGCATCAGAACAGCTATCCTCATCGCATCATATCCATGGCCATTGGTGACATATCCTTCCAGCATAGCGTTCCAGCACGCCACATCTCTGGTTGCTATGCCTGCGAACACCTGTTCCACAGCAGCAACACGCCGGTGCTTTGCGTACACCAGCATCAGCGAGCTCCCCACGTAAGGGTTTCCATCCAGGCCAGCTTTGACGGCGAGGTCATGAAGTGAACAGCCGAGCTTCATCGCATCACCCCCCACCACGGACTGACAGTGGCAGCAAGCCCCGAGCGCGCTGACGAGAGCGAACTCGTTGGGGGCAGAACCCGCTCCTGACCATGGTGGAGAAGATGCCCAGCGCCAGGTCAGGCGCGCCGCCGCGGGCCGCGGCGGACACCATGGCCGTCCAGCTGACGAGGTTGCGGCGCGGCGTTTCGTCGAACACATCAAGCGCGCTCGCGAGCCGCCCGCGCTTTGAGTAGTAGATGACGAGTTGGTTCGCGGTGAAGGTGTCGGCGGACACGCCGAGCTTTACGGCGTACGCATGGAGGCTCGAGCCCGCGGACATGGACGGCGACGCGGCGGCGGCGGAGAGGGCGTTCGCGATGGCGAAGGGGTCCGCAGCGAGAGTGGTGGCGGCAGCGGAGGTGCTGCAGCTGGCGAGTGCGGAGAACGCGGAGGTGGTTCTCGCGGCGGTGGAGGTAGTGCCGAGGCGGAGGCGGAGGCGGAGCAGCGTCCATGCTCCTCCTGCTCCTGCGGGTTTCATGGCGGAAGATTCTTGCCCGGAGCATCGTCCCGGAATGAGCTAGCCCAGCATAATCGCAGTCGCAGGAAGCCTCCCCTCAACCAAAAAAAAAAAAGACAGTGAAAAAAAAAAAGACAGTGGTAGACCATTTGAAAAAGGCATCTATCTTTAAAACAATATTTATCTTCATCTCAGTTTTTTTTAATACAAAATGATTGAGTAAGTTATATGCTCCAATTTTCCTTATCCCATAGATAAGTTAATGTCTTTTTTATTTGGAGAACAAAATCAATGTTTTTTTTTCTCTTGAACGTGTTAAAAACTAACCAAGTTGTACTTTATCACCAAGCCGTGAATGGCCGAGCCACATGCCCACATCTAAGGCTGTCTCCAACGGGAAACGCAAAATGCGACCCATACATAAAATGTATCACAAACAGTGTTTTGGGTGGTAAAAACGGCCTCCAACAGAGGACGCAATGTGAGCACCCAATTTGCATAGGAGGAGAGAGGGTAGCCAAAATTGCGTCCCTCTCTCTCCTCGACCCAAATCATTCCGTGCGTGGTGGTGGGCCCGCAACGACGGCGAGGCTGGGAGGGAAGCGGGCGGCGCTGCGTGGACGACGACGGCGAGGTGGGCCCCACGACAGCGAGGCGGGGATGGAGGCAGACAGAGCTCGGCGGCGGTCTCCTCCGTCCGCTGAGGCAGGGGCTACACGCCAGGGCGAGCGGGACTGTCGGGGCAGGGGCGACCCGCCGTGGCGGGCGCGGCCGCCGAGGTAGGGGCGACCTACAGGGGCGAGCGAGGCGGCCGGGGCAGGGGCGACTCGCCGTGTGGAGCGTGGCCGCCGGGCCAGGGGCGACCCGTCGGGGCAAGGGCGACCCACCGGGGCGGGCGCGAGCTCCCGTGGCGAGCGCGGACCGCCGTGTCGAGCGTGGCCGCCAGGCAGGGGCGACCCGCCGTGGCGGGCCCGGCCACCGGGGCTAGCGCGACCCGCCGAGGCGGGCGCGAGCCGCCGTGGCGAGAGCGGCCGCCGGGGAGGGACAGGCGCGTTCTAGAGGGAGAGATGGAGTGGCGGCGCCGGAGTACAGGAAGAGAGTGGGAGCGGCGGCGCCGGAGTAGAGGAGGGAGGGGGATAGACAGTGCCGGGCCGGAGGGAAAGAGATATCTTTTTTTATTGAAGGGATAGGATTTTGGGTTGGCTGTTGGAGAGGATGAACTTTGGCTGCTTCATTTTTCTACTGTGCATGCCCGATTACATGAAATGGCTCTCCAGTTTGGGTACATGCTGTTGGAGATAGCCTAAGAGAGAGTAGCTTTTCTTGACAGATTCAAAACTAATCAATATGTTAAAGTGCTCAAGTAACAGATCGTCCAAGTTGTAACCGTCCAACTTTGTACCCGCCCCCTAGGCCCCTAAGACCATCCGCACTCATGAAGCTCTATATTCACGCTCTATCCATTTCATTTATTGTTTGCAGCGTACTCTATCCTAATTCTTCCGCACTTATCTATTTTTTACAGCGTACTCTATCCACTGTAGGGTCAACTTATCACTTTATCTACGTATACCGTTGTGAGATCTAGTTTTGAAGGATTTATTGAGACGAATTTAATGGTGTAATCGGAATTTAATTTGGATTTTTGGTTTGGGAGTTATAACATTTTTTGTTAGCTTAACAAGTGGGGCCCGCCGCTTTCTCTCTCATCTCTCTCCTATGTCTGGCGTCGCGCTGGTTGGGCAGGTGAGTGGTGGGGCCGCATCGCTGCATAGTGCATGCACTCTACGACGCCGCTGTCACGCTGAATTTGCCGCACACGCGTGGGTAGCGCGCGTGTGTACCGTCGCCGCTGCAGCGCTTGGAGCACGCTATTGGCGTAGCGCATGCATTTTAACGCGTCCGGTGCGGACGGTCTAAGTTATATGGCCAGTGCTAGCATCTAGCTGTTCGGACAGGGCTGCGCCTGCACTATGTGTAGTGCCTGTCCCCCACCCGACCCTGCGCGGCATTTGTGTGCCTTGCCCGACTCCTCGTGCTCGCTCATGCAGGGGCAGCAGACGTGTCACGTTACAACATGTGCAATAGACGATCTACTTTTGAAACATCCAGATGCAACATTTACAATATACATCCAAAGACATGAAACACTTGAAACATCTATCTAAAATAGTTAAAAGACAACTTGAAAATATTTTAAACCCATTGCAAAAATATACAACATCAAGACGAAACACTTGCAATATATGTGTGAAACATATGCAACATCATAACAAACACACTTGCAATATAAATTTGAAAAAAAATAGATGTACAACAATTGCAAAAGATAGTGACAATGTTACTCCCCTCAACCAAAAAAAAGCTAATGACAGTGTTAGAACATTTGAAAAAGGCATCTATCTTTCAAATATATTTATCTTCATCTTAGTTTTTTTATAAAATGATTGAGTAAGTTATATGCTCCAATTTTCATCATCCCAAAGATAAAGTCCATTTTTTTCTTTTTTTTTCTTTGGAGAACCAAATCAATGTTCTTTCATATGGTAAAGTTAATTTCTTTTTTCTTCAACATCATGAAATCTAACCAAGTTGTACTTTATTACCAAGCAGTGAATGGTCGAGCCACGTGCCCACATCTAAGAGAGAGTAGCTTTTCTTGAAAGGTTCAAAACTAATCAACAATCACTTCATCCACAGCCTGACAGTGCTTTATTAGGAAGGCCATAACTCATCCATCATGAGTGTGATTGAGGTCAATCAACACTTGTTGGAAAGATTATTCGGTAAGCTTTAAACAAAGATCTAGTCCCACCTCAATATCTGTAACAACCCGAAAATCCGAGCTACAAAATTTTTTTTCTAAAAAAAACCCTGTATGGTGTTTGGTCATGTAGTAATAGTTGCACAAGTGTCATTAGTGTCATGTCAAGTTCCATGTGCATCTAATCTTCCATGTGCATCTAATCTAATTACATGTGAGTTGGTTTTTAATTTGCATATTTTTGTGTGTATTAAATAATTAACCAACAAAGCAATATTTATTTTCTAAAATAAATATTATAGGGAATAATACCCTAGCACCTACAAGGGTCTTGTACACCCAATATTTGATTACACAAAATCCAAGCATCAAGAATATATATATATATAAGTATATAAATGTGTGAAACAAATGAGAAAAG
>CM041645.1:42016792-42060708 GCA_023333625.1 Bothriochloa decipiens
GTGAAACAAATGAGAAAAGAAAAGAGGAAAAGAAAAGAAAACAAAAGGAATAAAAAGAAGAAAGGAAAGGGCCATGGCAGCCCAAGCCAGCTAACAGGCCCAGCTGCCATTCCCTCTCTTCCTCCTTTCTCTCCGCGCCTGCGAAGCCCAGCAAGGTGGCCGTGGAGCTAGCCAAGGCCTAGCAAGGCAGCCCGTGTGGCCCAGCAAGGCACGCCAGCCAGGCCATTGGTGACCGTCGCTGACCAACGGGACCCACAGAAGGGACCCACCTGTCATACCTTTTTCGGTGCCCATCCCTCTGCTTTCCCCTCTGCTTTTTCCCCGACCGAACGCGCCACGCCCGGCAGAGCTTGTCCCATCGAGTCAAAGCGAAGCAAGCCGTCTTGACCGCCCGATCACGCACGGACGTCCGCCTGCTCGCGTCGCTAGAATCCAAGAGCCGACAGCCCTCTGTGCAACATCCCCACGGCCGCGGGCTTGACTCCTCCCAAGCGCGCACGCCGAGGATCGCCGCATGTCCTCTCTTTCTTGCCCGCGAAGAAGCTGCCTTCACTCACTGGAAACCAGAGCCCACAAGCCTCGCCGCGTCAGCCCTTGAGCTCCAAGGACTAGAATGCCCCGGTTGCCCGAGCTCTATGCCTGCTCTACCCCCGCCACCGGCCGTTCTATATAAGCGAGCCACCAGCCCGGTTAGGGTTTCCCATCGCCGCCGCCGCCTCGGTGGCTCACCACTTGTTCACCAGACCATCGAATTGAGAAGAGGAGGAGAGGTAGGAGGAGAAGCGGGCGGGGAACGCCATCACCGGAGTTGGAGAAGACGAAGGCCGTCCGCTGGAGCTGCTGCTGGGTTGCTGGACCAAGGAGGAGGAGTCGATCCGCGAGCCGGAGGCCCACAAGAGAACCGAAGCGGAGGACTTCGTACCGCGCCTCCGGATCCTCGCCGCCGCCGGTGAGCTCGCCAGCATCGCCATCTCTCCCGAGCCCCCAGCCTAGCCACTTTGTTTCTCGGCCATGGCGTCTCGCACGGGGACGCGGAGGCCGAGCCTCACACGCACGCCACGCACACACCGCTCTACTGCCGTGTAGTTAGCCACTTGCACCGCACGCCGTCGCGCGCCGCCGTGGCCATGTGCCGCCACGGCGAGGCCGCCGTACCGCTGCTAGGAGGTATTGTAGGCTTCATTAACTAGAGAATCGAGCTCGCCTTGATGAGCTGCGATAGTTGCGCACCCAAGCTTCTAGCTTGCCCCGCTGTAGTGCCGTGGAACCGTAGCTACGCCGTCGTGACGTCGTGCCGGAGCGCCGCCGTATGCCGTCACCTACCCGCCACCGTTGGCCACCTCAAGGCGCAAGAAGATGATGAGGAGCTTCGCAAGGAGACGCTACATCAACCCGAGGAGAAGATGGAGGCCGTGGGGCCGCCTTGGGACGCAGTTGCCGCGCACCGACGCCGCTGGAGCTCCGCCGTGGAGCTTGCTCCCCGTGCAGACTCCACCGTCTGTTTGGTCGCCGCCGGCACTACAGGGAGGCATCACACGACCTCAATCGTGCCAAGGCACGCCTTTTGGACTCAGAGATGGACGCCCTCTCGCTACAGCCGAAAGATGACAACGCTGAGCCGCCGCACGCCATGGCTGACCTCACCAGGAGTTCCACCGGCGCCACCGATGCCACCAGCAGGGACGTGGAGTCACCCCGAAGCTCAGCGACGAGGAGATGCAGTCGATTCGCCGTCGCCTCACCGGATTGCAGTCGCGTCGCCGCCGCCGGCCATGCGCCGCCGTCGGAAGAAGGAGTTGAGTGGGGAAAAGTTGGAGCCCCAATCCCGTGGACTCGGACCACAAGAGCCAGAGTCGCTGCGGGTGGACCCGGAGATGAGCGGAGCACACGGCTAGGGTCTGTGGACCATATGGACTGGGAGCATGGCACATGGACACGGTTCACGTGGATCAGAGAGACTAACAGTGGGGACAGACCGAGCCGGTGCACCGTGGACCAGAGGCAAGATGGACCAGAGAGATTGGGCTCAGCTTGATGACGTGGCAGTTTGAGCACGTGACACGTGTCGGGCTGACCCGGCCCAGATCCGGCCCATGAGGCCCAACAAGGGCCCAGTAATGGCCCATCAAGGGCCCATCTAGGGCCCAGGTGGGGCCCACTTGACCGTTGACCGTTGACCGCTGACGTCAGCAGTGACGTCAGCATGGACCACCCGTCAGAGGCGTTGACCGGGTCAGTGCTGATGTCAGCGATGACGTCAGCATGACCCCACCCGTTGGTGTTGACTGTTGACTTGACCGTGACATGTGGCGTAACCAGGAGCTGACACGTGTCAACACCAGATTAATCCGCCCTTTTTCTTTCTCAGAATATAGTTAAATCTTCGGAAATTCATAACTATTTCATACGGACTCCAAAAAATGCGATCCACATATCCAAATTTTCTATAAATTGAGACCTATCTAAATACGCTATGTTTGAGTGCATTTGGATCTTCTATTTGGCATTTGGTTCTTTGTGCTAATCTATATGGGTTGCTTCGTGACCATTAATTCTCGGTTACAGGGTCGAGCGAGGACCGATCGGAGGACAGTGACTACCAGGAGAAGTCCGACAACTCCGTCAGCGAAGGTGCCACATCTCACCCACCCTCGTAGATCCCATTACGCATGGCAAATGTAGTATGGCTAGTGCTTTACTTTCTGTTGCTATACATGATGAGCTGCCTGTGATAGGACTTGCATGTTAGATGATATATTTGATGAGCCATGCCTTGTTGAACCTATCCCCTGCTTACCTGCTATTATGTTAGCCACTTGCTTATCTGCTTTATTGTTATATATATATACTTCACTCGCTTACATTTTGATGCGAAGTAATGAACCTGGGAGAGCCTGGTGGGAGATACCAGACTTGGTGCGTGTGTTGATGGATCAGACAGGAATGTGAGCTGATGATGGTGTCTCTGGGCTTGGGATGGAACTTACGGCAGGGAGTAGGGTGAGGGTTGAGTCGATCGAGCCAGGATCTACGACGAGCTTATGCAGCGAGTCTTGCCGGGGAGTGCATCTGACACTCCTAGAACGACCAGTCTGTGGCGGACTAACTTGTTACGTGAGGTGGTCCTGGGTGTGAGCTTCTAAGGGGTGGAACCCAGGACAGTCGTCGTGCCGTGGTAGCACGTAAAAGATCGACCCCAGGAGGAGATATCCCGGCTTGGTCAATACCTAGGAACTGTTGTGCTGGTTGCCGGATCATAGGAATCTCTTGCTATCCACTCGCTTTCCAATGGGGGGAGATGGCCGAACTGCTGCGTAGACCGATGCCATTACTATCAGGCGAGCGTATGTGAGGAAGGTACGGGTTGCGGTCCACACCCTTTCGAGACGGTCATGTGTTCCCCGCGGAGCCAGGGGTCATGAACCTTCATAGTATCAGTCACCGTAGCAGTGTTTCAGATCTGAGAGGTAGGATGGCATCGTTCTAGGGCAGTAGGCGCCCGAAATCGGCCTAGATGGTGATCAACATCAATGATGGCAATCTTGTGGATTAGTGAAACCTCTGCAGAGTGTCTTGGTTGATCGATCGATACATATGCCAACTCGTTGGCTATGGACCTTTCCTATGTTTTGCTCACCGGAGTTAGTGAGAGAAGTGTTCTACCTTTCCCCTGAGTATGATTTCCGGCCGTGAGCCAGGTTGAGGGCTACGGGCCGCTGAGGCATGCCGAGTGGGAGTTGGCATGTCGACTCGAGTCTGAGATGGAGTTGGTGGTTTGGGAGGTTGGATCTGGGTTGGTGGATGGTGGTGATGGATGGGTTTTGGGTGTGTTAAAACTTGTCTACTATATTGTTTACTCACCTGTTAATGCATAGGGAAAACTCCAGCCTTATAGGTTTCTTTGATTATATCCATGTTTTGCATCTAATTTCACAAAGCAATGCATAGGGTGGGAGTGGCCAGTACAAATCGTACTGAAAATTTGGTTTCAGGTTCGTGGAGCGAGTACTCGTCTGCTGAGTACAGCGATTGAGGGTTTCGTCTGACGCTCAAGATGGTTGGATCTTAGGAGAGCTTCCGCGCTTCAAGGCTTCTACATTTCATGTTGCTTGAACTCTGAATTCCGCTAAGTGGCGATGTAATAAAGTTATTGTAAACCCTGCTATCTGCACTCTTTTATTCGAAGTATGGATTATGATATTCGACTGATATTGAGTAATCGTGGTTTATATTAATCATTTTACTCTGCGATCTTTGGATTTCCCTTCGCGGAAATCGAGGTTGTTTCAATATCACGTCGTGAAAGTATCCAAATAATCATGACTTATTGTCTCTGTTTCTGCTGAGAGCTTCAGGCAGTGGCAGACCCAGGATGAGCGGCCACGGGGGAGGGGGGCTAACTAATGGAGAGTTAGGGTTTAAGCTAAAAATTAATGGTGGATTTAAGGCTAACCTATAGTAATCTAATGGTGGGGGGGGCGGCTGCCTGGGGTGCAGATCCGCCACTAGCTTTAGGTATACTCTCAGGTTCGCATTCACCATAGATTACTTGTGTTTTGCTTCATCCTATAAAATTGCCCCACAAAACTGCTTGTGTTCATTATTGTTTTCTCACCGTCCTATCACCCGTCGTGCCATTGTAATATTTTTAATTTTAATTTACTTTATTGAGAACAGTCATCCCTTTTGGTGTTATCGTGTTGCCGGTTTAGATCGTTCGTGGTCACTAATCTTGAGATATCCTTGGCGACGACCTTGTGCACTTTTTGATAACAAGGGAGGGTATAAATCGGATCCTAGCTAGTTTCCGCGGTATATAAAATAAGGAATATCAATTTTAGTTCCCTTTTTCCAATCAAACAAATCACGGTAACTTTTTTCTGTGCCCTTTTTATCCAATTCCGGTCAATCCAGCAAGGATCCTTCCTGTGCACGTTAGCCACCACCACGTCAAAGTGGAGATCGATCACGTTACTCTTCGGTGGAGTGTTTTTTTTTTCCACGGCAGTTAAACTTTGTGTGGTGCTGCTATCACAAGGCAACTCATGTTCAGTCAAATTTTTGTTGCATATGCTTATCTTGTGGTTCTGCTGTCACACGGCAGCTCACGTTCAGTCAAATTTTTGTTGCATATGCTTATCTATAGTTGCTGCTGTGCCTTGAGGTTTGTTCGACGTGACACTGTTTTCCGTGAGCTGAGGTCATCTTGACTTGTATCCATCTAACTTGCGGCACTTCCTATAATAAAAAACATAAAAGAAAGAAGGTGCAAAAAAAAAAGAGACACACCAAAAAAAAAAAGAAAAAAAAAAGAAAGGAAAGAAAAAAAAATAAAAAAGCGAAAAAATTCAGAAGTGCTTGTATCTTTTGAATCTTCGTGTTGTGTTGTTGCTTAGGCCAACGGCATAGATTGGCTTGGGACTACTTTTTAGTCTTATAATTTTTGAATTAAATTATTGTCAATCCTTACTACATATTTAGCCTCCCGAGCTCCACATATACTTCAGACTGAGAAAAAACCCTTGCAATCTCAGTACCACGCTCTCACCGGTATCATGACCCAGCCGCCCCAGTTGTGCCATCCACTGTGTGTGAGGGTGTGATTCCACTGACCCATATATAGTTGATAGGGATTTATTTTGATTCCTAATAATATCAACAATGCGATTCTGTTTAAGAGTGTATTGCAGAAAATCATGGAGCAAAAGTTTACAAAGATAGACCGAATGAACAATAATCAACCATCACATATAGACTATAATCATCAAAGTATGAGAGGTAAATTGACCATACCATCCTATTCAGGACTTTATGATGGAGAAAATATTTTAATTAGGAGATGGCTGTAGAACAAAAATTTAATTCCCACCTAGTTATTGAGATACATAGAGTTAAACATGCTACTAGTAGTTCAAGGATTTTGCTCAATTATGGTGGCCAGAACTAGGCAATTTGTATCAACAACCTCAATATTGGGATACACTTAAAGGAGCAATACATGATAGGTTTGTTCCTATTTCTTATAAACATGATTTGCGTAAGAAATTGCAGCGCTTAAAGCAAGGTAATATGTTTGTCCATGAATATTATGATGAGTTTCAAGGTGTAGAATACATTGTGTTATAGTAGAGACATGGATGATAAAATTGTTCGCTTTTTATGGTGGTTTGAGGCATGACATCCAAGATATTGTTTTTCATAAATAATTTTATATGTAGAAAAAGAATTGCAGGGATGTCAGCAAAAGGCGACAACCTCAACCAAGTATTAGCAAAGGTGGAGCAAATTTGCGAAGATCGGGGATCAAGACCGAGATAATTAGACGATTGAGCGCTTTTGTTGCTGCAGCAGCATCTTCACCACCACTACCACCTCCCACACCCACTTTGGAGCCTGAGGACAAGGTAATAGAAAAAGAACAGGTAAATATCTCAGGTAAGAGCTCTCTTTGATTTGTTGAATTCTCTCACCAATTATGCTAATAATTATATACCAGAAAATTCTATTGATTTACCTTTGCCACATGATGAATATTCTATTAATTTTTATGATAAAGAAGAGTTGTGTGATAGTGGTATGATTATTCATATGCCACAGCTAATGAATGATAATGATCTTTTTGTTTTGAAACAAAATACTTTTGCCAATAATTAGAAATTGGTTCCTATTAATGCTGAAAAAGATGAGCTAAAATTATTGTCTTGTCTAAACACTTTGAGTTATATTGAGTTTGATACTCTATGTGCTCTTAGTAGTTTGGAAGAGAAACTTAAATGTGCCAAATTGTCATGGTTGTCGACTTCTATATACCATTTTATTGGAAAATATATTTGTAAAGGAGAGTATATGGTGCATCGTGTCTATATTTGTTCAAATTCGAAATCTCCTTATACTATGCATACATATGATCAACTAGAGGGCTGCAATAGCTATAATCATGTCATGTAAAGACCTCTAAGTTTTATTATAAAGAAGCAGGTTAAATTTTAAGAAGGAGAGCAATGTTGGACAATTTCTTATCAAGAAGGGGGCGATGACGAGGACATGACACCTTCGGATACAACCAATGATTATAAGGTGAGCTCACTCCTACATTTGCATAGTAATTTTTGACACAACTCATTTGGTTCCACATGTAAATGCCACTGTTTGATTATTGGTACAAATGTGTCTCAAAGGGTAAGTTTATCAAAGTCCAACATTAGGTTTGTCGGCAGTCTGATAGTGCTTCATTGGGAAGGCCATATATAATTCATCCGTCTGGAGTGCGATTGAGGTCAATCAACACTTGTTGGAAAGATTATTTGGTAAGCTTTCAAATAGACATTGTCCCACCTCAATATAGTGTTTCTGTCGAGAGCTACGATTCCAGTGTTTGGGTCTTTGTGATCTGAAGCTGGATCAATGTGTCAATCTCCACCAAATTGATAGTTATCTTAAACTTAACGTAAGATCGAGAATCACGTCCCCATCTCATCCCATGGGACAGTCATGGACTTGATTATTTTCGGTCCAAAAATGCTCAAATCTATGAGTGGATAGGACTGAACGAAATGGTAGATTACACAGAATTTAGTAGGAGACGACATATGTTGGTTACGTGGACGCGGTTGAGGCCGGCGTGCGGACGTCGTCCTAGGCCAAGCATTTCCGATTTAACTCGAAAGAATAGAAGTTTGCCACTGACATTGCACTGGTTCATGACTTCATGCGATCTTATCCTTTTGACAAGCTAATAAGGCCAGCCTGCTGCATATGTGTGTGGAAACTACCAAAGTTACAACGGCTATAGTAAGCTCATTCGGTCTTTAAAAGTGTCGAGCCTTTGTCATTCGGTCTCAAATCCACCGAGCTCCACAAATTGACCATTGCCATGGCATACCTACTACAGCAGTTCGTGCGCGAGCTGATGGCGCCACGAGCATGGTTCCTGCCGCTCCTCCCTCTCTGCTTCCTCATGCTCTTACTACGCTATTCGATGACAAGCAACAGAGCGAGGAAGAAGCAACAGCTAGACGAAGACGACGACCATCTACCTCTGCCGCCTTCGCCTCCGGCGCTGCCTGTCTTCGGGCACCTCCACCTCATCGGCTCGCTCCCTCACGTCTCCCTGCGCAACCTAGCCACGAAGCACGGCTCCGACATCATGCTGCTCCGCCTCGGCGCCATGCCGGTGCTCGTCGTTTCGTCGTCGCGCGCCGCCGAGGCCGTGCTGCGCACGCACGACCACGTGTTCGCGTCCCGGTCGCACTCCCTGGCCGCCGAGGTTGTCCTCTACGGACCGTCCGACATCGGCTTCGCGCCGTACGGGGACTACTGGCGGAAGGCCAGGAAACTCGTCACCACCCACCTGCTCACCGTCAGAAGGGTGCAGTTGTTCCGCCACGCCCGCGAGGAAGAGGTGAGCACGGTGATGGCTCAGATCGCCGAGGCGGCCGCGGCTGGCGCGGCGGTGGACGTGGGCGAGCTGCTGGGCTCGTTCATGAATGACCTGGCATGCCGCGCCGTGATGGGCAAGTCGTCCGGCTGGATCCGGAGCAAGCTGTTGCGGGAGCTCATTGCCGACACGTCGCCCCTCTTGGGAGGTTTCAACGTCGAGGAGTTCTTCCCGTTCCTGGCTCGCTTCGGCGTTCTCAGCAAGGTGGTCCGCGCCAAGTCCGAGAGACTGAGGAAGAGGTGGGACGAGCTCCTGGACGGGCTGATCGACGACCGTGAGAGCATGTACGAGCCGATGGCAGTGGCGCCCGCGAGTGAACAGAAGGAGGAGGACGAGGACTTCATACGTATCTTGCTCTCTGTTCGACAGGAGTACGGCCTCACCAGAGAGTCCATGAAAGCTATCCTACTTGTAAGTTCATCTCTGATCTGATATTCTGATGTTTCGCACACAAGAAGTTGAGTCCTGATTATTAACTACAGAGGAGCTACATGCAGGATGTATTTTTCGGCGGCATAGACACAGCAGCTTCGCTACTCGAATACACCATCGCTGAGCTCATCCAGAGGCCATACGTGATGAAGAAACTACAAGCCGAGGTTCGGAGCAGCCTGCCCCACCACCACCAGCAGGGACAAGACATCGTCAAAGAGGCCGACTTGCACAACATGTCCTACCTGGCAGCAGTTATAAAGGAGTCGCTCCGGCTACACACGGTGGCGCCGCTGCTGGCGCCGCACCTCTCCATGGCTCGCTGCGCCGTCGATGGGATCGTGGTCCCGGCCGGCGTGCGCGTCCTCGTCAACGTCTGGGCCATCGCCAGGGACGCGCGCTTCTGGGGGGAGGACGCGGAGGAGTTCGTCCCGGAGAGGTTCCTCGACGGTGGCAGCGCGGCGGACGTGGGCTTCAGGGGCACCCATTTCCAGTTCCTTCCATTCAGCGCCGGGCGCAGGCAGTGCCCCGGGATCAACTTCGGCATGGCCGCCGTCGAGGTGATGCTGGCGAACCTCGTGCGCCGCTTCGACTGGGAGATGCCAGAGGGCAAGGTGGCGCGCGACATCGACATGGCCGAGGAGTTCGGGCTGGTGGTGCACCGGAAGGAGAAGCTCCTCCTAGTCCCGAAACTATGCGCGTAGCTTATTGCGTCCAAGCTCGTGGATTATAATTCCATGGTGATTTGTGCCCGTGCTACACGCAAAACAACAGTATAGTTTACTAATTTCCATATATAGAATTATAGATTTTTTTGCGACTTATATAGAATTATAGATTGTGCTAGCTTGAATACGTGTGCCGAACGCATTTTTAGATACTGTGAGATGGTTTGCATAGTACATCGGATATCCATATATGTCGCCGCCGTTTGTAAAGTTATTGTGTAAAATATTTCACTTACAATTCGATGCATAGTTCTTGTATAATAATATAGTGAAAATGCACGTGACGTGCCGCACGTGTCTATAAAAGAATGATATATGGACCTTGTAATAGGCATACAAACTCATAAAAACTATCAAAACACAGTCTAATATATATGAAGTCCTTGTATAATGAAGGGTCAAAATTCACATAATAATTCCAAGTTGTATTACCCTTGATTATAATCATGAACATATTATCATTAGTTTGAATAGCTGCCATGTCTTTTTATAAAATATGAAAGACTAAAAAAAATGGCCACATGTCGAAACATATAGATCACCAGTCAAATCATGATTTTCTCCCAGTAACCTGATGAATGACAACACGCATACGAAGCAATCACCCTCCAATGAAATCACCTCTGAATAATTAATATGTGCAGTAACCATCCGTGCCAGGCTTGAATTATGCATATCTTGCATACATGCTATCTTAGGTTGCCTATGAAAAACGAGGATGAACGTAGTGCTCTAAATGTCTTAGTGATAGAGAATGATCGATAAATGTCGGTCAAAATGCTAAGCAGTAGAAGAAGAAGAAGAATTAGAGCTCACCCACCTTGATTGAGTTGCTCCGAGGGGGGGGCGCCCCGGCCCGGGATGGTGGGGCGCGGTTGTTGCGGGGTTGTGGGAGTCGGTGCAGCCTATTAGCAAGGTTTGCGACCACAACAATAGTCCATCATGTGCAGAACCTCTTTGTTTCATGGCGGCTCTCCAACCTTAGCTAGATTTATGAAATCATTACAAATTTATTAGCATTTATTTAATAAAAATTGATCAAACAATACATTTTTTTATCACTGGATAGAAATTTATCAGGCTAAACTAAACTAAGATCACGAAGGGTCAAATCATTTTCCCAAATGCATTACTCGTTCAGAACGAAATTGCATTCCCGGTGCTTATGTCATGTCAAACCAGTTCAAAGCTCAGTATCATTTCTCGAGGCTTCGCTAGTGATCCTCCACGATGAGACAGCCAACTGGCAAGGAAACTAATGAAAGCGATGGCCAGTCCTTCGCTACCCTCCTGGTAACGGCCACCTGGATCCTAAAAATTGTAATTGTAAAATAGAAGTATTTCGGTAGGGATTTGTATCTGTTATTCTTGTAAAGTATTTCTATTCGATATCATCAGTATTTCGGTTTGTCTGATAATATCCGATGTTTTCATCCCTACTTGAAAGTCATATCTTGGTCTGCGTCCAGCAGCCTTCTCGATGTCGATGTGCAAGTCAGTGACTGGCACCTGCGTGTACGTCTTACCTTGCTCAGCAGCCAGCATCTAGCGCCCACAGTAGCCGCTGCTACAACATAAATAACAGTTCATCATTGGTACTCGCTGTAAATCAAGGACTCTTTGGAACGCAGGTGGGGCTGTACAATTTCAAAGGAACAAGTCTATTTTCGTACGAAAACTACAGGAAACAAAAAATTGGCATTGTAAGTCACCAGGCAAGATCGAGTAAATGATCTATAGGACCATGTCTTCTACTTTTTTCCTAGACGTGGGATTGGATTTCAGTGGTGAATATTTAGGGCAGAGGTGGAACTTCAGCTGTAATATGCTGCACGACCTAGCCCTCTCATGCTTTGAGCCGCTTTGGATCATGATCTTTAGGCATGCGAGACATGTTGGGTCACAATGGTATGCCACGATAAGTAGTGTCTGCTTTGGCACAAGTATGGTCCACGGCGCACCCACACGTCTTGTGCCGTATTGGTCTGAGCTTAGCCTTCAAAATATGTTTGTTTGTTTTCTTCGTCTGCTCGTGACAGAATAAATATATTTTTGTATGTACCATTTTATGACAAGTTTTCATAATTTCTATAATATATTCGAAACTGGATGACGTAGTATCCAAATAGTTTTGGGTGTTTTTTTAGTGCTTCTACTCGACTCAAATTTTTTTATCACTGGATAGAAATTTATCAGGCTAAACCAAGATCACAAAGGGTCAAATCATTTTCCCAAATGCATTACTCGTTCAAAATGAAATTGCATGCCCGGTGCTTATGTCATGTCAAACTAGTTCAAAGCTCAGTATCATTTCTCGAAGCTTCACTAGTGATCCTCCACGATGAGATAGCCAATTAGGAAGGAAACTTACGAAAGCGATGGCGAGTCCTTCGCTACTCTCCTAGTAACGGCCACCTGGATCCGGTCTTCATATTGTAACCAGATAGGACGCAGAGGTATGAGCTCAGAGTGAAGTAGTATGATTCATATCAGACACGGACACGGACGCGGTACGATTTATTTCACTGGTTTCAAATTCAGGTTTGATTTATTTCACTGATTGCAAATTGCAAATATGTAAGTGTGGTACATTGATGTCTTTCATTGGTTGCAGACTCCCTGGTATGGCAGTTGGTCCCGCTGCTGAGGTTTGTTCTCCCCATCCTAAGACATACTGCCCCATTTTCTTTGTTTGTATCAATCTGTCTTATTGGTCAAGCAATGAGAAATAGACTTTTCTTTTTGACAGTTAGTCAATGCTTTTGCTTTGGTGTTCCTGCAGGTCACAAAGGATGTCGGGCTTGAGCAACCGCCACCAAGCGAGTATGCTCTTGGAATGTTTTCTATGCCAACCGATGAAAAGTATCACGAGAAGGGCAAAGTTGGTTTTCATCAAAATTAAATAGGCAAAGTTGGTTTTAAGAAGGTTGGTGTAACACTGTAAATAAATTTGATATTTGTAGTCTATGAGCAATGCAGTATTTGCATGGCTCATTTCTCTGAAAAACTCTATTTCCATACCTCTTGTGGCAATTGAACAACCAATGGTCCATTAATAATTTCATTAAATAGAGAAAAAATAACTATTGTGATGCACTATATAATTATTAGAAAAAATAAAATCCAGTTACTACCACTACATCGAACTGAATCTTTTCAAATTGGGTCCCTAATTAGGCTCAGTGAGCCTCTTTTCCTCAGAAATCCTTCTAGGAGCTCCTTTGTAAGAAGAACTAGGCGAATTCCCCGCACGTTGCCGCGGGAGTTGCTTCAAGCGAATCATATTATTGTTATACAACGTGTCTGTATAATCATCTCATTTTTTTTTGTGTTTCAACCACATCCAATTTGTGATAGTAAGTTAGCAAAAGAATCCAGAACATGAAAGGCAGGTGCCTTTGGCAATTATTAATCGATTGCTATAAGCGTGTGGTGGGCTCCAATTAGAAGTAACATTTCTTCTTTTACGGTGTCATCGGCTTCCCTCATCATTTCTAAATGACACATGCTCTCCAAGAAAATCAATATTAATGGAGGAATGACGACTTATGAATGATGTTGGTCAAAATCAAGGAACTCTCACCTGAAAAGGCAAATGAAATAATAGAATATTTCACAATTCTTTCACTGTGCAATACCGAAGGTGTGGTGTGGAATTTGGATGACGCTCACAGGTTGCTTTGAAGGTATTGATTCCACCTACAGATGAGATGGACAAAGCGAAGCGCCGTCGACGATGCGATGCCCATGGTTCCAGCAGCAGGAACACATCTCAATCGTAGGTATAGGAGAGGGAGCTGTGGTGAGAAAGAGACGATGTGCTCTCAAATTTACCACTGCCGATATTGTGAATTGGTCATTGCCGGCTATATATAGGCTTTGGCATGGAGAGAATCGTCTCTCTACTATCAGTGGTGGGAATTTGGAGAGATGTTAACCGTTAATAATGGTATGGTGGATTTGGTGGAGTTCCGGTTCCACCATATGTTTTTGCATGAAACACCACAATTAGAGTAAATTGAAGAGTCGGTTCAGATGCACGAGAGCCTTGAGAACTTTCTAAATTGAATTGAATGCTGCTGGGCGGTTCACCTCCTTGCCAACGCAGCCATAGGTGTTTGCATGTCTCCAGGACGGCCAGTAATTATCCATTGTGCGATCAAAAGTGGAGGGTGCTGCACGGATGAATTGATATACTTAAATGGTTGCAGGAGAAAAAACTAAAAAAAAGTGGATAATGTGGCTTAAGGAGAAGCTAGAGAAATACTCTAGTGGACATTAGCTTTATAGGAGTTTAGGATGGTGACAGTACTGTGGACATATCCCTTTGATGTTATTACATCTATGTTAATTTAGATGTTTGATCTTCAAGCTGGTCCTTTTGTGAAACTTCTCAGCATTTATTAATAAGTTGATCTATCACTTTTTAAATTTCATTTGTTATTGCATTGGCTATTGTGCTATATTTTTATGCAAAGTTCTCTTAAATTAGACACATCACATTATATCATAACCTTAAAATGATAGTTTTGTAATGTAATCCTTATCTGGCACCTGCGGAAACCTCGAGGTTCTTGATGGCGACTCTTTTCTCCGCCTTCTCCATATAGTGTACATCAGCTACGTCCGCATTCCTCTTGCTGCACCACACTGGAGTAAACTCTTTATCAGACAAAACGGCCATCGCCATCACACTACCCAACATGTTACTTGATTCACCGTCTGCTAACACATCAGCATTGATCAAAGCCTCAAAGGCGACCCCTAGGTGTTGGTCATCCTCATCCATTACCAACATGCCATCTACTGTCCCATCAGCATGTGCCTTATGATGGATGAAGATGGAGGCCTTGTTTAGTTACATCCAAAATTCTAACTTTTTTCACTCTCTCTCCATCACATCCCCATCACATCAATCTAAAGACACATGCATGCAACAGTAAATGTAGGTAAAAAAATAACTAATTGCAAGTTTGGTTCTAAATGACGAGACGAATCTTTTGAGCCTACTTAGTCCATGATTAAACGATATTTGTCAAATACAAACGAAAGTGCTACAGAAGTTCGAATTCTAATATTTTGAATTTCAACATGTAACTAAACAAGGCCGAAGATAAACAAGAGACAAACTCCCATAAATGGTGACTGTAACAACTTGGAAAGAGGCTTCTCGACAAGTCCAAATCCTGCATCGGCAAGTCCAAATCCTGTAGGTACGGTACAACGACTTTTCTTCAAATCACTATCGACTGTCATGACTAGTGGTGGACTTGTCAAAAGAGGACGACTTTCCTTTGAAATTTTTGTACAACCCCACCTGCGTTCCAAAGAACCGCCTTGATTTACAGTGAGTACTGCTATCTAGCCATAATGAACTGTTAATGATGTAGCAGAGCGGCTAGTGTGGCCGCTGGATGCAGAGCAAGATAACTTGCAAGTAGGACCAGGGCACTGACTAGCCACAGTGCTGCCCATCAACGTCGCGAAGGCTGCTAGACGTCGTAATGATATGGACATTTTTTTTCAGACACCAGAATAGTTTTTATCGGATATCGAATACGAATACTTCCGCTGGACATCCGGTATTTTATTCAAATAAAATACATCCAAATACTATCAGAAAATATCCGAATTTCTAATTTCTTTTTATATTGAATATTGAATTGAATTGAAATTTTGTTTTCATTAATTTTAGATGTGTTAATACAATAATGACATTATTATATAGTATCGATTAAATCTCAGCACAGCCTGCACCTGAGCCCTGTGGACTGTTGCTCCCATCAGGCCTTCACTAGTGTTGTGGTGGTATACGAAGCTTGTTTCTGCTCAAAAAAAAAATAAAAAAATAGGAAGCTTGCTCTTGCTCCATCGTCTTCGGCTGGGCATCCATGTGTGGGACTACAATAGCACAGGAGGACTGCTTCATAGGGAAAAGTCTATTTTTAGTCCCTGAAATATCGCGAAAGTTTACTTTTGGTCCCTCGACTTTAAAATCGGACAAAACCGCCCCTCAACTCTTAGAACAGCGCAGATTTAGTCCCTCAGAGGTTTTAGAGGGCGGGTTTGCTACAATAATAACAGCGGGTTTACTACAGTGACCGGTGGTTTTTCTACAGTAACCATGCTTTGTTTTTATTTTTTATTTATTTCGGTTAAATATTTAAAAAATTATAGTAAATCATAGAAAAATCATAAAATAGAAAATATAATTTTGTTAGACTCCACATGAGTAGATCTACACAGTGAATATATAATATGATATACTTTAGTCTAAAGTTTTTGCTATAAAGATTTTATCTTTTTCTTTTTTATTTATTTTGGCTCAATTTTTTAAAAATCATAGTAAATCATAGAAAAATCATAAAATAAAAAATACAATTTTGTTGGATTTCACATGAGTAGATCTATACAACAAACATATAATATGGTAGATTTTAGTCCAATAAAATGGTTATAGAAGGTGCAGTTATGAATTATTCTAATTAATTATAGAAAAAGCATAGATCTAAAACTACAGCAAAAATTTATATTAAAGTATACTGTATTATATATTCACTGTGTAGATCTACTCATGTGGAGTCTAACAAAATTAGATTTTCCATTTTATGATTTTTCTATGATTTACTATGATTTTTCAAAAAAATTAACCAAAATAAATAAAAAAGAAAAACAACACGATTACTATCGCAAAACCACCGGTCACAAACCCTACTGTTACTGTAGCAAACCCGCCCTCCCAAACCGCCGAGGGACTAAATCTGCGCTGTTTCAAAAGTTGAGGGGCGGTTTTGTCCGGTTTTAAAGTTGAGGGACCAAAAATAAACTTTCGCAATAGTTCAAGGACTAAAAATAGACTTTTACCTGCCTCATATACTTGTACGCGGAGTCTTGCTGGTCGCATCCTCGCACTAAGAATTTGGCCCAAGGCCATCTAAGCACCATTTGGGCCAGTGTAGGAATGGGCCCGGTCGAGGTCCCAGGCCTAATTTTTTCTGATATTCTTCAAATCAGTTGAAATGTGATAATAAATATGTAGTAATTTGTAGAAAAATTCAAGAATGGCAAGTATAGTTTTGTTGAGCTCCACATAGGTAGTTCTATGCAGTTAACACATAATATGACATGCTTTGGTAGGAAGTTTTTGTTGTAGATGCTTGGCTATGCTTTTTAGTATGAAATATATATCTGTAGTTATATTGCTCCAATTGATATAAAAGTTTTTGTTGTAGAGTATTAATGTCATGCTTATTCTATGGTAACAATTTCAACTTTATCAGTGCATGTATGACTAAGTTCTTCATTTAACTAGGTTTAGGCTTAGTAAATGATTTAAAATAATATAAAATGTGTAAAATATTTGCCATTTTATATATAGTATAAAGTAAATTGTATATATTATTTTACTCAATATCTGGATATATATTTGTAGTACCAGATATTCTCCTAATCGGATTCACAAATCACAATGTATCGGTACTCGTTATTTGTATATATAACGGAGACCGTCCATATTTGTTTATGTATCCGGTAGCTATATCCATGTTTGACTCAGAATCATAAAAAGAAAGGACTTTACTACTGCCTGCACGTGCAGGAAACGGTCTATCCGGCTGCACAGTCTATTTCGGGAAACCAACCAAACCAGTTTGCCAGATAAGGAAAAAGCGGGAGCGGGAGCCCTCTTTGCGTTTACACAGGGACGCGTGCCAAACCAAGCCCGGCCCGCCGGATAGATTCACGTACGCAACATTTTTTTAACTTCCACATAGTAGCAGGTATTCCCCACCATTTTGTTCTAGAATATCTCATGCATTGTTCAAAAACCACGTAACCCAAAATGATCAAATAAAATAGCATACATCCTACATTAAACAAGTGTTGAGGCAAACAACCAAACCGAAGATGATCAAATAAAATAGCATATATCCAACATTAAACAAGTGCTGAGGCTTATCAACTGTAACAGTTATTTGAACCCTATTTGAAAAGACATATCAATATAATGCATCTTCTATGTTTCTTCCCTCCACTCCAAGATTCTTCCAGGTGATCCCCTTCATATCTTGTGTTTTGCTTGCATCTGTTGAAGAAAATGCTTTGTAGGGGTGAAGTGTTTAGCCAAGTCCATGTACAGGAATTCACAAAAATGACCGCGACCCTGCAAACAAAAAAGGGAAAATGTTAGGATGCATGATAGTGAATTTACTAGATTCTAGCTGAGAAACAAACAAAAAGTGATGTTTGACTGAAAACATTTTATTTCAGTAACATTACGTGTGTGCCATGATCAGAATTGTGCATGCCATTGTTCATTTTCTGGACAACGAGCCTTCTTCAGTAACCTTACGTGTGTGCCATGATCAAAATTAACCCATTTTATTTATACAGAAAAAAGCAATGGCACAACAAATTCATAATTAGGTGAAGGGAACTAACTTGGTGAGCGAAGTCCTGCTCATGACAAGAATGGAGTGTACAAAATTAACCCATGCATGGTCTCCATAAACAGGTAGGAGTGCAGTGTGCCAATCACAGCAATGAATACCAAATTTCCATCTCAACAGCACACACTGCCATATGAAACGTGCCAAGGAACCTGCAGGTTATGGAGTGGTCACATATATAACAGAACGATATTCAGGTACAGAATATAGAGGAGCATGACAATTCAAGCAAAACAATGACATGAGTAGGGAGAAATAATCAAGATAATAAAATATCCGCTAGTGAAAATGTTGAGCCTAGCAGCCCAATCATTTAAGATTGAAAATGTTGATCCTAGCATCCCAATCATATAAGATTTGGTTATATTTGGATTTAACTGTGCCACACTTAGCACCAAATGACATGTCTGAAACCCACAAAATTAAGAAATTTTCAAATAGGTTGACAATAGAATTCAAGGGATACCTCAACAGCAACCTTGCAGAACCAAATCAATACAATGTGTACATTTTGGTTTGATTAAAATCAATAAGTCCATTTATTCAAAGCCATTAAATGTAAGCAATACTGAGTCCACAAAATGATTAAAAAGAACAGGATCTGACTTCATTTAGCCCAGGGTATGTGGGCGAGTGCATTGAATGGTGCTTTCCCATCATTCCTCGACCTTTCTTCATCACACCAGTGCAATGTTTAATCCTCACAATTACCATGGGTCCACATATTTCATTTAGAGCCAACTTATGCTAAATCAGCAGGCATTTTTTTAATTTCGGTTTAGCATTTTTATGTTCTTGCTTTAGCATTTTTATGTTCTGGCTTTAGCATTTTTAGTGCTGTAATCATCTGCTATTGATGATGATGCCAATCCATGCTTTTGTACTCGAGGATAGGGCATAAAGAGACTACTTTGTGTATCTTTAGATGAAAAATTCTTAGTTAAAGACTACCTCGTGTGATAATGACTTCATTTAGCCCGGCGGTGATTTTTTCTTTGCACGCACACACACCTATCCATCGTTAATAGTTGATCCAATGCACTGATGGAAGCCTCTGGACGCTAGCCTAACCACAAGCTCCCTCTGCATTGTCTCTCATTTATATCCTCCTTTTCTCTTCCCTGCCATGCGCTTGCGAACACCCCATTGTCCACCATCTCTGGCATGGTGGAGGGCGAGGATGGGAGCATCGTGTGTGTCGATGGCTCCGACAACTGACCCATCGGGTGGTGCATCCACGTCTCCCTCTTCTACATGGCTGTGGCGCCCTTCCACTTCATGCCCCCTGTTCCGCCTCTCTGTTGTCATCCTGGAGGTCTAAGGCACCGCTGACAAGTTGCTAGGCTAGGTGGACACACGGTTTGAGTTCCAAGCTTGGTCGTGCTGCTAGACTAGCCTTGCACAGCGTCGCTGTGTGGTCCTAGCTGCCCCATGACCTTGGATGGGGATGGCATGTTGCTTCTCACCGCCGGACGGACGGGTCGTCTTCTGGGACGGCGAGCGGTGGGTCACCTTCGCGACGTCCTCCCCGCGCTGGACGCAGGAGCTCTGCGGCGGGCCCAAGGCGTCGCCGCTGGAGTACCTCCCCAACGAGCACGTCTGCGGCCGCCCGCTCGGCCTCCGCTTCCATTAGAAGACCGGGGAGCTGTACATCGCCGACGCCTACTTCGGCCTGCTCAAGGTCGGCCCCGAGGGCGGGCTGGCCACGCCGCTCACAACGGAGGCCGAGGGCGTGCGCCTCAACTTCACCAACGACCTCGACCTAGACGACGAGGGCAACGTCTACTTCACCGACTCCAGCATAAACTACCAGAGACGGTCTGTACTTGATGCCATGCTCGAGTTTGCTAGATTCATTTCAAGTGACCTTGGATGTTGCAGACTTGCAGGAGCAGGACCTAGATATCTTATCAGTGATCATTTATTTTCAGGAATTTTATGCAGTTAGTTTTCTCTGCGGATCCCTCTGGGAGACTTTTGAAATACAACCCACACACAAAGGAAACAACAGTACTGCATCGCAACCTCCCAGTTTCCCAATGGCGTGTCCATGAGCAAGGATGGCTCATTCTTCGTTTTCTGAGAAGGACCGCGCGGCAGGTGTGTGTGTATTCTTTTCCTTACATTTGGCTTAAGCTTTCTTATGATATCAGCCACTCAATATATATTTGTGTTCTGAGACGACAGGTTGAGCAGATACTGGTTGAAAGGTGAGAAGGCAGGCACTGTGGATCTTTTCGCTGTCTTGCCTGGATTCCCAGACAACGTGAGGACGAACGACAAGGGCGAGTTCTGGGTGGCGATCCACTGCCGGCGCAGCCTATATGTCCGGCTCTTGAGCCGCCATGTCAAGCTAAGGAAGTTTTTCCTCAGCCTCCCGATCCCCGCCAAGTACCACCTCATGATGCATAACGGTGGCAAGCTCCACGCTGTGATAATGAAGTACAGCGCCGAGGGCCAGGTGCTTGACATCTTGGAGGACACCAAGGGAGAGGTGGTGAGAGCCGTCAGCGAAGTGGAGGAGAAGGACGGGAAGCTCTGGATAGGGTCCGTCCTCATGCCATTCATCGCTGTCTTTGACCTCGCCAAGGCGTCTTAGCGGCCTGAGATTGATTGGAAATAATATTGTTGAATTATAATATGGATGCCGTTGTACACGCTTATTGTCTGAGAGGATCAGTGTTCCCAATAATTTGGTCCTGGAGGCTGGAGCAACCTGAAGCTGTGTAAATGCTCCAGCAAATGCAAGTTGGAGACCACAGCACCACCGGAACCTCGGGGTGACGTGCTCTGCTTCCGCACCTGCTACCACCACATCTCCTTGCCGCGGTGGAGACTACTTTCCGGTGCCATTACCTCGTTTGGTGAAGATGCAGACAAGAATGCCCTCCTACTTGCGCTGTTATCTCCTGTACTTTTTACTAATTTCGTTATAGTTTGTTTATATATAATACAAACATATATATGTTCGTATTTGAGAAATATATACCTTGTTCTGTGTTGTGAGTTGTGACAAGACCTCTTGAAGAAACCCCGCTTCAGCGAAGCTAGAAAGTGTACCCACAACTGATGTTGACCTTTCGTCAAAAATTCAGGGTCTGTTTGCATTTGGATCACATGGACTAATAATTAGTTGACTAATGCTTAGCTTATGAGGTTCTAAGGTGGATCGATGAATGAACTGACAACTAATACAAGACTCAACTAGTTGTTAATGCATAAAACCCAACAGTGAGGACTACTAGTGGTTTTTCTAGTTGGCTCATCACAAGCCCTAATTCATCCGAATAGGCTCTTAAGATGACGGCATGTCAATAGTATATCCTGCAAACACTGATATATCTTATTTGATATATATGAAAATACAGGTTATTGTCATAAAGTACCATATGCCTCTTGTGATGGATTTCTTCTCAAAATGTATGAGGAGGTGTCACCCCGTATCTTGATGGTAGCGAGCGAGTGACTTTTTCCTCTCCTCCCCTTATTCTTATCCTAGAGCTTGGGATTATTTGGATAATCAATTTAATGAATTTTTTAATGATTTTTTCAATGATATATCTTAGGATGTGACATGAAAACACTAAATAAAATAAAAAATTTAATGATTTTTTAAGAATTTTCAATATTCATTTAGTTGTTGCCAATTCAGAGAGTTATAAAATGTCATTTTATAAAATTTTCCCAAGCCAATGAAAATGGGTTTATTGCAATCATGTCTTTACATAAACCTTGCTATGTGAAAAACGAATTTCCAAATCCTTTGTTTAAGCCACGAATTAGTGTTTTGGAAATAAACCTTAAAAACTGCAATTTCTAAAATGAGTTCTAAATAAATACGTTTCAAATTTGATTTCGAAAATATTAAAGACTAGCAAAAATGCCCGTGCGTTGCAACGGGACGCATGTCTATTGTATGATTCTCATACAGATAGCAATAAAATATCTTTTTATTGAATTTATTAATTAGTTCTGATCCAACATTAAATAAATTATAAGGTCGGTTACCCTTTGCTTGCTAGTTGGTCTGTGGAGACGTATGTGTGGTTCTGATACCGATAGTAATAAAATATCTTTTATTGAATTTAATAATTAGGTTTTATCCAACATTAAATAAATCAAATAAATTGTAAAGCCGGTTGCCCTTGGCTTGCTAGTTGATCCGTGAAGAACTATGGAGAAGAGGCCCGAGTAGGGGTGGGAGGGGGGGATAGCAGCCATAGTTTATACCAACTAAAATTTATATTTTGTATCTTTCTTTTCTATGTTGTTTGGTGATTATGTAACACAATTAAACAAAAATGATTATGGAGCATCACAATCGACTCTAAGAAACCTAAAGAGAAGGAGGTAACTTGATAGATATATCAATGGATGACCACTGAAACTAATTAGGACTTATCAATTGAGTTACATTCTACTCTATATATTTTAAACTGTATTTACATGTCTATCTAAAGTAAATTGGCAAGTCTAGCATGTGAGAGTATATTCGGTAGCTAGCTATAATAAGTTGTTGCATAGCGATCTCTATTTATAATAAATATAATATAACAGTTGTGTTACTATAACTCACGGGGATGTTTACTATAACGTTATAGTAAATCACATAGTAAGCAGTTACTATAATCTTATACATTAGTATAGTGATTATCCTAGCTAAACATATTTTAATACTATTATATATAATATAAGCAAGATTATTTTAATATATACAATATAATATTTTCATAGTCTTATTTTTTTATCTTGCTAGTAGTTTAATACATGCAATACCATGTTTTTATTTATCTGTTATTGATTTTTTTGTCTTGCCATTATTATTCTTATATATATATCGAATGTCTCGAAGAGACTTATTCTTATATAATATATTTGAAATTGTTACCAAGTTAATTAAGTAAAAACACTTGATTGAGCAGCACGTCAGTCGTTATGGTGTGGTGGTGACACCTTTGGGATTGATTCCTGAAGACCAGAGTTCGAATCCTCACCATGTGAGTATTTTTGGTCTTTTCGCCTACGCAGGTTGATTCAGCTGTTTTGGGCTGAGGCCCATGGTCTTTTCGCCTGCGCAAGAATTGAAAAAAACTAAACGAACCTGCTGTGGGAGACACGGAACGGAATTATAAAAAGAAAAAAGGACACGTTGGCTTAGGCGGACAGAGCGGTCAGAATTTGTTGGTGAAAAAAAAAGGTCGGAAATTTTTATAATTATGTATTACTAGCAAAAATGCTGTATTACTAGAAAAATGTCCGTGCGTTGTAACGAGACACATGCCTATTGTATAATTCCTATACTGATAGTAATAAAATATTTTTTATTAAATTTATTAATTACATTTAAGCCAACGTTAAATAAATGAAATAATTATAAGGTCGGTCGCCCTTGGCTTGCTAGTTGGTCCGTGGAGACGTATTGAGAAGAGGTGCAAGTGGGTGACATAGTAGTCACAATTAATACCAACTAAAATTTATATTTTATATCACTTCCTCCATCCATTTATCAAAGTTATCTTACCAAAAAAAGTCTCCGAGAATCAGAGTCGTTTAAGCTAGGACCGCGGTTTTCACCTCATCCCAGGCTCATGCGGCTTCTCCTCATTGGCCGAGTTAATTCAACAGTCACTGACGGAGTTAAAAGGAAACAGCTATTAATGGGCAACACTATATACGCCGCTCCTCCTTGGTCATTTGGCTTGACTCTAAAACGACCCCAACAAATGAATAAAGCAGGAGTATGTCTTTTGGTAATTATGTAACCTAATTAAATAAAAATAAATATGGATTATCATTCTCGACGAAAACTAATTAGTAGCTTCATAGACATATCAATGGATGGCCATTGGAACTAATTAGTACCTATTGACCTCTATTTACAATAATATAATATAATAACTATGAATAAATATTTACGACAATTGTGTTACTGTAACAATGGGGATATTTACCATGATGTTATATTAAATCATATAGTAAGTATTTACTATAATCTCATAAATTAGTATTGTAATTATCATGGCTACAAATAAAATTATTCTATAACCAGCTGTACAAGAGTAGTTCTAAGTCTAGCCATAGATATATTTTAATACTATTATATATAATATATGCAAGATTATTTTAATATATACAATATCATATTTTTATAGTTATATTTTTTTCTTGCTAGATTATTTTAATACACGTAATACCATATTTTTATAGTTTAATTTATTATTTATATTTTGTTGTCTTTTTAGATTATTCTTATATATATACATATACATATACTTATCAATACTATATTTTTATAGTATTTTTGTTTGGCTAGCGGATATGATTATTTGAAATTGTTACAAAGTTAAATAAAAAAGCTTCGTTTAGCATCATGTAAGTCTTTGTTTTTGACTTACGCATCATGTTACCCCTTGTGTTGTGGTGGTAGCGTTCTGTAATTGAACAGTGGAGACCAAGTTTAAATTCTAATGACAATGGTATTTTTGTTCTTTTCGCCGGCGGACATAAAACGGAATAAAAAAAGATCCGAACATAAACTGGTGGCGGACAGAAATTAAAAGAGCGGACAGAAAAGGTGTTGGCAGATAAAAAGAGGTAGGAAATTTCCACAATTTATTATTAGGTAAAGATTAGGTAGAGATTTAATCAAAGTAGGTTCAAAAGTCTGTTTTTTAAGAACAAAAGAGAAGTTCTTTCTTTTCTTTCTCTTCCTTCCTTCTCAGTTTTAGCCCAGCCCGGCGCCATCCCCTTTCTGCTTGTTTGTCTGTCGCGCGGGACAAAGGCACAGCCCACCAATCCCCGGAGGAAAAAAAAAAACTCGAGCACGCCGAGCGCGTAAATAAAATTTATGCATCGTGCAAAACATCTCTCTATTCATCAAAATGTTAAAAAAAACTCTGTATTCATCAAATGACGTCGATCCTGTAGAGCTTGTCGACTCTAATCGCAGCAAGTCGTGACAGTGACAGTACTGTGAGAACGTTTGTAAAAAGCATTTTTCTTCATCTCTTAGGAATTAAAACAGATGCATGAACAAATAAAATAACTGAGAAAGTTCGAAAATATGCTCCAAATTTTCCAATCCCATAGACAAAGTCAATACTTCTATATGTAACGTGTTGTAAAAACAAACGAAGCTGCATCACCATTCACTCACCAAGTCCTGAACGGCAGGCACTTCTTCTGCGTTTCTACATGGAGAAGAGTATCACTATCAGAACCCAAGATTGACCATTCTGAGGTCAGTCAGGGCTACTATGTCAACTCTGGTCGTCCAAGACGCTGGACTACTCACCGTCCGTCCCCTCTCATGTCTCAACAAAAGCCCAAGACAAACACATGCCACTGTACCGTGCCAGCCCCACGTTCTTGGTGCCGTACCACGACCGTCATCGTCGCGCCATGGCTGTGCCCGGCACCGACTATCATGCTCCAACCACCGCCGGAGACCACCATGGCACCATGGCTGTGCGCCTCTCCAGCTACGGACACCCCATGGCCACGCCGGAACTCACCGAGCACCTCCTCGTCGACAACGGCAAGCCGCACTGCCTCGAGAAGCTCCCCTCTTTCTGGCGCCCCAAATCCGGCGGCGGTGATCCGGCAGCCGCCGCACGCCACGTCGTCGACTGGGCCTCGGTCCGCGGGGCGTGCAAGGAGTGGATCGCCAACCCGATGAACATCGCTCTGGTCCTGTGGCTCCTCTGCGTGGGCGTCTCCGGCGGCATGTTCGTGCTGCTCCTCCTGGGCCTCCTCGACGGCGCGTTCCCGGCGGCGGCGGACAGGAACCGCTGGATCGAGATCAACAACCAGGTCCTCAACGCGCTCTTCACGCTGATGAGTCTCTACCAGCACCCGGCGCTCTGCCACCACCTCTTCCTGCTCTGCCGCTGGCGCCCCGCCGACGCTGCCCACCTCCGCGCCGACTACTGCAAGGACGGCGCCGCCGCAGCGCCACGGCCTGGTGACCGCGCGCACATTGCCGTCGTCGTCGCGCTGCTGCACCTCACCGTGGTGTGCCAGTACGTGCTGTGTGGGCTATACTGGGGGTACACCAGGACCACGCGCCCGGAGCTCGCCGAGGGCGGCTTCTTCGCGCTCGGCATCGTCGCGCCGGTCGCCGCCGCCGTGTACACCGTGTGCAGCCCGTTGGGAAAAGGCGACCGGTGCCCCCACGAGCTCTCCGAAGCAGCGACAGCGGCGACGGCGACAAAGTCGTCGACGGCGCAGCCCGTCGGGCACGACGTCGTGGTGGAGCCGGAATGGGCCGGCGGCATGTTCGACTGCGGCGGCGAGGACGTGGTGGCGGCGGCGTCGTGCACGTTCTGCGTGTTCGGGTGGAACATGGAGCGGCTGGGTCTCGGCAACGCGTGGGTGCACGCCGCCACGTTCGCGCTCCTGTGCTTCGCGCCGCTCTGGGTGCTGGGCGTCTCGGCGCTGCACATCCACGACGTCGTCATCGGCGACGTCGTGGGCGGCGCCGGCGTGCTGCTCTGCGTGGGAGGCCTGATCTACGGCGGGTACTGGAGGATCCAGATGCGGAGACGGTTCGGGCTCCCCGGCAGCACCGCGTGCTGCGGATCCGAGTCGCTGACGGACTACGCTCGGTGGCTGTTCTGCTGGCCATGCGCGCTCGCGCAGGAGGTGCGCACGGCGAGCATGTACCACGTCGACGGCGAGGTCTTGTACTCCAAGGTCGTTGTCGTTGATGAGGATGATCACGCCGGCAGCGGGCAGCCGCCGTTGCTCGCGGTGTCCAACGATCGTGACGTTTTCAGAGCAACAGACACGGTTTCAGTGTCACAGGAGCCGTTATCAGCAAATGAACATGTGGTGGTTGTTCATGACGAAACGACCATGGCTCCACCTGTTCAGGTCGTGGTTGTGCAAGTGGAAGACGAGTGCAAGGCTGTTCGTCATGGGGAGACGAGCGGTTCTTCTGTTTCGTCACTGGCGACAGCGAGCGAGGAAGATGATGTATCTCTCTCTCTTTTGGAGTTGAACAGAGAAATGTTGGAAGATGCTGATCGTAGTATGTCGTCTGATGGGAGTTGGAGAGTGGAGAAGGTGAAGAGACTGATCAACATGGTCACCCTGGTGTCTCTGCTCATTCTTTTGTACACAAGGGGAATTATTCTGTAGAGAAGCAGTGAAAAATGGGGATTTATTATGTGCAGTGGACGCTTCTTTCTCCACTTTTGTTGGTGAAAACAGGATTACAGGAAGTCGATTCTTTTTGGAGTTCATTGATGTGTGTATATACAGAAGTGCACAAGATTTAGATTGAATTGTAAAGCCCAACTGGGATTTGGAAAAAGTTTGTCAATTTGTACAGCGTCTTCTCTCTGTTCCTGTTTAGTCTGTATTCGTGTCACCGTGTTGCAAAAAAGAAAAACCCTTTACAACAGCGTAATCGTCCGCAAGCATATTATGAACTGTATTTCTGAAAACAGATGAAGTCAAACTAGACATATATTTGTATTAACTTTATCGGGACGACAATGACCAGGCCTGGGCACATGATGAGCCTGAATTTTTCTTCTGCACCAATTCATAATTTCTATAAAGAGCAGAGTAGAACACAGAGTTGAGTATGTCTATGAATTTATCAGACACTGGTTTGGCACCGGTTTTTCTGAAATTATGAAATCCGATTATCACTATTCATGTTCCTTTCCGTGTCTATAAATCTCAAGACCTTCAGAGTAAATGGCATACTTCAAGTCTCACATGGTGTGTGCTGGAAAGCATCTATTACATGTTTCCTTATTTTTTTCGATGTCCTGATTACATGTTGTCAAACTTATCGAGATAGCATCCACAATTCTATAGCATCCACCAGTGACCTGAACCTTATCGAGCCTAGTCCTTTACAGAGTAAATGGCATACTGCATGTCTCACATGGTGTAGGTCCTTTACCTTTATCGAGATAGCATCGATTTGGAAGAATGGCCTTTCTCGGTTTCTCCCATATATTTTTGGACGTAGCTTCAAGCTTTTTCTCCAACTTTTGTGAACTTATGAAATCTCACTATCCCTGTGTGTGTCTCTCTTGATGTCTAAATCTGAAGATCTTCAGAGTTAACGGCATGCTGAATTTCATGTCTCACATGGTGTGCTGAAAGCACCATCTATATGTTTTATTGGTTTCGATGTCCTGATTACACGTTTCCAAAAACAAAGTTGGCATAACAAGTCGATTGAGGTAGCCTAGATAGCATCCACACTAATCAGTCATGTGTATTTCGAAGAATGGTCTTTCTCGGTTTCTCCCACACGTTTGGACGTCGCTTTGTCCAGTCTGAACGGCCGTCCAGTGCAGCCTAAACTGAACTTTTACAGCATGCCAAAGTTGATTCACTGAAGATATGAATATTCCTGGAAGTCTGTTATGGCTTGAGCAATGCAGGAGCTGCATGCCTGCATACGTATCTATGGATTTGAATGTTTACACGTGCACTCGAGACTGATTTGAATTGGTCCATTCACTGTGCCTGCCCAGTGCACGTCTTGACTGTATCAGGCACGAGCAGCAAGACCAGGTTGAAGTTTCAGCAGCAACCTGCCAATTTTGACAGGGAGTCAATACTTCAGTCTTCTCCCAGAAAGAATGCATAAGCAGCTAGTAGCAATCCCTTTCGTTACAGTTAATCTCTCTCTTATGTCTTAACCAAATCCTGTCACGCGGCAAAGTGCACAGTATATATGTTAATCACCTGCAACTACCTAGTAGTACAATTAGTAGCTTCACATCAAGGAAGCTGGAGGGATCATCATTGCCCTCGCAGCTCTGACTGACAAGGTGAACCAGCTTGCTGCAACCATGGAGTCGGACGAGACATCAGGCAAGCAAGTCGAACGCCATGGCAAGGCCAAGAAGGAGAGGTTCCTAGACTTCCTCAGGCCGGCGCCTTCCAAGGACCTATGGCTCCACCGCTTCGGCGCCACCGCCGCCGCTCCGCACGCCTTCCTCCGCCGCGTCGCCACCGCCCGCTACGCGCCGGCAGCCTACGCCCGCTTCTTCTCCCTCCGCGCGCCGGCGGCGTTCGTGCGCACCGTGGACTGGCGCGCCCTGGGCGCCCGGTGCAAGGCCTGGGCGCGGCGGCCCACGAACGCGGCGCTGCTCGTGTGGCTCGCCTTCGTCGCCGCGGGCGTCGCGTTCGTGTTCCTGCTCATGATTGGGGCGCTCAACTCCGCCGTGCCCGACGCGTCCCGGAGGAAGCGGTGGACGGAGATCGCCAACCAGTTGCTCAACGCGCTCTTCACCATCATGTGCGTGTACCAGCACCCGCGGCTCTGCCACCACCTCGCGCTCCTTTTCCGGTGGCGCGACGCCGACGCCGCGGAGCTCCGCGGCGTGTACTGCAAGAACGCCGCTGCCGGTCCAAGGCGCTAGCGTCTCCACGTCGCCGTCGTGCTGCTGCTGCTCCACGCCACATGCTTCGCGCAGTACGCCTACTGCGCGCTCTACTGGGCGTTCAGCAGCGAGACGCGCCCCGACTGGGCCGTCAACTTCTGCATGGGGTTCGGGCTCGCCGCACCCATCGCCGCCGCGCTCTACATGGTCTACGGCCCGCTCGGCAGAAGGATCGTGCAGCTCCCGGAGGTGAAAGACGCGGCAACAGCCGGCATGACACAGAGTGGCAGAGTGGCGGTGGCCAGGCCGGAGTGGGCTGGCGGGCTGTTCGACGTCGCCGACGACCCGACGGTGGCGGCGCTGTCGCTAACGTGCACGTTCTGCGTGTTCGGGTGGAACATGGAGCGCATGGGCATGGGCAACATGTACGTGCACGTTTTCACGTTCGCGCTGCTCTGCGCCGCGCCGGTGCTGGTGTTCGCCGTCGCCGCGCTCAACATCCACGACGCCACGCTGGGGTACCTCGTCGGCGCCACGGGCGCGCTGCTCTCCGTGCTCGGCCTCACCTACGGCGGCTTCTGGCGCGCGCAGATGCGGCGGCGCTTCGGGCTGCCCGCCGACAGGTCCATGTGCGGCGGCCGGTCGGCCGTCGCGGACTACGTCAAGTGGCTATTCTGCGCGCCGTGTGCGCTGGCGCAGGAGGTCAGGACGGGCAACTTGTACGACGTCGAGGATGGCAGCTTGTACTACGTGAGGGGCAGCGACGAGGACGTGTTGGAGGAGGAGAAGCCGGCAATGGCGCCTCTGGAGAGGGAGGGATGCGTCGCACCATTGACGGCCGACAGGGCACAAGATGGTCGTGTAGTTGCCGTTGAACCGCCGGTGCCGGTGAGGATTTAAATAGGAGCATGTAGAAAAGGTCATGTTGTGCTTTGGCTTGTACATGAATTTCTTTCATTTTTTTTATTTCAATGTTCTGGACACAATTACTAGTTACTAGTATGAACTTATGATGCCACGGCGGTTGGGTATGAACGAAAAAAAAAAAGATAACGAAAAAAACCATTTTGCTTGTCGCTTTCAATGTAGAAGTGTTGATGGATAGATTGCTAGTTTGCTACTTTGTTTCCTAATCTCCCTCAAATAACATTTCAATCTAATTTATATTTTAAATAAAACACCTCTACACTTTTTTGAAGGATTACCATAGGGGGATTCCTCACCTTAATATATTGCATTGGAATGGCAATATGAATTACCAATCAAAAGGTATAGCACATAAGGAGGAAATAAAAATCCCATGACAAAGAGCATGTTTTCTTTTTTGAAAGATTAGCTGAAAGAGCATGTTGTTGTTCAACAACCAATTGGTATCACATATATTAGTTTACCTTTACATATATTTATCAAATTCAAAATTAATTTACTTCCTGAAAATGCTAAATGCACATTACTTTAGGACGACGATGCATTTTTTTTAAAGCACAAGGATGGCCAAAATTTTGTTTGATACTAGAGTATTATGATACATGTTTATAGAGATTTTGGTCGCTGCAAAACGCCTTGGCCCAAGTGAGATATTCCAATATTTAACCTTGAGTTCGTGCACCTAAACTGTGAAGATATTTATTTTAATTAGGAAAAAAGAGAAAAAAAATCCAAAGAATTCAAATGTCTAGGACTATATTTTAAGAGATTTACAAATTAGACGTCAAATATGGGATGGGGGACGAAATATTAAAATTTCTCGGCCCAATTTATCAAAAAAAACATTTCTCGGCCCAAGCCCGCTCGTTTTGCCTCTCCGTCTCCGCCGCCCGCCCACAACCTCTCCCGCGCCGCCGGCTTTCCACCATTCCCGCAGCTCTTCCCGCTCACGGCGGCCCTCCTTCTCCGCGGCGGGATACGACGCCGACCTCGCCTCCCTCGCGAGATTCCGCCGTTCTCTCTTGCACGCCTCAATCCCCGCCGTCCTCAAGGCGGGTGAGGAAGAGCAACCAAGGCGCCAGCGGGCCTCGACGGCCGCAACGCCAACAGCCACGGCGGCCGCTGGAGATGCTCTAACGCAAAAACTCAATTCGTCTGGCGCTTTTATGTCGGCCACCGCCGCCGACGAGGCCATCCGGCGTGTCCTCCTCACAGGCGTCAGCCCCAGCAGCCACCTCCCACCGCTCACCGTCAAGCTCATCCACGGCCGCCTCCTCCGCCTAGACCTCCTCCTCACCGACCTCTCGCAGCTCCTCCTCCGCGCCGTCTCTTCCTCGGGCCTCCACCTCCACGCTCTCCGCCTCCACTCCCTCCTCCCCGACCCTTCCCACCTCACCTTCCCCTTCGCGATCAAGGCCGCCTCCCGGCTCCCCGACCCGCTCCCCGCCGGCGCGCAGCTCCACGCCCGCTCCCTCAAGCTGCCCTCCCACTCCAACCCGCACGTCCTCACCTCCCTCCTTAACCTGTATGCGAAATGCGACCGTCTCCTCGACGCCCAGAAGGCGTTCGACGAAATGCCCCACCCGAGCACCGTGTCCTGGACCGCGCTCATCAGCGCGTACATAGACGCCGGGCGCGCTCAGGAAGCCGTCGGAGTCGCGAGGAGGGCGTTCGCGAGTGGTGTGCGCGCCCTGACAGCTTCATTGCCGTGCGGGTCCTGACGGCGTGCGCGAGGGTCGCTGATTTGGTGAGTGGGGAGGCTGTGTGGAGGGTGGCGGAGCAGGAGGGGATTGCTGGGAACGTGTTTGTGGCAACTGCGGCGTTGGACTTGTATGTCAAGTGCGGGGTGATGGACAAGGCTAGGGAGGTGTTTGACAAGATGAGGAACAAGGATGTGGTGGCTTGGAGTTCGATGGTTGGGGGATACGCCTCCAACGGGCATCCACAGGAGGCTCTGGAATTGTTCTTTGCAATGCAGGCGGAGGGAATGAGACCAGATTGTTATACAGTGGCTGGGGCGCTCTCAGCGTGCACAAGGTTGGGTGCGTTGGATCTGGGACGGAGAGTTGTTGGGATGCTGCACTGGGATGAGGTTCTTGGCAACCCAGTCCTGGGTACTGCACTGATTGATATGTATGCCAAGTGCGGGAGCACCGGTGAGGCGTGGAAGGTGTTCCATCAGATGAGGAAGAGAGACATCATTGTTTGGAATGCAATGATCCTGGGGCTTGGCATGACTGGCCATGACAAGATTGCCTTTGCGCTTGTTGGCCAGATGAAGAAGTCAGGTATGTCACTGAATGATAATACCTTCATCGGATTGCTCTGCAGCTGTACACATACTGGCCTTGTAAAAGATGGGCGGAGGTATTTTCGTAACATGAGTCAGTTGTACCGCATAAGCCCAAGGATCGAGCATTATGGTTGTATGGTTGACCTGCTCAGTCGTGCCGGGTTGCTGGAGGAGGCTCATCAGTTAATTGAAGACATGCCAATGGAGGCAAATGCTGTTGTATGGGGAGCACTCCTTGGTGGTTGCAAGATCCACCGGAATACTGACCTTGCTGAACATGCATTGAAGCAGCTCATCCAATTGGAGCCATTGAATTCTGGAAATTATGTCATGCTTTCTAACATATACTCTAACAGCGGAAGATGGGAAGACGCCGCAAAGCTCAGGTTGGAAATGAAGGCAAAGGGGGTTGAGAAGGTCCCTGCATCTAGCTGGGTTGAACTTGATGGTAAGGTCCACGAGTTCCATGTTGGAGACAAATCACATCCCCTCTCAGACAAAATCTATGCAAAGCTCGATGAATTAGGCATGGAAATGAAGGCCATGGGTTATAAACCAACTACTGAGGTGGTGCTGTTTGACATTGAAAATGAGGAGAAGGAACACACACTTGTGCATCACAGTGAGAAAATTGCCATTGCATTCAGCCTCATTACTACCGAACCAGGAGAGACCATTAGGGTCACCAAAAACCTCTGAGTATGCAGTGATTGCCACTCTGCCATCAAGCTCATATCGAGGATAACCTGTCGTAAAATTATTGTTCGAGATAACAATCGATTTCATTGCTTTAGAGATGGCTATTGCTCTTGCAATGACTATTGGTAGTATACAAATGACTTATTTTTGCAATATTGGACAGTATAGAGTTGGAGTATCTGCATTTTCATCTGCTGTAAAACTGTAGTCAGCTAAGCTGGGACTGGAGCATAGTTACTAGCACAATGCATGGAAGATTGGTATGTAGTTCCTTTTCCATTCATTTCATTGAAAAGAATTGATAATTTTCTGATTTCTGCTCTTGTATTTTGATTGTAATCTATTTCAGAAATTAACATGGCCAAAATACCACTTAATTTTATGCTTTCCCTCTCTGTTTGTGTCAGATTGTGAATAAAGGGCTTAGGCATCATAAATGGTTTATAATAAATTATATTCTTTTACCCCAAAACTGATGCCATTTCACATGTCAAGTTTCTTCAATGTGTGTTGCTTTTGGATGCTGGTATTTCAGACATTTGCTTTCTATTGGGTTGGTTGTAAGGCAAAATATTCAGTGCAAACCACATTTTTGGATGTGAAATTTTGTGACAATGCATATCTGTAGATGGAGTACTTGTGTGCATAGTTTCAATTTTTTTGGAAGCTCCTAAATATGGTTTTACGGAGGGTTTTCATGATTGCACCGAAGATGTGGTTTGCACTGAATATTTTGCCTGGTTGTAATGGCATGAATTAGTTCATCATTCTTGTTACAAATTCACCACTTGGTTCTTGTGGACTACAAGTCATGGGTACATTATCACTGCACAAGAGAGAACCTCCGATAAGGTGTTTTCCCTTTCTACAAACATCAACTGTACATTTTGGCTTTTGGTTACTGATACACATTCATTTGCAGCAAGCTGCTTAAGAACCTCAGTACCAAACTACATGGCTGTCAGATCCCTGAGAGCTAGAAAGCTCCATCAGTAAACCTGAATGGCACTGTGTCTTGCATGTCGCTTGTTTCTTCTCCAATCCCATGGCTTCTGAGGGGGCTTCTTTGATGCCCAAAGTCCTAGGCCTGTAGATTTTGCCTCGTTCTGCCACTGAAAAGTAAAAAATTCAAAATGTAAGTGAAAAACTTCTAGCGGCAAAACCATATATCCTGTAAGCCATCATATCTAGATATAGTTCTCAGATTGGATGATCATGCATGATATCGTATAGCTCTTGCCTAATGTTGCGCTGCAAAACTGCAGAGCTATTGTTCGACATGTTCCTAGAACATTTGATAACGTAGCTCAAGGATGTTCAGATAGAAAAGAATACTTCAGGTTCCTCAGAGTGCCTTGAAACCCACACATGCATTTAGGTATATGGAAATTTCTTACGTTTTCAAAATCTGGGCGTTTGTCATACTTCTTGAAATGATGAACATGACCACACTTCAGCATTTGCTCCTACATGACTCAGTGACACACACAATAATACTAATTAAGGATCAGAAGGCATGAGCTACAAAATAGTTTTTTAGGAAAAAAGAAATTTCTGTTTTACCTGGATAAACATGTTATCACAATAGATGTCACCCACGTAGCGTCCAAATTGGTCTTGCTCATAAACATAAATTGTTACACTTTTCCCACCAATGAGCTTCATTAATTCTTTCTTTGCCTCCTTTCCATACGGCATCTTAAGCTCTGGTGCATCAATGCCCCTATAGCTCATCATGGATATGAACTCAGAACAGTACTTCCAGTTATTATAGACGTAGGTGCAATTTTTAGAGCAATATATACCTCATTCGGATTCTATATTTTCTTGCAAGGATCTCTTCTCCCAAAATGACTATTACCCTGCTCAGTAAAATTGTTGTAAGTAATGCTTCCAGTGATTTTTTTTTAAAAAAATAGTTGTATTCTGTAGTTTTTATGAGCTTATGATCTATAAAAAATTCGAAGGTATACAATAGCATTTGTAGCAGTATTTTATCAACTTCTACTGAAATTGCAAACAAATTAAGTACTGTGCTAAATAAATTTATGATATATAAAGATTGTCAAGCTCAGTTAGAGTACTTATATCCAGCTTTGTCAAGGCTTCGTTGAAGAGCGTTAGCAGTCTGATAGTCCCTATCAGTGCGTGCTTGAGTTACTGCAATCACCATCTCATGCACTTCTGGTGGCACATCTGCGGAATCCCTTGGATCTGCTGTGTCAACATAAGCAGTAAAGCCATCACCATCTCCAATGCACTTGTTATGGACCTGACAATAGTTGCAAGAGATGTGACATTTCTTAGCAAATGTTGATTCAAGGCATTGTTTTGGAAACTTGGTGTTGCCAGTAAGCCTTTCTTTGCAGTGGTTGAACATATAGATTTCTGACCGGCAAAGTATTCAGCACAAACTGCACGCCCTCTGGTAGCGATGTCGGGTGATGATTTGAGTCTGGTACCTGTGATGCGGTCAGCAGATTGAAAAATGAAAATATATCCTGAGGAGAAAATGGTATTACGGAAAAATATGTCAAACATCTGTAGCCATGAATACTAACTTTGCGATTTGAGATCGGAAAAGAATTGCTTCTCAATGGATTGAGTAAAGAAGCAAGTGCTGATAAGTTCCTGCCCCAACCAGCTTTCAGTGGTCTAATCTAGTTCTAAAGATAGATAGCTACCTCCAAATCAGCTCTCTGGATCGTGGTAAGGGCAGTCTCAGCCGGTGTTTTTCGTGGGGTTTTCATATCCTCATATGCCTCCGACATGTCCTTGTACCTGGTTTTTTTTTTTGTGCAAATAGAGAGATATAATGCAATTCCTTTAGTATTTCAATTTGAAATACAAATTGTATTGATTCTGTTTGTTTCAGAAACCATCTTATTATACATTAGAAAAGAAAGATGTTAATCTTATGCTACACGCATATGCTTTCTTACTTGACATATGCCTGCTGTTAATTTTGTTAGGTTGTCACCACAGGAGCAACAATATTTGGATACGTCACTTGAAAAGTGAAAACTATACCAGTTAGATTTCTTATCAAGTTTACTATGGTATATTATAGTTTCAATAAGTTTTTGGTAGCATTTAACTAGAAAAATCAATGGTCAAATACGTTAGTAGAAACCTAATTGTCGTCATACACCACAAGTAAAACTAAATCATTTCAGTTCAAAAGTAAAACTAAATCTAGGTAGTGCGCAACTCAACTAAAACTAGTGCACATTTAAAAGAAGTTAATGTCTTGACAAAGCTGATATATATTGGGACTCTCAGCTCTTAATGGCATTAGTTAAGAACTGAAAGTATTTTCTCCCCCCATTGTTTGATGGTACCTTATTGTTAGAACTGAGCAAGCAAAAGCTTTGCTCATCTGTGTTATATTTGATAAGTTTGGAGGTTCTTATCATAAATAAATGCCAAAATTAAACATTTGAGTGATTCCCTTGACCTTAAGTCAATTTGAAAACGACCCCAACTTATAAAATCCAACTCCGTACTTGAACTCTCTTTGGGGTGCTATGGTAAAGATTGACTGTATCGAATAATTCTGAAGGGAATGGAAGCACATTTGCTATCAGTACGTACACAGAATCAATGTACAAATATTAGAAAAACCATCAGCTGCATATACAAGCTTTTCAAAAGTACTTTACCTACCATTTAGTTTGTGCTTTCTTGGATGATGTGACGCGCCGTTTGAGCCCTTCAGGAATCTGAAAAGATGACAGAGACAAAACAAAATTCCCTTTGTTATGCAAGTCTTCCCCTTTGTTATGCAGATCTCATCACAGGAAAAGAAGGGGGGTAACTGGGGACGACAAAAATTATTGTAATTGCCATGACATGCCATCAAAATCTTAATATTTGCAACTGTTTCCATACATTAATATTCTAGCAGCCACAATGTCCCTACTGCTGCAGCTTATTAGATATTATTGATTCATTGGCTGCCATATCCATCACTCCATCAATACGTCAAAGAAAATAGAGATAAAAAATATGACAGCAAACTGGGCCTAAGAAGATGTAAAAGCAAATTAAGATCCAAACTTTTGATTTACACCTTCTCCTCTGCAGAAGTTACGCAGTCATGCACGTCCAACCGAAAACACTCAGTCGATAAATTGTAGCATGAAAAGTGCTCGTCTTTGCAGCTGATGTACATTAATTACGTTCAAAACATCCACACTGTATCAAGGCTAAGTTTAGAGTGCAGAGCATTATGTATTTATGCTCATCTCTTTGTTGTGAAGAAGAGTAGAAAGACCAAACGTTCAGAGATGTTGCAAGAGCTACGTGCTCAGAGAAGTTGCTTAGAGCTATGAGCCATGTGCTCAGTCTTATACCGGTTGGATTTCTATCAAATTTACTATGCCTCATGTTTGCATCCAAAATTAACACAAGCGCACAGACAAGGAAATTAAACCAGCAGACCAAAGAATCTTAGATTAAACACAGGTTTTCATGTTTTACCTTGGATGCGGATTCAAAGTTGAGCTGCAGGTCCCGGGCCAGGGAGGTGGTGGCTGCCGGTGTGATGCCTCCATGGATGGGACCTAGAGACTGCTGACGAGGCCGAGAGGCTGCTGCAGGCTCATCCTCCCACCTTGAGGCTGTACGGTAGTAGGGGTAGTAATCATCATCACCATGGCCATGGTCTCCTCCTGTGAAGCACCTGATGATGTTTCCCATGGAGATGGATCCCTTCCCCTGCCTTCCTTCTTCGAGCTCTCTCCTGTGGAGTAGTCCTCTTCTTGGGTCACTCTTTTCAAAGGGCCTGCTTCCTTCACTTCACTTCTAAAGCTGCCGCTGCCAGAGGTGAAGGAAGGTGAAAAGAGGAAGCTGCTGGTGGGACCAGCCTTGCATTGCATGAGTGGTGAGTGGACAGGAAAAAGGAACAAGATTAGGCCTTAAGACCTTCGTTCAGATCCAGGAGGGTGGCTAGTCACTTGATGCCCATTCCTGTGAAAAGGAAGCTGCTGGTGGGACCAGTCTTGTATTGTATGAGTGGTAAATGGACAAGAAAAGAAATAAGATTAGGCCTTAAGAACTTCGTTCAGGTCTAGGAGAGTGGCTGATGACCATTCCTGATTTCCTTCAGTCTTGTGTTGTTTAGATTGTACAGTCTTGCAATAACTATTGGTAGTATAAATATTGCAATTTTGAATAGCATGGAGGAGTTGGAAGCATCTCCATGTAGAATCATAGTTAGCTAGAGTTGTGATTGGAGCATAGAAGAGGCAGAGTATAAGGCATTAGACACGTTGATATCACAAAGTTCTCCCACACTCCTATCATTTCTGCTGAAAGCAGGTAATGTTATGTACTTGTTGGTGCTCATGTTTTATCTGTAATAATGGACTTCAAAAATTTACTCTATCCATTCAGATGTCCGAACATTTCTGCTTTCTAGGAAGAAATAATGCCATGTGCCTTTTTTCCCTCCTCAAAGGGGATTGTTACCTAGAAAACCGTGATAAATCTTGCCATAAACACAGACTACTGCAATATGGCTCAAAAGGTCACATAGAACAGGAGGAAGACCTGTATACAGTGTTTTTTGGGTCAATTTTAGTCTTATTTGAAAGAGCAATCAATAGGCATACGTCAGTTATTAGTTAATTAACTAATAAGTACAGTTATTTTTAAAGAGCAATCAATGGGCATACGTCAGTTATTTGAAAGAGCAATCAATGGGTATACATAGAACGGATTATAATCCATTAAAATGTACACAAATTGATGTACATAAAAAAATGATAATGCCAATTAGTTTTTTTTAGATAAAGAAATGCCAATTAGTTTATGTTTCGGTCCACTGTATGTTTGTTGTACTATGACTCCATTTTCACCTTTATGAATCGATATAATATATTTGTTAATCGGCTAAAGAAAGTAACATACACCTACAAATAGTTGATATGCTTTGAGCTACTCTTCAGCTCAGTTGCAGTGCTAGATCCTATCACTTAGTGGAATTTATTTAGTGCTTACCATCTGAATTGGCGCTGTACAAGAGTTGGCAATTTCACTTTGGCCCTAGAAGTTTAGTTGACTGCCATGTTCTCTTGCCAACAGCTGCCAAACTGACTGCCCATGTAAGTAATGGGATCATAAATGGTTTTATAATAAATACACTTTATTTCTCAAGGGTGTTGTCACCCATTCAACTGTGATTTTTGAAAACTATAATGCTTGTTTTATATTCTTTTATCCCAAAACTGATGCCACTTCACATGTCAAGTTTCTACAATGTGTGTTGCTTTCAGATGCTGGTATTTCAGACATTTGGTTTCTACTAATTGGGTTGGTTGTAAACTTGTAATGACATGAATGAGTTCATCATTATTGTTACAAATTCACCACTTGGTTCTTGTGGACTACATACAAGTCATCCGTACATCATCACTGCACAAGAGAGAACCTGTTTTCCCTTTCTACAAACATCAACTGTACATATTGGCTTTTGGTTACTGATACACGTTCATCTGCAGCAGGCTGCTTAACGTAGAGGCTGTCAGATCCCTGAGAGCTAGAAAGCTCCATCAATAAACCTGACTGGACGTCGTAGTCGATCCGGTGCCAGCAGCAGGTACAGTGGACACCTGTTCCTCATCCCCTGCAGACGTAACGTAGAGGCTCCAGGAGGCCGCACGAATGTGTTATTAATATATAGTCAAGAATTGAGTGGTTGATCTATCCTAGTTTACAATGTCCATACGTGTACAAGACTACTATCTGTATCTAGATACCATATCACTCAATCACAAATCATATCACGCCATGATAACATGCATGGTAGGAACTTTCTGTTACCACTGACAAGGCTACGACTACGTACAATTCAGTTGGAGCTTTGGAAAAATGCCCTGAGGAATCCGTGGATAGATAGATCTCCAAACACGGAGCCCATTTTACTTTTACATGTGTCTGTCCAACAGTTCGTCTGTGACGTCTATGCAATCCCACATAGGCAGTGACGTAGTCTTGTCAGCCCAGCACTGACACTACTTTTTTTTTTTTGAAGAAATCAGTGACACTACTATGACTGTGACTAGCGGCACTGACCCTTAGCTTGTTGACTACTGCCACTTGAGGTTCAGTGTCATCCCAACACACCAGTATAATTTCTGGGCCGAATAAGCTCGTGTCGCCGAAAACGTTCTGAACTCTAAAGAAACAACACAGCACCAGCAATATAGCAGCAGCTGAAGCAGCAGAGACTATAGGAGAGAGCAGAGGAACCATATCATCTTGAATTCTCTCTCGATCGGCATCTCATCTCGCCATGGCTGCTGCTGATGCTACGGCAGTGCCGCCGCCGGTGGTGGTGCCGCGCATCAAGCTGGGGTCGCAGGGGCTCGAGGTCTCGGCGCTGGGCCTGGGCTGCATGGGCATGACATTCGCCTACGGCCCGCCCAAGCCGGAGCAGGACATGGTGAACCTCATCCACCACGCCGTCAACGCCGGCGTCACCTTCCTCGACACCTCTGACTTCTACGGCCCGCATACCAACGAGCTCCTCCTGGGCAAGGCGCTGCAGTCCGCCGACGGCGGCGGGGTTATCAGGGACAAGGTGCAGCTTGCCACCAAGTTCGGCATCTTGTACGTCGACGGCAAGCAGGAGGTCCACGGCGACCCGGCGTACGTTCGGGCGGCGTGCGAGACCAGCCTCCGGCGGCTCGGCGTCGACTGCATCGATCTCTACTACCAACACCGCATTGACACCACGGTGCCAATTGAGGTCACGGTAAGCGTCCTCTGCTGCATTCCTGCTCTTGTCTTTCAATTCGTTCGTTCAAAGAAGAGAATGAAGTAATAATGATACTGTACTAGAATTACAATTTAGTAGAATACTAAACTTGGTTTTCCATGCGTTCTTGCTAGATTTCTGAGCTCAAGAAGCTGGTTGAAGAAGGGAAGATAAAATACATAGGTTTATCTGAAGCCTCTGCTTCGACAATCAGAAGAGCTCATGCCGTTCATCCTATCACTGCTGTGCAGCTGGAGTGGTCAATATGGTCTAGAGATGTGGAAGAAGATATAATCCCCACTTGCAGGTAGTTCATTTTAGACTTATAATCAGATATAATATAATCCGCACTTGCAGGTAGTTCATTTTAGACTTATGATCACCAGTGAGGCAGTGACAGTGACATAGCTAGTAGTAAGCTTATTATTTTCATGATTTATTTATGACGTTATTACCCCTGATCATGTCATCAGAGAACTTGGAATCGGGATAGTGGCTTACAGTCCACTGGGTAGAGGCTTCTTGTCTGGTGGGGCAAAGCTGATTGACTCGCTATCCGAACAGGATGCCCGGAAGGTGACGTCGTATTACTGTACTTATATAGTACAACTTTGCTTCTAAATTATATTCTCCTTTTGAGGCTGATTTGAGCTCGAAATTTCCTTGTGTTCTGATTCCAAGCTAACTAACCATAATCTTCAGAATAATTTGTTCATCTTTTGATTTACAAATCGCATAGCACCTAGCAATTTTAATAAATAAAACTAATCAAAATTATTTACTATAGAATCTATAAAGTGCACCTTTGTCTGTACATGTAGAAGTATATGTTTAACAATAGAGTAATTACAATTATACTATAAATATAGATATGTGATATTATTTTTTACAAATATAAATTCATCTAAAGTAGCAACTTACACAACTTACTATTAGGGTATTAAGATAATTTAAAAGTAATCATTAGTTCCCAGTATGTCTATCATTACGGAAACATCTTTGATGATTGCTAAAACATGTCAATATGTATTTATTGTTCAACTTATGTATGTATACATGATTTGTGCGATAGCAGAACATGTATATTTAATGAGAATTTTATTGTTTTGCAGATTTTCCCTAGATTTCAACCGGAGAATCTTGACAAGAATGCCCAAATATTTGAGCGAGTTAATTCAATGGCAACAAGAAAAGGATGTACTCCATCACAACTTGCATTAGCCTGGGTTTGCCATCAAGGCAGCGATGTTTGTCCCATACCTGGCACAACAAAAGTCGAAAATTTCAACCAGAATATTGGAGCATTATCTGTGAAGCTCACACAAGAGGAAATGAACGAACTAGAGTCATATGCTGCTACTAGTGATGTCCAGGGAGACCGATATCTTCAGATGGGCAACACCTGGATGTATTCTGAGACTCCTCCATTGTCGTCTTGGAAATCCGAGTAGCCTCATGTCCAACTTTTCTTCGTATACAAGCAATTTTTGGTATCTTCAACTATGTCTGTAATGGTTCCATATACTGGATCAGCTTGGTGTTGTTACCTGCACGGGCATGCCTATGAGTAGTTCGGTAAATAAAAGTTATGTAAGTAAGAGGAGTATGTTGAATTGAAACTGGGTAATAGTATTGTATACATTACTCCTTGGTAGTGGCGTGCTCTTAAAGAAATAATGTTTCTCTCTCCCAATCGACCTTTTTTGTTCAAGAAAACACTTGGTAATGCAAATTGATGGTTTCTTCTCGTGTTCAGAAAACACGAGAGCTCCAATATGGAACACATGATACTAATAAAATACTTTATCTTCCACATAATGTACAATGCACTCTTGCTTTTGGTTTTTTTCACATTCATGTCAATTGTACAAAGTTGTATACTCATGGTGTTCATCAGTTCCATCAGTAGACTGGAATGTTCGCGTTGCGTTGGTCTCTTCTCCAGTCCCATGGCTTCTCAGGGTTCTCGGATGCAAAAAGTCCTCGACGTGCAGCTCTTGCCTCTCTCTCCCACTGTAAATAAATATCATAGTGCTAGTGAAAAACTTTTAGGTCCGGAGCAGCAAATTTGGATGGTTTCATGCAACCATAACTCGAATTTTGCACAAAATTGTTCAGATCAACACATATGCCCTTAAAGTTAGGCTTTCTCATAGTACAATTTGTGATGTTTAATTTAATAAATGCATTTTAGGTACAATGGAATTTCTTACCTGCTCAAACTCTGGGCGCTTATCGTAAGTCTTGAAATGCCATGCATGACCACTCTTTAGAATTTGCTCCTGAAAGACTCCAGAGTCCAGAAATATATTGATCACATCACAATCGAAGCTGTAAAACCATAGGTTGTGTGAACAAAGTTTATTCTTCACCTGGATGAATACATTATCACAATATATGTCACCCACATAACGCCCAAACTGGTCCTGTCCATACACATAAATGGTGACCCTTTTCCCTCCAATTAGCTTAACCAATGCATTCCTCGATTCCTTCCCACTAGCCATTTTAAGCTCTGGTGCATCGATGCCCCTTCAAGTCATGAAGTAAAGAACATGCACTTGAGAACAATATTCCTAATTATTGAGTGCACAATTTGGAGAAACACTTACCTCATTCTGATTCTGTATTTCCTTGCAAGTATCTCTTCTCCTAAAATGGCCAATATCCTACTCATCAAAATTCTCAGTAAGTTTTGTTTTTGGCGATTCCATAAAAAGAAAGTAAATAAAAATTTGTTTCCCCCTGAGTATGTTAATGATATGTTCTGATTGCTTAGATTCCTGCATTGCTAAAATATCACAACATTTTCAACTTTTCAATTAATGAGATCT
>CM041645.1:42075708-42160620 GCA_023333625.1 Bothriochloa decipiens
CATGCCGACTGGAGAGGGGGGTGCAACAACAGATGCCTCCAAGAAGGGGACCGACGCCAGGAGGAAGTCGCCATCATCGGCCAGACAGCAAGGCTTTCGCATAGCGCCACCACCCTTGCAAGGCGCAGACCACCCCGACACCACCCCTGCCACTATCGACGAACCAACAAGGGCACGAGCGCCCGCCCGCCCGGCATCCACCTCGCCACCATGACGCTGTAGATGTAGGAAACGCGAGCGAGACTATGCCATCCACGCCACCACGGCGTCAATGACACACCACAAAGCCGCTGCCCACATCACCACGATGGAAGACGACGCACCATGTCGGCCTCAGCCCTGATCAGTCCGTGACTCGAAGATGCCGGAGCCAAAGGAGACGTTGGCACAGACCACGGGGACCCATTGCAAGTGCACATGAGCCCTAGCCCACGCTCCAATGAGCGGCACTCCATCTGGCAGCAGGCTGCCGTAGACGCGCGGGTCCTGGACCCCGCCAGCCGGAGGGCCGCCGTCGGTGGAGGACCACCGCGCGGCCGGGAGTCAGGGTAGGGGGATGGCAGGGCCGGAGCCAGATCCGAGACCCACAGGCCCGGATCCGGTTGAGCCCCATTCGCCCCGGTCGCCAGAGGGCCGCCGGAGGCACCATGCGGCCGGCGACACCGCCCGTAAGAAGGGGGAGGGGGAGTGGAGGGGAAGCTAGATCCGGCGGCCACAGGCCTGGATCCGGCCGGCCCTCGCCCGCCCCAGCCGCCGGAGTTCCGCCGTCGCCATGAATCCGCCGGAGATGCTGGAGGTGGAGGGGGGAGGGGGAAGCGCCTGGGGTGGGAGCGAGAGGGTGGGCGACGGTACCCCTTTTTCAGGGAGCCGCCACTGCGAGCAAGGGCGGCGACGGCGGCCGGAGGGATGCCGGGAGGAGGGGGAGCTAGGTGGGTAGGGCGGCGCCGCCCGAGCCGCCCTCCCTGAGAGCGACACGGGGGCCTTGAGGTCACCCAATGCCGGAGGCACTATTGTTCAATCTCCAGATGTGTTGCTTCCTTCTTTTACACTATATAAGTTAATAAAGAACCAATAAATTATTGATAAGGTTTCTAAACCATAGAAAATGTCTCAATGAATTTGAAAATCTCAAAGAAAAAAAATAGCCGAGATAGATTAGTGTACACTAAATTTAAATAAATATACAGAGCTCATAAAAATGTCACTAGATGCTTCAAAAAAATAGATATAACTCCCAAAAAATATATCTAGAAAATATAGAAAATTCCAAAAAACAATCTAACAAATATATAGGCATGTTTTAAAATTTTGCATGTCAAAAACTATGTAATGTAACATACATTATTGCTAATTTCATTTGTGCTGGTTGCATATATTGTCTTTTTATTATAATAAGTTTTTTAAACACGGTTATATATTGTGTAGAACTTTTTTTTGGAATTTTATGGTTTTTTATTTTCAGAACTAAGTATACTTTTCTGAAGCATTTAGAGATATTTTCTTGAGCCCTAAATATTTTATTAAATAAAGGTATTCTAGTCATTTTTGTGATTTATAAGCCTTTTTGTACGTGTTTAGCAAGATTTTTTTAACTGAAAAAAGACAAAAACCATCTTCAGAATACTCCAAACCGAGGCAATGAGGTATATTTGTATGATCTTTTTTCAAATTCAGAAAATAAAATATCTAATTTTGAAGTTTGATTTGAGAAGGAAGAAGTTTTTTTCGTCAGCAACGAATCTGGATCTCCTCAGGTGGGTAGGGGTGACTCGGTGGCGACCCCGTCGCTCCCCGCGCCGCCACCGGCGATGGCCGCGCGTCTCGCCCCGCCAGCCTAGATCCGCCCGCTCCACTCCACTCCCTCCTCCCCTCCTTCCCCCTCTTTGTTTCCCTGTCCTGGCAGCTCCTCTTCCACGGCCCCCGAGCAGATCTGAGCTCAGTGCGCGTCGCCGTGGATAACAGATCCCCGTCGCGGAGTGTGTGGGCTCCCGAGGTGCAAGCGGCCCTCGATGCGGGCTCTCCTCGCCGTCTCCTTGAGGCCCTGGGAACCAGGTGATGCTTCGAGGACGGCGACGCCGCACCGTGTTTTGACGGTAGTTAAGTACCAATTTTTAACCATCAACATAATATGAGAAAGGATTAAAACATAAACACTATCTAGTTATAGGTGTTACACTAATAGAGTTTCACGAGTTTTGGTGAATGTCTATTTCTGCAGGGAATTATCAGAAAAGAACCAAAAGAGGTCCATATGTCAGATTTACATAGAGAGAATACCCCGTCCAGCAATTCAAGAATATTCTAGAAGACTCGAGGAGGCGACCCTGCAAAGCTGGGGCCACCGAGCAGCAGTAGCTAGGCGGACGCCCAAGCTATGTGGGCGGCCGTCCGACCAGATCCACCAATCAGGAGTGTTGATATTGCTTACGCACATGAAAGAATCTAAAAGAAATAATCCACAAGCGCACGGATATCAGTGAGCACTTCACCAGGGAGATAAATCCAGAGTATCGTATTTATTTATCCGCTAGGAGAAAACATGCAAAAGACTAACCCAGTCTTAACTACTACCCCTAGGCTGCAAGACAAGATAGCGAGAATTAAGCGATATAGAGAGAACTACTCCGTCAGTCTTCCTCTAACATACGGTAAGCTGTGCAATTATTGTTCAAAGGGGGTACCTAGGGAAAAGAGACACATCAGAGAATGCTTAACCCCGGCACACTAATTCCTACCAAACCTCCTGACAGGACATGGATTACGGAGACAACAAGGGAACTGTCACTTCCCCCACTTCTAACACAAATCCGGCCAAATAGGGAGTATCTACGAGTATTCCTAGCCCAAGCACCGCGCTTACACTACGAACGATTACTCTATTCCCTACGCGAAGCGAATAAAGTAAACTCGTAAACCAAAGAACAATAAGAACAATAAACTTACTAGTATTAGAAGATGAATTGCCGAATGATCCTGAAACCAAGCCTCGGGTTAGGAGACTTGACCCCATAGGTACAACTGGAGAGGAGACACCGACAGGCCGGGCTTCCTCCACTTCTACCTCCACCCTATACTCTCTCAATCTCTCTTGTTGCTAATGCCCTAAAGAGATAGATCCATTCAAGGGATCCCTCCCTGGCTAACTCTCTCTGGAAAATATGAATTAGGGTTTCATGAATCCTCTGACCCAGGGGGCTGAGGGCTCTGTTTATATAGCTCTATCATCATTAACTTGGTCTTGTCGCATCCTTCGACCGTCATCGAGTCGAGTGAGCGCCGCCAGTGCACGCTGTGCCCGCCGCACGTCCGCTCGCCGCCTGCGCGCCACACGCTTCGCCCTCCGCCCGCCGCCGACAAGGTGCGCCCGCTGCCAGCAACAGATGGCTCCGCAGCTTGGTGCTGGCTTCGCCGGTTCGCTTGGCCGGCTATGGAGGGAGGCAACATAGAGGGAGGAGGAGCATGAGGTGGCGGCTGGGGCTGGCCATGGTTGCAGTCGCGGACAGGTTAGCGCCGGCAGAGGAGCAAGCGCTTCGGCTCCACCAACACCAGCTCTACCTGTGCCAACATCTTAAGTTGAATGAGCCTTCTCTGCTATGCACTTCATCGAGACAGCTTTGCAGAATAAGATGGGTGATGAATGACTCAATAACATGTTAGTGTGCTACAGTGAGAAAGAGATCTTCAAAGAAATTTGTATTGATAAAGTTAAGAAGAGGTTTCAATCTATGAAAACCCGAAGAGTGAGCTTACCAAAGAACCCTTGACGTCATCAACGTTCTAAGTCTATTCTTCAAACTTTGATAGTAGTATGTGAATATGGTTCGTTGTGAATAAAATGTCTTCTTGGTTTATTTTCTTGTTGGATTTCGCTCCAGCTAAATTATTTTTCTGGGTCCGTCATTGGTACTACTACTTGAAAGTAAACATTGGGGCCGGCCTTCGGTTTAGGGAGTACCCGCCACATAGTGGTGTCTTGGTAAAAACAATCGTGTAGTAGTGTGCCCTGGTACTCAAGAAAAGTAGTTTACTTGCAATAGTTTAATATAATAAAAAACAATCCAACTCAAGTCTCAATTCTAGTATATATTATATAGCCATTAAGCCATTCAAGCAAAGAAAAGAATTGTATTGCTGCTGTTTCTAGCACACGATATTCTTGTAAGGTACGCTCATATTCTCCATGTTGTTGTAACAGCTCTAGTTAATGATGACAAGTGTGTTTCCCTGAGAAAGACCAACAATAAGTTTTGGTTCAACAATTCTAAAAAAAAAAAACACTTCGTTGTTTCTTTGTTTTTCTATTGTTTATACCATCCCTGAATAAGATCTTTAAGATCCAAATTTCTTTAGAAGACTTTGATGCCTATGTTGGTTTTTGTAATTTGCCACTTCATTCAACTATCGCTCACAATGCAGCACCTCATTGAAACACTAGCTTGATTCACACTTTCAGGTTCTCAAGTCTGTTGTGCTCCTTGCGTCCTTGGTGTTGATTTAGGAAAGGAAGGTGGATTGAAACATATAGAGAATTGTGGAAAGAGAAGAGTGTCAGGGGGAAAATTGAAAGAAAGTTGCCACTGGTCAAGCGCTGGCATGCATGTTGGGACGAAATGGCTGAGGCATAAACAATTCTCTGTGCATGTTCTAGGTCACTACGATGCTTTCAGATAGTCCAACAGTTACCATCGGATGGTTCGATAACCCAGATTGACTTGTCCCATTGGCTAGCCCACATGGAGGGTGATGTGGCACGTACTAGTGAATGGTCCGAGTGGACACATCAGCTTGCTCGACCTTGCAGTTTTGCTTGGACGATCAAAGGAATATGTAGAGGATTAAGGCTTGAGTTTTGGTTCCTACTAGGAAAGAGGATTGTCGTCTTTATATTGTCGTCATACAGTGAGGGCCGTGCCTTAGTCAGGATTAGATCATTACTACGAGGTCTTGACTTGATAGACGAACATGATTGGATGGAAGGAAGTTTTTACTTGACTTGGTAGATGAACGTGCAGGGAGCCAATTAATTCATTGGGACTTGGGAGCATCGAGCTTACTTGACCAAAGGTTTGCTGTGTGTGGTGTTTTTGACGATTTCTCCCCTAATGCTTGAGGGACGAACCTTGAGAAAATTGAGTAGCATGGGGGGGGTACTTGACATTTGAAAAAAAAATAAGCATCATGGTTAGGCAAGATTATGTGTAATATAGAACAATGGGCATGATATATTATAAACTTAATTTATTGTTGTTTCATGTATCCATGTGATTATTACCACACTGTGCAAGCGATATATACATGTCATTCCTTGGTGTGTCTAGATGCATATCAAGCACTACTGGATTATGATGTTTAACCTAAAACCAAATTGGTTAGAGGACGACAATCTAGTTTAATTTGAACAGGTTGTCACGTGAAGTACGTATTGGAGACTTCTGTTTTATTCTTTATTTTTTGTATTACCCAAAAACTCCAAAAAAATGACGCATCTATGACAAAATGAAACACTACCTAGCTTGAAAGTGGTCACACATTCCGATTCAATAGGGCACTCGCCGCGGCATGACATAATTAATGAAAGTGCATACTTCCTCCATCATAAAAAGAATAATGTTATAGGATGAGTGCATATCAAGTTTTTCCGACTTTGACCATGTTTGTAGAAAATACGTGCATCATTTATATCTCTAGATAAGTTTATTTTATAAAAGGATATTGAACTATCTATCATCTAATGGTGCTAATTATGTATTATAAATATTAATATTCTTTTATATATAATTGGTCAAAGTTAAAATTTTTTGACATTTTGGGAAACAAGAATAACTTATATATTTGACAAAGGAAGTAGTTAAGAGAGAGGGTGAACTGAAGCAATTCTCTTCCACGCAGTTGTATTAAAATAAATGTACTATGATGCATTTGGATTTTAGAGGACCACAGCAACCTTCTTTTGAGTGGTCAGTCCATACAGGTGCATGCGTCCTTAACGCCCCCTTAGCCCCCAACTAGCGGACTCGTCTTCTCCATCATCCATTGATGTTGCTGCCTTCTCATCCAGCTAGAGGAGTTTGATATAATTTGGTCTTCTATGGAGAACCTTAAATATGTAATACATATTTTTTGTTGTTATGTTATAAAAAAAATGAAATTGGCTACCTCTAGTAGGTGTTGGGCTATTATGTTTCTTCCCCGAGGCGTTCCGGCGCCAGCTGTTTGCATCGGGCTCGGCACGGTCGCCCTCGTCTGGCTGCCCGCCGTCTTCCTTCTAAGAGCAAGGCTAATAAGAGCGCCCGCTGCCGGCTGCTAGCAGGCTGTAAGAATAGTTACAGTCAGCTTGTATACTAAGCAGGCTTATATGCTAGCTGCAAGAAATTAGTAATAGCAGTAAAAGAATGCATATGATTGGATAGGAGAATAAAAAACATCTTTTTCTCGGTGCTTGTGACTATAGCCGGCTGTTAACTAATAGGCCGCTTCGGTCTCTCTCCTTAATTCTCTCTCCTCCACGTAGGATCTTGTGCATCCTCTTACACCTACTGAGTAGGACTAATTATAGTTGCTCTAAGGGTCCGCAACGGACACAATAAAATCGCCCGCTAACGTGGACAAGTAAGAAATAAATTAGTATGGATCTGTAATCTCTCTTCCCTGGTCCTACCTTTTCATCTCTGTTTTTCTCGAACCGTGATCGGCGAGTTACTCGCCGCCAGCGAGTCTTCTATCTCCACCTTCTTGGCTTCCACGTAAGACCTAGCTAGCGATTTCGCTAGAACGTTATACTCCACCTTCTGTCCGCAACTGAACGCAACGGGATATTAACTATTAAGGACAAATTTCAACTATTGGTTCAGGTAGGAGGCCTGCGTCTAGTCTCAGAGATGGAGCGAGAACGTGTTTCTCGAGTGAATGAATGCTCTAATAGTTTGAAGTTAACCTTTCTCGTCTGGCCTGCCGTCGTCCTTCTAATAGTTTAAAGTTAACTGAAAGGGAGTTATACTATTGTTTTTTCCTTGAACGTACAGGAGGCATCTTTATATACAGAGAGAGAAAAGTGACCCAAATAATATAAAAAACAATGACTCAAATAGAAGACAATGGATTTTAGAGGACCACCCACCTTGTTTTAATTTGTGAGGTTAGTACATCCAGGTGCATGCGTCTATAATACTCATTGAGTTATACTATTATTTTTTTCTTGAACGTACATAAGAACTAATATGATCTTTATATATAGAGAGAGTAAAATGATGCAAATAAATAAAAAACAATGACTCAAATAGAAGTCAATGGATTTTAGAGGACCACCCACCCCTTTTGCGAGGTCAGTCAGTCTAGGTGCATATTTCCTTAACGCCACTTGGCCCCACAATAGTGCACTCGTCTTCTCCATCACCCATTGATGTTGCTGCCTTCTCAACCAGCTAGATAATTTTGATGTAATTTGGTCTTTTATGGAGGACCTTAAATATATAATATATATTTTTTTGTTGTTCTAAAAAAATGAAATTTGCTAGCGCTAGGCTGTTATCTTTCTTCCCCGAAGCATTACTGCAACTGCTCACATCAGGCTCGGCACGGTCACCTTTCTCTGGCCTGCCGTCGTCCTTCTAATAGTTTAAAGTTAAGCATTTCTCGATCTGAAAGGGAGTTATACTATTGATTTTTTCCCTTGAACGTACAAAAGAACTATGCATCTTTATATATAAAGAGAAAAAGAACCCAAATAAATAAAAAACAATGACTCGAATAGAAGTCAATGGTTTATAACAACCACACCCCTAGGGGCCTAGGAAGATGGGCCGGCCCATCCCAGGGAAACCCTAGGGGGCGCCCCTGGCGGCCGCCTCCTGCGCCGCGCGGCCTGGCGCCGGCGCTCCCCGCCGTCTCCCCCTGCTCCCCTCCCTCTCCACCCCACTCCTCTCGCCGTCCCGCTGCCTCAACCGGCCCTGCCGGGGCGCCGCCACCGCTCCACTCGTCGTGGGGCGGGGACAAGGCGGCCAGCGATGGGGCGCCAGCCGGCTCGCCAGCGGGTGGATCCAGGGCCGCCGCGGTGGCCGCGGCCGCGACCCCTAATTCCGCCCCTCCTCCGGTTCACGGGGACGGGGTCCGTGCTATAGCTGCTCGGCCGCCTTCACCCTCGTCTACCATGGTGAGCGCGGCCATGGGCGATGGGACGCCGGCTGGCTCGCCAGCGGGTAGATCCGGGGCCGGCGCCGGTGAGGCCGTGGCCGCGACCCCTCCTACCGCCTCTCCGCCGATACGCGGGGATGGGGCCCCAGCTGCAGCTGCTCGGCCGCCTCCGTTGAGCGCGGCCATGGGTTCGGGCATGGCATGGTCACCGCCTGCACCGTCCTCGCTGGCAGGCATGGACGCCGACGCTGTCGCCTCCGGCCTGGGCTTCCCGGCGTCGCCCACTTCGACAACGGTGTAGGGAGCCCCGCCCCGCCGCCTCCCCATGGAGAACGAGTCGCAGATCATCATCGAGGACGCCTCGGAGGAGGAGGAGGACATGGTCGCTGCGCCCCTCAGGCCGCGGCCGGCAGTGGGCACCAAGGCCCGTTCACCGCCGTCCCCAAGGTTATCCCTTTCTCCGCATGCGGCTCCCTTCGTGCCAGCTTCGCGTGGGCGCTCCAAGCACTGGCAGTGGGCTAACGACGACGACAGCGCATCCAGTGACGAGCAGCCAATGTCCTACCTAGCTGCTGCCCGGTGGCCACCGTAGCCCACGTCCTACCTGGCTGCTGTCCGGCGGCCACCGCAGCCTGCAGCTACGCCACTAGGGCGGCCGCCCAGTCGTCGTGGGATGGCTACCATGCTGGCTGACCCTCCACGAAGGCAGGGAAAGTGTCATCGGCCGTGCCCCCAGCTCGTGTGCGGCATTCCGGCCCGGCCAAGGGAGGGACATGCCCCTGCCCGACATGGGCGCCTCGGCCGACGCGGGCGCAATGGGCATTCGGCCACCAACGCTGTGCCGGAGCGATTGCCCGTCCACCAGCATATGGGGTCGGCACGTCGTATGACTGCTCCGAACGCTGATGGGTGGCAGCTGTCGATTAAAGCTAACCGACAGTCTACCATGGGATACCCCACGGTAGTAGAGTTTCGGCGAGGGCACGCAGAGACCTACGAACCAGACGTGAGAAGCAAGACAAAGAACCAAGGACAAAGGTCTTTACCTAGGTTCAGGCCGCTCGGAAGCGTAATACCCTACGTCCTGCTTCTCGTGGTTGATGTATTACCAAGCACCTGTTTACAATGATGTCTAGATGCCTAGGGTTTGCAAGATGCCAGATCAGAGTAGATGATCGAAGATGATCCGTTCTAGGGGGTCCTTGTCCGTCTTATATAGTCTGGGGGACAAGGGTACATGTCGATGGTCGGTTACAATGTGTCGTATCCTAAGAGGACTCAAACTAATCTAACCGACTAAGTCTACTTGCACGCCAAGTATCCTTCAGCGCGATCCACCATCCTGGTCGGTAGCGGACCACGGGCTTCATCTTGTCGTCCAGCCCACCAGCCTGGTCGGCGATGGACCAAACTCCATCTTGCCTGCTCTGGGCCGTCTGCCGAGCAGCCCAAAGTCTAACCGTGAGGGTATATGGGGTCTATACCCCCATAGAAGCGCGTGCTTCTTCACCAACCACAGCAGCCGTCGCGGCCACGACAGTGCCATGGGGCGACCACCAGAGGGCAGTCCTTCGAACCACGATAGTTTCCGGCATACACCGATGGTCGTTGTTTCAAGTGCCTTGCGACAGGGCAACGGGTCGCCACCTGCAACCTCCCTTGGCATTGCCTCCGCTGCCATGCTTTCGGCCACTTTGCGTGGGACTGCAAGAGTCCGAGGCGCGTCGGCGATGTAGCCGAGAGTGCTACTCGGCCAAGGTGTGGCAGCGACGCCAGTGCCAACGACATCATGGGCAGCAACCATGCACCTGTGGTGGACAGGGGCATGACCCAGCTCGACCACTCCCACCAGCGTGGCCACAGTCATCGCTCGCGCTAGCGTCGTCGTCGTAGGCAGAAGAGGAAGCAAGAGGCAGGCTGTGCCATCCAACCTTCCAAGGTTCAACGGCCATGGTCTGCTCGCTCCGTGGCTGGAGCATCGATCGAGCCTCCAATCGACAACTCGGGCCATGGATCACACTCTGTTGATCCGATGCCACTTGGAAGGACATCACCTGGGCCGCCATTTTCGAAGGCCCGCTAACACCACTCGGTAACGTGCGCCTGGCCGTGTTAGGAGGGCCGGCCCTGGAACTGGTAGCCACCCCTCCTGCAGAGACTAGGCTTCTGGAGGAGGACTGCAATGCCCTGGCCATGTCACCGGCCGACCAGTCTGCCGGAGAGGAGGATGCCACAGAGGAGCCCACAGTCATTATGAGGGCCACGTCTGTTGCGGTGGCCGACGACAACCTCCAAGGTACGACGCCGGCCCAGCCAGAGGAGGCGTCGTGTTTGACTCCTTTGCCTGACGACCGGATAGTGCTGGAAACCCCGCCGCCGCTGGAGAACACGGCCTCCGCACAATGCCGCTTCAACACCTTCGTCGACCAAGAAGCCAAGACCCGAAGCCATCCTGCCGCGACCTTCGCCAAAGAATGTTAGGACATGGTCCCGAACAGAGAGAGAGAGAGAGAAATGGGACCTAGCAGCTAGGGTTTGTGGAGGATACGGATGGAGGCCCAACGGAGGACCCCGATGGAGATCCCGACGGAGGACCCCGACGGAGGTCCCAACGGAGGTCTCCTCCACGGCGGGCTGCGCCGTGCGAGGAACCCGGAGGAGGTCACCTAGAGACCAACGGAGGTCTCTGGGAGACTGGCGGAGGTCTCTCCCGCCAGTGCACAGCAAAAACTCAGGGCGCTAAGGTTACCTTAGGTCACTTGAATGAATAATACGAGAGTAGTTGCAAGAACTAGGGCTGGGAATGGAGGAGGAGTCTCCTTGCCCTCCTTCTCTTGGTATTTATATAGGCAAACGGCAGTTTATAAGCGACCCCCCGGTGGGGTGAAATTGACAACTGACTACTGTAGTCCCTATTGGGCCTCTTCTAGGAGGATTTAGCCCACATGCATATGGGCCCCCAACGAAGAAGGCCACTACACCGTGGCATAGGCAGCTGCGTAGCCGACGGCTCGCTGCCCAGAGCATGGCGGGGCTACCGGCTTCCAAGCGCGGCGAGTACTTGATCCTGAAGCGCCTTAGCCACGCAACGCCGCTGACGGCGTCCACTATGTCTAACAAATTCAACGCCCTATTTGGTGGCAAGCCGGAGGACGACGAGGGCCTCAGAGAACTCTTCCCTGACAACTGCAACATCGGTGAACCCTGAAGGTGCCGCCACGCGCCACGCGTGCGGGCATGACCGGTCCTGCCGGCGCGAAGAACCTCGGTTGTTTAATGCAGCGAGTAGTAGCTTAGCGAAAATCTTTGAAGGGGTATGCGCTTTATTGTCAAATCTTGTAAAAGCGTTCCAGTTGTACTAAAATCTTTTTCTCCTTAATAAAACACATAAATCTTTTGCGTGATTGAGAAAAAAAACAACCATACCCCTTAACCCAACGGGATATTAACTATTAAGGCCAAGTTCCAACTATTGGTTCAGGTTCAGGTAGGAGGCCTATGTCCAGTCCCAGAGATGGAGATGCAGCGATAAGATCCCTCCTGTATGCTCTCTGCGCCGTGCTACCATCCGGACCAGGAGAGCACTGGCCAGGTCAGCCTCCATGCGCAAATCATTGCTAGAACAGGAAGAACATCACGGAAGTCCAATCATGTAAAGTGTCGCAAGCCAGAGTTGGTAGACTATGAACAGACCCATAGTATATTGCTAGTCTGCTTGACCATGTTGGGTAGACCCATATGTTGCTGGTTTGCTTGCCACGTTGATGTTGGGTAGTCCGGGAAGTGATACAACATATGACAATACAAGAAGTACTCTGGACATCGACACCGAAATGACATTTCACCTGCTCCCTCCGGCCTAAACAAAATGACGCTATAAAAAACATACAGGTCAAACTTTCTCAACTTTAACTAGATTTATAGAAAATATATATAATATTTATATTTTTAAATAAATTTGTTAAAAACTAGTCTTAAAGATTTTTTCGATGATACTGATCACTTAACATAAACATTTATATATTTTAATATATAATTTATCGGTATTTTAAAAATATTAACTTTTCGAGAAACGAAAATAATATTTATTTTGGGACGAAGAGAGTACACATATGTGTTTACCATCAAAAGGATACAGAGAAATAGCTAGCTGTTATCTTCGTTCATGTACAAGATTGAATGAGATTGCTCCATTGCATTCAAGTGGGTCTGTGTTTACCATCAAAGGATACAGAGAAACAGCTAGCTGTTATCTTCGTTCATGTACGAGATTGAATGAGATTGCTGCATTGCATTCAAGTGAGGTGAATGGCGGAGGTTGCAGGGGTGATAAAGATGATTCTGCTCAAATCCTTGGGAGTGCCCGGCTTGGTTCTGCTCGAATCCTTGAGAGTGCCCGGCGCCCACACCCCGGGACGATTCGCAACCTGGAGCGAGGGTACAGCGGAGCTGCCGTTCATCCTATCGCTGGTAGCGGAGGCGTTCCTGCAGCTTCTAGGGTCGGGGCTCGGTACCCTCGCCCTGGTCTGGGCTACCGTCGTCCTTCTCGGCGGTTACTCCACCACGCTCGTGGGAACAGATTTCTGGTTCACCACGGCCATCGTCTTCGTAGAAATCGCCAGGTAACGTGCTCTTCATACATCATTTTAATTTGAACAGGTTTGTCACGGGGAAATACGAATTTGAGACTTTTATTTGTTTTATATATTTATATCACCCTAAAACTCAAAAAGTGATGTATGTATGACAGAACGAACACTACATTGAGAGTTATCATCTCAAACGTTTCGATTCAATAGGACACTTTCACAAGAATAATGCTGGATATGGTTATCGTTGGGATGTGCAGAGGAGAGCCAACCAGGCCCAGCGAGACACTGACACAGCGGCGAACCGGGGCAGTTCGATTCTATACAGTTGTAATAAAATAAGCGTACTTCAAATGATGGATCCATTTGCATTTTAGAGGACCAGCTGCAGCGCCCCTTTTCGTTTGTTGATGCAAGGCGAGCAACTAGCTAACTAACACCGCTTGCGGGTCAATGCCGCCAGCTGGCCCTAGAACTCCATTTTCATTTTTAAATTTCAAAACTTACGCCCTACCTAGCTATTGCATGTGTTTGGTTCCAGACACTGGATAATCAAACTACTTACCGCTAAGGGTGCAAAGGGGTAACTTTTAGGTGCACCTCCAAATCTCTTTAGTCCAAATATTTATATTACTTTTTAAAATTTTTAAAAAAGTAGTATAAATATTTAAACTAAAGAGGTTTAGAGTTACATCTAAAGGTCACCACTTTGCGCCCCTACTTACTGCTACGTTAGGTGTTCCTGCAGCTGCTCGCAGCGGGGCTCGGCACGCTCACCTCGTTTGGTCCACTCGTCCTTCTAGAAGTATATTAGTTTAAATTTAATTAACAAGTATCTTTTGTGTGGGTCTAATCTGAAAAAGGGAGAGTTAGAAGTCAATGGTTTATACCAACCACAAACCTTAACCCCCCAAAAAATACTGACCAACTCTTGTCGTTTTCGTGCACAGTTTTGATCGCCATTTTCGTGAAATCGTTCGATTACCACCATCTAATTGGTCTAGCCCTCTTAATAGACCATTTAGACCAAATAATGGGTACGGTACGTGAACGCTTGCTCACTGTTTCGTTAAAAAACGTTAACTCCGAAGTGCCCAAGCTCTGAAAATCATACCCCCCCCCCCCTTCTTTGTCGGTCTCTCTCTCTTCTTTTTCCTTGTATTTTCTATCTTTGGTCCCTCTCTGTTCTTTTTCCTTGTATTTTCTATCTTTGGACCAGCTGCCTTACTTCCCCATACATATGCAGAGTTCAATTCACTGAGTTTTCAAGATAAAGGAGTGCTAACAGATTTTAGCAGAATTGTCGAGCAGAGGAGTATATGGATGCATGTGTGGACTAGTTCTCCTTCTTGGTCACATACCAAGCTCGTTATCCGCGTAGACATCACAGCTAAATTTATGATATCCTGTTCTCTGATCATTTGGAATTAATAGAACTGAGATTCTTTCTGCTTCAAGAAACCAAGGGACGAGATTGTAGTGGGAAAAAAGAGAATAGAAGAGGAAGAGGATAGCAAAGAATGAAATTGATCGATATTAGCTACATAGAGCTCGTGCCAACAAGTGTAGCAAAGGCAGATGGAAAGGATGAAAATTATAAGCAACATACACACAAAACTATTTACTGCTAATTGGTTGTACAACAGTGTTGTCTGAAATTATTAATAAATATATTCAGGTATCTAATCTAAAATATAGGAGAACTATATACAGTCAAGGAAAACATAAATTCAAAAAAAGATATCCACACTATATTTGAGTGGCCAACTCTGCTAATAGCGTGGTCAAGGTCAATTCTGCTAGTTTTTATTAAGGACTAGGCTGAATTTGCCGGTCAAGGCGAGCTGCTCTTCACAATCATGCATCGATCATATATTAGCTGGTGTTCTCTGCTCGAGGCACGGAGTAGGGCAGTACACTGTGCACATCTGTTGTTTCCATCTAAAGTATAGTTTGGTTGAGAGTTGAGAACCTTTGCCAAATTTCCCACAGGCTTGAAAGCAGCTGTCGTTCTCTTCCTTCACGAGATTGAAGTGACGTGATGGCAGAGTTTGCATTAGGGCTGACAAAGGCCCTGGTCGAATCCTTGAGAGTGCCCGGCGCCCGCACCCCGCCACGACTCTCGACCTGGAGCGAGGATACACCGGAGCTGCCGCTCATCCTGTCGCTGGTTGCGGAGGCGTTCCTGCAGCTGCTCGCATCGGGGCTAGGCGCGCTCGCCCTCATCTGGGCTACCGTCGTCCTTCTCGGCGGTTACTCCACCACGCTCGTGAGAACGGATTTCTGGTTCACCACCGCCATCGTCTTCGTACAAATCGCCAGGTAACGTTCTCTCCCACCTTTTTTTCTGCAAAAAATATATAATATTTTCTTCTCCAGCTCCGTACTACATGAAAAACACTATAAGAGCGCTGCCCCCAATCACTATAGGGGTGGCTGGCGTTGCAGCCGCCCCCTACAGTGACTCGCTGGGTGGCTAGCCGCCCCGTACAAATGGCTCTGTAGGGAGCCTAGTATTACCAGCCAACCCTGTAAATAGCACGGTTACAGTAATCATTTGTAGGAGTGACTCAATTATCGACTACTCCTACAAATGGGACGATTTGTAGAGGCGGTTAATAGTATTACCAGCCACACCTACAGTGGTCACTTGTACGTGTCGCTCAATCATCAGCGGCCCCAATAGTGGTTTGTAGGTAGACTAACCGCACTGGGAAACACTATGTGTTCCTCCAGTATGAGGATACCGTAATTTCCTCCGCACCGCGGTCCTCTAAAGCTCCTGCTATTGTAGCGGATGCGCGCCCGTACGCTATTCCTAGCGTGCTTCTAGGGCGTCCACTATCCCCACCACGCTGCTCACGCGCCGCCGCTCGCTCGCCCCACCTCACTGCCACACGGCAAGGAGCGCTCGAGAACGAGCAGCAGAGTTGGTCTACTTGCCTGCTTGCCACCCGCACCACCGCCTGCGTGCCGAGCTCAACCACCATGGCCGCGGCTCAGCTAGAAGAGGATGACGCCGCAGAGCCGTTGGTCGAGCGGAGGAGCGGCGGCGGCAGGAACCTTCGACCTTCAGCTCGGCCATGGCCACGGCGCAAGAAGGGAGAGGGAACGGAGAGGGAGAGGGGCCCACGCCAAGCCCGCTCGCCGACGCCGCAATAGCCGCCTGCTCACGTGCTCGCGCGCGCCCACCGCTCGTCCTCGCGCACGCTCATCAGCGCCACCGCGCGCCCTCGCCTGGCGAGGAGCAGAAGGAAGAGGAGCGCTGGCCGGGGAGGGAGAGACCAGGTCAGGGCACGATGGCACAGGGAGGGATGACGGCCACCGTCGCCAGTGAGGACCGCCGCTGGTGCTGCTGCTCTTTGGCGGGCCGGGTCGTCCCGTGCCCGCCCCCTGCACTAGGCGCGCCTCTGCGGCTTGCCGGCCGGGGAAGGAGAGGCCCTTGCCGCGCACTTGCGCGCGACGGAGGAAAGCTCGACCCCCTGGATCAGGAGCAAGCGGACGCGGAGGTGTCGGCCGCCCTGTGGTGTTGCTCAAATGCCCTGAGCCACTTGGCCACTGCCGCCGGAGCCAGAGCTTGAGCCGCCGCCGCTGAAGTCCCGAGCTTCATCCGCTGCCGCCGGTTCCCCGAGCTCCAACCGCCGCCGCTAGGGCCTCGTGCTTGAGTCGCCTCGCCATGGCCATCAGGATTTGTCGTGACGCGAGCACCCCTTCTCCGACGGGCGCGGCACCGTCGCTGCTTTTCCTCTTCCTCTGCCGGCGTAGTAGGGTGGACCGCTCGGGTCAACCATGCCGCGCCACGCCGCGCTCCACGTCAGGATCCTCGCATCCGCCGTGGGCTCCGTCGCCGGGTGCCGCCAAGTGCGGGAGAGAGAGGATGGGGAGGGATGGATGAGTGTGGGTCCCATTTGTGGGGTGAGGGAAAAAGAAAAAACTGACATGCAAGTCCCATGTGATATAGAGTAAAGATATAGAGGATGGATGAGTTTGGGAAACAATGATATAGAGTAAATAATCTCGCTGACCAGGACGGAATATTTGTTTTAGAGGATGAATATAGAGGATGAAGAGTGCAGATAGTCTAAGTGGCAGCCACCTGTCTTCTTCTTTCTCGAGTCACACACTATAACAAGTAAAAGGCGAGGCCCATATAGACAGCTCAGGAGGGGCAGCCGGCCTGCACGCGCGCCGCCGCCTTGGCCCGTGTGCCACCGCTGCCGTCGTCGCATAGACTAGGGTTTTACATCGCTTAGTGACTAAGAAATCCCTGGCCTATAAATACAAGGGGCATTGTATCCATTCAGATTAAGAAAAGAATAGAGAAAATCTCTTTTACTCAGCACTCCAGTTTTTAGCTCTCTCACTCCTCCCCTAAAGACTAGCCGCCGGGCGCCACCACCACGCCGCCGCTGACTCCTCGACGTTATCAAGCCGTGGCTCTGCCTACTTCGTCGAATATTCCGCCAAATATTCTAGACTTGTTATACTCACTCTCTCACGCAAAAAAGACTTTGGGAGGCCTTGCGTCCGGTGATGAGCTGACGTAGCCACCAGCTAGTTGTGGACCTCGGCGTCGGCCTTAGTACGTGATGGCGACGGTTTGGCGAAGTCTGGACCCAATGGTCTGCTCGGCCCTCGGGTTGTTGAAGACGAATGCCGGACTGGGCAGGCTGCACCCAGAGGTGCATCCGTCCGTGCGGTCACCTTGCCCACGCCGTGGCTGCATCTGAGCTTCTTGCGTGTTGACGTGTGGATGTTGTGGAGCCCATAAGGCTACCGCGCGCGCGCACGCGCATTCCGTGGAGTTCTTCGCGTTGATGAAGCTGCATCGAGCACTAGTGGTGCGCGGACACGTTGGTGACGTAGATGGGGCGGCAGTAGCACCGATCGCCTCGTCGATAACCACCGTGGCAGCACGCCGGCTGCAACATCACTTTCGCTCGCCTACAGACAACGAACGGTGTAGTGGGCACATATGTGCAGTCCAGCGGCTAAGGCCTCACACGAGTCCTCAAGACCATATACTGATCTCTTCGTGCTAGCATCTCGCACATACATGTACACGCATATATAGGCCATACAACCATGTGCACACCTACGTGTGTGGGACGGGGCCTGTTATAAGCTTGAGCTTCCTTTGTTGTAGCAAAGACCATACATGTGCACATCAGGGGCTGCTCGTGCGTGCGTGCTGTCGCTAGCACAGCATACTAGCGCCCCAGCTCTTCCTGCCGAATGCCGACGACCTTGTCAACTCCCAACTCCCAGTGATGGATCAGAGCGCAGGTAGAGAAGCCCGCCGGTCGATCCCGTGGTCCTGGCAGCATCGCTTTCTAGGTACATCTAGGCCTGCTATTAATGGGTTCAAACCCACTCCATATCCAACCCTACCCATGACAAATTAGTTTTTCTTTTTAACCCAACCCATGCTAAATTTTTATAATTTAAACCAACCCATCCCAACCCAAAAGTTAATTAAACCCGCGGGTTTAGTATAAGAACCTATGATTTTACAAAGAAATATACAAAAGCTTGCGTTCACATTATAAAATTTTATTAAAATTAATTCCAATTTATTGTAGATAATTTAATATGACAAGTAGCTACTTCATGCCCACCGGCACGGCGAGATCAATATGTGGGCTCCGCATCAGAGCCGGACTCTAGATTAAAAAGTTCGCGTTGATCTTATAAAATTTACCAGAATTAGTTAAAATTTGTTGCATATGATTTTATATGTCAAGCACCTACTTCATGCCAACCGGCACTGCGAGATCAATATGTGGGCCCCGCATTAGAGTTGGACCCTAGATTTAAAGTTCATGTTCACATTTTAAAATTTTACAAGAATTAGTTGAAATTTGCTGCAGATGATTTTATATGATAAGCAGCTACTTCATGCCAACCGGCACTACTAGACCAATATGTGGGCCCTGCATCAGAGCCGGACTCTAGATTTAAAAGCTCATGTTCACATTAAAATTTTAACAGAATTAGTTGAAATTTATTGCAGCTGATTCTATATGACACGTAGCTACTTCATGCCAACCAGCGCTGATCTATGGGCCCCGCATCAGAGCCGGACCCCAAATTTAAATGTTCGTGTTCACATCGTAAAATTTTTACTAGAATTAGTTGAAATTTGTTGTAGATGATTCTATATGACAAGTAACTACTTCATGCCAGCTGTCACTGCCTCATCAATATGTGGGCTCCATATTAGAGTCGGGCCCTAAAAAAGCTAGAATCCCACATCAGATCAATATGTGAAATGTTTAATTACCCGTTCCAACCTGTCCCAACCCACGATTGCTCTCAACACAACCCAACCCAACCCGCAAGATATTAAAACCCGTTTCTACCCATCCAAATAAACTCATAGCAGAACCCAGCCAAAAAACCGGGTCCCATCCAACCCATTATCCGCCCTACTGTATAGCTTAGTGTGCATGAGCTTTTGGTTGGCTTTTGTCCGCCTTCATTCCCCACGTCGGTGGTTTTGTTAAAAAAGGCGCAGGCTCTCCACAGTCAACATCTCGGCCAGGATGATTTTTTCAAAACGTGCATTATGCCCGTATTGCTTTAAGAGAAGGGCAATGGTCAATAGACCTACGTAGTTGATACAAAAGGGTTCATTGGTAATCCAGAGATTACCAACGAAGCCCTCAATACACAACACAAAGCTAGAAACATGAGGGGGGCACCCTCTACCTAACAACCCCAGGAAGCTGATCCTAATACAAAGATCTCGACACCCAGGTAGCCAACAGAGAGTGGAGCCGCAAAATCCAGACGGCAAAGCATCCGTCCAACCCAACCTCGGCAGCAAAGCATCTGCCGGAAAGACACGGCAGCAAAGCATCCGCTCGAACTCCAGACAGCCATGCATCCGTCCCTAGCTCAACGACCTCAATGGCCAACTCCGCCGGAGACGCGTCCTCGGTGGCAAAGCGTCCATTGAAAGCACCTCGGTGACAAAGCATCCACCGGAATAACCTGCTCCTCCGAGTCACAAGGGCCAAAGGCCTTCGGACCACGGTCGTGGAGGACATACCTAGAACCCCTCGGTGACAAAGCGTCCGCTGAAAACACCTCGGTGGCAAAGCATCCACTGGAAATGACTGCGGCTACAACAACCACCAACTAGACGTACCTAGGCGAGGAGGAACATTGAGGCACAAAATGGTTCAACATGACGACCAAAGATGACCGCGCGAGAGGAGCGTCAGATGGTCAACGGATTCTTCAGAAATGCCTTCATGAAGGAGGTGACACTGGGACACCATTGTCACTGGCCTTAGAGAGACTAAGGCGGGCTTGCGCCCAGGATCCATTGCCATAGGCAGGAGCATGATACTCGAAGAACGATGCCTCCTGGAAGGAAGTGGCGCCCGAAGGCATCATCGTCGTTCGCCTGACCAACATCAGGCTAAGCTTTCGCCCGGAGCTCCATGCATCTCGGCCACGGGGCGCCGCTCGGGCCAGCCGTTGTAGAGGAGGCGTTCTCGTTCCACCAACATCTGCCTCGCCACCAAGACACTACAGATGAGGAAAATGGCACCATCTATGTTACCACGGCGTTGATGGTTGACCACCAGAGGGGCCAACGACACCGAACCCAGCCGGCAGCCCCACCCTGCGACACGCCGCCTAGCCAAGCAGCAGAAGGATGAGGGCAGCATGGGACCCACCACCTCCCACCACGGCGACCAAGCCACCAAGCTCGAGTCCAGATCGGGGGGAGGACGCCGGCCAAGGTCACCGCCCCCCACATGTCGGCCACCAGGCGAAGGAGCCATCTTGCCACGGATCCAGGCGCAGGAAGGCCGGATACGGCCGACCGCCGCTCAGCAGCCGCCCCAGCCGACGTCAAACCGGCCCGGAGGTCGGCCACCGACCGGAGCAGGGGACCAGGCGCCCGGGGCCAGATCTGGCACCCAAGGTGGCCGATCCGGCGTGCGGGAGGCCGGGCCGGCCCCCAGCCGCCGTCGCTCATCGCCGTCGTCGCCAGTAGGCAGGTGGGCGGAGTACGGGCCGGCGGCGGGGGGCCCCCGAGTGCCCGAGTCACCCTAGCGGGTGCGCTCGTGGTCGGGGTCAGGGGATAAATACGTTAGCAGGTTCGGCCAGGATGATCGTCGTTGTCCAGTAGATGGGCTCCGGCGCCGGCGTTGATGCAGTTGTCGTGGATGCCGAGCAGGACACATGCATCTTCAGAGGAAGGTGAGGATTGAGGAACATCATTTCGCGTGGGGGTGCTTGAGCTTCCTGGCTTGCTAGTGAGCATGTGGAGCGACAACACATGAATGCAAGTGCACAACGACCTCGCTCAGCAAGTGCACCATGCAACACATGCTCGCATGCAAGTGCACGTGTTTTTTTTTAGGGGATGCAAGTTCACGTGCATGCAAGCGGGTTCAACATCAGAGGCTGCACTTTGTGGAGCCCATGCCCGCTGCGACAGTTTGGTGGCCGGCCGGCCGCGGTTAAGTATTTACCGCAGCGGCAACGTAACGCGCGCTCGCTGCGGTAAATTCCCATTTATCGCAGCGGGCTGGTTATGTAGCCCGCTGCGGTAAAACCATTTACCGCAGCGGGCTGCATAATCTAACCGCTGCAGTAAATGAAGATTTGTCACAACGGCCGCGTTAAGATGCCCGCTGCGGTTATTCCCTCGCCTATAAAAGCCCGCCGCCAGCCCCTTCTTTCCCACGGCTTCTCCTCTTCCAACCCATGGAGGGGGAGATTTTGCCCTAATTTTTGTTCACACCATTAAATTAAGTTTTGGATCTTTGATTTGGGGGAGGAGGACACTACTAGACGTACTTAATTGCTCCCCCACCATCAATTAGCGATGTGGGACTAACCCCAACATTCGTGACATGCCTCCGAACTCTGGCTGGCAACTACATGCTCCTTGCGCCACCCATCAGCGGCTGCTATAGATCCACGTGTGGCCAGCTGTACAAGTAGGGCCATGTGGAACAGCTGCATGGACGGGCAACAAATGCACTCGACTCGACGGAGCTCGGGTTGCTGCACATGAAACTTTCGTGGCTCGACAATTACGTCGGCACGATCTTGCAGGAGATGGAAAAACCTCCCCCTGACGCGCAGGTACGTACGTGCAAATACGCACTCCGGAACGACGGAGCGTGCATGTTCGTCTCAATGTGGCCACCGTTACCTGACCGCCCTTCGGCTTGGTCTCGTTGCACTGGCATCAAGGTTAACGAAGTCGTCGTCCCCCGGGCCCTCGCGAGGACACATCGGACGCGTCCTTGATGGAGTCTAGCATGGTGCTGTTGGCTCAGCACCAGAGTTTGCCGGCTCACCATGCATCTAGTGGGGCATGCGTCTCTGTTGTACAGCGAGGACGCATGGTTTGTACCGGGTGGACTCGATGAACAGTGCCGGCCTTAAGGATTTCGAGGGCCCTCGGGCGATATAGTTAGACCAGCCCCTCTAGATCATATATATAAAATTTTATATAATATATATGCACTAATTTTACTTGCAAAGAAAAATAAATATATTAATATATTGTTAATTTTAATTTAAAATGTTTGATAGTGCTTATGTATGAAGTAACATTCTTATGTACGAGTAACATTCTTAAATTCAAACACCAAATTAGAAGAAAAATGCGACCATATAAGTTGTAGAAGTCAAGAACACTGTACAATACAAATAAATAATTTAGTCATTGGATTATAAAACGAACAAGGAAAAGTGGAAAACAAATACGGCTTGTTCGTCTGGGAGTGATTGGAGGCAGTGGCGCACTGCAATGATCGGTGGACGGACAGACGGCTTGTTTTTGTTGAGGTGGAGTGGAGCCTGCGCCCCTGCAGTTCCGCAGCTCCGCTACTCCTGGGGGTTCCATGGTGTGCCTGTATAGTATTCTAATAGACTATAGGGCCTGGGTTTGGGGCCCTTCCTTGCCTGGGCCCTCGGCCGTCACCCCTCCTGTCCTTCCCCTAGGGCCGGTACTGTCGATGAAGTCCAATTCGGCGCTAATTGGCTCCACACCAATGTTGACGGAGTGTCGCCGACCTGTGGTGGTCACGTTTTACACGTCAAGTGGTTTCCATGTCTCAATGCATGTGCCAAGGTGTGTCCTTGTATCCGAGTGAGGAAGCTGCCACCATCGACTATAAGGGACCGTTGGCTTGGTGCACACGTCTCGCCGTCTCGTTCCTGAATCGGGTCGAGGAAGATTCTGGCGCAGCTTGAAGTCTTCTCCCAGTCTCGGCCACCTGCTGGTCTCTTAGTTGGCAGATCTCCTCCTGCACGTCTCCATCTCGGGATGCGGACTCATCAGTTTGCAGGGGTGCAAAGCTGTTGCCGTTCTGAGAAGGCTCGCCATTAGTCGCCCACAGGTGAAGGCAGGACAACCATCCAGTTGGTTGAATTCGGATGCTATTGTCGACAATGGTGGTTGGTCGAGCGATAACGTAGGGCTTCTTGTTCGTGCGTCGCCTGTTCCAATACTCCCTCATAACTGTGCACCTCACGAGATCCTTGATCTTGGCATGTTCATGTGCCCCCCGTCAGCGAACAAGTTGTATATGCAGGCTCCAATATGCTGGGGTAGCAAAACACCTTGCGCACATTTAGACACCAACAATCATCCTCTGGAACAACTCTTCATGCAATGCGAGCACTAATTTGTTGCTGGAGCTTCTGTACCTTGTGGTACTTCCTCCTGCAGTTGTGTTGCGAATGTGGGCTTAATGCATGGCGAGCATACATATCATTTGCCGACACAAGCCACGAGAAGTAGCCTCTAAAGCTTCCAGTAGCTCCACCTCAGCGTACTCCACATGTGGAACGGGTGCATCCTGTGTTAGTTTTGATGCGGGTGGTTAGAGAGCCGCGCCACTTGTGCGCCTACTCGCCTTGATGCGCAATTGTGTTGCGCCGCCTAGACATCTCCCTTGACCTCCTCGATTGCGGACTTCTTCAGGAGGAAGCGCGCTTCCAGCATGAGGTTGCAATGCTCCTTCTTGGCCTTCGTGAAGGCCCGCTTCTGCGCCTTCTTGGACTCGACCTTCTGGAAGAGAGCCGGGTCTTGCGTCTGGTGGAAATAGGTCTTCTCATGATGCTCGAAGACCACCACTAGAGGGTGTGTGCCGATGGAGATCAAGAGCAGGCTCTCGATGTCAGTGGTCGTCGTGGGCCGACCTTCTCAACCTTCATGGGGAACGTCAGCTTGATGTCAGCAGATTCTAGTCGTGCTCCCATGTGTCCAGGGATCGGCACCATGAGTTGCCCGGTCTGAATCATGCCAGCCTCCTGGGTGGTTGCAACGTCAAATTGTCCTCCTGCAAGAAGGCGAATCCAACGATAAGCAACAACAAAGATGGGAGGAGAACCAGGTCCCAGCAGGCGTGCCAATTTGTTTTCACAGAAAATCCCTCAAGCATTGAGAATCTCTCTGTGCACAAAATAATAAATGCGCAAGCGTGCCAGTGTATCGAAGTATACAAAATAAAAAAACGACGAGAACACATATTTATTCATATTTAATAAAAATACAAACTTAGATTCTCGATACATGCATGTGTGCACTCCATAATCTACTACAGTGATCTGACTTGACGATGTGGTCTTCATAGTTCTTGAGGCCTCGAAAAGCTTCATTTAATTACCCCTGTGAGTCAAGCTGATAGAGTACCTACGATTAAGCGGCTTTGGTCGTCGTCTTAAATCTTCGCTTCACGTCTCCAAGCAAGTAGTTTTGGTATGGATGTAGATGGCGCAGCATGTCCATGGCCTCGTCGGTCCATGAGCCGGTATAAAATGGCTGGAAAAGGAGCCATGCCGCATGAGTCGTTCACCTCTTCGGTCGAACGACACATGGTGTTGTAGTGGTAGTAGCACTTGCATCGTTGATGTAGCTTGGACCGGTTCGGACTTCCTCAGCAATGTCGTCGTGGTATGCCGTGGAACTTGATCACGGTGGAGCTGTTGAAGTTGTAGTATAGCTTGATGAATTGCATCCGGTGCGGTAGACGCATCATGATCCCGAGTGCATAGTGGGTCGCCTTGTCGGTGTCACGAGTAGTTGTCGCAGTAGATGGAGTCACCCAATAACGTCGTCATCATAGAGCGTTGCGTGGTAGTGATAGTAGATGGAGCAATAGGCTGACGTGGTTCGAGTGTTTAGGCAGCTGTTGGGGGGAGCAACCTCCGACAGGACCCCCCACGCAGCTTCGCGGCCCGCTTGAGGGCCAAGATCGCCTAAATAGCTGAAGGTGGAGGTTTGGACCTCCGCCGCCGGGAGACCTTCGCACTTGGGGAGTCCTGGACCTTCGCCAACCGGGTACCTCCGCCTTCGGTGAGATGGATGGACCCTCGACAATGCACTGACGGCGAAGGTCGCGAAACGGCCCAAGGCCTTCGCCCGGCATCGTCTCTTCGTTGCAGGTACCAGGACCCCAGCGAGAACCCTCGGCGATCCCAGCTTCAAGCCTCACTCCGCTTCGACACGATGGCGCGGCAGCAGCAAGGATGGACACGCGGCGTCACCAGGGGGGATGTGAGGAGCGCTCTTGCGGCTGACACAAGGCGCGTCCATGGGGGTCATCCCGGGACGGCCCATTAGGCGTTGCCGGGCCGCCTTGGGCCGGCCCAACGGGCGTGGGCAGGCAGGGATGGTTGCATAGAATTGTACGAAAATAGCCTTATGTTGGGCCCGCATGCAGTGTAATAGGAGGATGAACCCTAATGTAATAAGCCCTTGACTCTTGGTATCCCCTATAAATACTAAGTGTAAAGGCACTTTGCACGGAGAGGACTTTTTGCGCTTTTGATGTCATTTAATGCAATTAGTCAACTAGCCCCACTTGAGTTGATTTTCCACTTCCTGTCCGGTTAGACCCTCGCCCCCTTCCCCCGATAGCTCGACTAAGGTAAGGGGGCAGGTGCAATACCAACAGCAGCTTCACCTGTACATGAAAGATGATAAAATTATACAAATTTGATTTAGGGCTCGAACGGTAGCCGAGCTCCCTATGGTTTACTTTGCATGTAGTTTGATCTCTGCAAGACACACATTCGTTATTAGAGGTAACTCAAACTCACGAACATATACACATGCAACTTAGAGGGTCGTTTGTTTGTCCTCCTGGCTTGTTAGCTTGCGTGTGTGCATCCAGGAACTCGCCGTTGATCGATCTCGATGGCGCGACGTGGAGTAGATGTGGAGCCGTCGCCAATGGCATCTAGGCTCACCTCCTAGTGTGGCGGCGCCGTTAATGGCGATGCTGATGCAGAGCCATCGTTGACGGCGTCCCAGCTCGCCTCTGTGGTGCAGACGCTGCCTCGCCAGCGTCGAGTGGAACGCATGGTGTCGAAGTAGGAGTTGCTCACGCGAGCGTCATCCTGCCGTGGACGCCGATGACGTGATCGTCGTGGCTTGGCGTGCGCCTCCGGCTAGGCCCCGAACTCTTGATCGTCAGAGTGGACTGACTCGATGCTGTCCCATCAGTCTTGAGCAACCGAGAGATGCCATGCCCTGCGAGAGCGTGTAGTTGGCGTCCGCCGTCCCTTGATGCAGTGTGGCCGCAACTGATTGGCACGGGCCACGGGCGGGCATTTGCGGAGCTCCGACGTTAGGCGTGCGTAGTAGATGAATCGAGGCTACGTCGATGCAGCCTATCCTCTAGCACAGATGTATATATGTGCTACCGCCGACCACACTAGCCGCTCGCATCGTGGTAGATACAGAAAGACGCTGGGCCCTGTTGACGATGGCCTGCTCATGGATGGATCTTGGGCCGGCGTAGAATGTGGATGGGCCTGGATATATGAAGCTGGCGCCCCCCGAGGTACGCAGTCTTCATTGACATTGGCCTCCGGATCTGGACGTACGTGTTCTTGGCCAGCGGCGGCGTAGAGATTAGGCTGCGCTATCCCTAAGGTCCGTGCCTTCTTTTGCACCTTGACCTTCTACGTGGTCAGAAATGGGATGGACACCTCGACGTCTCTTGCTGCCCTTGTACCCTTTCTCTCCATAAAAGGAGGAAGGGGCTGCACTGCTTGTAACCTAATCACGAGGGAGTAGCAACACATGGGAGGCATGCTTGCTACGGGAAGGGGTGCCGACAGCTTTGGCTGGTATCATGTTTCGGGGAGGAGCGCCCGTAAGTGCTAGGAATTTAGGCTTCCCTTGAACGTCGTTACCATACGTGAAGCCTCTAGTGTGACATGTGATCTCCATCTCCTATGAGATTCTCGCCTAGGTACATTCAAGCAATTGCTATATCACAACACTTATGATATGTGTAACCACGTTGATTATGCACAAATAAACTCCGGCTGCTAAACTCTGCATGCATTCATAGGATCGTCGGCTACAACTCAGCACCGGAGGCCAAATTCTTCGTCGATGTTCTGGCAGCCTTCTACCAACTGAAGAAACACCATTTGCGGGGCGCAAGCGCAACAAAGATTGTACGCATACTCGCCATTGGGTCAACATGGATTGCTCTAGCTCCCATTTTCTTAGCAACAGCCTGCATGTCGTTATCGATCGTTCGTCTTGCTAGCATTGGTGGTAGGCATGTTTATAGAAGTTCCAGCAGCGGTAATGTGAAGCCAGCACTCATCTTGTTCTACGGCCTGGTGCTCGCTCAAGGTGCATTGTTCCTCTTGTGGTTGGCAGTTGCGGTGAACCGTATGGCGTCTGCTGAAACTTTGACTGAGAAGTATTACCCGCCGTGGCAGCAGCTGCTGTTGCAGCAGCAGCGGTGGCGCCTGGAGCAGCAACTGCAACAACTGCAGCAACTGCAGCAGCAGCCACAGCCGCAGCCGCAGCAGCAGTGGCTGCAGCGGCATCGACTGCAGCAGCAACTGCAGCAACTGCAGCAGCAGCAGCAGCAGCATAATCTTCCAAGAAAACTGATTGATAGATATGTTAACAGCATTGCCGACACATGCACCCAAAAAGGTGTGGGTAGCACCATCAATAGTACTCTGGTCTCATTTGCAGCAGAATTACTTTTGCAATCTCAAGACCAGGACGACCACTCCTCTGCAGTTGTAGTCCTACACTCCCTGGTTGTTAAAGACACAGAACGTTCAGGCAGAGCAGCGGAGCAGATTTCTTGTGATGAAAAGTTGGTTTCCAGGCTGCTTTGGATGCTACGCTCAAATAATCCAGTAACCAAGGTATGCATCGCAGAAATTGTGGTCGAGCTTGCCTCGAACTATGAGCTGCGCCTAGTAGACATACCTGGAGGAGCCCGCTGCATAGCATCCCTACTGGATCCTCATTTCATGAAAAAAGAAGAAGCAGCAAATTTTTTTGTTCGTGGACTTGAGATTCTTGGCAAGCTTGCCTCGGACTCCGAGAACTGCAGAGAGATCTACAACACCATGGATTTAGTTCCTAAGATCATAGCGCCAGTTAGCAATGGACTACATATGGTCATGAAGGACGATGATTCAACGATGACAGTTGAGGTAGTCATCGCGGAATCCTTACGTGTGGTGGCCAAGCTTACAAGTGGGACAGGTGAGAGCAGTAGGAAACTCTGCGAGGAATTAAGCACAGCAAAATATGGCAGGACAGCTGAAAACATACTTTGGATCTTGAGCAACAGTGACAACCAAGACATGAGAGTGCTAGCTGTCGAGATCCTCTCAAGGCTAACTTTGGATGAATCAATAATGCCCAAGTTTACTGCGAAGCTGCGACTCCTCCTCTCTACATGTGAGGACAGCCCACTGGGGATTGAGGCAGGAAAAGCACTGGTCGCCCGTGGAGACAAGCTTGCAGACTTTAAGCGGGTCGATATAATCATGAGTGGTGATAAATACAGTAAGGAGTACAGGGCGGTGACTGCAGAAATGTTCAACTTGCACAACTTGTTTGAACCTGGGCATGGCAAAAAGTTGTCCATATTAGTGGCCGAAAAATTATTGTCCAAGGTACGTATCTTTTTTTTTCTACAGAATGTATTTATTGTACTACACACACGTACACAAAAGGTGATTCATGTTCACCTTTACCGTTGCAGGTATTTGAAGCGATAGTAACTGAAACTACAAACATTACCCAGCTTGATAACAGCAACAGAAAGTTTCTCGCGTCATTCTTAAATCTCGCAGTGCAGATACGTGAGAACCTTGTGACCGCACGGGATTTTGCCATTGCGGTACCAGGGCTTTCAACTGGGGACAATTCTTTTGCAGAGAAGCTGAAGTCGATCATCGAGGTGACTAAAGACAGTAAGAGCGAGGATGAAGCTTGCCTGGCGATCATGAAGTCGGCGACTAAGCTGGTTACGTGGATGATGGAAATCGACGACCACAGGAGCCCCAATTATTACATAGAGTACTTCGAGCGGTACAACATTATTGAGAAACTGGACGCTGCCGTGAAGGCCATGGTTCACCTCGAAAGGTACATGGTTATGAAAGGTGGTGCTGATGACGAGAATGAAGGCTATGTGACGCTTCAGACACTTGTGGAAACAGTTAAGAACAAGTTGGTTCCACAGCAGCAGCAGCCGCTGCCACCACAGCAACAGCCGCAGCCGCCGCTACCACCACCACAGCAGCAGCCGCCGCCGCCGCTACCACCACGGCACCACCACAGCAGGCGCTGCCTCTAATGACACCACAGCAGCAGCTGCCGCCATCGTCGCCGACACCACTGGTGCGGCGGCGACCGCAGCAGCAGCCGCCGTCGCCGCCACCACCACCAACGCAGCAGCAGTCGCCGTCATCACCGCTGGTGCGGCGGCGACCACAGCAGCAGCCGCCGCCGCCAACATCACCACGGCAGTCGCCGCTGTCATCACAGCAGCAGCAGCGACAGGAACAGGAGCAGTAGCTGCCGCTGCCGCAGCAGGAGCAGCAGAGTTAGCATGCAAAACAAACCTATGGGCGGCAGCGCGGAAATGCGACTCTTATCATATATTCATCTCGTTGTTTTGCTCCCTTGTGTGTTTTTTTCTTCAGGTCAATGTATTGAATAACTTATCAAGCAACCTTGGTTTTATTTTCTTATGAAACTTGCCAGAATCTGTAATATTGTGAGTCTGTAATATATGTGGTCAGTTTGATGTATATTCTTAGTCAGGACTCAGGCCAGAAATAAACCTTAGTGGAAGAAATCTGTGCCCTATGCAAGAGATGAAATGCAGTCTATATCAAGTTTGGAATGTCAATCCATTGCCATGTGAGCATCGGTCACTACTGGACTCAGAAGATTCGTCGAGCGCTAAAACACTCGGCAAAGGCCCATATACAATCGGCAAATCTGCCTGTGCCACTCGGCAAAGATTTTCTAAGAAATAAAAAAAAATCAGAAAACCCACTGAGCCCGGACTGCTGCTCGCCGTCGCACTGCCGCTCCCGGCCACGCATGCTGGCCGCCGCACCGCCGCGCGCAGGCCGCCGAGCCCCGCCGCTCCTCGCCGGCACCGCCACCTCGCTATGGATTTGCGCCGCCACCAGATCCGGCCTTCCACGGGCCGTCAGCGCTGGATCCGGAGCAGAGGACGGGGAGCTTCTGCCGCCATGGCATGGCCATTGCGTGGAGGGCATGGCTTGGCTCAGGGAGAGAGGGATGCCACCTGGAACTTGCAGACCCTTACCACGCCGCCTCTCGCCTCATGCCGCCCGGTGCGTCCAAGCGCCACTGTGGTGGCCCGATGCCCGGTGCGCCGCCATGCCTTGCTGGGGAGTGGCGTGGAGGAAGAGATTGTGGGAGGCAGGCAGAGAGAGTGGGAGGCGATGGGAGGGAGAGTGGGGGCGGTGCGAGACGCCGCCTAGGCAGTGGGAGGGAGAGTGGAGGCACCGCCGGCTGTGTTGAGAGCAGGGGTGGGGAGGGAGATGGGGAGACTGCCCCCCAAACCCTAGGAGGCCGGTTATATACGGTTATATAACAAATACGAGCAAATAATATTGTATTTGTTTATTATCAATTGATGAAGCTTCGACGTCTACATTCTCCAAAATAGCATCGGTAGCTCCAGTGACGAGGACATCACTCCCTCTGGTTACACACGATGATAGGCTGCTGGAAATTCAAGGTCTAATCATAAGAGCTCGCGTGCGACAATTAAATTTAGAGGTGAGCTCATTCTAAGCAACTCTTTATATGAATTAGAGAATAGATTGTTACCTATTAATTATATTGTTCTTAGGAACAAAGGAGAGGATCAGGAGACACCTAGAGGAGGGCTTGGAGATGTGGAGGGCTCGAATAAAGATGGAGGCATAACACAAGTTGACTTCGAGTCCGGTTCGGAGTTCAGGAAGAGTCGGCACTAAAACGGTCGCCCCGACCGCAGACGGACTCGAATTTGGACATTCTTGATGTCAAAGAAAGCTAACAAACCAACGTTTCCAATGGATCTTGTTAGAAGCCCAAATTCATCTAGAGTCATCAGGAAGTCATCCAAGCAAGTTGATGTTCAGAATCTGTTCCGGCGCTATGACGTCGTATTTTGGTGGGCCTTGTATTGAGTTGGAACCCATCAGGGGTGTGTCTGAGGGTCTTGTGCGACCCTACTCTCTATAAGTCAGTAGCCGCCACCTAAGTTAGGGTTTAGGGTTTTGCTTAGATTATTCTGTTTACAACAGTTTTACCGCCGCCGTCGGTTTGTGAGACCCCCAACTCGTGAGAACAATCATTCATCTGCAATTTGGTTGCATTCTTTCTTGTTTTTGCTTGTGTTCTTCGATTGGTAGGCAAAGGACTTAGCCTTCTCGGCGAAGTCAACCGTGCATCGACGGTCGATAACTAGAGGAGCTGTGGTGTTGCAATTGTGGGGTTCAGAATCGAGTTGTTCAGAAGCCAGATCGAATTGTGTCGTGACTCCACCAAATCAAAAGTTATCTCAGAACCCTTCGAAAGATCGGGACCCCATTACTAGTGTAGAAAACGATGCTCCAAATTATGAGAGAGTATCAGTACTCCGGGTTAGGCTTCAAATCGAACGCCTGTCTGGCTTTGGGCCCAAGCCCAACAAATATGTACGGCTCAGTGCACAATGCAGCCCAACAACAGAGTTAAAAATGCATGCATACATGTCCCAGCCAGTTGCCACCCCACTGTTGCTAAAAAAAATTGCCACCCCACTGCCGGAGGAGGACGACGGCCCACTCCAGTATAGTCGTCCCGTCATTGCCGTCACGCAAACGGGCCTGACAAGGAGCGCGTCCCCGGGCCCCATGGACCACAAATTTCTAGGAGGGCTTCTACGCAAATGTTAGGCTCCTTTTTACCCCAGGATAGAACGTACGCTCCTTCATCGCCTCACGCCTCTTGGCTGACCATCAATGCTCCACTATTCTACTAAAAAAAAAAGCACAATGCTCCACTATTCTCCTTATTATAAAATTGCTGTATTAATTTCTCCAAATAAATGAATGATGTAATATTAAAAAACATAATATCAAGAAACTACGATTTTACTCTATTATGGAAACCATAAATATGCAAAATCTATAGTTTTAGGAAGAAGAGGTTGAGTGGAGTTTATAAAACTCTAAAACGATTATACTTTTACACTTTTCCACCTATTTTTTTTTTGGTTTTGTTCAGGCGATTTGTGGTCCATTGATTTGTCATCAAGATAAAAGCTTTGGCAGATTTGTTCAGGCGATTTGTTCAGTGCAGCCAGGCGCAGTGGCAGATAGACTGTGCTAGTCCTGGTTGCCTAACGGGTATTTGGTTTATATACGCCCATTAAGATTTGGTGGGCCCGATAATACCTGATGTGCCAAACCGGTATATTTTGGCGGACCCGTTACGAGTAGCTGTGCACAGAAACAAGTGCAGCAGAACATGACACACGTGCAACAGATATAACAGTTGGATGCAAATCTAAAGGCCGGGAGATGAAGCCTGAAACTCCCATAATTTTAGCAACACTATGGGTTTTAAAATCATAAAGTTTGTTTAGAATGCTAAAAAAATAAAGTTTGTTTAGGACACTACTACATAATACCTCATCAGTGCCGCCATCATCGGTGCCGGAATTTAAAGAAGTGGTAACACGAACCGGCACTGATGTGGCATTATAAGGTTAGAACCGGCACTGATGTGCCTCTCGGGTCATCAGTGCCGGTTGGTAACACGAACCGGCAGTGATAATGGGTCATCAGTGCCGGTTCGTAATACGAACCGGCACTAATAATGAATCGACACCTCAGTGCCGGTTCGTGTTACGAACCGGCCCTAATGACCACATCAGTGCCGGTTCGTAACTAATGACCCATTATCAGTGCCGGTTCGTGTTACGAACCGGCACTAATGTTGGTTTGCATAAGTTTAAACAAGATTTTTGAAGCATCAAATGGTCTTGGTTGAAGAAGTCATGTACATAAGAGTTGTACAACTCATCAAGATCTACAATTTCTATTTTGATTATTTTTGCATATGACAAAGTAAAAGTAACATTGTTTACAAAATTTACATATCTCTCTTACAGTTTAGGGAACTCTATGAACCATATAGGTGATATATAGATTTTGTGAACAACAACATTATTGCTTCGTCGGATGAACAAATGGTCAAAATAAGGTTTATAGATCATGACAAGGTATGAAATATTATTGTTGAAAACTTTTTCATTTGAGTTCATCTTGCCATGCTAAACTATATTAGAGTTTTAAAAATTCAAAATACGACTTTTTCAAAAGACCTCAGATGGAAAAACACCCAAGATAAAGTTTGTAGATCTTAAAAAGTTATGAAACTTTGTAGTTGACAACTTTTCCATTTGAGTCCATCTTGCCATGCTAAATGTGCGTTTGAATTTCTCAAATTTGAAATTCAAATTTTGTAAATGACCTCGGATAGAAAAACTTCCTAAACGAAAAGTGTAGATCTTGAAAAGTTATGATACTTTGCAGTTGATAACTTTTTGATTTGAATTCGTTTAGAGCCTCTAAAAAGCAAATTACACTCGGTTTGATATAATATGTGGGGAACCAAAATAGAATATAGACACAAATGACTAAGGGGTGCAGTGGTAGAGCAGGTGACACGCGAGGGGGAGGTAGCAGGTTCGCGTGAAAAATGCCGCGACTTGCGACTTCGACGGAGACGGGCAGGCGCTAACTCGGTGCCAGCTTCCCATGTTTAAAAAAAATTTGTCTAATTTTTCAGCAATTTTTCGGGATTTCTGAAAATCCACATCAGTGCCGGGTCAAAAGCGCCGGCACTGATGTCCGCCCCGTATCAGTGCCGCTTAGGCAGTGTCGGTCCAATATCCGGTGCTGATGGGGGGTCTGGACCGGCACAGATCGAGTAATCTGTAGTAGTGGGACAAACACTTCACCAACTAAATCCAAGGTATTTTAAAAAATTATGGTACTATTTTTTTAAAAAAAATGCAAAAACAGGAATGACACCAGCTTCACCACTTCCCCTTCGTCAGTACGTCCCGAAACAGAACAAGTCAGCTTTAACTTTTCTTTTATAATTTTTGTCATGTATTTAAATATAAATCATATCTAGATACACTAAAATCTATCTATCTATCTATCTATCTATGCTATAAAAGAGTGTTGAAATTGGGGGCCACCGATTAAAGATTTCATCCGTCCAATATGTTTAGATTGAGCATCCAACGATTATTAGGGAGGGCCGATCTTACCTGACAGCGTGTTTCTCTCTGCGTCGAACGTACCGCGGCATGCAGCCAATCGCGGGAAACGCCGATCCCCGCTCCGAGCAGTCGTGTCCGTTCCCTACCGCCTACACTTGCCCTGTCCCTCCGCCTCCTAAGGACCATGCCGCCAACCGCTCTCGTCCGCTCTTCCCCCTCGCCTCCGTGGTCCATGTTCCAAATCCACGATCTGATCCCCCGGTGTCGCGGCCCCTGCTCACATTGAGATTGGACGCCGCAGGGAACGCCCCGTCGTCAGGTGGAGGGCACCCGCCGCTTGCATCGCCGCGGCGGCGACCACCGGGCACTGCCCAGGAAGATCGTTCTACTCCACCATGCATCCCCCGCCTGCTGCGGCCGGCCAGGTCGGCGAGAACAAGAGTCGCCTCCTCCTCTCACGCCGTCTGCTCCGACTCCGCTTCCAGCCTTCCACTCAAAGGCAAGAGCGCCTGTTGCACAAAAATAGAAACTATCATCATTCGTCGTCCGGCGGCGTGCTCGCGGGTCGCGCCGAGTCCGTCGTCTCCGTAGCGGCGTCCGCCGTCCTCGCCGCACGTTGTGCCGTGCTGCTGGTCATTTTCCGTTGCAGCTGCCATCGAGTAACTCCGTGGCCGGAGCAGGTACATCCACGCCCTCACGCCCGTCCTCGCCGCGCCTGGTCGCCAAACTCATCGCTACCGTGATCGCTTTCAAGGAGGACTGGAAGGGCGTGGAGAGCAGCAACGACTACAAGATCCACGCCCTCGCGCCCTTGTGCTCGCTCGACGTGACGCCGGAGCCATCTCCTTCGTTGCCGGACCTTCGCGTCCACGACGACGCGGCATGGTGTTGACGTCGAGGATCTTGCCGAGCTGCGAGGCCGCCGAAGGGAGGTAATGATCAAATTGACGCCACCGTCTAATCTGCTACGATCATCGATCGATTGCTCAGGCATGGTGTTTTGTTGTTGCTCCTCTCTACGGCGGATCTATAGCGGTCCAATTTTCTGTTTCGTGTGCATCCAGCCAATTTTGTTTGAAGGGCAGAATGGCAGATTGGAGCTTGAGGAATAAATCATGTATTCATGTCCAAACATGACTCAGCAACGGCGTGAAGGAATGATTTCCATTTTCTGTTCCCCTGACTCAAGCCAACAAGGATGTTGTTGGGGGCGGGGGAGAAGTTGGCCACCCTACCTCCCTTACCTGCTCATCACGCCTCGCTATAATTAGGAAGCACCACCAAAAACAGCGCTAGCTCATTCAGATTCAGGGAACAGCCGAATCGCCGGCCAGGGTTTACGAAACAACGCGGATGTGATTGATCATCGCCGGGAGGGCGCGAATGCTACGAAGCTCTATCTTCGCAGGCGGGAGTCGTCCTCAGCTTCACGCCCTACGTATAAGGTGAGTAAATCACCCCAAAGCTGAGAACGAGACTATGCCTCCAGCGAAGCAGGAGGCGTTTCCTCGCAGCTTCGGGGTAACTTTATGCGTACAGGTCATGCAGCCCTAAAAGAAGGCCACCCGGCGAGGAACAAGTGACCGGCGCGGCAGAGCCATCAGTACAAGGGGGAGAAGCAAATGTTATTTTTGCCCCCAATGGAAGGAGGAGGCCGTATGGCGTAGTGTTTCGGGAGGGCAGATTGGTCCCGTAAATGTATGCGGTTAGCTATAAAAGGAGCTCCGTGCCGAGCTTGTAAGAGGGATGGTTCCTACGCGTTTCAGCCAGGAACAGAAATGAAATAGAGCATTCGAGATCCTTCATTCGTGTGAGTCCATTTTATCTTCGTGTGTCAGATTCGGGCCCCGAGGGCACCGCCTCGGGGGCCCTAATCAACAGTGGCGCCGTCCGTGGTTGTTGAGCGAAACAACTAATGCGACCACGGAGATCGAAGACAAACTACGCAAGAAAGAATCCCGACGCCAGAGCTACTCGGGTTGTCATGTCTCCCGCCAGCGGCCCGGCCACAGCTTCGGACATGCAACCGAGCACTATTCATGTACCCCCGTCGACCAGCAATGGCACAGGGTCGGCTTCGGTGCCGCCAAGAGAGGAGGTGCAGCAAGGGGGCGCTGAGAATCGTGTGGAGCCGCCGTCGCCGATTCGCGAAGAACCGCATGAGGGTGACAGGCTGGAGAATCAGTTGGCCGCCGGCGATCAAGACTTCGAAGGCTTGAATCCGCTGGACCACAAAAATGCAAGATTGCTCAGAATATTGCACGAGCAGCAACAACAGAGGTTAGAAGCGCTCAAGCAGCAGCGGGACCAGCTGGCCAATCAGGTAGCGGCCAGGAATCGGGAGGCGGTTACTCAACAGGCTATCATTGAAGTGGCTGCCGAAGCTGCAAGAATATAGCAGAGCTGCAAGCGCTGCAAGCAAACGTAGCACCCGAACCAAACGCCAACTTGGGGGGGCGAAGCACGAGCCGGTGACGACTCGCAAGAAGCCTGAATCGATCTGGATGCTTCATCACCATTGTCCATCGAATTGCAGCGCTACCCCCAAAGATACCATCATTCAATGGTCGCTCCGATCCAAGGAAGTTCATCTCCAGCTTCGAGGCTTCAGTGCACTCAGCTGGGGCAACGACAAGATACTGGCCAAGTCCCTCCTCATGGCAGTAGAGGACGTCGCTCATGATTGGTACATGTCATTGAAGCAGTTCTCGATCACTTCGTGGAATCAGGTAAAGGCAGATTTGCTGGTCACCTTCCAGGGGCTTCAATCCGAGCAAAAAACCATGATGGATCTGCTCACCCTATTCCAGCCAGATGATGAGCCGTTGTCAACTTACCTCAAGAGAATCATCCAAACAAAGGCTCAGCTGCCGAATGTGTCCATTGACATTATCATCACTACGACAATCAAGGGCCTCAGGCAAGGACCTTGCGCCGAGGTGTTGTCTCGGGAAATCCCGAATTCAATAAATCAGCTATTCGATGAGGTGAGAAAGTTCGCCAGATCCGAAGTCAAGCAGCAAAGAAGAAAAGCAGCTAGAAATGGCCTCATGCAGACGGCCTCGAAGCAGACCACCCAATCATCGCAGAAGGCAGTAAACGCGGTGCATGATGAGAATGCTAAAAAACCGCAAGACCCACCCAGCTAGGATGATGGCCAGGGGCGCGGGAATGGTCAAGGAGGCCACAGTGGAGGTCGAGGCGATCGTGGCCATGAAAAGGGGCGAGAAAAGCACGGGCCAAAGACTCCATATTGCAACATCTACGGTGAAAACAAGGGGCACTTCTCAAAAGAATGCAAGTATATGCAAATGGCTAAAGAGCAGCGCGAGAAAGACGAAGCCCCGAAGCAGCCAGAGGGCGCGAAGCAAGTCTTCCATAACGTGCCAAGGGACAGCTCATCCGAAAATTGTCAAATGCATCAGCAAGCCTTCAGCGCATAGTACCAGCCAGGTTACAGCCCATTCGCATTCCACCCGGCGTATTGGAAGCACACACAACCGTATATGCAGCAGAGTACCTCACAAGTGCAGCCTCAGGCCAATCCAGTGGCAGTGTCGGTGGCCGCGATCACGAATCAAGCGCAACAGGGGTAGCAGCTGGCCCTAAAGATCGATAATTCCAAGGCCCTCCAGATCATCAACGCCGCCATGCCCACGAACGGGCACATATACGCCATCACAGGCGGATCTAACTGCGAGCATGAAGGAAAGCGAGCTAGAAGGGAGTTCGAGCGGCAGGTGTTGTCCATCTCTCCAAGATCCCCAGTCAACATATCGTCATGGAAGCTGGAGCCAATAACGTTCGCTGAAGAAGACTTTCAGATTCGGGATTACCCGCATACCGATGCATTCATGGCTACGGCATTCATAGCCGGATACACTTGCACAATGTGCTAGTGGATAACGGTAGCGCGGCTGATATTCTGTTCACTAAAGCATTTCATGACATGAAACAAGACAGGAAGTCTCTAGACCCACCAGGCAGCGTGCTGTTTGGTTTCGGGGCGAAGAGAATTGATCCAATCGGTAAGAAGACCATGACCGTGGCTTTCAACGAAGGAGAGAAAGTCAGGGCAGATGAAATCACCTTTGATATTGTTGACATCACGTGCCCTTACATGGCCATATTTGGAAGGGGCATCATCAACAAATTTGACATGGTTATCAAACAAAGCTACCTCTGCATCAAGATGCCATCCCCCTTCGACATCATAACAATTCGAGGAGACCAGGATGCAGCATGAAAAATTGACGGCAAGTCGATTTTGGGTTACAGCATGGTCCACGAAGTCAAGCAGAACACCCCTCTCCTGAAGGATGCTTCAGATTCGGGAGGCAGCAGGGAACCAAAGGCAGAGCCGGGTGAGGACACACGGCGGTCACCTCTGAACGAAAATCGACCAGACAGATGTGTGCACGTGGGGGCAGGATTGGAGCCCTACGAGTCTGCTGAATTGTTGAAATTTCTAGATGACAACAATGATATATTCCCTTGGTCAGCCAAAGTCCTCCAGGGGGTCGATCGTAATCTTGCCCAACATTGCCTGAATGTGGATAGATCCACTAAGCCTCGAAAGCAGAAGCTCAGGAAAATATCAGCAGAAAGGGCCGAAGCTGCAGGCGCCGAAGTCGATAGATTGTTATCCGCGGGTGTCATTCGCAAAGTGCAATACCCGGAGTGGCTAGCGAATGTGGTGATGGTGAAAAAGAAAAGAGGGAAGTGGCGTATGTGTGTAGACTTCACCGACCTAAACAAGCACTGTTCGAAGGATCCATACCCATTACCACGAATCGACAAGCTGGTCGACATCGCCACGGGATGCGAGCGGATGAGCTTATTGGATTGTTTTTCTGGGTATCATCAAATCTGGTTAAACTCGAAAGACGAAGAAAAAACAAGCTTCATCACTCCCGGAGGCACCTACTGTTACAGGAGAATGCCCGAGGGTCTTCGAAATGCAGGACCCACCTTCTCCAGAATGACCGATGAGGTGTTCCGGGATCAGAAGAAGAAGCACAACCTGGTCGCTTATGTCGATGATATAGTAGTCAAGAGTGACAGGAAACAAACACACATCGAGGATCTAAAGGAAACATTCACCAACCTGCAAAGCAGCGGTTTAAAACTGAACCCTGAAAAATGCATCTTCGGGATCAGCAAAGGTAAATTGTTGGGCTGCTTAGTCTCGGCAAGAGGCATAGAAGCTAATCCAGATAAGATTGCACCAATCGTCAACATGAAGCCTCCCAACTCTAGGAAACAGGTCCAGAAGTTAACGAGTCGAATAGCATCTCTGGGCAGGTTCATCTCACGATCCGCCGAAAGAGGCTTACCGTTTTCCGAGCTCTTCGAGAAACAGAAACTTTTGAGTGGGGACAAGAGCAGCAGCAAGCTTTTGAAGACCTCAAGTCATATCTAACGAAGCTGACCACCTTGTCTAAGCCAACTTCGGATGCTGTGCTGCTGCTGTATTTGGCAGCTTCACCGACAGCTGTAAGTGCGGTGCTAGTAGAGGAAAAGGAGCACGATGGAAAAACGAAGCAATTTCCCATTTACTTCGTGTCTGAAGCTTTGTCTGGCGCAAAGTTAAACTATTCCGAGCTCGAGAAAATCACATATACTTGTTGCATAAGGCACATGCTGGCATAAGCATAATGAGAAAGGTCATGAATGAGCCAGTGACTGTTATGCTCTTCCCAGTTATTTAGTACTCTTTCACATTCTCAAGGTAAAATGGCAGTGTGGAGTTTGGGCTTTGGACATCTTATATTTGTTTCTTTAGACAAGTGTCTTGTGTTTTCGGCATCACATTATTTTGTTTACACAGGTTTATGTTGATGGAGATCGCTCACTGGCGACATATGGAAGGAGGGAAAGGGGATTAGGGTTTTCCAAAGGCCTGATGAATTCATGGATTTTGTACCAAGAATTCATAGGGAAGGTGTAGTTTGATCAGGTGTAAACAGAGCATTCGTTAGAAAGAATATTGGCCAACATAGAGTATTTTCTGCTCACCCTTTTCATGTATGTGACTGTTGTTCCAATTTGTTTTATTATTTGCTGATAGCCTGGATGATTACTGTATTGTTAATATGTGCCAAATGAGGCAAAGGAAAAGTTCAACCGACAACAGGTTGTTATCCATGACGGTCAATCACTGCAGGTATTATTGATGCAATATCAATATGCAGGTATTGAGAATTTGATGGTTTATTTTTCTTATTGCGCATTTCAAGTTCTTAATTTCTATTGATCAAGGCCATTACGATAGGTCAAGCACACACTAATACTAGATTATATCTTCACTGTAGTACCAGTTTACAGCCTTCAAATTTATAACTATAGCAATATTGGAAGTGGAAATATGATGCTTTGTGAGAAAAAATTCTCATTCCTAGAGGAGGCTTGAAGGTAAGTGAAATAAGTATCTTCTAAATTTCTATACCTTCCACTAGAACTCTGAAGATACATTCCCTCATTTGTTCTGCCTTTAAAAAAAGGTTATGTAGTATCCTGCTTTCAACTTAATTTCGATAATAAAAGACATAACACATTGTAAAATCTACAATATAATCGTACTCACCAATCTTATAATGTGGCTGGAGATAACTTCACCCGGACAAGTGGCTATAATATTATATGTCCAATTCGCTTTGTTTGAATAAGGTAAGACATAATGAAGTTGATTTCTTGCTGCAGCTAGAAATTAATATTGGACAGAAATAGCACGTGTGGTAAGTTATTATTTTCATGTCCCCCTTGAGATAAATATCATAGAGATTAGGTTGTGGTCTCATCACACACAGGGATGGGAATGGGATTGAAGCTTTTTCACAGGTAAAGCTCATCTTTTTTTTTTGTGACTGCAGGTGTAGTATGTCTGGATAAGGTTCGGTTCACTTTGAGTGAATTGATTGAATTATGCTTTACCAACTCCAACAAATGTGAAGTCAGTAGATAGGTAGCTGTTGGCACATGGCCATTGTTATTGTAAAACACACTATGCCTGTTAATAATCCTTGTGGCTTTACGTAAATCAATGTTAATTGATAATTAATCAATAATAAAAGAAACCATATCATGGTAAATGAGACTATTTAATGAGGCTTTAGATGTAATTGTATCATCATGCATTTTCCATATATCCTTGAAAATTTATTGTTGCACAAACAACTGGCTATTGACTTCTCTTTTCTATTCACGTGTGTGTCGTGCCTGGCTGCTAGTCAATATAAACAATTCAAAGTAACTTGTAATAGTGAAGGCGGTATACCTCTTCAGCTCTTCTCATATTTATATTAGAGTAAAATTTATAGTTGGTTCTTATACTTTGAAAGTTTAGAGATCTCTAGATGACATCTCTAGGCTCTGGCTAAGGTTAAGGACTAACAGTAAATTATACGCTTCATATCAAATATCAAATTTGATTAGGATGTAAGCTACGGAGTATCCTCTAAATATAAAGCACTACTTGCAGGTCTCTCTGACCCAGTACACAAGGCATAACTATCTCTAGTTTAAAGACCAATAAAAACATACTTATTTTTTTTTAACAATAACAGTATTGTATCGATGTAAGTGCCTCTAGAGAAAATCATGTATCGTGAGACATAAATAAGAAGTGGTTACACCTTATATATTAGGATGGAAGGAGAAGCATCTAAAAAAAAGTTTTAGTGTTTTTATTGGAGCCTTGCCTAACTACATTTACGCACACTTTTAGTCTGTTCGCTTATCAACGCTTATCAGCCAACCATTTTCAGCAGTGTTTTTCTCTCATAACAATTCAACGTCAGCCAGAATCAGATAGCCAAAAATGATACAACGAATTGCCTACCTATCTTAGACTTTCTTGGTCCGTGTGAAATCTCTTTGCACGCCTAAAAATATGGTAGGCGTGCAACGCTTCGCCTGTGACTCTGGACCGGAGTGCGTGCTAGGAACATTAGAATATAGTAATAGAGCGTATGCAGTGATACTAGCTACGTGGTAGCTAACGTGGAGGTGAGAGACATAAACAAAGACTATTTTATATATTTTTATACTATTAAAACATGTTTATCTCTCATGTTTTTGGACCACGTGAAATAGATCAGATGTTTACTTATTGCTAATGACTACTCTCTCTTCTACTTTTTCCTTGTCAAGTTATGTAGTTAACTAAATAGTTAGTCCTTGAGGGCACCCTTATAAACAGTAATTAATAACAGAATTGGACTTGGATGCCGAGAGTGTCAGATGCCCTCGCCGGCATCCAAATTATTTAGTCCCCGTTGCAGGGGTGCGGTGTCTTATTCTTTTGACGCAATGCCGTGTGGCTACTACTAGCAGCTTTCGTTGGATTTGTACAAAGAAAAGTGGATGCTTTCCTCGTGGCACGGATGTGTTTGTTTTGAAAAGCATTAGTCTAGACTGGAGCCACTTTGGTTCAAACCAAGGTGCCTTTGGGCGCGTGCTCTTAGGGTGAGGGGCAAATTTCCTAACGCGTGAGACTCTTTGTTATCTTCCTCCCTCGAAGAGAGCAGTTGATTGGTGGTGCACCGGCGCCGCCGAGGGATTGAGTCTCAGATTGCTGCTTTCAAGTGACTAGTGAGGCCAATGGCGATCTCAACCAGAGTCAATTATGTGGCTTGGCGGTGGGGTAATTTTCTAGCCCGCCTATTGGTGAGAGGATCCTTGAGAGCGCCCGGGCCCCGCACCTCGGCACGACTCGCGCCCTGGATGGAGCATACGCCGGAGCTGTTTCTCAACATGTCGCTGCTAGCGGAGGCGTTCCTGCAGCTGCTCGCGTCGGGGCTCGGCACGCTCGCCCTCGTCTGGGCCACTGTCGTCCTGCCGGGCGGCTTCTCCACCATGCTCGGGAGAATGGATTTCTGGTTCATTACAGCCATCGTCTTCGTAGAAACTGCGAGGTAACTGGAGCAAGCTTTTCATAGAAATCGAGTTCCAATGATTTGTTGTTTTGTTTACGTCACATGCTATTGTGAAAAAAAAAACTATTGTGAAAGGAGAGGGAAGTGTTTAGTAATTAGTACTATTGTTAGTGTAAACAATAGGGTTTATATAGCAAGCTACGTCCAAAATTTCTATGCTACTTATATAACTATACACGTGTCAACCCCCCCCCCCCCCCCCCCTCCTATAAGATTTCTGTGTTATTCACCCTATTTATATGTTTTTTTTCATTTTGTCTGCTTTGTATTCCTCCATTGTAAACATCAAGTGTTATTTTCGTTCTAAAACAAATCATTTCTAAGAGAAAAGGACAATCATATTGGTGCTCTTCTCTATACTTAATTGGTCAAACTTTCAGGTGTGTTTGTAAGCTCTCAAATTTCTGACTTTGATAATGTTTTCATAGAATTGTCGGCTACAACTCAGCAGCTGAGGCCAGATTCTTCGTCGATCTTCCGGAAGCTCTCTCCCAAAAGGATATTTCCCAGGCGGGACTGGGATTAACGAAGTTGATACGCATACTCACCATGGGCCAATATTGATTGCTCTAGCTCCCGTCTTCCTAGCAACAGCCTGCATGTCGTTATCAACCATTCGCCTTGCTGGCATTGCTAGGCATGATTATGGAGCTATTTCCACTAGCAGTGCTGACGCCTACAGGAACGGTAACATGAAGCCAGCGCTTATCTTGTTCTACGCCCTGGTGCTCACTCAAGGCGCTCTGTTCCTCCTCTGGTTCGTAGCCGCAGTGATTCGTTCGTTGCTGGCTGTAGACATGATTTCCAGCTACATGGCTCTGGGTCCACAAGAACAGTTGATTGAAAGATATATTAGCAGCATCGCGGGCACGTGCATTGAGAAAGGCGTGACTACCACCATCAATACTAATCTGGTCTCGTTTGCAGAAGGATTGTTGTTGCAATCTCAGCACCCCGACGACCACACACCTCTGCAGTGTCATTGCTATACTTGGCGACTCGGTACATAACAAGTTGCCAAGCAGTTGAGCAAATTTGTTCTTCGGAGAAGTTGGTTTACAGGCTGCTTCGGATGCTACGCTCAGAGGATCTTGATGCGTATCAAGAAAACCATTTCAGCTATTGTCGCCGAGCTTGCTTGCAAGCTGCGTCTAGCAGACATACCTGGAGAGCCTGCTGCATATCATCCCTACTTGATCCTCAATTTTTCACGTGTAAACGCGTTTTTGTTCGTGGACTTGTGATTCTTGACGAGCTTGCCAGAGACCCGGAGAACTGCACAGAGATCTACAGCACCGTGGATTTAGTTCCCAAGATCATAGCGCCAGTTCGCAATGGACTACATATGGTCATCAAGAATGATTCAATGGCAGTTCAGATTGTCAGCGAATCGTTACTTTTTTTTTGACCGAAAGACTGTGGGGGAGATCCCCACGGTAAGGATCATTTTCATTAAATCAAAGAAGATAGTATATAATTACAGGGATTTAACTGAAAGCATCTAACCAGACAATTTTCATTAAATCGCAGATCATCACTAAACCTAAGAGACTGGAGCAAACATTGATGTTTAAAATTGCAAAGCCAAATACTAGGTGCAGGGTCACGCCTTTGGAAAACTTTGTCATTCCTAAGTTTCCAAAGTTCCCAAGCTGCTATCATGATTGCCTCCATGGTCATTGGAGTTTGGTGAGAGATCCTGGCTTGGTTGATTCTGTCCATAATATCCAGAGAGTTGTCCCAACTGAAGCCAATGCGCTGCCAACATTCTTGTGCAAATGGGCATTCAAAAAACAAATGGTTAATAGTTTTTACCTCTACTGAGTTGCACATAATGCATACTGTTGTGCCCTGGATGTTGAAATGCCTTCTCTGTAGCATTTCCTCGGTGTTTAATCTGTCCACCAGTATTAGCCATGCAAATATCTTAATTCTTAGTCCAAATAACCTTGAACATAGGGTTAGCCTAAATTCCCTTGAATGCATAATCATAGAACTTCTTTGCTGAATATTTACTTCCCCAGATGGGGACCCATTTATCATTTGTAGCTTCATCATATTGTAACTCCTGCAGCTCTGCCTGCAAGACCTCCATTTCCAGGAAAGCTTCATTGGATAGGGGAAGCATAAAGATAGAATCCAGGTCTTCAGCTTGCATCACATCATATACTGAGACACCATCAGTTTTTTAGTAAGAAACCAGTCTTGGGTATCTGCTTGACAGAATTTCAGAAGCCCAAAGTCATCCCAGAAACAAACAGTCCTGCCATCTCCAATCTGGCACTTTGCAATACCCCTGAAGAGCACATTTAGCGTTAAGATGTCCTTCCATCAAAAAGATCCCACCTCAGTTGCAGTATAAGGCACTTCATTGGTATAGTATTTTGTCCATATCATCCTGACCCATGGGATATCCTCGGTGTTGTAGAACTTGCTTAGATGCTTCATCAGCAAGGCATCATTCTAGAGGCCCAGATTAATGATCCCAAGGCCTCCCTTTTCTTTAGGTAGCATACATGTAGGCCAAGCAACAAGATTGCCACCTCTCTTTTTATCTGAATTCCCCCTCCATAAACATTGTTTCCTAGCTCGATCAATATTCTCGATTACTCCTTTTGGCAACTTAATGATACACATGGCATATGTGGTTATGGGGGTGATGGATGAATTAACCATTTGAAGTCTGCCACTGTATGACAACCAGGTGGAGCAAGCAGATAGTCTTCTCTCAACCCTATCCATCATTGGTGTGAGGTCCTCAAATCTTGGCTTTGTTGTACCCATGGGGAGACCCAAGTAGGTGAATGGCATAGTACCAATGTCACACCCTAGTGTGTTAGCCAGCAGCTCCATTCTGTCAGACTAGATATTAATTAGGTACATATGAGATTTGGCATAATTTACTGTGAGCCCAGTTGAGTCTGAGAAACTGTTGAGCATAGCTTTGAGGAACACAAGCAGCCTGGGATCTGCTTGCAAAAACATGAGAGTATCATCTGCATATTGTACAATGGGATAGTCTTCACCAGGCTGAGGGAGTGGTTTGCATAGCAAATTCATTTGAGTGGCTTTATTGACTATGACCTGTAACAATTCAGCAGCAAGGACAAATAACAAGGGGGAGAGAGGGTCTCCCTGTCTGACTCCTCTTTTGCATTTAAAAAACTTTCCTACTACCCTATTCAAAGGGACTGCTGATGATGCTGAAGACAGGATCAATTGCATCCATTGTATCCATAGAGATGGCATGCCTAGGGCAGACATAACTTTCAGTATTGTAGAATGCTCCACTGTGTCAAAGGCCTTTTCAAAATCTAATTTTAGGATAAGGACTTCCCTCTTTGACTATTGACACTGGTGGATATATTCATAGCTCCATGCAAGGCAATCCTGTATAGTTATGCTTCTAATAAAGCCATATTGGTTCCGGTGGACAAGCCTAAGTACAACCAGCTGCAATCTGTCTGCCAGGATCTTTGTGATTAGCTTTAAAGAAATGTTCATCAGGGAGATTGTCCTAAAATCATTCACAGTCTTAGGATTTTCCTTCTTGGGCACTAGAGTGATGTAGGATTTGTTGATACACTCTAGGTTTGCTATACCATCATAAAAGTCAGAGCACAGGGCATAGAAGTCTTGCTTGACCAGTGACCAACATTTTTTGAGGAAGAGGCCACTGAAGCCATCAGGGCGAAGTGCCTTATCAGCAGGCATCCTTCTGACTATCTTGTCTATTTCTTCTACTGAAAAAGGGAGGACAAGCTCCTCTAAACCATCAACAGGTTGTATTAGTTGCTGCAAATTAAACAGCATATCAGGGGAGGTGCTGCATCCCATTCTAGCTCTGTATGCATTCCATAAGAGACCTGCTTTCCTGCATGATCTTGAATCATGGCTCCCTGTTCATTTTGCAATTGAGCAATACTATTTCTTCTGTATGAGATAGTTGCCATACCATGAAAGAACTTGGTGCATTCATCACCATATTTGATTCTATTTACTGTGTATCTGTTCCTCTAGTAAATATTCTTGTATTTGAGTAAAGTTTTGAGCTGCTTCTTGATAATGTGCCTCAGGTTAGCTTCAGGGAAATATAGTAGCCTCTGGTCTTCAACTTCATCTAGTGTACTGATGACTGAGTTGCAATTTACTATCAGTGAGCTGAGATTAGAAAAGCCTTTGATCCACTGCTTAAGCCTGTATCTCAATGCCTTCAGCTTGGATGAAATGTTCTTAGCTTTGTCATGCAGGGACGTAGCGAATCGTTACTTGTGGTGGCCAAGCTTACCAGAGGGACAGGTGAGAGCAGTAGGAGATTGTGCCATGAACTAACAACAAAATATGGCAGGACCGCTGAAAACATACTTAGGATCTTGAGCAACAGTAACAACCAAGAAATGAGAATGCTTGCTGTGGAGATCCTCTCAAGGTTAACTTTGGATGAACCAACATTGCAAAATTTTACTGCTGAGCTGCAAGGCCTATTCTTTGATCCACAGACAGCCAACTGAGGATTGAGGCAGGGAAGGCACTGATCGCCCGTGGACACGAATTTACATACTTTCAGCAACTGGTCACAATCATGAGTGCCGATGAATACAGCAAGGAGTACAGGGCGGTGACTGCAGAAGTGTTGGCACAAATTTGCGCCAAGTTCACAGCAGATCAGGATAGGATCAATCGCCTGAGCTCAGTGGCCAATGCATGTACGTATGCAGATCGCCTGAGCTCAGTGTGGGCGAAGTGGCCAATTACCCACGGTACGTATGCATACATACGTACTACTATATATATGCAAAGATTCATGTTCGGCATTCCCTGCCCATCTTTCATATTGTCGTATTCATCTGATACTAGCTGTAGTGTCTAGGTCCGAATGAGGACACCCCTTTGAGCTCATCCTAGATCTGAACCTAGTGGTTTTATTCGAATGTACATTACTTTAGCCCTCTGTTTTCCAGAATAATTGACCCACCGTCTAGACAGTGTCCTGAGTTGTCCTGATGACTTACCGCCACCATGAGAAATGCTTCATGCATCTATACACAAATTCTTTTTTTATATAAAAACAAAAAAATATTGGCAGACCGTTGGCCAGTGAAATTTTCAGTATTTAGGTTGCAGCTTTCTTTTCAGTACTAGTAGTGTTCAAACAAATGGCGCAGATACTGAAACAAATCCGATGGGGATGAGCTAACATACTACAGTTCTACTTCTCCACCTCACTGTCAGTCAGCTTTTGATTTATTTTTCCCCATTCCTACTGTTGCAGGTACTCAAATCTATAGTGATTGTAACTACGGACATTCCCGAGGACTGTTTTTTCGAACAAACAGACATTGCCAAGAACAAGAGGAAGTTTCTCGCGTCGTTCTTAGGCGCCTTGCAGTTCAGATACGTGAGAAGCTTACGACCGCGGACGCTTTTGCGGTTGCGGTCACAGGGCTTCCAATGGGGAACAATAGTTTTGCAGAGACGCTGAGGAAGATCATTCAGATGACAAGTATCGAATGTCCTAAGAGGGTGCAAGATGAAGTTTTTCTGGCGATCATCAAGTCCGCTACTAAAATGGTTACGTGGATGACGGAAATTGAAACCATCAACCACTACATAGACTACTTCCAGCGGATGAACATTGTTCAGAAACTGGACGACGCCGTGAAGGCCATGGTTCACCTAGAAAGGTACGTGATTATGACCGGCGGTGCTGATGAGAACGAAGGTTATGTGACGCTTCGGACGCTTGTGGAAACAGCCAAGAACAAGTTGGTTCCACAGCAGCAGCAGTAGCAGAATTAGCATGCAAAGCACCACACCTATGGGTGCCAGCACGGAAGTTCAGGTCTTGTCATGTACTCGTGTCGTTGTTCTGCTCCCTTGTGTGTTTTTCCTGAGATCAATGTATTGACTAACTTATCAAGAAACCTTTTGGTTTTCTTTTCTTATGAAACTTGGCAGAGTCTCGGTTTGATGTATGTTCTCAAACTGGATTCAAGCCAGAACTATTTTGTATTATCTAAATACAATAAACCTTAGTGGAAGAAATCTGTTCCCTAATGCAACAGATGAAACTTGGCAGCTGCAGTCTAGCTGACTTTTGAAACGTCAATCTATTGTCATGTGAGCAGCGGTGCTTCAGATGCAGCGTGGGCCATGAAATACGACAGCTCAACTCAACTACCATCTAACAAAATAGGAGCAAATAATATTCTATTTATTTAACAATTGATGAAGTTTGGATGTCTGCTTTCTCCAAATTAGCATCGGTAGATGCACTGCTGCCGTGCAGAAAAGGATGCTCCAAACATGATACTGAGAGAGAAACAACCGTTCCATTTCTTAGGCTTCAAAATCGAACGCCTGTATGGTTTTTGGCCCAAGCCCAACAAATAATAAGAAAGAGCCCAGTACACAGTGTAGCCCAATAAGCAAAGCACACATCTCCAGTGTCCTATGTTGTTCTTTTTAAGGGGGCGCTAGCGCCCGGACATCCGGACGCCAGGCCTGTCCGGACTAAATCTTCTGCCTGGACGCCCGCGGCTGCTGCCTCCACAGCATGCATATATTGTGTACTTGCATATGTATTTGATTAAAAAAAATCTCATGAATCATATATCGTAATTAAATCCGGTTGCACTATCGTGTTTCTTATGATAAAATCTTCAAAACAAAACCCCACAAGGATATACTTTGAAAATTTTTATTTTTTATCTCATATGGATGTATAGCCGATCTAGTTTGAAACAACCCAATAACGTATATTGAAACAATGAGTAAACATGTGTTGAAACAACGCAGAAATACCATTTGCAACAACCCAAAAATTATTTGTTGAAACACCTCGAGGATATGTGTTGAAACAACCATGAAACATATGTTGAAACAATCCAGAAATACGTATTGCAACAACCAAAAAACAATCTGTTGGAAACATCCCTAGAATACTTGTTGAAACCACACAGAAACATATGTTGAAATAATCTAAAAACATATGTTGAAATAATAGTGAGACGCGAATTGGCTTGTAGTCCAATGGTAGGACGGTACAGTGGGACGCTACCCACTAGAGTTTAAATCCTGGTGCTCGCACCTTTTCCTATGATTTTCCCAAAGATTTTCCGGCGTTATGCATTAAGTGGTAAGCGACGTTCCGTCGACGACAAGGCGCCAGTGGTGACTTCGAGAATCTCCAGATCTGTCGGGTGCTCGGTCCTTCGAAGTTGCTCATAAAGGGGTAAGATTTGCGTACGTGTGTTCGTAGAGTGTGAGTGTGCGTGCGTGTGTGGGCGTCTGCGTTGTACTGTGTACTTCTTAAAGAAAAAATAATAGTGAGACAAATCTTCAAATGACCTAGAAATACTTATTATAGCAATTTTTTTGAAAAATACTTGTTGAAACAACGAGAATCATATGTTGAAACGACCCAAAAACATATGTTGAAGTAATCCGGGGATGCTTGTTGCAAAATCCCGAAACATATGTCGAAATAACACAAAACATATGTTGAAACAACCCTGAACATATGTTGAATAACCATCCTACAAGTACCTGTAGCAAAAATCCAGAACACATGTATTGAAACAACTGATAACATATGTCGAACAAACTAAAAAATAATAATTGCACATAAAAATAACAGTAGGTCTAGATCTCTAACCAAAATATGTGATGTGTTTTTATTATTGTACTCTTGGATTAACACGTATGCATGCATAAACAGTAGACAAATGCAAAGTCAAAAAAAAAAAGTTGAAACGGTATGCGTACGTGCACACAGTAAAGAAAACGGACTGCCTCCGTCCGGCCATCCGGACGACCGTGTCCTATGGTTCCCGCTAAAAAAGATGCATACCACCGCACCATACATCACGCCATGAGTAACCATTCCAAAGATCCATCATGTTGATATGGTGTCAGAAATTAATCTCACCAACAAATTATAGTTACAGCAAACGCAAACGGCAATCACCCTAACGGTTCACGCAACCAGTCACACACTGTTAAACAGCAGTAGTACATCTGATCTGAAGAGCAGGATGAACAACCATTCATCACAACCAGGGAATGAAGAAATGCTACTCCAGTCATATCGTAACATCATCCCACTTCAACAACCTGAATGCGACATGCCATTACGCCAACCAAATCCTAGAATATAATTCCTTTTCAGTTTGGCTGCCTCGCGTCCATCGGTCCCGGGCCATGCACGAATGAATTCACGTGTACCGGCCATGAAAACGACCACCTTCCCATCCGATCGATGGATTTCATCAACTAATTCTGCTGCTCCTCGCCGTCGTCTTCATCCAGCGAACTCGACCACCTCCGCCAGCTCAGCACGCGTCCCAGCCGTGGCAGCCTGATCACCGAGTTGGCCCGCGCGACCCCCTCCAGCGCTCTCCACACCGTCGCTCCCTCCTCCGACGACGCCTCGCCGCCGCCGCCGTTACTCAGTGCCCGGCGGAAGCTGTTGCCCGTAAACGGCACGGCAGGAGGCGCCGCTGGCTTCGCGTCGTCGTCTCCTGTGCCTGGGACCCGGTTCAGGTAAAGGCATACGACGGCGCAGTCGTCCACCATGGACGTCGGGTACTTGCGCCGCCACGCTCTGACAGCACGGTCGATCAGCTGCCTCGCCGCCTTGGACGGGTCGCTGGCAGATGACACCAGCTTCACCACCTCCTTGTTCGACAGCACGTCCCAAATCTGCAACGGGTTTTGAATCGCAGCAAGGAAAATTCAGGCTTTCTTGCTCATGCTAAGGTTTTGGCAGCAGGGAAATTTCAGATTTTGTTGCTCGTGCTACAGTAGTACCATCGTCCGAAACTTTTGTCTATTGTGTAAAAAAATCATTATCAGCTAAAACTATCATGGCAATAAATAGATGATAGTGATATGCATGTGTGGCTTCGGTTAACAGTTTCTTTTGTGGGGTCTAATCTGAAAGGGACTTTTTATGCTATTCTGTACTCAGATCATTCAGAATAGAGTTGCATGCAGGCCTTTCTGATTAAAGAAACCAGGGACAGTTAATGGGCTGAAAGTGACAGGAATCTGAAACTGCCAATCAAATAAATGATCACATTCATTTTTCAAAAATAAATGATCAGTTCCCTTTTTCATTACCCCGTCAGTAGCAAGCACCAAGAACTCATCTTTCTCGGATAGTTTCCTGCAGTAGACTTCAGGTGTGCAGATAAGGCCGTGGTTCTTCAGGCAGAAGTCCCCGAAGGCCCTTGCCATGGCGAGGCCCGGCGCATCCTGATCCGGCAACCACATCCTAGGCACGTCTGGTTCATCATCCATCGCGAAAACTCTTCCCTTGCAGTCCAGAATCCTTGCAAGCTCACCTGTTGCAAGTAAGAATAATGCAGAATTCACACAAGATGTTCATGTGAATGCACCGATAACTGTGAAATGAGAAGTTTTGACGCTCACTTGGAAGATCTGGCTTCAAATCAGTGGTAAGTTGGACTGGGATCAGACGGTCCTTGCTGTCCCGGGTGCAAAGTACAGCGCGTGAATCGCCTAAATTGGCAACAATCAAGTGATCACCCTGTACATAAGGAAAGTTGGGCAACAGAATAAGTGATAAGTGATATGTATGCTTTATTAGATTTGTTGATTAAATAGTTCAAGAAGATTATGTTCATTTGGCCTTTAATGTCTAAGTTTTCAGTAGCTGTATTCAATATTAGGCAGTGTTTAAAATACAAGTAAAACAGCAGTAGCATCAGTACCTGCCGAACAGCAGCGACTGCAGTGGTGCCGCTACAAATGCAGTCAATTCCTGAATGTTGCCTCAGCTCCTCGTCCACCTGCTCAAATGTCCTGACCAATATGTTTTTCCAACTGGACAACAGCTGGCTCTCATCGCTCGTATCATCACTGGAAGAGCTGCTATCTGACTTGTCAAAGGAATCCAAATCTGTGTTGCTTGAGGGATCTTCTTCAGTTCTGAGCTTCGAACTATTGGTGGAGTGATCTTCTTCAGGTTTGAGCTTCAAACTGTTGTCTTCAGGTTTGAGCTTCAAATTATTGCTCGAGTCCTCTTCAGGTCTGAGCTTCAAACTATTGCTTGAGTCATCTTCTTCAGTTGCTTTAAGCTTCAAATTATCGATTGAAGAATCTTCATCCACAGTTTTTGGTTTCAAAGCAGAGGATAGTTTCACTGGAAGGGTGTCACGAACATGGCGAGCGACTTCCCGGCCACGAGGGCCATGGCCATCAAACACTCCGCAGAAGATATGGCCTTTTTGGCCAGCAAAGTCCTAAGCATCTTGATACAATTTCCACACATCAAGATCACGCAAATCGCGTGTGTGAATGAGAAAAAAAAAACAACAACAATGTACTTGCACTGGAGATGCTAAAAGTAAGGTGCAAGATATGGATGTGCCAACATAGCTTTTAATGTTGAGACTGCCAGGCAGGTTCATGTACAATGCAAGCTCTCAGGACACTGGCGGTGTGGGCAATAAAGATGGTGGAGTACATAATTTCAGGTTGCTAAAAAGATCATTTTTTTCCCTTGTACTAACATCTCAGGTTGTAAGAATTCAATTCTTATTTCTTAGCAGCTATGGTAGATAGATCCAGTGCACTTTGCTCAAACTAAGTTGGTAAATACTAAAATACAGCTTGCATTACAAGTAGCAACAACACTGTGAACAGCTTGCATATTGGCAAGACACAAACACACAATATCCCAGATATTTCAGGTTTCTTAATTGCTATCATTCTTGCTGGTTGGACAAAACCAACTGAAGGAGCTAGCAAGTGCGACGGACGAACTAGTAGGCAGAGGCTCTGCAAGCAATCAAGGGTCAAGGTGCAGGCAGAGAAGGGGGAGAAGAAGAGGGTGAGGTGACGCACCTGGCAGACAGTCATGGCGTCCTGGTTGGCACCCTTCCACCCCTGCTTGGTGTGCACGGAGACGCCGGCGCTGGCCCACAGGTGGCTGTGGAACAGGTCGTCGTGCATCCATGGGAAGCCCAAGCCCTCCTCGTCGTCAAGCTTTCCTGCTGCTGCCTTGCTGCAGCAGATCCCCATTGCTCTTGCGCGTGAGCTCCCCCGTCCTCTCCTCTCTTCCTGGATTGCCAAGCAGGAGCAGCAGGAACAGTAGGTTCAATTTATGCTGGGTTCATTTGGTTGGTCGTAGGTGTGGTGGCCTTGGGGCATTAATAACAGGACCGCTAGCGCTGGGGTAGCTGGGTGGCACCGTATGACGACGGACCATTCTATACAGGAATCCGTCACCCATGTATAGTAATGTAATGAAGCATTGAAGCTTTCTTCGGATGAACAGACGGACACCCGTCCAGCTTCACGTTCAGCCTTGAGAAGAAGGAAAAGGTCTGAGCAATGCAGCAGGTGGCAGCTGCGGCGCTCTGCCCTGGACGCAACGGCGAGCCATGGCGGAAGGGCGACGCAATCTGGCAACAACAGATGGAGATGGAGATGCCATGCATTTACTCATCAAGGATCACGGACGGGACGGGAGCATAGGATATTCCGGCAAGAGATGAACGACACCGAGACGGGGATGCCGGCCACCCGTGGTTGGCAACGGCAACAGCAATGGCAACTGCCTGTCCGGCGCCAACGTGATGCCTGCGCCGCGCCGCCGCCCATGTTGCCTCGCTCTCGCTCCTGCCACCGGCTTCTTCAATGCTGCTACTAGCTGCCCATGGCCGCCTGCCTCACTTCTTGCCAAGTTGCGATTCCTGTCTCACCCTATAACTATATGAGTTCCATGTCTCACATTTATGAGTTCCATGGTCCCGTCCAACACTGACTCTGGACTCACATCGGACCAAATTCTAGCACCCGTGAACTTTTAAAGATCATGCATTCATGCGCCTCCATCTACTCTAGTCTTGTTTGTTTTGAGAGAGGATACGACCAAACAGAGGTACTGCACCAGATCCTGTATGGCGTATGCAACCAGCAAAGCCATTTTAATCAGGCACTAAACAGGAAGAGATCTCCAGTATCCTTCATTCAGTTCTTGCAACCCAAACAGGCTGCAATACAATGCAAGCCACTTCATTCCAGCTAATCACAAACATAAATGCAACAGCCAACAAACACAGGCCATCTATATCTCCTATAAAGATAAAACCCACTTGCTAATTCTCTTGCATCTCCTTAAGCCATGTCATCAAGAGGGACCCACCAAAATCACAGTTATTTCCACTAAGTATCCACATTAACAATCCACACAAATCCACTAGAAGTTGCAATTATAGCCAAGTACACATAATTATGATAAATTCTCTTCATCCATTTACATGCATTTACCAAAAAATTTAAAATTATTTCATTTATATAACTATAGATATATATAGTTTAGGGTTTAGAATTGTTTGAAATACCCGTAGCAACGCGCAGGGTATCCACCTAGTATCCATGACACTAAATTCCAAAACCATTTTCTTATATCAATCAAAACCATCTCTTCCATGTCCATAACTTTCCTTCAGACATGTTCACCTCACCAAACAAAGGTGGGATTAGGAGTTCGGGACTGGATTTACTCATCTAGTATATACAACATCAAGATTTACACCTATGCGATGTCGCACCAATTACAGTACAAAATTTGAGCTCCTTCTTCAGACATCAGTTCTGGATGCCAGTCAACAAACCCATCCATCCACACGATGCATGCCCTGCTTCCCACGATGGCTACTCTTGAGGTCTTCTCGACGTATAAGCAAATCTTGGGACTGTTGTTTCCATACATCACAAGGTTCCACCTTAACCTGCACAAGGCCACACCTGTTGTTAGACACTTTGACTTTTGCAGGTTTGTAATCTAGTAAGAACATATCCACTCAACAGTCAACAGGTATAAGATACTAACTGTGCTATGCTCATGCAGTTTTTTTAACACCATCCATATGCAAATCATGAGTTGTGTGTTTTGAAGCATAGACATTCTTGAAAGTAAAAAACAACAACATTGCATTTGAATCTGACAGCACAAACATAGTAGCTTAATAGAACCACAACTTTTCGGAAGGAAATAGTAGTAGTGTTGTCGAGTAGCAAATCAAGCAAGACACCTAAACAAGTTGGTGAACAGAAGGGTTCAACGATGTGTAAAGCAGCCAGAGGAGCAGTACAATACCTTAAATGGTTTATCGATCCACTGGAAAACACAGCCACGTGCCTCTAAATTTCTTATCATATGAGGAGGCATCATGGATTTGAATGCTTCATGAAGCTTCACTTTTGTCAAACAACCACAAACCATAAGAGTAGCTGTCAAGCCATTAGGTGTTATACCAGCTAGATGAACGATGGTCATGTTCTGCAAGCCAGATATGCTAGAAAGGGAAAGAAGCCCAATATCGGTGACTGAACAATATGACATGTTTATCTGTGACAAGAGTAGATGGTATTAGCACAACTGCGGAACATACATGGTACCATCAGATTCACGTTGCAGTTACAGGAAAAGGACAATATCTGACGGAGGCTATGAGAGAACTGGGAAAGGTAAAGCATTCCAACATCATTGATCTCAAGGCACTTCTTAATATCAAGCTTGGAAAGTAGCCTGCACCCCATTGCTATTTCTGAGAGCCCAGTGGATGTAATCATGGGACAGCCACGAATCTCCAGAGTATTCAGATTTGCGCATTTTGAGAGTGAAATCAGTGAACAGTCTGTTATTTCTGTACAGTAGGATAGATTGATAGACTCTAGCATTGGACAACCCAGTGCAATTTGAGTAATTCCATCATCACTAAGGCCTCCACATCTGAAACAGAAAATATAAGTTAGTTTACTGACAAAGACCGACCAAACAAAGAAAACCACAAGGCACGTATAATAATGACCTGTACAAATCAATGTCACGGAGTTTTGGGCAAGACCTTCCAATGTGGGTAAGACCCTCATCACTTATTTTCAAGCAAATGCCAATTTTTAGGCTCGAAAGTTTGCTGCATCTGGCAAGAGCTTTTAATCCTACACAAAATTCCACGGTCAACTTTATGTTCATCTGGCAAAGAATAATTCAGTAACCAGTTCAGTAAGTACCTTCATCATCCAAATCATTGTCAGTAAGGTCCAACTCTTCCAAGTGAGAACAGTGCTTCCCAATCAGTTGGAGCGCACCACTGGAAACACGGCTACAAGACTCCATCCTTAGAGAGACGAGGGAAGTGCATGACCTGGTTATGGCCGCTAGTGAAACATCAGTGATATTGCGACAACAAGTAATGTCCAACTTCAGCAGGTTCTTTAGTCTTGACATGGCAAAAGAGAGTTCTGTATCTGTCACTCCAGAGCATTTGCTTAAGCTTAACTCCCTTAAAGAAACACAAGAGGTTCCAATAGCTTTTAGTGCATCATCCATGAATTTGCAGCCTTCCAGCTTCAGGGTCCGCAATTTAGGAATCTTCTAGAAGCTTCTGACCATAGAAGGAGTAACCTGATACATGAAGTATGTAAGTTTGAGCTGTGGGCCTCAAGTTATGCCTAGGTGATACAATAAAACGACTAGATGATTCACTACTTACAGGACAACAGAATGAAAGATCCAGTTCCAATAGATTGGGTACCGACTTCAGTATGGATGAAACTCCCACATCAGTGATATTCTGACACTGAGACAGATCAAGCACCTGCAGCAGTGCAAGCATGCGAGTTCAGTAATAAGCGGAGCTTTGTGCAAACATCAGACACTTTCTTTTGTGAATTATCCAAAATACATATTTTTGTGCAAGTGACTAGTTCAGACAAGGCATCTACAGAGTTCAGATCCTAACAACGTAATATCAAGCAGAAAATACTACCATAATGTTCAGATGAAGGTGATGTGAGATTGCTAGTAACAGGTAAGTCAACGAGAAATGGCAAATTACCATGAAAACCTCACCTGTAGTGATTTACTGCATTCTTTGTCAAGACTACCAAGAGCATCATCATCAATTCCAATACACCCCACCAGTCTCAACTCTTGAAGATTGGATAGCCTCATGATGGCAGGAAAGCTATCCTTTGTAATCTGCAATATAAGATAAGTGGGTCGGTAGGCAGTAGGCACAAAACAGCAAGAGGAACTACTGAACTAGAGTTGGTTACTAGAACTACTCTGCTGATCCATTGTTGCAAAGATGATCGATTTGCCATGTTTATAGATAAGGACGTCTGCAGATCAAGAATACTATACTACCCATAGGCAGATCAATAATACTTATACTACCTATACACTGAAGTGGACAAGTGGTCCAATGCCCTAGGCTAAACACTAACTGAATAAATTAGATTAGATTGAGCAAATGATGTACTAGTAACTAGTGAAGGTAGCAGATTTAGCAAAGGGATTAACAGAAGCCTATTTTGCCCGGTGGGGTGAATTAAAGAGGGAACAACCTGATGATCAAAACAAGAAAGTTGCTAGAAGCAACCAAAGACGACAGAATCACCCGTCGCCTTTGGTCCAAGAAGAAAACGAACAGAGCACCCAACATCAAGAAACCCACACAACACCTGCTCACCATGGTGTAGGAGAGATCGAGGCTGGTGAGCTTCCTGCACTTGAGCGCGAGCAGCTGGACCCCGAGATCCGTGACCCCAAGGCACCACCTGAGCGAGAGCTCCCTGATCTCCGCGCACCCGACGGCGACGCACCCGAGCCCCATATCAGTGAGCGGCTTCCACCGCGCCAGCGACAGCCTCCGGAGCCCCTTCGCCCGCGCCACCTCGGCCGCCGCAGCGTCCCCGAGTTCCACCCCATTGGAGAGGTCGAGGTCCGGGCACGAGGAGGCCAGCGCCGCGATGCCCACCGCGCCGAACCCGCGGGAGCGGGAGAGGTCGACGGCGCGGATGGCGGAGGTGGAGCAGGAGGCGAGGGCGGAGGCGGGGACGCGCTCGCAGAGGGAGAGGTCGAGGCGGGTGGCGCACGGGTACCGCGCCAGCGCGGCGGGGAGGAGGTCGGCGCGGAGCGGGCGGAGCGTCCGGCGGTGCCGCGACTCCGCCGCGTGGCAGGCGCGCGAGGCCACGGAGAAGGACTTGAGCGCCCGTGGGTCGGACTGGGACACCCGGTCCAGGATCAGGAAGAGGAGCTCGTCGGCTAGAGAATCGAGCGGCGGCGCGGGGGCGGGTGTGGGGGGATGGGGAGAGGGAGAGCGCGAGGCGGCGGCGCTTCGGGTGGCTGTGCTGCTGGTGGGATTGGGATGCCGCCGCGGCCATGGGGACGGAGGGGGTGCTGGTCTTGGTGGCTTCTTGACACGGCGGACGGCGGCGGGCTCGGTGGGTTCTTGATCCGGCGGTGGTTTGCAGGGGACGCAGGAACGAAAATGGGCAAGCTAGCTGCCGGCTATGGATGGATGTGGGAAACAAGAAGTGAGACGTGAGGAAGCAAATGAGTGTTTTCCGCATTTGCCCCTACACTACAGCTGAGGAAGGTCGCTGTCAGGGGGCACGACAGTAAATTCGTCGGCCTTATGGAATCTGATTGGACGGAAGGTACGGTACGGCGGGTGTCCGGTCCAGTACTCACCTCACTCCACTGATAACCTCGGGATCCTGGTCGTCGTCGTCATTACCATCTGGCTATCTATCTTTGCTGGGAAGGCTCTACCCGGTGGGTGCACGACTGCACGAGCACGAGACGAGTATTCTGTGAGTGTGACCCGTGTGCCTATCAGACAGCACCTGCTTATTTGCTTGCGGTTTGCCTCCTTTTCTGTTGAGTAATACGGTCCGTACCCCTGCTTCATGGTTAGATTAGTTTTCCTTTTCTTCGACTACATGAGTATAATAACTATGCGAGTGCATCCTAACCTAATTTAGTAAATTGTTTCCTGTTTCTGTGTTTTTCGTGTCAAAAATGATTGCTGTCAAACTTCTATGCAATTCATGTAAATTCTTGCATTTCCAACATACCCTTAGTGGAACAACTTTTCATGGTAAATAAAGAAAACAAATGATATATTTTATTTTCGTTTTCTCTTTTCCTTTATTTATTTTTTTGTTATCACATTGTTTATCTTGCTCGTCCTTCTCATCATGTCTCTTTTGGTTCCGTCTCCATTTGGTCCACTCTTTTCCGTAACTACCCTCTTCCTTCGCCTTCTCACTCAATTGTCCCTCTGCTCCACGGTCACCCTGCTTCGACGCTGCGGCGCCTTCTCCCGTACCAAGGCTATAATTTTTTTTAATTCGAGTCTTCCTCCATGCTTCTCTCAATGGGGTTCCCTAACTTCACCAATAAGGCATAGCGGTAGGAGACCATTTGGTTTAACACCAAGCGGAGCCATACCAAATGGCTCCTCACCCAAATATCTTGTCGTCATGTCTCATCCACCCAAAGTACAATGTGCCATGTAGTATTTAATATTTTGATTTGTTATCTATTTCTCCATCTAGAGAAAGAATGTAACTCTAGGTTTCTCTCTATTCGGATTATTTGGTATTTAATTAACTTCATTGAAAAATTAATTTTTATAAAAAATTATTTGTTCTAATACCAAATTAAGATCATTATTATATAGATCATGAAATATATTTTCATAATATAGGAGTGCTTATTTAGTGTCATAGACCATAATATGATTTTCTATAAGTTAGTGTCATTGTTTTGATTTAAGGTGATTCTAGAAATTTATTTATTTTGAGACTGAGGTAACATTTTTGACTGAAAGGAAGTACGAGACACACAAATTAAAATTTGGCCTACGTCCATATGATCTAACAAATTTCCGATTTACTCAGATGGATTGCTTAGTTGGAGCTAAGCTTTCATGAATTTTTGTTAGTAGACTAAGCATTCACTGAATTATTTTGTAGCTAAAGCCCTCAAAAATTATTGTTTGTAATCCAATAAGCTAATGCTCCTTTAGCTTTTGGATTCAAGTTTTTTTTTTAAGGTATATAGACCTGACTCTTTCTTACTAAAGTGAGCATAGCTTAGTTGATTCTTAGCTTGGTTGGTTAGATTTCTGGTGATAGAACTTGTCCATCAGAGTTTAAATTCTCGACTTAACACGAATGATCATTTTTGGGATTTATTTTAAAATTTAATGGGTGTTATTCTTTTAGTGATTGGCGACGTACCCCATGACAGCGAGGTGCATATAGTATTTTCTGAATCTCAAGATTTACCCCAGCCAACTCAACTGAAAAAACATATGTGAAAAAGTAGAGATTCATCTCTTCATCAGCTCTATCAAACTAATATCGAGCTCATTCCGTACGTCTTGGCTTTGACTTTGCTTCGATATAATAAAAAGAAAAAGTGAGAAGCCAAGTTTGGCATGTGGTTGAGGGGCGAGAAGAGAACCAACGATGACACGATGGCCTTCGTTGACTTGGAATTTTAGATGAATCAATCAGATGATGATGGTGCCGTACGGGCCTGCTACGGATGGTAGCTAAGCTGACTTATCAGATAACGACGATGACAAAGCAGGCAACTTCTTCACTTCTTCTCCATTGCCATATCTCTCGTCTCGTCAGCGCTGTCGTCGTGCATGGGTTATGGGCATCCCGGGGAGGCTCCACCTGTGCGGCGGCACTCTGGTGTACTCCCTGCCCGGTGCCGCACCACCCGGACCGGACTGGACTGGCTGTCCTTTTGACTCTCGTTGCATATATACGTGTCGTCCTCCCCTCTCTTACACAACTGAGTGAATACCTGATCTTTTTCTGCGAAAAAAGTGCTCTCCTACTTGGGTCATTGGTGGGAGATGGAATTCTTTTTATTTGAGAGTGACCTTTTCTACCTCCATGTTTGATTGGGTACATGAGAGCTGGAAATGCTAAGGTTGGGTACATTCTGGTGTAGATGCTTTTGTGGAGTAAGCCATGATCCTCTATATTTTTTGGTGTCTTAGTCTTAGCCCATTTCCTCTTAAATTCCAATGTGCCTCGTGACTCTAGCAAACTTAGATGGTTACGACTGATAGCCAAGTTTATATCTCGCTCTCGTCAAGTTTTATCTGTGACCGATATATTATATTCTGTAGTCTCTCCACATTTTCTATCGTAAGATGAGTATGATCCTTATCTAGACCTACAGGCTACAACTACAAAATGTTCCAAACAAGTTAGATGTGACACTACGGGAAACGGCCAGCTCTTTGCTGAGTGTAGTGCGGCTTGGTTTCATTCGCATTCTTCACTTCAGGAGTAAAATATAGTATTAGCTGGAAATGGCAGCAGTCAGCCACTCATTTTATCACCCTGAACTACAGGAACACTAGTTGAATTCCGTTTATTATCTATTTTCTAAGCATGATTATTAAGATTGTACTTTATAGTAGCACACATCACCGTGGGTGGTACTGAATGCTGAAGGAAGGACAGTCCAAGGAGCTGTGCAATACAGTTTTCACAGCGCTGCCTAGGGGAGAATAAGTATGATTCCGTGATGAAACCTAAAGATATCCAATGACGAATTAGATCGTCTCTAACTATCTTGTGACCTTTTGGAAACATTGCGCAGTAAGTAAAGCATATAACTCGAAGGATTTAATCATCTTCATAGCTTGGATGTAAGCACATATTTATCACAGGTGTATTCTCTGATCAAATATATTCATTCTAGATGTCACTGTCTTTCACTTGCTTCCATTCATCAAGTCCCTTGGACTGCAACATAAACCCGATAGATTTAGCTGCGAGAACCACACCTCCACACTGTTGGGCGATCGCCCTCCCCATACCGATCAACTGTACTCTGTCATGTCTAGCTTCAAAGGAACTTCTCTGTTTTATTACATGTCCCAGCACATACCATCCGTCAAGGACTCTGTTTCGTATGGTACATGGTTAGTACAAATTCTCTCAGCGACATCATCTTTCCTGCGTGTGGTCACCAAAACCACTTTCAGCAGTCGTGCATGAATACTTCAAATACACCATTGAACATTTCACGACTACTATAAAACCTTTGCTAAATACACCATCTTTGGGGCGTAACTTTGGATTTAGTTCCGAATAAATAGTACAATATGATATTTTGGGTTGTACTTTTATTTTCTGAACTAAACCCTGAAACATTTGATGGAACATCTCAAGAATACCATAAGTACAATCTAGAAGACATCATGAAAATTTGATAACTAGTAGCTCAAACGAATAATATATTACAACAATAATTCAGAATATACCTCGTACATAAATACTACAAAAACAGTCTTATTATATTATTATTATAGAAAGAATTCAAGTGAACCATACGGCCATGGATATATAACAAAAAGGATATAAAGAAAATAAAAAACAAAATAAAACAAGATAAAAGTTAGAAGATTTAACAAGAAATGATACGTACGGACAAACAACGAAAAGAAAATAACCAAGAAATACAACAGGATTTTGTTTTTTTGGATCTGCAGTGGTTAATTAGACACAAAAGACTGGCCAGGGTTGGTTGTCTATGTGTAGCCAAGCAGTGGCCGGCGGCCAGCGCGCTATCTGGTGCCTGAGTGTGACCGGGGGAGGCGTGTCAATAACCAATAACAATGTTATGAAAATCCCTTCTGGGCTCCTGATGTCGCTCAAAACCACAGCATTGACTGCTATTGTCTAGCATTATCTGCTACATAACAAAACATAAGTAATTAATAACGTCAATATTCCTGGAGGTTTCAAAATTGGCGTATGAAAGATTCTCTGAAGTGAAAAATGCACAGATAGTGAGTAATTTTGTTTCTTTAGTTACTACGAGCTAGGAGTACGAAGTAACAGGAGCAGGTGCCCTGGTTAGTTGACAACAAACAATCACTGCTACATTATTTTGCATCTACATCTTCTCTCTATACTACTTTGTGCTTCTTGTTGTTCACTGAAGTCTACTTCGTAGCGTTGGGTTTGTCCCAGGTACAAGTCGCGTTGGGTTCAAGAAGCATGTCTTGCATCTCCTCGTGTTCCCGGTAAGACTCCTCGTCTTGCATCTCCTCGTGTTCCCGGTAAGACTCCTCGTCTTGCATCTCCTCGTGTTCCCAGTAAGACTCCTCTTGTAGCCTGTCTTGTGCATTGCGTTTGTTGCCTAGGCCACGTGCGCACATGCTGAAACCACAACATTTGTCTTGTGCATTGCGTTTCTCGCCTGGGCCACGTGCGCACATGCTGAAACCACAACATTGACTGCTATTGTCTACTAGCATTATCTGATACATAATAAATAAATGGTTAATAGCGTCAATAAGGTTCGAACATGGATGGCTGGTAATAAAGGACAAACGTTTCTCAACCATACACATTTACATTATCTTACGACAAGTTAGATAAAAAAGTTATCCACAAAAAATGGTAATAAAAAATAAACATGGGTTAATACAATTTATCACTAATTAATGGTCCCATGAGGACCTGTTTGGATGGATTGATTAATCTAAGGGGTTTGACTTGGAAAGAAACGATGGCAGCTCGCACAACCAACCCAAAAGGCCATAACACATAGTTCCAACAACCCCTCTTCACTTTATCTAAAAAAACACTACCATCCCGACTAGTGCCGGCCTTAGAAATTTGAGGGCCCTCGGACGAACTTGTCGCGACGGCCCCTCTAAATCTTGTAATAATATAGATGCTAGTTTATCATGTTTGATAATTATAGAGAAATAATTTACACTAAAATAGCAATAAATTATACTTCTAAACTAATATGATTAACTTAACAAAGAATAGAACTCTAGAATATTCATTGCATCTCATAAAAAGATACTAGACAAAAATGAAATAAGAAAAAAACTGGCGCGTGGGTACCGCCAGGACAGGTCGTGGCCCCCCCGCACACCGTTGGTGTAGGTGGATGGGCCAGCCGACCACTGGTCACCGCCACAGCGCTCACCCTGAGTGCTGGCGGGAGGCGCCGCCAGAGCGGCCAAGGCCCCACGCCCACCGCGAGGGGGTGGGGGGCCAAGGTACGCTTGCGGGAGCACTGGCCCCGGTCAAGGAAGCGGGGAGGTCGGGGAGGGGTCGACCAGCCATCCTGCCGCCCACCTCAGAGACGAGGTTGGCCGGAACTGCCGCCGGTGGCCGCCAATCCCCGACTACGACCCACCGTCGCTGCCGCGCGGCAGGGGAAAGGGAAACAAGCGTGCGAGGGCCGCTATCGCATACTACACTGGTATGCCGGAGTTGTGGGCGGGGGCCTCCCCGCCGCAACGACCCCGGTCGAAGCTCTCTGCCTCAAGGCCAGGGGTGCGGCGGGCGCGGGGCGCACCAAAGCAGTCTGCGGATGGAGCCATCAGAGCGCGCGCTCCCCACCTCCCTTGCCGAAGACGAGCCGATGTGGGGCGTCCCGCAGCCCACCCTAACAGGCAAGTCGGACCGCTGCTGCTGGTCCTGAATGAGGCCCCGCCTCTGCCACCGTTGACCCGCCGCCGTCGCACGAGCACGCAGCACGCGCCCACCGGCCACCGCAAGGGAAGGGGGGCCGGAACGCCCGCCTGACGCCGACCGGGCGCAAGCGGTGGCGACAACGGCGAAGCAGGACGGCCGGCCAGCCTGCAGGGCGGCGCGCCAGCCCCGGCCTCCTCAACCACAACCCTGGTCCCACGACCACGGGGCTAGGGGAGGCCGGCCGAGCCCAACGGCGAGCCAGGGGAGGTGGTGCCGGGCAGGCCGTCCCGCCGCCACCCTGAGGGGGAGCCGGATTGCCGCCGCCGGCCCGCACCACCCTCCCCTGGAGGTCCCGATGCGCCGAGGAAGTGCGGGAGAGCTCTCCCACCGTGTCAACCCCGGCTGAGGAGGAAGCCTGGGGGAGCGGAGGGCGCGCCACACACCTGGACCACGGCAGTGGCTGAGGGAAACCCTATGCACGTCCTGGCTCTGCGCGCCGCGGACCCGCCGGGTCCCCAACCCGTGAGATTCGGCCGCGGGGGGCCAGATCCGGCCGCGCCGCCACCAGCCGGCCGCCGGCGCGGGAGGAGAGGAAGGGGGAGGGGAAGTAGAGAGGGTGCGGGGCAAGAACGAATGGTGTGAGGCAGGTGCTGCCTTTTTGAGCAGTCCGCCGGCGGCAGCAGCCGATCGGTGAGGAAGGCGGCGGCGGCTGGGGGCCCCTAGGTCGCCCCCCTTGCGGGAGATGACGCGAGGGAGCGGAGGGGTTATTGGTTTAAGATTCTTGGGTATTGAAGTTGAAATCCACAAATGAAAATGAAGTGATAGTGAATAACTTTGTTTCTTTAGTTATTAAACTTAAACAAGTAGGTGCATGTCTTTGTTGGGTTTTTTTTATGGTTCCTGCTTAATTTTATCATATATATTCCTATGGAGTGTTGAGAAACGCATGACTGTTTCAAACAGACATATCGATTGAGGGTATCACATAGCAGAGTATTCCCTCCTTACTGGTAAAAGAAGTCGTTTAGGACAGCGACATAGTCTCCAAAACACAACTTTGACATCTTATTACTATAAAAATATAAATATAAATGTGATATATGTATACTTTTATGAAAGTATTTTTTAAGACAAATCTATTCATATAATTTTCACATTTACAAACTCAACAACTTAAAAGTTATTGATGATTTATATTCCGAATGTTTGACTCAAGCCTTGTCCAAAACGACTTCCTTTACCAATACGGAGGGAGTATAATGCAAGGACTTGTGTGTGAATGAAAAAAATACAGATATATGGGGAAATAGAGAACGGCATGACAGATATACAGTTTGGAGGGCATATATATACCTTGTGTTTAATGTGCTCGAACTGCACCATGTTCTCCTTGCACCACTCTGCCAATTCAGGGCAGCAGTAATAAATGGCCTTGTTTAGATCACCAATTTTGTCACCAAATTATACTATGCAGAATTCCTATTTCCCGTCACATCAAAATGCCGGCACATGCATGGAGTACTAAATATAGATGAAATCAAAAACTAATTACACAGTTTTGTTGTACTTTGCGAGACGAACATTTTGAGCCTAATTAGTCAAAATTTGGACAAATTTTACTAAATACAAACGAAATGCTATAGTGCGCATTTATAGCAAAATGCCAATTTGGTTGCCACCAAATTGGGCATCTAAACAGGGCCATAGTCTTTCAAGGTTACTGAGTATGCTCTTTGGCAAAGACTTGATGCCCCTGCAGTCCGAGATGACAAGTTCCTCAAGACACGACCTTGGCCATTGTGGAAGCTCTGCAACGCTGGGACACCTTTTTTTTTCGAAAGCGTGCATTGCACATTCTTCATTAAGTGGAAGCAGGAATATTACACGCTCCAAGAAGCGATACGGCGAGAGGCCATATGCCGCTTGGAGTAAACACTAAACACAAAGCACCGCCCTTAGCGGTGGATTAGCCCTGGTGTACTAAAGAAATATACTATTGCGCGACTGGGGTGAGCAAACAGGCGCGGCCTAGTACTCGAGCTCCTCAGGCTCGTACTGGCGTGTGCCCTGGAAGAGCTCGCGCATATACTCGCGCTTACGGAGGGACACCGGACCCCCGAAGGCGGCATGGAACTTCACAACAATGCCTTCATCTGGAGTGCTTGTGATGGCATGGTCAGGCCGTCCTTCCCATTTATTGACAAGCACACGCTTGGCTTGCTTCTCAGGGTTCGGGTCGCAGAACACGGACTTCGCCGCCAGCCTGTCACTACGGCGTGGGGTCTAGTCCTCTGGCAAAGTACGTCGGGCGCGGCAAGGTGGGGGCGCCGGTAGGAGGCTTTCCTGTAGAGGCAGCGTGATGGCATTGATGAACATGGCCCCGACGTCGACGTCATCCTGTGGCGCATCGTGCTGCGGAGAGGTGGAGGCAGCCACCAAAGCTGTTGTAGGTGCGCCAGCAACAGACACGGGGGCTGTAGGCAGATCGGCAGCAGGAGTAGCCGGTGGAGGGGCCACCAACATGGCCTCTATGGCATCCCCTGCCGCCTCGGCACCTGCAAAGCTGAGTGGAGGGGCCGCCTCGGCACCTGCAAAGCTGAGTGGAGAGGTTGCTGCTGTGGTGTCCTCGCCAACCTCCTTCGGCTCGTCAGCTGCGAAGCTTAGCCAGATCAAACGTGGCGGTGACAGGGGGTCCGATAGTGCAGCCCGGGGCAAGGAGGCGGATGTCGAGGTAGCTGGGCACGCAACGAGAGAGGCATCAAGCTCGTCAAGCATTGGGTCAACCCAAATGGGAGGGCCCGCATCCGCAGATGGCTCCACTGTCAGCGGGTCGGTGGCAACGGCGGCGTAGCCAGGGGTCACAATGACCTCCCTTGGCCGCTTCCTTCGGCGCCGCCTGCTTCAACGACGGAAGCCATTGGCGCCCCTGAGAGTCTCCTGTGCAGCTCCATCGTGTGGCGCGTTTGGAGCGCGGCCATTGTCGCATGGCCCCCACCCCCCACTGTCAATGATGGACTATGGGCCGGGCAAGGGATCTGACCGACGAGGATGGACGCTTGTAGTTCCGGCGCGCGCACAACGCCCTGGTGGGCATTCGGCGCCTGGTCCGCGAAAGGGCGCTGAGGTGGACGACGATGACGAAGCGTGCAGCTCCTCGCTCGATGCCTCGTGCTGAGGAAGAAGAGGCAGCGGGATGGGGAGGTGCACTGGGCGGCGACGTGACCCCCCACCAAGCAGTTGAAGCAGAGACCGGCAAGCGAAGTCGGCATTGGCCGCCGGCGACGAAGGTGGCGCGTGGCGCGACGACGCCCCCGTCGACGACTTTCAACAAGGGTGAAGCCGTCGGCGTCGACAGGGGCGCCCTCGCGAGGGATGTGGTGCCGAGGGAGCTCAGTAGCAGGGCAGGAGTGTGGAGGTGTCAAAGGTGCTCCGTACCGTGGGCCAAGGCGGTGCCGCGCATGGGTTCTCACTTCAGGCCGTGGACCAAGGCGGCGCTGTGCAGGAACTCTCGTGGCGCACGGCGGCGGATCGCGCCGTGGAGGCGTACACCTGTCCGCCGTGGTCCTCCTCCCACGTCTCCGGCGTTGGCGGCAGCGCCCGGGCGTCATTCCTGCAATTGCCTCCTCCACGGGGGGTGAGAAGCGCCGACCATGGAGCGCGCAACACAGTCCGGGGCCGAAGGCGGTGCGGCACGGGCGTCAGCAGCCGCCGGACCCACCCCTGTAGAGGCACCGGAGCTGCCCCCCTCAACCGTAGCCGAGGACACTCTGTCCTCAAGGCCAGGGGAGGAGGACCCCTTGGACAAGGCGCGACGTCGGGCGGAGAGGAAGTCCACCACCGGTGGCAACTCGCCCTCCTCGACATCAGAGCAGTCATCGACGAGGACCTCCTCCCACCTCTGTGCCTTGGACCTACCCGAGGACGATGGGTAGAAGGGACGAGCAGCATGTGCGTTGTTGTCCTCTTCTTCAGCGCCGTCCTTGTCCGCGTGCAGAGGGATGGCAGAGGAGGGTGGGCGCATGGCAGCCACCTCCGCAACGTCCTCCGTCCCGGCCGGGCGCTTGCCGGCGGCGGGCAGCGGCGGCACGGCGGTGCCTCCCTTCCCGGCCACCGTGGCGTCGGGCTCCACAGCCACGGGAACGCTATGGAGCGCCGGAGCAAGTGGGGCTGCCGGCGTTGGAGCGGCGTCCTGCAGGCCGGGCTGGAGAGGGGCAGGGCGGAGGGGAGAGGGCACATCTTGCCCATAGGAGAGCAGATCAGGCACAGGGGAGTCTGGATCCGAGCTTGGATGGGGGAGTTGGTGGCTGGACTGGCAGATCGGCGGGGGGGAAGGAGCGGCGGCGCCATCGCCAACGGGAGGGAGGAGTGGGTCGGGCGGTTCACGGGGGTCCATCCGCGTTTCCGCCCTGGGACACCCTTTCAAACACAGTAGCCTGAGGGAGGTGAGGTGTTGTAAATTTTTCAACTCTGTACATCTTGTGATGACCAACTCTTGTAGAGTGACAAGCTTACCCCAACCATTTTGGGATTTCATCAAAAGCAATGTCTTCTAGCCACAATGATTTGATCAATGAGAGGCTTGGGATGATCTTTGGTGAGAGGCATGTCAAATCAGTGCAGCGTATGATTCTCAACTGAGTGATGGTGGCGGCAGAGGAGGAAAAAGCAGCGAGGATGGTAGTGCCTCGCTCATGTCCATCCATCATTGATGATAACACACTGTCGCTGTTTTCAATTTCCCATATCTTAGCTCTAGGTGGGCATGGCTTCAATCTCAACTTCAAGCAGTAATAGATTGACAGTTCCTCAAGTTTGGGGAACATGAATTTCTTCACGCCATTCTTGTGGCACAAGTACTTGGTGTTCCACTCTTCTAGGTTTACCATACGGCGGAGACAAAATTTTGTAAGTTGAGGAAAGGCGCTTGCACCGCCGCAGAAGTTCTCTCCAACTGTTGTAATCTTGTCCAATCCTTCCAAGACTAGCTCTTGCAGGTTTGGTAGCTGACCAAGCGGTGGTAGGCAGATGATTTCAGGAGCATCACATAGTTCAATCTTGATAAGGTTTGGGAGATGGAGGGCAATACCCATAATCCAGCCTGGAAAGCTCGCACTGTCATAACCTTTCACAATAAATTTCATCAGATTTCTTGGTGGCACAAGCTCTGCTAACAATTCCATGTCCTCCACAGACCTCCCAACACCTCTAGTCCACTCAAGTGTCAAGGATCCCATCCCATGTTTCCGTGTCAGCTTTACACTCCTGGCCTCTTCTGCAGACTTCACAGTATCAGGGCTACTTATGTGCAACTCTTCAGGATCTGCATGCCGAAGCACGCCAATATCACTGCTAGAGCCATCAACTTCGACGCGGACCTGAAAGTGTGGCAAGAAGGTAATATTATTTGACCGAGACGGCGCTAGTGGTTGCTTCTTCAGCTGCAAGCAGCCCGTCACATTTAGGACCTTCAGGCTATCGATTTCAAAGATACACTCTGGAAGCCCAGTTAGCTGTCTGCAGCCTGACAGGTCCAGTGTATGCAGCTTCTTGAGGTTGCCAATACTGTCAGGCACATTGACAATGCAATAATTATGTAACAGGTCTAGACGCTCTAGATTGGAAAGAGTGCAAATTTTCTCAAGGAGACTGCTAAATGGTCGCAAATTAAGACTCAGCAAGACATTTGACAGACCTAAGTATCGGAGTTCAGTGAGATAACCTATATCATATCGAATGTTTTCATAGAGAAAATTTTCTGGTCTTTGTAGAATTGATATTCCTTCAAGTGATAAATTCAAATATTCCAGATTGGTCAGGCCACCTAAATTTGGTATATAATAGAGACACCGGCAGTTCGACAAATTCAAATGTACCAATCTTTTAAGGTTCTCAAATGATCTTGGGAGCCATAGAAGTAGTGCACAATCTGAGATGTCAGGATGCATCAGATCACTAAGTGCACCAATTGATTGTGGCAGAGTTGAGATTTCGGACCCACTTATGTTGAGGTAAATCAATTTAGACAGGTTGGAGAAACAGTCAGGGATCATTTCACTTTCAATATTCTGAGCTTTGAGATACCTCAACTGCACCAATTCACTGACACAAGCTGGTAACTCACGTATGCTGCACCCACTTAAATCCAAGACCCGTAGGGACTCTGCAGATAAAAATGCTCTACCGCATGCATCAATTTTACCACAATGCATAAATAGCAGTGCCCTTATTTCCTCAGGATAGCTCGTATATGATTCCAATGCCTTGCTGCAATCAGTGAGCAATGCATATCGGCTGCTGCGTTCTGCAACAATGCCGTGTTTGCTACCATCAAGAATTCCATGGCCCATGACCAATCTTGCCAAGTCATGCACGAGGTCATGCATGGTAAATATTGTCACACCTTTGGCATAGGCTCTAGATTTCTAGAGAAAACAAAGGTATAGAATAGTGTTAGGTTTCATTTGTCAAGCAAAATCAATTATCAGTAATGGAACGAAGCGCTGTTATTAAGGACACCCACAATGTGGTTAATTGCACTCTAGTTACTTAGTGTTTATTTAAAAAAGACTTTATTTCATTTTCTAACACAATAGGCATAATCATATAGATACTATGTAATCTATCTAGTTACGACAAACTTATCAATTACTATCTACATGTGTTTTCATCCATATTCATAGGTTTTTTTATTTGCATGCTACATTTGTGTATCCTTAATACACATTAGTGTTATTAAATCGCTTTATCAATGCGTATAAACATATCTGACCAAATGATTGTAAATCTATAATTGGGAACACTATAAAGAAATGTCAGCACATTTATCATTCAATAAATGGGCCACCTTTAATCATCCAAGCCATCATCCATGTAAGCAATTTAAGAAAAAGTCTAAATAACCCCCTGAACTATGGCCACCAGCTAACATCATCCCATGAATTACAAAACCGTCTAAATAGTATATTAAAATTTGGTCTCCGGTCTAATTCACCCCCTGAGCGATTTTGTAGGACGGTTTTGCCTACCTAGCGTGCCCGCGTAGCCACCTGCAGCCACAGTAGCCTTCCAGCGAGGCCGGCCCCACCTGTCAGGTCCCCCTCACCTCTGCATCTCTTCTTCTTCCTCTGGATGGAAACAGAGACGCAACCGCCGCTCGTGCCCCGAGGCTGGGTCGGAGCCCCATCCGCAGCCGGGGGCAGCCACGCGACGGAGGAGCTCGCGCGGAGGCGAGCCCGTGCCCAGCAGCCGGGGGCAGCCACGCGACGGACGCGCTCGTGCGAAGGCAAGCCCGTGCCCGGCGGCCAGGCAGAGCTCGCGCGATACGTCAAGGCGGCGCGACGGCGTGGCTCGTGCTCGCCCGGCAACGAGGCGGAGCCCGCGCGCTCTCGTCGCGTGGAGGCGAGGCAGAGGAGCCCGCGCGCCCGTCGCGTGGTGCCTTGCCCCGTTGCTGCCTGTGTCGTGCTATGGCATCGCCGTGCTGTTGCTACCCCGCTGCTGCCTGCGTCGTGGTGCTGTGCTGAGCAGTGCTGCTGCCGCGCCGTGCTGATGCTGCTCTGGTCGATTCTGCTCTCATGAATGTGAAGCACGACCAAAACACTATGATTGAAAAAGCAGAGCACTCTTGGCCTATTAAATTTGGCTAGCGTGAAGCCTTGTAGTTCAATTCCTTTTACCAGTGAGTAGCTATGGAAGTTGCCTACTCAGCGAATCCACAACAAGAGCTAGCCATGCCATGTCTTCAATGAATTTTGGAAATTCGTCAAATTCGGTCAGTCCCCATAGGAGGCCAAATCGATTTCGGGGGTAAGCCTCAATTTTTCAATATCTTTTTAATTCCTTGCCTCATGCGGTTTGTGCGTTTTTAGATACTCGAATTACAATAGAGCGAATGCAGAGAAGCCATGAAAAATGAAGGGCGCACCGAGCTCGCACCACACCGTGCGCCCACGTCCCAGCGACGACGCAGCTGTCCGGTGCGTGTGCGTCGCCATGAGGCGGCTATAGTGCTGCGCCATGGCCTCTCTGAACTGCGTGGTAGGGCGGCATGGCCAGCAGAGCTGCGCCGGGGTAGGGCGGCATGGCCGGCAGAGCTGCGCAAGGCAGATCCGGCACCGCCGCCGGCAGAGCTGCGCAAGGCAGATCCGGCCTCGCCCATGGCGGCGGTGGTTGAAGGAGCTGGAGAGGGGGAGAGGGCACGTGCGCATAGTGAGGGGTGCAGTGGCGTGCAGGCGTGGTGGCGCGCGCGGCCAGGGCAGGGCGCCGGAGCGACGAGGCCACTGCGGCCATGTTTCCATCCAGAGGAAGAAGAAGAGATGCAGAGGTGAGGGGGGACCTGACAGGTGGGGCCGGCTTCGCTGGAAGGCCACCGTGGCTGCAGGTGGCCACGCGGGCACGCCAGGTAGGCAAAACCGCCCTGCAAAATCGCTCAGGGGGTGAATTAGACCGGAGACCAAATTTTAATGTGCTATTTAGACGGTTTTGTAGTTCATAGGATGATGTTAGCCGGTGGCCATAGTTCAGGGGGTTATTTAGACTTTTTCCAATTTATATATATGGTTGTGTTTCAGTTTCATGTAGTGTCTATTTTCTAAGCATGATTATCAAGAGCTGCACTTTATCGTAGCACACATAAATTACTCACCGTGGGTGATACTGAATGAAGGACAGTCCAAGGAGTTGTGCAATGCAGTTCTCACAGCGCTGCCTAGGGGAGAATAAGTTTGCTGTCGTGATGAAACCCAAAGATAACCAATGATGATTTAGATCGTCTCTAACTATCTTGTGGCCTTTTGGAAATATTGCGCAGTAAGTAAAACATAACTTCAAGGATTTAACCATATTTTCATAGCTTAACTTCAAGGATGCGAGCACATTATTTGTCTCAGCTGTGTTCTCTGATGAAATAGACTCATTCCAGATATCATTGTCCTTCACTTGTTTCCATTCATCAAATCCCTTAGACTGCAACATAAACCCAACAGATTTAGCTGCGAGAGCCACACCTCCACACTTCTGGGCAATCGCCCTTCCGATACCAGTCAAATGTACTTTGTCATGTCTAGCTTCAAAGGAACTTCTCTGTTTTATTATATCCCAGCACATATCATCCATCAAGGACTCTATCTCGTATGGTACATGGTTAGTACAAATTCTCTCAGCAACATCTTTACTTCGTGTGGTCACTAATACTACTGTGCTCCGGTGGCGATTGCAGCGTCGACACAGAGAGCAATCCAGCAACGCACGGCGAGGGAGACCCGTTCACCGGTCAAGGCTGCCGGTAAATTTTGGGTCTCCGACTCCGACTCCGACTCGGAGTACGAGGACCTGGGAGACGCGGATGATCTAGCGCGAGCCGGCGTCATGCATCCCCCGATCCAGCCGGCTTCGACCTCTACTCAGATTCCTCGGCAACCTTTGGTCGGGAGTACAGGAGCTCATCTTGATCCTCGCAAGTCTTCGAGCTCACAGCCCAGAGTATACCAGCCTCCATGGAAAACGATCTGGAAAGGACCGCTCCCACCTCGACGGGTCACGCCGGCGATGACCTTGGGGGAGCTCCTTATCCCGGCACTGGAGGCCGATACCCGACGCCGGCGCCGCCATGACTCAGCCCCACGACGAGATCGTGATCCGGGATCGGTGATGATTCAAAATTCAAAACCCGGCACCAGACCAATCAGGTCCAAGTCGGGACGGATCACGGTCCAACCACATCCTGGTGCGGCTCGGGTCGCACGTACGATCCACCAGACCGGTGTCTCTCCTTTCGGGTCGAGTAGCCCCTACCCCGTCGCCCTCACCGCCGTCACCAAACAGCTGCATCGCATCTCTTCGCCGCCATTGCAGGGACCCAAGCGGCGGCTCGTCAACCCCATCGTCGTTGCTGCGCCGACCTACCGCGACGTCCTGATGGCCGGTGGCTTTGGTGGAAGAAGATGGAATCGGGATGCCACCAGCCGCGGCGCTCCCGCTGATCGGCGGCATGGCCGCGGCCGGGCTGGTGGTGCTGAAGGACAGCGTGGTCGCTAGGACCGCGAACGTGGGCGTGGTGGACGTGGAGGTCCGCCCCCGGCCGGGAACAATGGCCGCGGGGGCAATCATGCTGATGCAAGTGTCGAGACCCGTGGGCTTGGCCGGGGTAACCCTAGACCTGCGCCTAGGCCTGCTGATCCTGTTGCTGCTGGCGGTGCAGCGGATGCCGCATGTGCTGCCAATGCCGAGGGAGCTCATCATCCCCCGGACAGTGGGGTTTCTCACGTCGAGGAGCCAGTCAAGGATGCGAATGAACAAGGCAACAAGAGGAAGCGTAGGGATCCTGCTTTGAAGCTGGAATGTGTCATTTGCACAGAGCATCACCTCACCAGCGTATGCCCTCTTCTTCGAGGACCCAAACCATCTGTCGCGTATTGCGGCGGGGCAGAAGATGGGGTGGGTTTCTTTCAGATCCAGATGGCAAGAAGTAATCAAGTCGTGGACGCTTTTCAAATGTCGGTTGCTGCTCTCATCACTGTAGATGCAGGGGATGTTTCTGCTCAATTGCTGCAATTGGAACTTGCTAGGATGATTCCGGTCCGCTGGGAATGGGATGTCCAACGTCAGGGAGACAAGTCCTTTGTTGTTCCTTTTCCAAGCAAGGAGGAATTGGAGCGTATGGTCGCTATTCGCACCATCACTACGAAAAACAAAGAAGGCACTCTTGTTTTTGAGGAGTTTGTTGACGATATCCAACCAATTAAAAAGTTGGAGCAGGTGTGGGTGACAATTACAAGAGTGCCCAGGGGACTGCGTTCTTTTCTTCCACTTTGGGCTGTCGGGACCATGGTGGGAGCAACGCAAAAAGTGGATATGGCACATCTGCGGGAAACGGGTCAAGTTCGCATCCGCGTGGCGGTGATGGATAGTAAAAAAATCCCTCCTTTCACTGATGTGTGTGCCGACAGTGATATGTACCGCCTCTACTTCACACCTGAGGTTGCACCACAGGTGGATACTTCTGACCCTGAGGATGATGACCTTCTGGAAGATAAGGATGGTGATTTAAATGGTGGTGACAAGGAAATGAAAGATGCTGAGAATCCTGATCCCCCTCAGCCTTCAAATGATAATGCAACCGACAAGTCACAGCCACCGCCTACTAATGCACCCCAACAGCAGCACGCCTCTTTGGTGAATGAGGCTGTTGATATAGTATGTGACCAGTTGCTGGAGGAGGCCAGTATCAAAGCGATGCTGGACTCAGATGATGAGTCCACATGGAAACACTACTCCCCTTGACAGAAAAGGAATTGGACACTTATAATTCTACTAACGTTTTAATTCCTTCCTCTATTTTGTTGTCACCGCCATTGGAGGTCTTCGCTGGGAATGCTTCACCCGGCTTCGTTGGCTGTGAGGAGAGTACCAACAATGACCTAGTGGCTCCCGGGGGCTCTACACCACCACTGCCCGTGCTGGACGAGCAGCCATGCCGGGAGCCGCTGGTCAAAGTCGACCAGCTCGCCCTCGCCACTGCATCGTCCTCACCCGCTGCGATCCTGACGGTGGGAGCGATTGCCGTGGACCACCTCGCCCTCGACACCACGCCCTCCTCACCTGCTACGCCCCTGACGGCGGGAGAGAGCGCCGCGGACAGCCACACTTCACCGGCATCTGCGGTCGACACCACGACGTCCTCACTCGCCGCAAACAAGTTCATCATCGTCACTACACCGGCCTCGCCATCTGCGCTTCTAACGGCGGGTGAGAGTGCAGCGGTAGTGGCCGCTGGCAACTACCCGATCCCGGAGCTGGAGGTCATCGGGCCGGCCGCTACACCGCCCGCGACTCCGAGGCCTCCCTCAAAGGTGGAGGGAGCTAAGGGCAGCGTCACCGCACCGGAGGGTACCAGGGGCTCTTGTGCCGGCCCTCTGTCTTTCACGTCAGTTTCTGGCACCGGGGGATCTTCATCCGCCTTGGCCCCCTAGGCCGTGGGGGTGGACGGTGTTGACACTATCGCTGGTCAGGTGGAGGGCGCCCAACTTCACATCACTGCTCCGCACTCCCTCCTGGCAGGGACTACTCCTGGCATGGGGGGTTCTACATCAGCTTCTATCCCCCAGGCCACAGGACCAGACGGGGAGACCCTTACCTCACCCTCACAGCACGCTACATCAGCCCCAACGTCACCACCAGCGGTTGGAGTGGTCATGCCAACTGAAGCGGCTGCTCCCAAAAGATATTGCGCCGAAGCTTAAGGAATGCGGCTACAGCGGATATCCATTCCCTGCACAAGGCCGAACGTCTGACAGCAAAAAAGAACCTTGAATTTACAGGTAATTCTTTTACTTGCTTTCCAGATTTGCAAGTTCTTTCAAACCTAGGGTAGGCATCAACCTAGTTTCCTCAGATGTAGTAGCTTTGAAGAACTTAGAGGTAGACAGGTTGGTTCTTTGTGCTAGTCAGAAGAAAGGTTTTTCTAAATCTAAAGCTCCAAACTTTGTTAGTGATGATGAGCAGGAAAACCGTATAGACACAATTCTCAGCCACGCCTATGGAAATCTAAATGAGAATGTGCGGGATGACGAGAATGATCAAATCTTAGATCTCTCTCCAATCCGACGAAAAAATAAATATAATAATGCCAAAAAATCTAAAAATGGCAAACTCCCCAAGAAACCTAAGGCCCCTTCAAAAATTAGTTTAAAATGAAAGGGGTTTTCTGGAATAGCAGAGGTCTGGCGGACTTGGCTAAACACAGGTTCTTGACGGAGTTAGTTAAGGAAGATCAAATCAATTTTATTGCTCTCTCCGAAACAGGACGGGATTCTTTCCCGGATCATGTCCTCAAAAATCTGTGTGCAGGGCATGATTTTATTTGGCACACCATGGCACCCCACGGTAGGTCCGGGGGTATCCTGCTAGGTGTGGACATGAATGTTTTTGAGATTGGAGCTATCGTGGAGGGAGATTTTTTTTTGTAAAATTCACCCTTAGAGTCGAATCAAATGACTTCAAATTTGTGCTATATGCGGTTTATGGACCAGCACAGCTCCAGAATAAGCATGATTTCTTAGTAGAAATGGCCAACACGTGCTCCAAAGAAACCCTCCCATATATCATAGGAGGAGATTTTAATATAATGCGTTGCCCGGAAGATAAAAGTACCGGGAACTTTGACCCTAAATGGCCAAATCTTTTTAATGCTATTATTGAATCTCTAGATCTTAAAGAGATTACTATGGCTGGCCGCCAATACACATGGGCTGGCCCAGGGGATAATCCTACATTTGAGAAGTTGGATAGAGTCCTAGTTAGCACAGATGGGAAATCATGTTTCCTTTAACCACAGTAGAATCAAGGGATGGTAATATTTTAGACCATACTCCCCTGGTTCTTAATACAGGTGCTTCAACCCACCAGGCCCCCAATCATCCTTTCAAATTTGAGAGAGGATGGTTGATAAGAGATGGATTTTACGATATGGTTGTAAATATTTGGCAATCTCCATGCTCTGGGTCAACTCCCCTTGAACGTTGGCAGTTTAAAATTCGTAGACTCCGACAATATCTAAGGGGATGGGCGAAACACACAGCAGGGTCATATCGCAAAGGAAAAAAGACTCTGTTAGCTCTTTTAGAGAAAATTAATAAGAAAGATGAGATCTCTCCTTTATCTGATCAAGAGATCAATCTGAAGCATTATCTAAAAGAGCGTTTGGTTAACCTTCTGAGAGAGGAGGAACTAAATTGGTACCAGAGAGCCAAAGTTAAAACCCTATTGGAAGGGGATGCTAACACTCGGTTCTTTCATTTGGTGGCCAACGGGAAACATCGCAAGCAGCATATCTATAAACTTGAGAATGATCAAGGTGCTGTCATAGGGGATGATAATCTCAAAAGTCATATTATGACCTACTATAAAGAACTCTTTGGACACCCGGAGAGTCTTGAGATTTCCCTTAGGGAAGACCAAATCCTGGATATTCCATAGGTATCTCCGGAGGAAAATGACATCCTCATTAGCCCTTTCACTGAATCTGAAGTGAGGGATGCGGTCTTCCAAATGGAGCATAATAAAGCTCCAGGACCAGGTGGTTTTCCGGCGGAATTCTATCAGGTGTTTTGGGGAGTGATAAAGGATGATCTCCTTCCTTTATTCACTGAGCTGCATAGAGAGGCTTTTGACCTCTGCAGTCTGAATTTTGGAATTATTACCTTAATCCCAAAAGTTAATAATGCCATAAAAATTCAGCAATACAGGCCAATTTGTGTTCTTAATGTGAGCTTTAAAATATTCACTAAGGTGGGCACAAATAGGCTTAATATGGTAGCCAATACTGTAGTGAGACCAACGCAAACTGCCTTTATGCCAGGCAGGAACATAATGGAGGGGGTCGTCATCTTACACGAAACCATCCATGAGCTTCACACCAAAAAGAGAGACCGTGTCATTTTCAAAATTGATTTTAAAAAGGCATACGACAAAGTGAAGTGGTCTTTTCTACAACAAACGCTACGAATGAAAGGTTTCTCCCCCAAATGGTGTCGATGGGTAGAAACTATGGTCACAGGTGGAAGTGTGGGAATCAAGGTCAATGATGACATAGGGCCCAACTTCCAGACCAAACGTGGACTCAGACAGGGAGATCCAATGTCACCAATCTTATTCAACATCATCGCAGATATGTTAGCTCTCCTTATTAACAGAGCAAAAGTCGACGGTCAGATAAGAGGTGTTATACCCCACCTTATAGATGATGGTCTGTCCATATTACAATATGCGGATGACACCATTATCTTTATTGATCACGACCCTGAACAAGTACAGAATCTGAAACTGTTGCTTTGTGCTTTTAAACAGCTATCAGGGCTGAAGATCAGTTTCCACAAGAGCGAAGTCTTCTGCTATGGAGCTGCTAAAGAGATGGAATCCTTTTATACTAGTCTCTTTGGATGCAATGCTGGTGAATATCCCTTCCGATATCTTGGGATCCCTATGCATCATAGACAGCTCCTTAATTCTGAATGGAGAAAAGTAGAAGATCATTTCAAACAGAAACTCTCTTGTTGGAAAGCGAAGTACCTGTCTTATGGGGGAAGACTAATGCTGCTTAATTCAGTCCTAAGCAGCCTGCCTATGTTTATGATGTCTTTCTTTGAGATTCCTAAGGGAGTCTTAAAGAACCTAGATCATTATAGATCAAGGTTCTTTTGGCAAGGATCCTCAGATAAACATAAATATCGCCTTGCCAAATGGGACATCCTGTGCCGCCCTAAGGATCAGGGAGGATTAGGTATCCTAAATTTACAATTGCAAAACAAATGCCTTCTAGCCAAATGGCTGGTTAATCTGTTGAATACAGAAGGTATATGGCAAACGCTTTTAAGGAATAAATACCTAAGCTTCAAAAGCCTATCCCAGGTGGCAGCTAAGCCCAATGACTCTCATTTTTGGAGAGGCCTCATGCGTATCAAAGATGAGGTGTTGGCAAAAGGTTCTTTCCATATTAAAGATGGAACTGCAGCTAGATTTTGGGATGATACATGGGTAGGGGATAAGCCTCTGAAAGATAGTTATCCATCTTTATATAACATAGTGAGAGATCCTCACGCCACAGTATCAAAAGTTATGAGTATGAACCCTCTGAACATATCTTTTAGGAGGGCCTTGGTGGATAATAAACTTACAGAATGGCTTAGTCTAGTGGCAAAGATTTCCAATGTCGAATTAGTGGATGGTTCAGATTATTTTAGATGGAGTTTAACCAGATTAGGGCTATTCTTTGTCCATTCCTTGTATCTCAATCTTATAGATACACATACACCTTTTCGACATAGGAAGATCTGGAAGATAAAGGTTCCTCTAAAAATTAAAATTTTTCTTTGGTTCCTGCAAAGGGGTGTCGTCCTAACCAAAGACAACCTTGTTAGGAAAAATTGGAAAGGGAGTCAGAAGTGCATATGCTGTAATGGGAATAAAACTATTCTACATTTATTCCTAGACTGTCCTTTTGCCAAAATGATGTGGAGGCTTATCTTTTTTGCTACTAGTTTGACCCAACCTAGATCAATCAGCCACATGTTTGGTAATTGGCTATCTAATCAAAATAAAAAGATTAGAGATTGATTTGGGTGGGGGTGGCTGCTATGCTTTGGGCTATCTGGAGATGCCGCAATGACTATGTTTTTAATAAAATAAAAACTAACTCTATTATGCAGGTAATTTTCAGGGGAGTGTACTGGTTACGCTTTTGGGCCCAGCTGCAGCGTGATGAGACAGTCAAGGACGCGCTCTCGAAGATAAGCAAGAAATTAGAAGTAATTACTTTAGAGATATCCAATAAAGGATGGAAACATTTATATTGTTTAAACTAGCGTCCTGGTCGATGTATAAGACTATGGCTCTCTCTCTTTGTTTGATCCAAAACTCTGTAATAATGGGCTGTGTATATCCTCGGATGTAGAGGCCGGATTTTTATCCATTATCTAAAAACTAATACTACTGTGTTGCTGCTGTCGCCTTGATGCAGAATATCCTTCAGTCTATCCAATTCAAACTGCTTCACTTCCCACAGGTCATCTAAAACAATCATAATATTCTTGCAGCAGTGTATCCCCTGCCTTTCATCAGTTTGGCTATCCTTTTCATATAGCTGCGAAATTATAGAGCTCCGAATCCTGTTGAAGTCAAATACTGGAGATACATAGACCCATACCCGTAAGTAATGTTTGAAATCATTGTAAATCAATTTTGCAAAGGTTGTTTTGCCAATACCACCAATTCCATATATTGGAAGGATGATGAAGATCTTTTCCGCCATGCTCACAAGTAAAGAATCAATTATTTTCTTTTTCTCTTCTATCCTGCCTACAACGAATTCTTCACTTGCATCTGACGGTGTTTCTAGTTTATCAACAAATTCAAGCTCATTGCACCTAGTGCTTCTTATCAAGTAGGAATTATGGTGTTGATCTGGGATTCTAGTGCTTGATGACATGGAAACAATGTTATAATATCTTTCAGGAAGCTGCAAGATTTCAAGAAAGCGTCAACAAAATGTTGAATTACTCTGTCCATTTCTCTGACCAATAATGTAAGTTATCAAATAGCTCAAGGACACTAACTTTATATTAAATTATGTTAATTAAAATAAAAAGGATAACTATGTTGTTAAAAGATTAGGTAAAATTCCAGATTTCTAGGCAGATTAAAACCAGAATATATAACGTGACAAGTTGATTAACTAGATTGAGCATGAAACAAATACTAGCATGGCAGATTAACTAATCACATTGACTAGCTAACAAGATTAGATCACCAGGATTATACCTGCTAACTGTAGAAGTACTTGGTGGTGGAGATGCGACCGAAGATGTCGCAATGTTGAGGTCGTCGAAGGCGAGTTCGATGTCGAAGTCGTCGAAGGCATTGTCGAGATCGTTGTCGTCGATGAGCGGCAGTGGAAGACTTCGCTGAAGTTGACGACGAATACGCCGGGACGTAGCGCCGCCTGACTTTGATGGAAGTCGACCCGTCGTGAAGATTGGGAGCAGTCGCGCGAAGAGCGCTTCCCAAAAACCTTATTCGCCTTCTCCCGGTGCAGGATCGCAAAGACGAGGGTTCTGGAGACCTGCTCGCCCAGTCGCTAGTGCACGCAAACAATCGGGCTGGAGTAGCTACGGCGGCGCAACAGCGAGAAGAGGCGAAAACTCTAGTTCAATTGGATTGATTTTGGCGTGGCCGGTAGGTTGCTTATATATCCCGAACAACCGACCTCGTGTCGCGACCATGATCAGTTTAGGACTCTAAACTTGAAACAGTTTAGGACTCTGCAACTTGAAGGCCAAGAAAACCAAAAACAGAAACTGCAAAAGGAGACCGCATCCCCGCAAGGCGAGGAGCCGGATTTTGGCGGACCATTCACGCGCGTACCGCGTGCCCGCGCCCTTCGCCCTGCCCCGGCGAGGCGAGGCGAGCGAGCGCGCGTGTGAACTTTGCTTTCTCCTCCCCACACTAGACATGAGGAAGTGGAGAGAACTTCCATATTTATATATGGCAACCTCCACTTCAACTAGCAAGGTGGTACTAAAGAGTTTCCACATCCTCTCTTGCTTCTCATGAATGGGCCTTTGAGATTTCTCTAGGAATTTCAGGATTTATTAATTGGGCCTAGCCCATCTAAATTCCAACAATCCCCCACCAGATCTCAAATACCCATTTAGAGATTTGCAAGTTCTCGCTGCTGTTTAATATACCAGTATTTCGGCAGAGACTGTGAAGTTGAACTTCTGCCTAGGTCCTTAAGCTACACTTATCCATAACTTGAACAATGGACTATGCCTTGAATTGCAAGTTTTCTGTGAACAAGCTTTACTTAAAAGCCATACTAGTACCTGGCTGCCAGTAGGTTTACCCCGTGGGTGGAGCATTTGCGTCATATTCCCTGGTCTCTTCATGAGCTTACTAGAGACTACCCAAGTCTCATAGACTGCGACGTTTAACAGTCTAACTCATATAGGTATGTTCTTTCAAGAATGCTCTGTAGGATAGCATCTTTGCTTGTTAAAACCAACAGAACATATTAAGGCATTAGCCAATCTGCCATACAGTGCCTCAACGCTTTTGAGAGTATTGCATCTTCACTTAGAGAGGATTATAAATATACTCTCCTCAGTTTACCAATAGTTTGTTCTTCCCAGATCCTTAGTCATGGGATCTCCGATCAAAAAGGTTGGGTTACTACTACTGTGAACTCACATGGGTCTCATACCCATCTCCCTTGATGCGATTTCTATCACATTCCGTGATAGCCCTTTTGTAAAGGGATTTGTCAGGTTTTTATCTATTTGGACATAAGCCACAGTTATTACTCTGGAGTTTCTCAATTTCCTGACAGTCTTCAAACGTCTTTTAACGTGTCTTGTTGACTTAGCATTATCCTTAGCACTATTCACTTTAGTGATCACTGTTTGGTTATCATAATTCATAAGGATAGCCGGTATTGGTTTCTCTACCATCGGCAAGTCAGACAAGAGCTCACGCAGCCACTCTGCTTCGGCAGATGTTGTATCCAAAGCAGTAAGTTCTACAGATGTAAACCCGTCGCTAGTGCACGACGGGTTTACATTGTTGCAGATGCCACTCTGCCTCTGCAGATGCCATTGTTTAGTGTCTTGTTGCCCGGAGACCTGCTCGCCCGGTCGCTAGTGCACGCAAACAATCGGGTGAAGGCCAAGAAAACCAAAAACAGAAACTGCAAAAGGAGACTGCGTCCTCGCAAGGCGCAGAGCCGGATTTCGACAGACCATTCACGCAGGTGCCGCGCCCTTCGCCCCGCCACTAGACTTGAGGAAGTGGAGAGAACTTCCATATTTATATATGGCAACCTCCACT
>CM041645.1:42160630-42214852 GCA_023333625.1 Bothriochloa decipiens
GAATTTCAGGATTTATTAATTGGGCCTAGCCCATCTAAATTCCAACATACGTTACATATCATTTTGCATGATCAGTTCCATAACATGAATCTTATATTGTAATCAAATCTCAACAATTCTATGTATATTGAAGGTCAGAGGTTAGCAGAGTCGTTCACCAATAACGCCAATCATAAAGTCACTTATATTTTGGATACGAATGGGTAGTGACATAAATAAAAAATAGAAAGACCTGTTTTATTATCGATTTCTCTATTTGATGGAGATCGACTACAATCGTGTTTTCCATATTTACCTATCATAGAAAGCAATAACTGTATTAATAAGAAAATGAGACACGTAGAGTATGGATCTCTGGTGAGTAGAGCCTATAATCAGCTCCAGTACCACAAGCTACTGTTTGGTTCTCAACCACACTTACATGCATATCACATCAAATGTAGCAAGCGATTGTAGTTGTTTGGTCAAATAAATCATGTTGTTTTTAAATAACAGATCACAAAATGTTGTTTCATGTGAATATATTAGGTTGTTACCAGGTTTCAGTCAGAAAAAAGCATCCTATTCCTATCATTTTGAAATTATCAGTCTCTGAAGTCCAGACCACCACGTACTAATGTACGATATATATGTATATATATAAGGGAGCTCACCTTAGTTGTTGCCTTCTCTGCTACTGGTGGTCGGTAAACAATAGTCAATTTCACCTGATGCATCTCAGGGCCGCTCTTTTTGGCTTTCTCAAAGAAATGATTGTAGCTATCGACATTATAAGATGTGGCATTCTCAATTTCATGATCGCTGACTATGATGCTCTCCAGAGTGAAGTACTCTTCTCTGTTCACTTGTGGCTTTAGCAGCTTGCCATGCCTGGTCACATCAAGAGTGTATGTCTGTCGTGAACGCACAACACCAAAGAGGGGGTATGAGAAGTACTCTGGATTCTCGGTCACAAGCCTGAAGATATTTTCATTATCGGTGTGATTGGTTAGCTTCACCGAGCAAGACATCATCGAATTTTCTTGCTCAAAGGGGAACTGAAGCTGGAGTGGCTCAACTTGTAGTGGTGTGCTCTGTGATTGAGGTAGAGTGAAAATTGCAAGCTAACAGTAAAGGATGTGATATAAAAACAGAGAATATGATACCTAGCTATATAAAAAAAAGAATTAAAGTATAGTCAAATACACATTGATGTGGACAAAAAACATAACTAATAATTCTCATAAAAGAACGTTTAGGTATACATGAATAATATGGATTTCAATTGCAGGTAAAACAAATTCCATGTGACAATTGAGTTGACAGTTCTACCTTCTGAATAATATGTTTCATCTCACTAGAATCACACTGCTATAAAATTAATTTTCCTAGACACTTCGTCTGCCTTTCTGCATGCGGATTTTAAAAATCTTGGGTCACCTGTGTAGCTAGCAGGGATGTCTGTTATGATCCTTGGATCATTTGAGCATAACCATCGCCAAGAAGATGATCATGCAAAGTTGGCGTGCGGGAGGCTAGAGTAATTTGGGGAGTTGGATTAATTCTGCTTCTTCACTGCTTGCTTGAAAGGAGATACACTCTCATCCTTATAGATGGGAGGAGACTAGACACTTAGGAAACTAATCCCTGATATTAAGGGAGCAACCTGATCTAATCTTATTTCTTCCTTGGCAAGGATGCTAGGTACAGACAGAGACTGAAGCCATAGCTCAAAGAAGAGGACCTATGGGGTAAGGTCTTGAGTTATTAGAAGCATAAAAAACCACACGTGTATCAAGTTTAGAGAATAGATAACTATTTATTATTAAACTCAATCTTGAATCCTAGAGGGATCATAGAGTTGGACAACAATTAGTAAGAAACTGGAATAAAATATTGTACATATAATCGTAAATGTAGGGCCTCCTTGGTTTGTGCGGGAGTAATGTGCTTGGATGCCAAGACAGTTTTTCTTGGGAGCCTGTGCGGGCAAAACTAGCTGTTTCACACCAAAATGGATCTCCCAGGCTGGCATGCTTCTTGATGCCAGCGCTGGTGAGGTGACGCAAAGCAGGCAAACAACCAAGCACACCCGTAGTGAAATGATGTCCTGACCAAAAGATCACATCCTCTACACACCTTTTTTGCCAAAAACAAAAAAATTGATATTAATTACCTTGGCAATCTTAATTTCTGACTCCTCTAGCATATCAACGATATCCTTAATACTTGGCCTTCCGTGGCTATCATTTTCTGTACAGCTGAGTGCTATCTTAGTGCATGTCTCTACTTGGTTGCAGTATGCTTCTAACGAGGAACCACTCCATGTTGCCTGCAACCTACTGCTCCAGTTCTTTTTTTCCTGAAAAACCAAGCACTCAAGGTTGGTTATACGTATTGAAATTGCAAATGTGACATAGTATTAGATTCAAGAATTCTAGCCAAATTAAGAGAAATATCATTTCTCACTAGATTAATAAATTCATCATTAGGTATTTCAGCACATTTGTAGCGGCCATTATGTCCTGACAATATCTCTATCATCACGACACCCAAGCTGAATATGTCAAACTTCTTCGAGATTTCACCTCTGTCGATGTGCTCTGGTGGCTGATACCCACTGCATTGCATCACATACATACAATGAATTTTGTAATAACCACATCAGATGGGCTAGAAAGGAAAGGGAATGTTGACATGAGGCAATCGACTTACTGTGTCCCTACACGACATGTTGTGGTCTCCTTTAGTTCATTACCAACAGGATGTGTGCTTACCGTTACTAGTTCTTTACCAAATATCTTGGACGTACCAAAATCTGCAATTTTTGGCACCATGTCCTTATCAAGCAATATGTTGTCAGGTTTTAGGTCCAAATGGTAAAGATGTTGCTCTCCTCGTTCTTTATGAATATATTGTAAACCATCACAAATCCCTTTTATAATATTGTACTGTGTACCAGCTCGGATCCGTGGCCGCCAAACTGTTCAGCAGGGTCTGCTAGACAGGAATTGGACTCGGGCAGTTTCTGGGGGAATGTCTTCGCAGGCGTTTCTGGATTTCGCCCATCTCTGGCAGGCTGTGAACAACATCCAGCTTACTGAACAGACGGACAAGACCATTTGGCGCTGGACAGCAAGCGGAGAATACTCGGCCAAATCAGCATATGCCATGCTTCACCAAGGATCGACACCCTTTGCTGGCCAAAAGCTCGTATGGAAAACTTGGGCTCCTCTAAAAGTGAAGATCTTCATGTGGCTAGCTTTGAAGCGCTGTCAGTGGACTGCTGATCGTAGGCAGCGACATGGTCTTCCTACTCATGCCAATTGCTTCCTTTGTGATCAGGCTCAGGAGACTATCGATCACATCTTGGCGGCTTGCCCCTTCTCGCGGGAGCTATGGTACCATACTCTGCCAGCGCTAAACCTTCCATTGCCGCCGATGACGGCCACCATCCTCTCCTGGTGGCGTCGTCTGCGCTCCCTGGTACAGGGCAACCGAAGGAAAGGTATGGATTGCCTGTTTTTGCTTGTTTCCTGGCAGCTGTGGAAAGAGCGGAATGCTCGGTGCTTCAGGGCGTCCAACAATTCAGTGCCAGACCTGCTGAGAACGATCAAGTTAGAGGCAGACAGATGGGTACTGGCGGGTGCTGTCAGGCTTGGAGAGCTACCGGGATATTAGCGTTTTTTGGTCACAGCTAGGAGTTTTTGCCTTGTTGCTAGTTGTTTTTTTCAATCATGTAGCCGCTTTGAGTTTTCTGGCCAGTGTTGGCACTCTTGTATTTAAACTTGGTTTCTCCTTCTTCTAATACAATGATACGCACACTCGTGCGTATTCGAGAAAAAGAAAATATTGTACCGTGTGTGCCAGTCCAACCCCTGAAACTCACCTACAGTAGAAAACAAAAATTACAAGGGATTGTGGTTGGCAATGATCAATCTGCTGTAAATGTGCAGACCATTTTTTCTTTGACATACTAAAAGTGTGCACAAGCATACCAGAAATTTGCTTCCGAAGGGTTCCATTTCTCAAATACTCGAAGCATAGTGCTCTGTATGTCTTCTCAGCAAACACTGTCTTCCCGTCGCATTGCATAGGTGTTTTCTTGGTTTCGTAACAATAGCCAAGAACTTGTACAATATTTGGATGGTTATTAAGCATCCTCAGATGATGAAACTCATCCCGGAACTGCTGACTGTCAAGTGCAGAGTTATCATTAAGAACCTTCACAGCAACATCATTTCCATTTTTAATCACTCCCTGATAAAGATATATATGTTATTATCAGTAATGACATAAATGTATATTGGGCCCGCCAGGCAAACTGCACAAGTGGTGCCTAGGAAGCTCTGCCTCAGATCTTACCCTGTAAACTGCTCCAAATGCTCCTGCACCAAGTTGTCGGTCCTCAGAGAAACCATTCGTAATTTCTTCCAGGAACTGATATGGAACTTCGTCGAGCTCCATACTTGTTGTCTTTTCTAGCTCGTTGCGGCCCTGCTAGCTTGTTGTATATAGTTTCTGCGTGTGTGAACAAAGTGAAGCTTGATTAAGCTGATGATACTAGTTGTTTGCGTGCGGTGCACTCGTGTTCTCGGCAAATAGCTGGCGAGATGAACAGAGACCAGCCCTTTTTTTTTTTTTGAAAACACAGAAGAGCTGTGTTTCATTGTATTATAGAGAAAACATAGTTCTCAACAGGATCCTCAATCATACGAGGACCAAATATGAGTGAGACAATTACAGAGACTCGACACTTTTGCACATAGATAACACACACCACTCAAACTTCTCTAGATTTGCAATAGAAAGTCGTAACCCCTGCAGCTTGTTAGCACCAGGCATGCACCATAAATAGAGACCCACTGCTTAACACCAACTATCGCAACAAAGACAATTAACCCGATCGAACTGCGACCTGCGGGCAATATATAGATAGATTCGAGCACAGATGAATATGACTTACAGTTTACGACTGGCTAAGCAACCAGTACAGTGACCGTCTCCGATGGTAGCCGGTGAAGACGACGACGCGTGCAGCAGGCCGGCTTCCTTGTCCTTCACCTACGGGATCGGAGGCACCGAGATGAAAATGATATACAGCCGTGCCAGCCGGAGTAAAGTAAATTTCTTCCATCCAGACCTTGACGTGAGCGGCACCGCAAATGTCGATGCAGCCCCCTTTCACAATTCACCAAGCTTTAGTAATACCGTTCCCTAAAATTAAAACAAGAGACTAGATAAATTTGGGACAAACTCAGGCTATCGTTAACAAATTGGAAGTCTGAATTTAAACTTACAAGAACGGCTGCGTGTTAGTGCTGGACTGCTGCCGGGCGCCCTCCGACCTCCTGCCGCTGTTGCCTAACGCGCCCTCGCTGCAGCTTGTACCATGTGTTTGGTTAGAGGAGTAGAGCCAACCCGCGTGGGTTCGACCCACTTTTTGGCTGTTTGTATGGGGGTTCGAGGTGGGTTGGGTTGAACCCCAGAGGAATATTCCTCTCAGATGCGGGTTGGCTCCATCTGCCGAAATCTGGCGGACGGAGCGGCTCCCGTGGGTTGAGTGGGTCCCGCGGCCGTCCGTCCGTCAGTCGGTCACCTCCCAGCGCCTCTCCTCAGCGCCCGCGACTGCTCGACCACCTCGGCGCCTACGGGTACGGCCGCAATTTGCGGCTCGTCTACGAGGGCCGGCAGCTTGCGCCGGAGGCCACCCTCGCCGAGCTCCGCCTCCTGCCGGACTCCACGCTCCACCTCGTGGCGCGCCTCAGGTCCACCCAGCACCCTCACGCGTGGCAGCTCGCATCGCACATCGCCAGCACCGCCGCCGCCGGAGATCCGCGCCCAACGTCGGCGCCGCGCCCAGCTCGTCGCCCAGAGCCGGCCCCGCGCCCAGCTCCTCGCCAGCGCCGCCATAAGCTCCTCTGCCATGAGATCGGGGACGGCTGCCATAAGCTCCAGCCGGGGAGCGCCCGCCCAGCCGGGGAGGAGCGCCGGCGGTGGCGGCCCTGGAGCTCACCCGCGCTGCGGCCCTGGAGCTCGCCCTGGAGCCTCTGCTCTGCGGATGACCGGAGGTAGAAGATAAGGGGCACCGACGCAATTTCTGAAAAACTCAGGGTCCTTATGCAAAAGTGCCATGGCTCATAGGTTTTATAGATTCGGCCTTGTCTAATTTCTAAAAAACACAGGGTCTTTAATGAAAAGTGCCCTCACTAACGTTGTTATCTTGCCATCCAACCTGTATTTTCAATACCTTCAACCAAACATGAAATGGGTTCACTTCGTCCCCAAATTCAAAGGGGCAACCAAACAGAGAATGGGTTCGCTCCGCTCCCAAAACATGGGTTGGATCCAACCCAACCCAGTAGTCCCCTAACCAAACACACGGGTAGTGGCCTGCCCCCACCGCCGCCTGCGATGGGCGGCAAGAGCAGTGTCACATCACAGGACGCCGGGTAAGGATGCCACTGGGTTACCCAACGGGTAATTGTCACTGTTCATCCACTAAAAGTGCAATTGAAGACATATATATCACTGTATATCCAAGACATATATCACTACCTACATAATGGGTAATTGGGTATCCAATGGGTACCTAGTGGCATGGCTAATGCCGGGAGAACCCAGCCCATTACAGGAAAGGAAATAGAGTATGAACGGCCCAAACAGAATCTAACCGGACCCAAAGTCGGCGAAACGGGCCGCGCCCTAGCCTCATAGAAATTCTCAAAAAAGGCATACTCTCCACGGCCGATCCATGACCTGAGCCCAGCTCCTGACGGGCCGGCGGATCGATCCGCTGAATTCGAGAGCTAGCAGCAGCCCTCGTCGCCACCTCGCCGGTGAGCAAAAGCGGCGAATTGCCTTTTGCCCCACCGGTGAGCCCCGCGCAGCTCACCGGCCGGCATGTCGTCGCCCAGCAGAAGCAGCTCCCAACACGACGGCGTACCTCGTTATTTCGTCAGAACCCGTTGGGAGGGTCGTACGCGACCTCAAAACACAAAAATTCGACATTCCGGCGGGTAAGTATAGTATATTATCCACCATATATTTGCAGGGTTTAAATTCTTCATTAGTTAGGTTGCATCACTACGGCGATCTCTCGATTTAGCACTAATATGAGGTAGTTTGTACTCGAACTGCCCTGTCCGAGAGAGGTGAGGTTCAGCTCTCCAATTGAGGAAGCCGGCAAATTAGACCATACCATCCACGTCAGACTGAGTCTGAAGATTTTAATTCAAGGTTTTATGTGAAGTGGCAGGCCCCAAACCTTACTTCTTGGCCTGCAACTGCATTGAACCATGCCAGCATCTTCTAATCACTGAACTTTTTTTTTCTTGCGCTTAAACTGATAAACTGGTATTGTTTATTCTGGATTATTTTTTTCACCCATACAAGACTTCTTATTTCACCCTATATCATACAGTATAGTCCAAATTGAAAAGGGCGGGCCATAATACAAAAATGTTTATTTTTTTTTTAGAATTACACAGTACAACATAGACGCTCATAATACGAACGCACACCCACCCTAATAAACACACGTACGCAAACCTACCCCTACCCCTATGAGCACCTCCGAAGGCCTGAGCACCTGGCAGATCTGGAGATTCTCGAAGTCACCACTGGCGCCTCGTCGTTGACGGAAACGTCGCTTACCACTTAATGCATAGCGCCGTACGCACACTCACCCCTATGAACACACGTACGCAAACCTACCCCTACCCCTATGAGCATCTTCGAAGGACTGAGCACCCGACAGATCTGGAGATTCTCGAAGTCACCACTGGCGCCTCGTCGTCAACGGGAACGTCACTTACCACTTAATGCATAGCACCGGAAAATCCTTGGGAAAATCCCAGAAAAAGGTGCGAGCACCAGAATTTAAACCCTGGTGAGTAGCGTCCCACTGGACCGTCATACCATTGGACTACAAGCCAATTTACTACAAAAATGTTTAGTGGAACAACTTTATAGGGTAAATACAAAAATGATATGTCCATAATACAATTTTTTCCATCCTCTTCCTCTATGGTCTTCTTCCCCGGCCGTCTCCCTCAGAACAGAGCTTTTTTTTTTACTCCGACTCTTTCTTCTCTCAATGGTTTCCATAGCTTCACCAACGAAGCATAACGCAGGGTCCATTTGGTTTAGCAGTACCTGTCCACCCAAATTTACGTCATCGAATTGAGAGTAAAGATATTTCTATGGATTTATTTCATAATTTAACGTCATTGTTCTTTTAGTGATAGGGCCCGTCAATAATAAGGTGCATAGTGACTATTAATCTCGAGATTTACCTATCCAACTCAATTGAAAAAGCATATATCTAACTCTTAATATACTTGCGATTGCTCTCTTCATGTCTCATAAAACTGACCTTATATCGAGTTCCTTCCTTATGTCTTTGGCGTTGACTTTGCTTCCTAGCCACGATATATATAGATAAAAATAAAAAGGGTGATCGAATCCAAGTTTAGCATGTGGTTGAGGGCGAGAAGAGAATCAACGATGACACGATGGCCTTCATTGACTTGGGATTGACGAGTCAAATGATGGTGCCGTATGAACGCGCTACGGATGGTCGTCATCAGCTGGCAAGGCAAGGATGGGTACTTCAGTAGTGAATGGATACTCCAGTAGCTAAGCTGAGGCGTCTTCTCTTCTCGTCGGCGGCCGTCGTCGTGCATGGGCATGGGCATCCCCGGGGAGGCTCCACCGCACCGGCACCACTCTGGTGTACTCCTTTAATTTTGACTCCACTTGCGCTATACCTTTCTCCTCACGACCTTTCTACTACGGAAAGCGGCTCCTATGCTCCAACAAATATCACCAACCATAAGTTTTTAGCATCTGTATACTTATTTACTTAGGGTCATTTTGGTGGGAGGCTAAGGTAGGATAGGATCTACATATCTATCCACAATTCTAGAGATAGGATGGTTCTACCTTCATGTACGATTTGAGAGATGGAATGCTTCTTTATCCCACCCCCTTCCTCAAAAGAAAAATATTGAGGTATGATGATGGCATGCTTTGATATTCTCTGTTTCTCAAACTACTCTTTAGTTGTGTTTCTCCAAAAAAGTTAGCAAGAAAAATAAGCCAAGCTACCCCAAGCTTGTCAAAGTCAATACAACACACAACCTCTGTCCTAGTAAAAGTGTTATTGTAGGACCTATATAAAGTGGTCGTTCCAAGCCATGGACCCACTACTGCAGCCTTCCACTAGCCTCTGCTCCCTACGCTAGATAGCATCATTCAATTCTCACTTGCTCCCTTGGTCCCTCCAACCTACCTCATCCTCTTCCACTCCGTCCACGTCGCATCCTTGCCCGGAGTCGAGGTAGAAGCACCAGTGAGGTCAAGTGCTCTCATATATGTACCAACCCACCAAGATACGGTACCTATACAGGGTGATACGACCTCAAGTAGAGGCGGTCACCATGCAAGGAGCGGGCGTGCCTGTCATCTTCATATCCTCCTCTTGATGACCCCTCCGATCCCTTGTCTTTCTCCATCGCTAGTGCTCTCCCTTCTCCCCTTAGCTGGTGAGGCGAGCACACAGCTCGGTGTAGTGGGTGCGGACACCACACGCTGGATCAGGGAAAAGATCTCTCGGCACAGCAGCATGACATCTCGCACGCGAGAGGCCTCCGACGAGTAAGAGGCTGTCGACACTAGCAGAGGCCTTCACGCAAGGTGAGGTTAGCTACTAGCAAGAGCAGGCACGGCCTCCACGCTAGTAGCAGGTGAACCCCTACGCCGGATCCAAATGGGCTTGTATGGGGAATGGGAGGGAGAGGAGAGAGAACATAGGGGTATAAAGGTCTTTCTTCTTTCTTCTTGATCAACGTGTCCAATCCTAAAATGATACTTTTAATGAGACTGAGGGAGTAGACTTGTTTGCTTTTCATTTGCTAACTAAGCTAGTACCAGATAGTTCTTGTTTGATTGGTTGGTTTTTCTTGACATTATTATCTCTTCTGTGCTATGGTGACATTACCTCTATCACTTTTGTCTATGTTTTACCATTGTCTTCGTCGTCCGTCCTGCACCACTGTTGGTGGTTCTTAACGATGATTTTATACCGTCAATATTAATCCAAAATGGGGAGAACTATATGTTTCTACAAGTGTATACCTTTACTATTGACCGAAGTCCACTTGTTTGGTAGAATTATCACTTTGCAGGAACTAAGGCCAAATACAAGGGAATTGTCATGAAAATGGGAAAGCGCAAAATGCCAAACAGAGCAAATCATTGGAAAAGGCCCAACACAGAAGCAAATCAAGGCCGGTCCTCCGTGCATCCGAGGCCCAGACCTAGCTAATGGCCCACCAGTGTGAGGTGGTGCTGAGAAGGGCTAGGGCAGCACGCCTGCGCCCCCCGTGCCACCTCTCGGGCCCAACTCACGCAGGTTGGTGCCATAATGGAAGAGGAGGATGGTGTGGTGCGGGATTCGATAATATCCCCCCCCCCCACCAACTGACCACTCCATCCTATATATAAGGGGAGGGGGATATCTCTCCCACACACCTCACTTTGGAGCCACACTAAATAACATAGAAATTATATTATTATGTACTAAAAATAGATAAAAAATTAAGTTTTGTCCCATGCATCTTTGGCCACCCCATGAGTCCGCCAATGAAAGAAACTATGCGAATTGGTCCTTTCTTACCCCCTCCAATTCGACCTCCCAACTCCCATAGTCCCATATTTATCGACCGGCTTTAGAAACTCGCTAATTAATCATTTGATTTGTGTAGGAGCATAACTATGTCGTGCAAAAGCACCTCAAACAATGAGTTGTATTTTACTGAATGTTGGGTTGCCAAAAACGTGTTATTTGTACGTATGCAACTTTCTCTCTTTTTGCAAGCTTCATCATGGATATTATCAAACTTACGCCTATATTCGGGCCAGCTGACCATGACTATAGACCCAAGACAGTTATCCGGCAACCTCCTCTTAGCCATCTCCAAAACCAAATGATTCTCTATGCAAAGAGCCTTCTTCTAGACCTTTAATAGTAGCATATCCTTCGTTGTATCAACCCTGTAAACCTCAGCTGTTATATAATCTTGGATATTCTTAAGCTTGGCGTGGTCACACTTCACCAATATTTTGAAGAGTTGCTTCACTTGTGCTTCTGTCATTGGCTCATTTCCATTAAAGCATGGTTCCATGGCATGAGCGCATGTCAGTATCAACAAGTGCCCCGTGTCTTTGCCCACAACAAAGCCTGTTGTGGCTCTTGAAGGATCAGCCGCAATTGTCTCTCTCATTTCCCTCCATTCACGTTTCCTCGAGGCAGACAATCTGCTTATCAGTCGGGTGATATGACTTTTGAGATAAGCTTTGTTCTTTGGCTTGAAGTCGACATTGAAGACCGACCCACATACCTTTTCACAAGCTGTCTTCGCAAGGTCATCTTAAGAGACCACGAAAGCCTATTGAGAAGAACAGAGCACATCAGGTAGGCAATTTATCGAACACATGTGGCTCGTCACAATTTCAAGCACATGAGTGCTCAAACAACTCAGTGAAATGCGAGCAGCATAAGAGATGTGCGAGGCGAAATGCTTACATTAGTAGCAGGGGTGCCGCTCGCGGGCATCGCCGGGGTGGATCTGGTCTCGCCGATGTGTGCAGGTGCACCTGAAGCAGCAACGGCCACCTGTGTAGGGAGGGCTCTGGGGGGCGGCGGTGCGGATCCAGAGCGCGGCGGCATGGACCCCATGGAGAGAGCTGTCATAGTCCAATCCCGCAGTGGAGGTGAGCAGCGGACGGGTACGACAGCGAGCGCTCCGCCTCTGAGTCCGCTGCAGCTGTGGGAGGGGATGAGCGCGTCGGCCGGAGGGGAGCAACAAGAGTGTGGATTTTCCAGCATTGAAGGGCCTGTAAGCCTGTTTGGTTTTGCCAGCTAAGGCCTGAACAAGCCAGCTTGGGCCAAGAGTCTAGCTCCTCAGATGCCTGGCCTCGGCTCTTAGCCAGGCTCCAGCGGGCCTCCGTACACAGCTTAGACGGCACGGACCTCTCCTGGAAGCCTCTGCGCGGCCCAACCCAAGAGTCGACCCAGGAACAAAAAAACTGGCCCCTGATGAGCAAAGCAAAGGTTGGAGAGTTTCAGTGACCCCACTCCTAGGGAATCAGAATTTACTGTCCATGATCTTCATGACGCTTGTGTTGAGATTCTCAGTCATGATCAAAGTTACTTCCCTTTTTCTTCCATTAAGCCTAGTAAGGAGGAAAGAAAAGAGCAGGATTGTAAGAGCTCGATGATAGCATTGAAAGTCTACACCAAGCAAAATAACATGCAGGTCACACCCATATCAATCAATAATTAGTCTTCTGTTATTCTTATACTATTGTGTTTGTTGGCATTATTGCTACTTCCATTTTGATTTCAAGGACGGGCATGTAGTAGTAGTTCATACTAAATATCTAGTGTTTACTGACACTTTCTCAAAAGTAGAAATGACTTATGTAGAAAATATAGATCTTGATGAGTTCTAACATGGTATTCAAAATGTTTTCATTTGAGGTCATGTAGTGGCTCAATTTACCAAGTTTGATCAAATCAAACCTTGCATTTTTAAAAAATATGAGTAGTGTTTACCAAAACTTTTTCAAATGCAAAAAAGAACTATGTGACAAATATAGATCTCGATGTTTTTTATAATCTTGGTATTAAAAAGTTTTTCATTTGAGGTAATTTAGTGTCTCATTTCACCAAGTTTGACCAAGTCAAATATTTTTTAAAAGTATGTGACTAGTGTTTACTCACGCTTTCTCCAATGCAAAAATAAACTATGTTACAAATGTAGATCTTGATGAGCTGTAGAATCTTGGTATTTAAAATTTTTCATTTGAGGCCATTTAGTGTCTCATTTCACTAAATTTGACCAAGTCAATTGTATTGACGGTTGGTGATGGAGTCGCCGCTAAAAATCGGCCGCATTTGTAGGGGGCGGCTGAAAACACTAGCCGCCCTTACAGTGCTGTCTGTAGGGGCGACTGGTTTGCTGGTGCTCGTCTAACCCACTGTAGGGATGGCTTAATCATAAGCTGCCCTGCAAAAGCCGCCCCTATAGTGACAAGGTCTGGCTCTTACAAATCATTTTTCACATAGTGGGCGCCCCTGCCACTGCCCCCCTGCCAGTGATGCCTAACGTGCTCCTGGCTGCAGCTGGTAGTGGCGGCTAGCCTGCGCCCTTGCCTGTGCCCTACGCCGCCGCGTGCGGTGCCGTGTTCCGCAACGGCGGGGAGCACGTGCAAGGGCGCATTGAAAGGGATATCTTTTTTCTTAGGGGAATTAAAGATACGAACTTTTTTATTTTTAATTTTTTTTAAAAAAAATTTACAAAAATAATCGGCCGTTTCAAAAAATAACAGAACTAGTCGCCTACAGTGGGCGTTTTTTAAAAAACGCCCACTGTCTGGGCGTTTTTTGTGACGTGGCAAACGGCCGGCCGGCGCCGGTGCCGGCGTTTGCGGGCGGCCCCCGGGTGACCAGGGGGCCGCCTGCAAAAGAGCGCGGCCGGCCACGCCTGTTTTGCGGGCGGGCCCCGTAGCAGTAAAAAAACGCCCACACAGTGGGCGTTTTTTGGCCGCCAGCTATATATACCCAGCCCCCCTCAGATTTTCATTATATTCACTAAAATTTTCAGAAAAAAAGGAAGAAGAGAGGAGGGAGGAGAAGGAAGTAACGGCGAAGCCCTGCCAGTTTGAGAGCTCGGCTTTTAGCTAAGTTTCTTATACATTACAGGTCTGTTGCTATGCATTAGTAAAATATAATGTGCACTAGAGTTGTTTAGTTTTTAGTTGACTCTGGGTAGATCTGTGAGTAGTATGTATATTAGATCTATAAATAATGATGTTTCTTTTATGATTTAAACAATGGATTGCATGATTTGAAATGTGATGAATATCGTATTTTCTCTGAATAGATATGTCAACCAAAGTGATGTTTCGGTTGTTCCATGGTAGTGGCACTGTCAGATATGGGCCGTATGGTATAGATCTGTCTGAATTTGGGTCAACACTAAAGGGGATAGATAGGCCAGCGGAAAGAAATTTTTGGTCAGTGTGTAACTGGTTAATGAGGGTATTTCATATCAACCCAGAGGTGAACACAATAAAAGTAAATGTAGTAGTCAACCGTGGCAACGAAGAATGCTTCTGGGAATTGATGTCGGTAGATTGCACCGAAACATGGAAATGGTACGTAGAAAATGCATTGCAGCGGGGCTTGGAACCCAGCATTTTCATGGAGGTGCACGATAAAGACAATGCAACCCTGCAAGATGTGGAGGGTACAAGCATGGTTAGGACTGATGCTGAAATAGAAGAGGGAAATGACCGTGCTGAACAAGGAGAAGAACAGGGACATGATGTGCAGCAACCAGAAAGAGAAGAAGAAACCAGTGAGCCGAGAGGCTTGGCAGATGAGGGCGAGAGGATCAACTCCATTGTTCAGGAAATGGAAAACGAAGATGCGGCGAATGAGGAAGTGGAGGGTTATGAATCTTCTGATGAGGAAGGATGCAATGTGAATCCGTGGCAGTGGTCTAATGAAGACTTCTCTGGACTTGTTATTTCAGAGGGATACCATGTTCCATGGGAGTATAAGGAGAATGAGGTAATCGAGGGAGTGATGTACGCAGAGAAGGAAGAATTGATGGAGGCAGTCAAGCTTTGGGCTGTATCACTGCAGAGGGAGTTCTGGGTAGCAAAGTCCACAAAGTGTGTATACGAAGTTAAGTGCATGAGATCCAGCGATGGTTGTCCGTGGAGGGTGCATGCATTCAAGGAAAAGTGGAAGGATTATTAGAAAGTGTCAATAGTCACCCAGCACAACTGTCACTTGGAAGGTGTACAGAAGTACCACAGAAACATGACATCTGCATTTATTGCTGCAGAGATGTATTTAGATGTTGTGTATAATCTGAGATACGAGCCAAGGTCAATAATAAGGCATATCGAAGATAAATTCAAATACACCATTTCATATGCTAAGGCGTGGAGGGCAAAACAGAAGATTATCGAGATCAGATTTGGCACATTCAAAGCCTCATATGATAATTTACCATCTCTTCTTCAATGCATAGCCGCCAGAAATCCAGGGACATGTACAGATCTTATAACATACCCAACCATGGAGAATGACCGTGCAGTATTGGTCTTGCAACGAGCTTTCTTTGCACTAGGTGCTTGCATCAGGGCTTTTGTGCATTGTCGTCCAGTACTCTGTATTGACGGGACATTTCTGACAGGTAAATACAGAGGTCAGATACTAACAGCAATTGCTGTTGATGGGAACAATCAAGTTCTACCACTGGCATTCGCTTTTGTGGAGAGCGAGAATACCAATAGTTGGTACTGGTTTCTCAAGCAGGTGAAGGTTAGCATTGTTGGTATGAGGCCTGGTGTATGCCTAATTCATGACCGTCACGCTGGCCTTCTTCGGGCAATTGAATATCTAAAGCACGGTGATGCAGAGATGGGATATGGTAAAGATTGGCCAGATGTTTAAAGTCGGTGGTGTATGCGTCATATGGGTGCTAATTTTTACAAGCAGTTTAAGCGCAAGAGCTTGATGGATCTATTCAAGAGGCTGTGCAGACAGAATCAACAGAAAAAATTCAACGAGCTTTGGAGGAGGTTGGACGAGCTCACAACGAAGCATATGGAAGAACACTCAAGCCGATCAGCACCTGTTGGTGAGGATGGTCCAGAGTCCTTAGGACCGCTGCCCACAGATGGTCCAAACATCAGAAGGAGATCGGCATCTGCTGTGAGAAATTTTTCGCACTGGATAGAGAATGAGCCTAAGGAGAAGTGGTCTTTGCTGCATGATGTCGACGGAGCGCGGTTTGGTATTATGACAACTAATTTGGCTGAAGTTTACAACTGGGTGATGCGTGGTGTTAGAGACCTTCCCTTGGTTGCCATTGTTGAGTTCATCCTGCATGGAACATGCAGATATTTCAGAGACCGGTACCAAGTCGCTGCCCTATCAATGCAAGTGCGAGGTGTTTTCTTCGGACAAATGCTGACAAATTATCTGGAGCAAAAATGTAAGAAGGCAAAGGAGCATAGAGTTATAACTCAAGGTACTAGAGAGCACCGATTTGAAATCTTGTGTGCTGATAAGGCCAAGCGTGGAATATATAGAAGAAGAGTTGTGCAAGAATGCATACTTAGAGAGGATGGGTATTGCGTATGCACGTGCCACAAGCCAAGACTCTACCACAAACCATGTTCCCATATTATTGCAGCGAGCTCGGAGTGTGGAATACTTGATCGTACTTTTGTATCTCCCTATTTCACCAAGGAAGCCATATTGCATACATGGTCACATGAAATTTATGGTTTTGGCATAGCGAAAAATTTTACAGGTACAGTACCGCAACCTACCTATATTCCAGACCCAAGTAAGATCAGAGACAAGGCTGGGCGTCGGAAGACAAGACGTATTCAAAACGCCATGGATGAGTCCGAAGCAGGTGGAAGGTACACACGTTGCAGCAAATGCGACAAGGAAGGACATACTTAGAAGAAGTGCCCCAAGGACTCAGACATGGCCACAACAGCAGAAGCCCCGCCATCAGGATCTGGATTGGATGGTACCCCGCCAACAAGAGAAGGGACAACTTCTAGGCCCACCAGGCCAAGGCGTGCACGCGTGCCTCGTGGTTCGGTCGTGTAGTGATGTGTAGAGAGCTTGGTTAAGATTATGTAATGTACGGTTTTTGCTTTGTTGTAACTGGAGTGAACAAACTTATTGTTTCAACCTATATTCCGGATGTAATGTTCATAATCTCAGTCTTGTATTTGAATATATTTCTGTTACATGTTGTATGTGCAGTCTTTATGTTTCAAATTCGATCATTTGTTGTTGTACCTTAAATTTATTGTTGTATACTTTTTCACTTTCTATTTGCATGTGTGATATGTGTTAACTGTGATATTGTCATGCAGGGATGGCCGACGACACACCGGAGCTGCTAGATCGAGGGATCGATCTGCACCACCGCTCGTACCGTATTGCGGTGCAGAACGCCAATCTGCCCGTACTTCGACCGCGACCGTCTAGACGTCTACTTTCAGTGGACCCTTGGTTCTGTTCCAGGTATCTGTTGACTCTTTCAATTCTCCCAATTAAGTACACATGGCTTCTTAATAACATAAAATTTTTATGTGCAGGTTACGTGAGGCAGGCCTCCTCCCGTTGTGTCGTCTTATAGAGGCTCGAGCTGGTGAGGCCGATGAGACGAGGAGGTGGAGTTTCGATAGGTCTCTTCTAGCAGCCCTGGTCGACCCATGGAGGCCGGAGACACACACGTTCCACCTGCCGTGCGGGGAGGTCGCACCGACGCTTCAGGACGTTGCGTTCTTGCTTGGCCTTCCCCTCGCTGGCGATGCCGTTGGGCCAGTCGACGGACTTCATGATTGGCAAGATGACATGATGGCCCGCTTCAGCCACGTACAGCGTCACTCTGCACTTCCAGCTTTGAGCAGCTTCCCTCCGTACACGACCATGGGCCCGTCGCAGCAGTGGCTCATGCAGTTTACCGTAAGGCCTAATTTAAAAGAATTTTATCAATTTACAGTTCTACTCAACTTTATTAACTATATCTTTTTCAGTCCGATCAGCTACACCCAGAGGCTGACGTGTACTCTGTGCAACGGAGCTTGGAGGCCTACTTGTTGTGGCTTTTTGGCTGGGTCATGTTCACCAGCAGCGCGGGACATGCCGTCGACAAGGTCATGATCCCCTACGCGCGCGCGATCGCTGATGCTGACGAGGAAGCAGTGCCACAGTGGAGCTGGGGATCTGCCGTACTGGCGGCGACGTACAGGGGGCTTTGCGAAGCGTGTACTAAGATAGAAACAAGTTCTTTGCTCACTGGTTGCCCCCTCCTTCTACAGCTATGGGCAGCTGAACGGTTCGCGATTGGTCGACCTGTGGTGGATCACACCGCCTACGAGGAGGACCTGTACTTGCAGGTTCCGCCTGAGGACTACCCCACCATGGGTACAGTCTGGTGCCGTCGTCAGGTTCGTGTTCCTAGCTGACGTATATAGTTAATTCGTATCGTACCTTCTAACCCATTTATTGTTATATTTCAGCGACGATGGGCACATATGCAGGTCACGCGGTCGTACAACGAGTTTATGCTGGAGTTCGACAGGATACAGCCGACCGACGTGATCTGGGAGCCTTACAGCCAGGAGGCTATCCACGCACGAGCTCCCCTTGGGCTGTCCACGTTGTGCACACGTGACCAGGCCTTCTGGCTGACGCTCCGACCGATGGTGTTTGACATCTTCGTCGAACCGCACTGCCCAGGGTGTGTTTTGCGCCAGTTCGGTCTCATGCAGTCGTCCCCCGTCCCTATCATCCGTACCGTCCCTGCAGATGCTCATAGGTAAGTACTACTAACAACTGACTTTGAAAAATTAATCGCAGTAGACATGTCTTACTTAAATTTGTGTTCAGGCTGACTCGGAGGGGACAGGTCGGCGGCAACTTATGGGTTCCACGTCTGCAGCCATACGTGGACGATTGGTTGCTTGCCACAGAGGACGTCGTTGATGAGTACCACCCCCACACCGAGGACTCGTACATGATGTACCTCCGGTGGTACCAGCCTCGTACCCGCACACGTGTCACCTTCGTTCCTCCAAAGCAGCAGCCACACGTCGCCGCCGTGCGTGACACTTACCCTGTGCACCGTGATCAGGATTACTTCCGTGCGGTGAGTACTTGAATCTCTCATATATATCAGTACTTCATTACGTATATCTTTCATGTAACTTCAAACTGAAATTAGGTCGATGGTACGCAACTACTTTACACGGAGATGGACTCCGTGTGTCGCCGCTTGGAGGGTGGCTTGGCGTTGACAGTCGACGAGCAGTGCACTCGTACACGCGGATGCGTACGACGCTTAGATCCATGATGAGGGCTCTCACTTGTTGGACCAACGACGCAGCGCCTCAAATTCCTGCACCGGCACCCGCAGCACGTCCTCCTGCACCCCAAAACAGAGGTAACTCCATGTACCCCACCTCGTCTACCTATGTTTTTCTAATATGGATGACTGTGTGACTTACGACGACACCTTTCACAGCGTTCACTACGCCGTACCTTTGTTCCTCCGGAGGGGGGTCCTCGGTGCACGGAGCAGAGGCATCCAGGCACTTCACTCATGCTCCACCCAGCTCGTCGGCCCATGGTGAGGGTTTCTCCGCTCAGGGAGCAGGCTGGGGAGCCTGGCCTTCGCCCCATTGAGTGGGTACCTCCGCGCAGGGAGCAGCCTGGGGAGTCCTGGGTACCTTCGCGCAGGGAGCAGCTTCGACGTCGGGCCAGGGAGCCGGCACCTCGTCGCGGACCTACCGACTACCTAATGACCCCCCCACTGACGCATTGATCAGCGACGAGGAGGTCGAGATCGGCCCCTCACAGCTTGCAGGAGCACCTCCGCCCTACACGCAGGAGTTATCACAGATGACTCCAATGCAGGACGTCCGCGCGACTCGAGGTGTTCCACCGGATCGCTACACCTACTCGTCAGGGCACGTGCGACCACGGAGGCCGAAGAGGGGTAGGGGGCAGGGGCAGGGACAGGCTCTGGGACAGTAGTACCCTGTACGATGTAATTACTGTCTTCATGTATGATACGCACTATTCTTTTGTCAAAATTTACCCTAAACCGTAAACCCTAAACCCTAAAAACCCTAAACCCAAAAAACCTTAAACCCTAAACCCTAAAAACCCTAAACCCTAAAAAATTTACCCTAAACCCTAAACCCTTACATGCTTGCATTACATCCGTTATAATAGTCCATTACAGCACAGTTAAAAGTCACGAAAACAGTTTATTACAATAAAATTATAGGTCCGCTAGGGCGATGAGCTACTAATCCGAATTCATCTAACAAAACGACCCTAATAATCCGAAACATAACCGGGAAGCAAGTCTTCATCTTCAGAACCACTATCCTCTCCCACAAACTCATTGGTACGGCTACGCTCAGCTGCGTTGGCCTCTTCTTCCTTTTTTTTGTAGTAAGCGGCCTCCAAGTCATCAACGGCTTGGGTGAACGCTTCATCATAATCCTCTTCTTCCTTTTTTTTATAGTAAGCGGCCTCCAAGTCATCGAGGGCTTGGGTGAACGCTTCATCATACTCCTCGTCCTCGTCGTTCATCGGCATCTCCGCCTCCGCCATCTTCTGCTTCATCTTCGCATCAGCACTCCTCTTTTCGGCCTCCTTCATCTTCTTCCTCGCATGCAAGGATGCTTCCTCTTCTCTCTTCTTTTTCCATGCATCACAGTCTTTCTTCCACCGAGCAGCACTTGGGGCTTGGACACGCAATCGTCGGGCATAGTCAACCTGCGCTCGCTTCCGCATCTTAATGTAGTTGTCCACAAGCTGAGTACCAGACCTGAACTTCAGGTCCATTACTTGCTTTTGCTTCAGTGTATCCATGTATTCCCTGCGGTCTTCAACATGGGCAAAAACCTCCCACTTGCATTTCCTAAGGCTCTGTGATCAAACGGAACAATTTAAAGTCAGCAAATACAAAAAGCTTGGATATCAAGTGAGCAACAAGTGGAACAAAAGGACCTCATCGTAATCAACCATATGGCCGCACCAATAGCCTATTCCAAGCTCCGATGGTAGTAGGCCATACTGCGCTTCGACACCACATTTGCACAACACAGGAGGCTTAGGGGTAACCACTTTTCTCTTCTTGTCCACCTTCGGATCCGGCCATTTGTTCTTTGGACCCCACAGCCACTCCCTGAAGTTACACTTCCGCAACAAGGTATACCCACCCTACAATGTAAAATGTTAGTACATGCACAAATACTAAGAAAGCCATGACTGCATACAATTTGCACTTACTCCGGCGGGGTTAGGACATTCGAACTCGTTAGGCCTATCTGAACTTATTACAGAATAATCTCCGCATTTGCAACGAGGCGGAGATTCAAGCCGTCTCAATTGGGCTATTTTCTTCTCCTCGTCTGTCATTGGGGGGGGTCGGGGGAGGTGCCACCCACCGCTCGAATTGATCGGGTGGATTATGCTTCCCTTTCCACGATTCGTCAAACTGGAGATACCTTGGGTCGAATTTGTCTGGACCGTCAATCCACTGAAAGAAAAAGCACCGCTCATGGGCCTACAAAACATGATTGCTAACGACATTGTTAGAGATGCAAGAGCCGCAATTACTAGCAATGAATAAAGGCGCAATGACAGAGGTGCAATTACTTACATTGAATCCACCGCATGTGTAGTAGCAACGGGCAGCTGTGTCCTCATGGCAAGATTGGCCAATATCAGCCGGTTCTCCACAGTCACAATTTGGGACAGGGACTGCAGGAGGAACAAGAGCATCCTTGCTAGACACGTCGGGATACAATTCTCTAGGGCGACCTCGCTTTTTCCAAAACTCCGTCCGCCACAAGTTTTGCATATCTATTCAGAAAAAATACGATATTCGTCACATTTCAAATCATGCAATCCATTGTTTAAATCATAAAAGAAACATCATTATTTATAGATCTAATATACATACTACTCACAGATCTACCCAGAGTCAACTAAAAACTAAACAACTCTAGTGCACATTATATTTTACTAATGCATAGCAACAGACCTGTAATGTATAAGAAACTTACCTAAAAGCCGAGGTCTCAAACTGGCAGGGCTTCGCCGTTACTTCCTTCTCCTCCCTCCTCTCTTCTTCCTTTTTTCTGAAAATTTTAGTGAATATAATGAAAATCTGAGGGGGGGCTGGGTATATATAGCTGGCGGCTAAAAAACGCCCACTGTGTGGGCGTTTTTTGGCGGCCAGGGGGCCGCCTGCAAAAGTGCACGGCCGGCCTCGCCTGTTTTGCAGGCGGCCCTCAGGTGGCCAAAAAACGCCCACACAGTGGGCGTTTTTTGGCCGCCAGGGGGCCGCCCGCAAACGCCGGCACCGGCGCCGGTCGGCCGTCTGCCACGTCACAAAAAACGCCCAGACAGTGGGCGTTTTTTGAAACGGCCGATTAGTTCTGTAGGCGACTAGTTCTGTCATTTTTTGAAACGGCCGATTATTTTTATAAATTTTTTTTAAAAAAATTAAAAATAAAAAAAATTCTTAAAGATACTATAAATACCCAGCCCATTAAAAGGAAGGAAATAGAGTACGAACGGCCCAAACAGAATCTAATCAGACCCAGAGGGCCGGAGTCGGCGGAACGGGCCGTGCTCTGGCATGCATGCAACATAAACACAAAAAACAAAAAAACGTCCGATCCATGACCTGAGCCCAGCTCCCGACGGCGGATCATCCATCCGCCGAATTCGAGAGCTCCCAACAGCGGCGAATTGCCTTTCGCCGAACCGGTGAGCCCAGCGCAGGCGGCCAGCATGTCGTCACCCAGCAGGAGCAGCTCCCAACACGACGGCGTATCACGTTATTTCGTGAAAAACCGTTGGGAGGGTCGTACGCGACCTCAAAACACAAAAAATTGGCATTCTGGCGGGTACGTATATTATCCACCATCGCATCTTATATTTGTTACACCCTTCATTCATTCAAGTTATAATTCGTTTTGGCGTTTATGTTGGGGATGTGGGCCAAACTGATAGCATGTACATATTGTTGACGCCGAAAGTAGTTCGGATCGCACCAGAGGGCTTTGGACGCCGGGCCGCCACGGACCGAAGAACGCAGCAGAAAACCAACACCTCTCGCAGTGAAGAGCGGCGAGGTTTACGAGCAAACCGGCAAAGGGTAACCAATCATGCTTACGTGACGAAGAATGGCTAGTTTTCGAGCAAACTAGCAAAGAATTCGTCGAAACTCTCGCCCGGGAAGGACCCCGTCGGGGCAAGAACGTCGCCGGTTGCCCTATGTCGGCGGGCGAGCCTAGGGCACCATCCTTGGTCGCCTGGATCAAGGGATGGGCAGTATGGAGCTAGAAAAGAGAATAGAGAGAGATAGTAGATTGGTTTGTGTTTTGTCGATTGTGTAGTTGGAATACTACAATCGGCCATCACCTTTATATTTATAGGGCGGCTGGTCTTTATATGTATATATGCCGCAGCCATGTTGATCTTGTTTTCAGCCACAAAGTCCTAAACGAACACGTCATGGTCTCACGTGTATATAATGTGTATATCTCCTGTTCCCCTTGGACTTGACCTTGCTTTTCCTTATCATCGGATCCTACGTGCATGCACCTTCTTTTGCCGAACCAAGAAACCATCGGCCCATGTTTATTTACCTTTTTGCCTTTGCTCACGTAAACCACCAGGTCCAGTGAAAGGCTTCTGAACTTGCCGCCAATGATCAAGGTGCAGCACCTGGACCCTGATCCATATATAACCGACGTGTTCCCATGTCTCAGCTCTTAACAAATCCTCTTGAGTATAATTTATTTACTCATGATTGACTATCTCAGATAATCGGCCAAAAGTCTGATTAAAATTGGCATGAGCCCAATTTAAGTGTCAACGCATATAAAAACTACGTGTATATCTATCTATCTAGAAAAACTGAACGATTTATAATTTTGAATGGACTAATCTTAGACAAAATTGTTGTTCTGCATCATGCCTGTTCAGTTGTTCTTGGATGTATGACCTTACCTAATTGTTGTCGTCGCACACCCAATCTAATTTATTAATAGAATAATATCATATAATTTTGCTAATTGCACAACCAATATCCTTCAAGTCAAGTAATTTTTCTTACTTTCTAGGAAAAACGAAGGAGGTACAACTGATTTGCAGGGCTTGAATTCTTTATTAGCTAGGTTGCATCACTACGGCGATCTCTCGATTTTGCATTAATATGAGTTAGTTTGTACTCAAACATTGTCTTGACCGAGAGAAGGTACAGCTCTCCAATTGAGGGAGCTGGCAAATTAGACCATACCATCCACGTCAGACTAAAAGTCTCAAGGTTTTAATTCAAGGTTCTACGTGGAGTAGCAGGCCCCAAAGCTTACTTCTTGGCCTGCAACTGCATTGAACCATTACAGCATCTTCTAATCACTCAATATTTTTTTTGCTGCTATACTACTGCGCCTAAACTGATAACTTATTTCATTTTTTTTCCTCATGCAGTCTTGACCTAAGGTTGGAGAGTTTCAGTGACCCCACTCCCAGGGAATCAGAATTTACTGTCCATGATCTTCATGACGCTTGTGTTGAGATTCTCAGTCATGATCAAAGTTACTTCCCTTTTTCTGACATTAAGCCTAGTGAGGAGGAAAGAAAAGAGAATGATCGTAATAGCTCGGTGATGGCATTGGAAGTCTATACCAAGCAAAATAACATGCAGGTCACACCCATATCAATCAATAATTAGCGTTCTGTTATTCTTATACTATTGTGTTTGTTGGCATTATTGCTACTTCCATTTGATTTCAAGAACGGGCATGTAGTAGTTCATACTAGTTACTGACATCTAAACCAACCTATACTAGTTTTCAGTGTTCTGATTCTTCATCGACTACTATGTTATTAAACATAATTGCTGTACTTATATTATGTTTTCAGAATGGATAGTTTTGTACTTATTGAAACTCACTCATATTAGTTAATATTCTAATTCTTATTCAGTTTTCAGAAAGACATGCAGTTTATTTTTATCCTTTTGTAGGTCAGACCATTGATTTAGCTCATTATTTAAGCTAGCTCCCAAGCTGAAACATATTTTATTTGAAGTGTCCTTGTTATATTAACATTTTTTATATTATTATTATATTGCAGCCTACCGATCTTGAATTTGCGGAAGTGAAACATAGAAACATTATTGGTGAATTTCATAAAGGATTTTTGCATCTCAACTTTTTAGTGAAAGGACTCGATGGTAAATATACAATGTTTTTTGCTGAAGTGCATCATAATCTGAGAGATGAGAAAGATGTTTATCTCTGCAAGCCTGTGGGAGAGGATGACTTCAATCGATAAAAAATGAATGACCAAGGTACATAGCTTCACATTTGTGCATCTTCACATCTCCTTCAATTTTCTATATTATTAGTACACCATATGCTCTAACTTTATATGTTCATTTTTCATATGTTTTTTTACTTCCATTGATCATTCACTGATGCATTTGTCTTTCTTTTTTAAGCTCGCTGCAAAGGGTGTCAATTTCGGGCAAAAGATCTTATACATCCTAATTGTGGTAGCTTCATAGCTGGGCACAACAAAATTCTTTATCCAGAGGAAGAAGAGGAGGATTAGGAGTGGATGTAGTGAAAAGTTCATGTTATTCAGTTCTATGAGAGAAGTGTTGGTTTGCGTGCATGTGAGGAACTTTGTGGTGATATGATGTGAATTTCTCGAAGCAAGGCATTAGTGATGTGTTTTTTCCCCTTTTGGGCTCAGAATCTTACACTCCATGGTGTAATTTTATGTAATAAGTAAGTCTTCCCTTCAGTTTTACTTCATCTCAGAGGACCAGCTTGTCAGTAACTCAATATGCATTTCTGTCAATACAGAGCCTGCACTGTACTAGTATTTTGGTAGACTTCTGGTCATTTTTGGACATCTAGCTTTCGGGAGGTTCAATATGAATTGTGTGCCACCTGCTCATCCATCTTACGAAATATGCAAATTGAGTCTTACATCTAGAAAAACTAAAACGACAGGAGAAAGTAGTCAAAAAAAAAAAAAAGAGAGTAAATTGCATTTAGCTGGGCACAACACTATTGTTTATCCTGACAGAAGTGACGAAGAGCGTGATTGGGATTCCATTTAGTGAGAAGGCCGTGTTATTCAGTTCTGTTAAGAGAAGTATTTGTTTATGTGAATGATGTGTTTTCTTCTTTTGTGCTCAGAAGAGTCCTACCCTACATGGTGTAACAAGTTTGCTTCAGTTTTACTCCGCCTGTGATAGGACCAGTCTGTCTTAAATTATGTGAGAACATGCTAGAAAGATTTGTTTCTCAATACAAAGCCATCAATGTACTATACTTCTGGCCACTTCTGAACAGCTACCTTTCAGCAAGTCCAATATTGTACTGTCAGTGCCGATGTATACAGGATGCAAAATAACCAAATTTGCAAGTTGAGCATACACGACTCGTGAAGACTGGAAGTTAATAGGGTATTACAATCAGAAATTTTAACACCCCCAATTGCCCATGATTATCATGTGGGCTAGTTCAGTGGAATGGTTTCACACCATCTTACATCACTGCTACACAACACTTTCACATTCCAGCTGGTGCGCACACAGCAGTTCCTAATGATCAATTTCCTACTCTCATCCTATGCACATTATTATCAACTCCTAACATGGGAGCCGCCCGATACGATGATAGATTTTACACCAGAGTACCCCCTGCAAACAAGTTGGAAACAATCATCAGCTACCAAAGGATAATGATAGGTGGAACACAAGCCAACTCCAAGAAATAGGTAATACAAAGACAGGACCTTAGCAAGTAAACAGGACCAAGCGTGTCAGAATCTCAAGAGGCACAACATGCTTTCCATAATTCACCACTAACACAACCGACAGCTATCCAGGGAAACAGGACACAAATCCAGGGAAAAATACAAACACAGGAGCACAAACTCAACAAGAGCAAGCAAGCCAAAAATACAGCTATGCGCCAATGCAAGGTAGATATGCAGTGCAGTTTAGTCAGGTAAAAATTTAGGGAACCCTTATGTAGGCTCCATAATTTGGAGCTTCAGATGCCCCTGCTATCGAAGTGCAGATTTGTGCAGGAATTGATAAACAAACGACAACACACTAGTCCAGCACAGGCCAAAGGTGCAGTTGCATACTTGTTTTTAGTGAAGAAGCCAAAGGTGCAGAAGCCCAGAGAGGAAATGGAAAGCAGGGCAATTTTTTATATATAATTATATATGGTGGAACATGTGCAAGGAGCAAAACTGACATATGTTTTTTCAAGGAGAGCCTTGATAAGCACCAGGTATCCTGGCGTGCAAAGGGACAGATCGACATGCACTGGCTAATGCACTACGAGGGCAATGAACTGCAGCTTTTGGACTGCATGGTTCATGCTGTTCCTAAGAACCTTAAATCACTGTCACTCAACTGTTGATTAACATAACTTTCCAACAGGCTACTCTACTTTACCAGACTATTGTTGCAGATAATTATTATCCATGGTCTTATAAGAAGGGCAGTGCTCCAGTCATCTTCTGTCAAAATTCAAAAAAGATATGGTATAGAGAAGGGTGAAAACTGTCAGAAACAGGTGTTTCCCGTCCTGTTACAGTATTTTCCTGCAAATATGAAAACGGCCCGGATAAAAGTGGTAAACAGTACAGGTATATCCCGTCCATTTTCATCCATTGGTACAGACATCGTCAGACTAACAAGCGCAGTCAGTCATAACACAATACATGGCACATGAAAAACAATATTATCAAAACTGGAGTGCAACTTGGAACTACTAATGAACATTCAGGTCATTACCAATCTGCATGACACACTAAGAAAAGGTTTGATAAAAACCCCTTAACTCAGTCAGAATACATACATTGCTAAGACCAAAAACACTTTGGTCCTATTCCATTCCCGCATATTTAGACCTCAGCAGCAGGTTCCTCTTCTCCTACAAAATAATAAGAACAAAAGATAAAGGAAATGACTTCAGAAAGCAATTGAAGAATGGAGTGAAAGGACAAAGGACAGATATCATTAAGTGATGAGCAGATGTCCACTGTTTACCCAGTAATAACTCGTGAAGGGGGCCATAAATTAAAATTTGATCAGAGGATAAAGGCTGAAGGCTCTAACTTTTTTTATGCCACAAAGGATTAATATTTTCTGTTTCCAGACCAAGTCATTTTAATAACAACGTATAACAGAGAGCAAAGCACTTATGGATGTTTACGAATTTGGCACCTGACCCTAAGAAGCCCCAGCTTCTGGGGTAATTTTCAACGGGTCCCAAATGAAAACAGTGCTGCCCAGATGTAACAAACCAAGCAAATAGAAACAGTCTGATCTGAAACTACATAAACAGGCCTTAATCATTTTCATCGATCTCTTTTCCTCAAATCACCATCTACTGTATTTGCTTGTCATGAAGAAAAGCTGCAAGACTAAAACTTCACAAGTGTTGTTTTAGCAAACCCCAATCTAACCAAACATTTTCATGGTGCCGCCCAACATAAGCCATCATCCTAGTTTCCAACATTGGAAGGCCCCCTGGCTTGCTGCTGCATTTTGGGGCATTCATGTTGGGCATGCTAGAATTGAGATTCTTGTCTCCTTTTCATCCTTCAATTAATAATCAATAATACATGAATTACAAGCCCTTGGTGCCCATTTGATATGACTTAATAAAGTACCAGGATTCCAAGAGTTATTACTCGCCAAAAGGAAAAAAATTACAAGAGTTAACTAATGGTAGCGCTCCTTAGCTTGTTACCAGAAACTTCCAGACGGTTTGAAACAAGCAATGCACGGGAGAGTTCAGGCAATCTGCCTTGAATATTCAGATAACTGTTAAATGGAAGTAATTACTATGACATGCCAGTTTAGGGCTTTAGTCAACTGCAAATATGGATTATAGTCACAATCCAACTGTTGTAATAATTTTGAAACAGACCTCATGTGAAGCATATCAGACATGAATTTGTGCCATCCATTTATGGCATGTTGGAACTGATACTCTTGGTTCCTCTCTCCTCCCAACTTTTAGTTGCTGGTGTGTCTTGCCAAATACTACAATCAAGTAATACAATAGTTGCAGGCCTGTGATGCCCATCCGATGTGGCTTTGTAGGCCATCAAGATTCTAATAGTTTTTGCTTAAATGAAACAAAGAGCTATCTAATAGATAGTGCAACTGTGCAATTGCCTCCTCGCCTATTACCAGATATGGATACAGCTGGTTCAAAACAAGGAGTGCATGAGAAAATTCAGGTAACCTATGGTAAATGCTAAGTGGAACTCATAGCTGCCTTCTGTTAAATGGACATATTTAACATTACAAGATACTTTAGGCAACCGAAAACCTGGATTATAGTTACAAGCAAACCCAGTTATGCGAGCATTAATCTAAGTTTCCAACAAAATCCACAATGCAAGAGGACAATACTACAAATCCCCACTCTCTATCCAACAATGCACGATTCTAGCACTAGGCAGTTTAACCAATTATTAAGCCAATCAATCACACAGAATCACAGTTACGCAAAGAGGATCAATCTATGGTGAACATGAACAGTGCAAGCATGAATCACAGGATTGGAGAACCGACCTGCTCGAGTACACGGAGATTGCTCTTCTCCACCTCCCTGGCGAGCTTCTCCAGCTTCCTGAGCATCCCTGCGTACATCTCATCCATCTCAGCCGCCTGCCCCGCCGCGGCGCCAAGGACCCCCTGCAGCCTCGCGACCCCAAACCCGTCCACCACCTCATCCACCGCCTTCTGCTCCCCGATGGTGTGCGCGTGGCCCGGCGCGGGCGCCGACGGCAGCCAGGGCATGGGCGACTCGGCGGTGAAGGCGTGGTACTGGTCCCGGAACCCGGGCCCGACATTGAAGACGGCGAGGGAGGCCGGGACGAGGCGGCCGGCGAGGAGGAGGAAGGCGCGGTAGTCGTAGGAGTGGGTGGAGTGGTTGGGGGACGCGGAGGGGGAGACGAGGATGAGGAGGAGCGGGTGGGCGGAGTCTAGGGTTTCGGCGAGGGAGTGGGCGAGCGCGGTCTCCCGCATCGAGGGCCGGAGCGCGGTGCGGCGGCGGGATGAGAAGAAGCCAATGGGGGTGGGGGAGGAGGAGGAAGAGGGGGGATGGAAGCGGCCGAGGGAGTCGGAGAGGGAGGAGGGGCTGGAGAGGGAGCAGTGGCCGGAGACGGAGATGGAGAGAGCGGGGACGGGCGGGGCGGCGTCGTCGTAGTCGGAGAGGGCGGCCGGCGGGGCCGGCAGGTGCGCGGCGCGGCCGAAGAGGAGGCCGTCGCAGTCGCCGGCGGCGGCCGCGCAGCGGTGCAGGAGCGCGGCCAGGGCCGCGCCGGAGATGGAGAGCTTGGCCACCGGCAGGGTGGCGGTGGCGCTGTCGCCGACGGCCATCGGGTTCGATGAGATGGCTACGGCGCCGACGATCTGTTGTGCTGTGTGTGGGCTGCTCGTAAAAAACTTGCTGTCTCGGCTGTGCATAAGGCTGTCACGATCCATTTCTACTTTTCTAGTAGAAAATGTACTCTCTCTCTCTCTCTCTCTCTCTCTCTCTCTCAGATTAAGTTATTCACGTTTCATTAAGTTTTTAATGAACAATATTTATAATTATAACTGTAAATTAATTTATTATAATAACATTTCATAACTATCTAATGTATCTATTTAATGTTACAAATATTTGTAATTTTTTATATAATTAGTCACATATTGCATGTTTTGGATAGAGGACGGTATATCACAATAAACGAGTCAAATTAATAATCAAATTAGAAAAGGTGCAAAACCTCTTAGACGATTCAAATTTCAAAGCAAGGCTTCTATTGCATGATGGAATGCAATGACCATGTAGTACGGTTCACTCCCAAAGTGTGCTCAAAACTAGTAAACTCTAAATCATCTAGTAGACCAAAAAAAAAGTGTCCTTTCCCTCTTCAACCAATAAAGGAGGTTACGCCATTGACTAAGTGTAAAAACTTGTATGTAAATCCGTGGATCTTTTCATATTAGGTATCAAAGTCGTTGTGAATCAACAATGTCGGGGCGAGTTAGATGAGAAAACCACAAAACCTGAAGAAAACCCTACATGCATCAATGTCACGTAAAAACTATCAATCATGAGAGGGATTCTCTATATCATCCCAAAAGAAGGAAAGGAAAGGGAGAGGATGGAAACACATCAATATGGAAAAAGAATTGCAAGATGGGAAGAAAATCCAAATACAACAAAGACTCATAACTACCTGAGGTGAATTTGCAACCACATATATACTTATTTGCATCTCATGCAAAGCATGACTAAGTATTTATGGTGTGTTTGGATTTCCTCCTTTAAACTTTAGAGAAAAGGTCCAACAAGTGGTCTAATGTTAGCTCTAAACTGTAGCGCACCTCACATTAGAGAATTGTACATACTAGGGGGATCCTTAAGATATACATAATAAGAACCAAAGGTTTAATAATAAATAAATGCAAAGCTCTCATAGCCAAACAAAACCTTTTATTTTGCGCTCTCTCTTATACTATTTTCATATATATAAGTACTTTCTTATCTTTATCGTAATGTGATAAAATTATGAACCACTATTACACAAAAAAAATTTATATGCAGTTGGTAGCTCATTTACATAGGCTCATTTTGCGGGCCGGGGCTAGGTTCGAGCTGGGCCAAAAAAAATTAGTTATTTTGAGGCTGAAATATTTTTGCTCATGACCATCGTGGATAGGTTAGGCCTATTTTTCACGACGGGGCTACGCCTAGACAAGCCGTCTGCGCATTTTGTAGTGTAAAATAGCTAAAATGAACGTTTCACGCCAGGGTTGGGTCGAGAAAAAAATTCTGGACAACAAGATCTGTGCCCAAACCCTGTCCATTAGGTTCACGGGGCCCAAAATGCTCATGTCTAAAATGGATTTGGATGTACGGGAGGTGCCTTGTTTAGTTGGGCTTCAAATAATTATAAGGCCCACAATAAAATTAGAAAAATGACAGAAGATTAATTCAACTTATATTAAGTAGGTGGTTGTTATGTGTCTTTGCTGCGAGTTTTACCCTTTCTTGGTTTTTTATTATCATCGCTTGATTATTGACATCGACGTCCAACAACAATGGCAAAACCGTTTGTGATGGGGACTTACGAGCCGTTGGCGAAAATATTTCTATAATATAATGCTCGCTAATTGTTCACTTAAATTTGCACTAGAGTGCGTGCATTCTTTATTTGCTTCGTCAATGACAACGGCAGCTCTTTCTGTTGGGAGCACACGTCTCGATCGACCATGATGTTGTTGGGAGGCAGAGGCAGCAGCCGGTCGGCCATGCATGTTTGTGCTCTACTATTTAAGGAAAAAGATTAACACACACTGCTCATTCCGTTGGCAAACTGTCTCAGCCTGTGCGGCAGCCGGCAGCATGCGTTTGGCATGTGCGTTCATGTCTCAGTGCAACACCATTATATATAGCTAGCTCAGTGCAAGCAAGGCTAGCCAAGGCATCAGAACCGGCGCAGAAGCGCTATAGGTACGGTCTCGGACTGATTCTTCTTTAATTATGTTCCAACACTCTTGTTTTCTTTCGTGATTTGTTTCTGTTTTATATACTCATTTTCTTATTTGAATTAGCAATAAAGTTCTGCATGAATCAGAGATATTAAAACACTAGGTCCATCTATATCAACTTATGCCAACTTTAACAGTGTTTGTTTACTAAATTAAATATATTAAAATACTGCATCATTTATAATTGAAAATAATCGCATGCCACTCATCTCCAACGAGTTTTACTCTACTAGTAACTGATTATTAGTTAAATCTGAAACAATCCTTGCGAGCAATCTTGTCATATTGTATTTCTATTATTGAGTGCTTACACTCTTCATTGACACAACACTTATATTTTAAAATTAATGGCAGGTCACTCATCTCCAACGAAGTATATGGTAGACAATTTAAGCTCAATTATGGAGGCAAGACATGTTGTTCTATGCCTCTTTCTAGTGCTTGTCTTACATGGAGATCCTACTTTTGCTGGTTTGTAATTCTTTAACCTCTTATTTTTTTTACCATATTTTTTTTAATAATTGATGATATATTGATTCATGGTAGACTTTAATCAGTTCTTTTCTTTCCCTAGCTTGTGTTTGGTCATTCATTGCACATGAGTTTATAATTTTCTAAGGATGCATCATTGATTCCTACCAATTAATTTGTTTCTCTCACCTAGTTTCTATATTTATTCATTTATTTCTTTTGAATATTTATGGTAGTTTTATGGCTACTTTACTGTGATCAAAATCAAGCGAAATTACATTTTACTAATGTGTGTGGTTGTTTTTGCAGAAACTTGGTGCCTTGCTAAATGGCAACCATTTTGCTTTAAGGCTTTGTGCAACACTAATTGTTTTATCGAGGCCAAATACCAAGGTGTTAATTTGGGGCGATACCAATGTGTTGGACATGGAATTTGGGGCGTGTGTGTTTGTATTTTGTCTAAGCATTAGTTCTCTCAAAACAGAAAATAAGATAGTCTCTTGTTCAATTATCCAGAAGTGTTGTCCAAATAATTATAGGGTCACATTGTAACATGTCGTTTTTTTTTTCTAAATTTGTCATATTTATTTGCTTTGATGGTTCTATGTCAACGAACACATATGCTTTGAGTGGCTTGATATTTTAATAATACATTGCGCTATTCATTATTTAGAGTTTTAAACCCTTTTGGGGTTCTTGTTTTTTTGTTTCACTTCCTATATATGCGATGAGCCTGCATAGAGTTTTGTGACTACCTTTGAGAATCCATCACACCTGCTATGTGATGGTATAATTAAATATTGATTTTCGTGACCATCTTTGAGAATCGATAAAAATCTATACAAGGAGTTAGTTGTTCAATTGTCATGGACTCCTCTCAAATTTGCACATAGCAGCCCTTCTCCTCTCAAATTCAATCAGACCTTCTCTATTTTTTCTATTTAGTTATTTATCAACTGGAACTATATATTCTTGTTCTATTTATATTTACTCCCCCCACATCCTTCTCCTCGTTCAAGCACCGACCTGCAGTCTCCATGACCACCAAGAAGTTGCTGATCGATCTTCCTTCATTCTTTTTTTTTTCTGAAGCGACAATCTATTCTTTTTTCCTCCACAAACTGCAAAGTGGCCATCCATCCAATCCACCGAATTAAGGAGCTGACAGCGTGCTAGCTCCCCTGTTTTTTCTCCTGGCTAGCTGCAGCACCACCTACTACTCTACCGAGATACACCGGCACAGCGTCACAAATTTTGGCTTTGTCAGCATATATGAATGTGATCAGTTACAGGCCGTTTTGGTCACTCGCTCAGTCGTGGTGTGTGTTTCCTTCGGTTGCTCTGGACATGGACAAATATATCCAACGAATTGAAACCAAATTAAAGCCCCTTAGTAGTAGTAATGCAAACTCAATTGGTACATGACAGTTGGTGTTCTGGAGTATTCTTTGGTTTCTATCTCGACTCGACGTCTAGGACTCACCACTTGAAGATCAACAAGAAAAAAGATGGACACGTCTGTTGCATCGGTCGATCTCAGCGTAAGCTGAAGGGACAGGCAGGGCAACGGCACCTTCTTTGGCATGTCGACCTTTCTCATTCTATCAGGAGGACCACGTCTCTTGCATGCTGTTGGCAGGCCGGCCGTGTGTGCTGCTTGCATTGGTGCCCTTTTCTTCTTTTTAATATATACATTTGTATGGATGCATGTGTATTCTAGTGGTGTTCGCTATACTGGACTTTTTGGATCTAGATCTTAACTTCAGGAGAGTTCAGGGAGAGATTTTCAGCCTTGACCGAATACTAGTTGCATGTGGCTAATCCTAGACCACTCTCGGCCATGTCTTATTCTACTTGTAACTAACTATTGGTCATAAGGTTGAACAATCCAACATGTGGTTGCTGCGCAGTACGTAGTGTCATGTTATATTTCTATTATTAGTGCTTGCAGTCTCTATTTATATATGAAACGTATAGATGTAAATAACAATAGGTCCCTCACTTCACTTGCAACAAAGTATATCCTAGACATTACCAGTTCAATTATGGATGCAAGACATGTTGCTTTGTGCTTGTTCCTAATAATTGGATTAAATGGAAAACCAACTTCAGCAGGTTTGTGTTTGTATCTCTATGTTTTTCACTACAGTCACACAAATTTTTATTCGATGTAGCTACCAATTCATTTCTTTCACCTTGTTGATATTCATGTATATATTTCTTTTGAAAAACTTAGTGTTGAACATTTATGGCAATTCTATGGCTAGTTTATTGTGATCACAACCAAACAATATTATAATTTTCTGATGTGTTGTTACTTTTTGCAGACAATTGCTGGCAATTTGTTAAAGTGCATCCATTTTGCTTTAAGGCTATGTGTGACGCTAATTGTTATATCGAGGCCAAATGGGAAGGTGTCTATGTGGGGTCATACCATTGTGATGGACATGGAATTTATGGCTTGTGCATTTGTCAATTATGTAAACACTAGTTCTCTTGAAACAGAAAAGAAGGCAGTGTAATGTTTTTGTTCCTGTCCATTATCAAGAAGTGTTCGTCAAAATAATTATAGGGTCGCATAGTTAACTAGTTTGATCTTTTGCCATGGACAGTACTAGTTAACTAGTTATTTTTTCCTTTTTTTTTGCTTTGATGGTTGTATGTCTACAAATAACATGCTTTCTGTGGCTAGACTATTTAATGGTACATTGTGATATTCACTTCAGAGTTTTTAAGTCTTTTACTGGGATTCTCATTTTTTTGTTTCACCTCCCATGTGATGAGCTCTCACATCGACCTTAATTTATTGAAATTAACGTGTAATTTCCCCCATTTGCTCTAGAGGTACATGTATCTTTTGATATATATGATCATCTATATTCCTGCGTTCGGATGACTGTATATATAATAAATCTGCAATATGATGTTAGGTCGATATGATCATCTATATTCCGGCTTATCACTGCCACCACAGACAACTTGACATGGGCAATGATAGAATATTACTCGCAAAAAAAAATGATAGAATATCACTGCTGATTTGTAAACAAAAATCTTAGCACTGCCAAATTTTAAAACCGACTGGTAGAATCCAGAATGATACAACCATCTCTACACATTAAAACATGAAACCAGGTTCCAATTTGTAACGAGTACAATATCCCACATGTGCCTGTCGTCCCCTGAATCATGCTCCTTCCCCATGTCAGCGTCACTTATATTGTGATTGAAATAAAAGAACCCAATATAAATTGGGCAAGGAAATTTCCATTCTTATTTAAATTGGGCAAGGAAATAAAAGAACCCAATAGAAAAAACTAACAGAATTAGATTGAAAAAAAGGCGACAGAGGCAAAAGAAATAGCAAAATTTTGATGCCTTCTATATTTCCCGTATATTGAAAATTAGTAATTGCCCTTAGTGGAGATTACCTGGATAACATGCATTAAAAAGATTGGAAGATAGTGGGATTACATGACTATTAGTGGGAAACTGATGCGGATATCAGTGAGAGATTATATGGATAACTTGCATGTTAAGATAAAACTTGTAGTTTGAACTAGCTTTACAATTTTATAAAAAGGAGCTCCTACATTTACCGAGGAACAAAAAAAAAGGAAAAGAATATGCACTGTTGGATTCTATGGTATATATCTAACTGCTTAGGTTTCAACAGGGTCTATACCCAAAACGGTTAGCATATATTCATAATTTAAACTTAAAAAAACTAACTTGAGTTGTATATGAATTGAGAAATAAAATAACTAAATAAGACGTTAATGTTTGCTACAATTAATAAGTACCCAAATTTGAAACACATGAATGCATGTTTCCATTTTTTTTGTTAGGAGGAAAAGAACTAGATAAAAACCATGAAAATATTTTTTAATTAATAATGGTTGTGCCATTGGTTTTGCGCCTAAATTCTAATAGTTTAGATATGATACCGAGATTCGACAAAATTCAGCACGGTTATGCATATGTTTTACACTAAAATTGCATGTTTTGACCATTACAATTTCTAGAGGCACAATGTGCAATATTTATTACCAAGAATAAAAACCCCATTAGACAAAAACATAAACTTTAAAAAGTTGATTTGTGTTGACACAAATAAAATTAACAAGTTACAAATATTTTCTACAGGAAGATAATGAAAAAAAATATGTTACGACACTAAGACAAATCACAAAAGTAACAATACTATAGTTAGTGATACAGTAGTGTCGTCTGAAATCATCTTAAAATTCAAGCACCTAAAATATAAGGAGAAGTGCAAAGCTACACATACTTCTTACTCAAACTGTCCATGGTGTCGCACACATCTCGGTCTATTTGTATTTTATTAATAGGCGTTGTCATGTACTGTTGAAAGTCACAACAACGCACTACCGGAGATCCACAATTTGCCGAGTGCCTAATACACTCGGCAAAAGCTATATTGTACTCGCCAGAGCCTTTGCCGAGTGTTGCACTTGGCAAAAATCGGGCACTCAGTAAAGTTTTGGCACTCGGCAAAGGTAAAAATAAAAAAAATCAAAAATAATAGTTTCATAACTTGAGAAATTCAAACGTAGGTTTCGCATGGCAAGATGAACTCGAATAAAAATATTGTCAACTATAAAGTTTCTTAACTTTTTAAGATCTACAAACCTTATTTTGGGTGGTTTTCCATTTGAGGTCGTTTAAAACTTTTGAATTTTGAATTTTTGGAATACAAATATAGTTTAACATGACAAGATAAACTCAAATAAAAAAGTTTTCAACTACAATATTTCATAACTTCTCAAGTCTACAAACTATATTTTGGGTGGTTGGTCATTTGAACATTCGACATGGTGGTTTCTAACATAGTTGACAAATCTTATATTTTTCTTATAGTCATAAACTACGGTAGAGACATGTAAGATTTGTGAATAAATTCAAGTGACTAAAATAAAATTTGTAGACCTTGATGAGCTAAAAAACTTTGTAGTTAAAAATTTTTTTATTTGAATTCATTTAGTGCTTAAAATTAGATTTTAAATTTTCTTTTGAGTGCCAAAAAATACACTCGGCAAAGAGGCTTCTTTGCCGAGTGCCAAAGAAAACACTCAGCAAAGAATCCTTTGCCGAGTGTTTGTTCCGGCACTTGGCAAAGAAGCCTTTTTCTTTGTCGGGTGTTTCTTTTAGCACTCGGCAAAGAAGCCTCTTTGCTAAGTGCCCGAAGAAAAACAAGCAATTACACGCGGCAAATCACGTATCTCTGGTAGTGTCGGCTGGGACGACCTTGAGGTGGCGAGACCCCAAGCTTTTGGCTTGCTGCTCGAGGGTGATGTGGAGGAGCCATCGCACGTGCCTCCTGAAGTTTATTTTCATAGTACGAGGGCCAAAGCCCCAGCCTTTCGATTAAAACCAAAAGACATATCGGTTTACAACACAGTTCAAAATTGGTTCAACACCTCCTAGGCGTTGGCAACAAGTCTGCTAGAGGGAACTACCACTGGAAACTGATTAAAGAACTTATCAACAACCGACTAAAGGCCTATTACATCTCATCAAGCACATCATTGAGCTCCACCCACCAAGAGATTATTGGCGAAGCTTTCACAGGTAGCATGGCACGTTGTGCTTATCAACAACCGACTAAAGGCAGCTGCTTCTTCATCTTGGAATCCCTTCACTTCATGTTTTGTCTTTGGACGTTGTGCTTGTGTGCGTCTGGCAGCCACAACATCGTCCTTGCATCCTCTTTTAGCTTCAGCACATAAGCCTCCAGGAGACTCCTCTTGTCCAAGGGGCAGAGGATGGACCAATTTTGAAGAATTCCTATTAGCAAGTGATAAAGTATTTCCATACTTACCCGCTCAGTTCTCTGAAAACAAAGAATATTTCTTAGCTTCCAAATGGACCAAAGGACTGCCGAAGTCACAAGGTTCAATAAACCGTTTCTTTTATTGCTTAACCAATATTTTCCAATATTTTCTAAGTCATTCCCTGCTAGACAGATTGTCTCTAGTCAATGTTCTATTATGCACCAGTAACCATAAAAAACATCTATACTCTAGGTGGGATTTTTAGTCCCCAAACAGCAGGAATATGAATCTGCCTAATACCCCTAAAATTAATGATCTTGCAAAGAGACTAGGAAGTGTAAGTTCCATGAGCTGTATAGTGCCAAACAAGCTCATCTTCTTCATGAGTAAAGGAAACAGTAGAGACTAATTCCATGACTTCTAGCCATAACTGATAGAGTTGGTCAGATAGGGTTCTTCTAAAGGTGCATTTCCAAGAATCCATCCCACGATTCAGCTAAAGATTTGTCATACTCATTAAGGATCCTATAAAATGGCCAGAAGTGGATTGCAAGACTATTGGAACCAACCCAAGTGTCTTCCAAGAGTGTAACCTTCTGACCATTTCCTACGTACCTTCCATTTGTATCCAAACTTGCTGCCTTAGTGGCTAACATAAAGCCTTTGAAAAAATCAGAGGCATGGGAGGGTTTAGTGGCAAAAATGTTAGGCTTATTTGTTTGTACTTGTGATCTATAAGCTCTTTCCAGAGCTTATCTTTATCACAGTTGTACCTTTTGAGCCAGGATGCTAAAAGACAGAGATTGAGATCTCTCAAATTGAGAATCCCAGCTCCATCAAATTCTTTTCTCATGGAGACCAACTCCCAGTTAGCTAAGTGAATTTTGTGATGGTTTTCCTCATCATTCCACAAAAAAAAAAATTACCCATATGGGTATTAATCAGCTTGATGGCCCATTTTGGAAACTTTATGAAGGAAAGGAGATAAACTGGTATATACTAGCTAAACATGCCTTAATCAAAACTACTCTAGCAGCTAAAGAAAGGAGCTTACCTCTCCAGCTTTGGATTCTATTGAGGCCTCCCGAAGTTTCTCGTTGGTCCTTACTCCTTAGGTCCAGCACGTCAGAGATGTCACTGAGACGACAAGCGGTTGCCGCCATGTTAAGTTGTACGCCGCCTGGGGTAAGCACCGCACGCCGGGAGCCTGGTGGATGCATGATGCCTCCATCTGAGCACTGAGGCTACTATTATATTATATTATACCTGAGGACTGAGGAGAGCCCAGCCCAGCTCGCGATCAGCCGCCCGGCATTTGGTCGAGTTTATGAGCGTACACATGGATGACCAAGTCACCATGAGTGTGTGGGTGTGTCAGTGTGCACAAGCTAGCTGATGAGGTCAAGCACGGCATCGTGGCCGGTGCTATAAGACGGCCCCAACTCGGCGAGGCTCCGTGCAAGCGTCGCTTTTTGCACATACACTAGCTCTTCCGTCGTCTATCACCTCTCGTCTCGCTCGTCTGCCTCGGCGCACGCATACACAGCAAGAGCGCAGAGGAGCAAACGTTTGCTTATCTCATGGCGGAGATATCTTCTCACGAGCTGGCGTGGGAGGCGGCCAACGACCTCGCCGCCGTCGCTGGAGGAGCCGCGCTTCCAGAGGACCTGCAGCTCGAGATTCCCGAGAGCTCTTCGTCGTACGAGTCGGCGCAGGAGGCGGTGGTCGACGTCGACTTCGCTGCCGCCACGTCGTTGCTGGAGGTCCTTCAGCTCGACATTCCCGAGAGAGCTTCGTCCTATGAGTCGGCGCAGGAGGCGGTGGTCGACCTCGCTGACGCCACATTGCCGGAGGTCCTGCTGCAGCTCGACATTTCCGAGAGCTCATCTTCGTCTTACGAGTCGGCGCAGGAGGCAGTGGTCGACCTCGCCGCCGCCGGAGACGCCACATTGCCGGAGGTCCTGCTGCAGCTCGACGTTTCCGAGAGCTCATCTTCGTCTTACGAGTCAGCGCAGGAGGCGGTGGTCGACGTCGACCTCGCCGCCGCCGCCGGAGAGGCCGCGCCTTGCCGGATAACCTGCATGCAGCTCGAGGGCCGTCAGGTATTTCATTAATTTAACTCTCCAAGCCATACCAAATGTTCTTAAACATTGATACATTATCTACGGTATATATGACGCTCTTACATCCTACTCATAGCAAAGTATAGCAAGACCAATTGTCCCATGCTTGTTACGTGCACACACCATCATCCCCATAAACCACCTGCAATAGTCAACTATAGCATGCATCCATGCACGCACAACTTGCGTGCGTGAAGGACGTCATTATTATTCTTTTTGGACATTTGTGACGTACAATAGTGTAATGTGTCCAACAAATTAAAGAGCCTTACAGCACGCATTATATGTATATATGAACATTATATGTACATGCCTACGTTTTGCATAGTTGATGAGATGACCACATTATTAATGTACTATTCTATCAACACTATATATGCATTTGAGTATAGGAAAATGACGTACTACAAAGAGGGAGTATATTCAAAGTCAATATCTTGCAGGTGTCTCTATGCACCACAAGAGTGGCTAACTAACCCTTTAAAGATGCTTATAGTCATTTGATAGGATTTGTGTGCGTGCGTGTGTGTTGTGAGCATTTACATTGTACTGTGTTAGTTCGTTCACCCAAAAAAATCCATCACCGGCATACACTATTACAAGACTATAGCTAGCTAGTAGCCAAGCAAAGAAACCCCTGTGATAGGACGGACCCCTGACGCGCTGGCGGTCGATCCGCCAATGGCCGGCACCCACCACCGGCCACCACACGCTGGCAACGAACCACCATATATATACACGATCGAGAACCAACTAACGCACACGTAATCACCAGTACCATGCACACGCACACCCTCCACACAAGCTGTTGGTGTGCGGTGTGCTTAAGTCCACACCAACAGCTAGCTTCAGAATTTCGATCATGTCCCTAGGTAGATGTGTCATTCATAACATAAGGTCATAAGGTGATTCAGAGAGGAGAGTCGCTGAGAATTCAAGGTATGGCGAGCATCATACTTTGCCATACCGAGAGCTCAGCCCATGTTTACCTAGTCCATGGTAGCATATGTGGTTTTTATGCTTACTTTTAATTTAACTGTGGACCATGGTACAATTTTGTAATTAGTTGGAACATATATAAAACAAACTTTATGCTTGTTGGATTTGAGGAATGCTATCTTTCATAATAATAAACCTGAAAAAATTTAAACAAATTTAGGAGTTACTTTGCATTTGTCTTATGTCGCAGAGGTGGGTTTTTTTTTTGAGGGATTGGAGGAACCATAGCTTCTACAAAAAAAATAATTGAAGGACAAGAGTCAGCTACAATGGCAAACATGAGTAATTGAGATGCAAATTTAGAGGACTATTTTTATTTATTTTCATATACAAATGGGTAATTTAGTTAGAACACAGTATATATGCTCAATTGAGCAAAGCCGCAAAAAAAAAAAAAGAGTATGTTCAATTGAGCCAAGATGTGTGTGGTGCTGTGAAAATGTGGCTAGCTTGTGGCTGGCCCCAAAGCACAGAGTTGCATATGCCGTTGCTTTTTTTTTTTAACAACTAAAAGAGACGCAAAGCTCTAAAATAAGCATCACAAGGCCATGCAAGACATATTCGCCCACAGAGTTCCATTCTACTGAGCATCAACTCAACATTTACACTTTTGACCCATTATTCATGAACAAAGGGGAAGAGTCACGACTCAAGAGACACAATGTTTACTTCTGTAATTTCAAAAACCGTACACATGAAGTGTTTTGGTATTCACCCTCCTCTTCGAAGACTATGGACGCAGGCATGGATGATAGGAATGGCAGTGGACGCAGTGGCTGGGTAGGTGCAGCATGGTCCTTCTGTCAGCACTGGCCAGGGCCAATGAATGCCCGTTTCATCTATACGGCGATATACCTATTCGGCGACGTGTTTGCATGGGTGCTAAGAGAGAACCCGAAAGCATTCTTCAAGGTACAACGCCACAGTGGCTGTCACGGCGACCGTGACTGCCTTGCAAGTGAAGCTGTCCTGATGATTAGCTTCGCTAACTTCGTATCCTAAAGACTTCTATAATCAAGAAACATTTGGTTTTCATTCATTTGTGTTAGCCTTGACAAAATTTTTGTCAGCTCTTCTATTCAATTATGGGCATCTCGACTTTATATACAAAGACGATACATGATCGTAGGAGCGCTTGGCATTCTGGGTGGTGGCCAGTAAAGGGTTTAATCCTGCTGGGTTGCTACGTGACCCCTATATTGGTACCAGACTACTTTCTCCAACTATACGGTCAGTTGCTTTACTATCTATCTTACAACTTGTAAGCTAAAATTTTCACCACATGTTGACAATGACATTTTTGCATTGGCTGAAATATTTTCAGGGAGGGTTTCACCTTTAGGAGCAGGGTGCCTCACATGAGTTATTCAAGCATTTCTTTTTATTCGTCTTTTTCAATCACTAAGATGTGGTGGTAATTCTGTATCTTATTTTTTGAATTGAGCAGGCAATTTCTTATTATTCAACTAATTAGTGTCATAAGGTACATCACACGGCTAAACTCCAAATGGTGTGGCCAAGCAAATTTTGACACTCAGTAAGTTTTCTTCATATATCTTGCGCAACATGCATGTCCTTTGTTTGGTCTTTTCCATCTGACCACCTTCGATTGACTTGCAGCCGTCGTAAAGTGAACACAATCTCTAAACTTGCATACGGTAGCTCTATGGTGTGGATCATACTTATGATCCTCTTTTACATGAGCTATCCTTTGAACGCTTCGTTGATTTTCGCCACGTTGATGCTGGTGTACATGATGCCCCTAATCTCAGCATTGACCAAGGTAATTAAGTAAATACTTGCTTATTATCATAAAAAGTTAAGAATGACTAGAGTAAGAGCGAGCTTCTAACATATATTGAATATAGTTAATGAAATTTGTAACCCATTTTACCCCTAAACTAGGCCAGGGGATTTTACATGGAGCCACTGCTAATGGGGCTATACATTGTATTCCTATGCTGGTCGGCAATTCAAAGGTAAAATATTCATTCTTAGGTATGTTGCATGATTGATATGGTTGACTATTTTTTTTGAGGAATAGATATGGTTGACTATTAGTCTATGTAGTTTTCTAAATGACACAACTCTCCTTTATTTTGTTTGGATATTAAATTTCACCTAAACAGCGAGCCGTGGAAAGAAAACACTAGTTCAAATGCAAATTGGAAAACGATGATTGTAAGTCCACTCATAATCATTTCAAAGTTTTTATCTTATCTATGGTGACATTTCATTAATATTCCAATATCGGCAGAGTTTTATTGGTGAAGTGGCCGGCGTAATTGTAAATGCTTTTTCAACGGGCACTTACTACAAATATATACAGGTATATATGTTGTTCGCTCGCACTAAACAATTTATCAAATCAATAGAAATGTGAAATGTTTTTTGCACCATTTAAACTAATTATGGCTTGAACGCTTGCAGTTCACGAACATAGTACCTTTGGGAAATAACGTACCATATGGGTATGGTTTTTTCCATTTTATCTTTGCTACTGGCTCCATGAATTTCGGCATGATGTATCTCGGCTGGGACACACACCATGCATTAGGAAAGTAAGTTATGACATAAACCTGACACCATCGATTACATTGAAGTAGCATGTTTTTTTTTTCATGGCTGCAAATTTGATATTTTGAATTTCACATTAGGTGGAGCATGGATGTCGGTAGGACAAGTACCATTGTCCACATAGTTAACGAGGGCCTAGCAGTAGTAGTCTTTGGTAAGTGAGATAATGACTAAAACCGTCTACTTTTTCTGAGCTTATCGCAAGTTTCACCCATAGCAACATGCATGTATAAATATAGTTTTGTTTGAATTGTTTACTTTAATTATCTCTCGTACCAAGAAAAATTATGTTACAGTATACTTATATTAACTGATAGTTGAATGTTTGCACTGCAGTGGTGGTAATCCTTGCTAGGTATTATGGGATTGGTCGGCTCCAGCAGCTGCTTGGAAATGGAATAGGTGGCCAGCAGCTCGTTGATGAATCTTGTGCCATAGAGCTAGCGAGATTTAGCACCGGTGACAACAATGCGCCACTGCGAGAATCCCCCACCACCACAGAGCGCCGCGAGGGAACTGAAACGAACAGTGATGAGTCACCACGAGGACCCGGTACCTCAGAACCACCTTCATCGTCGTCGACGACAGGCCTCCCCCTCCGTACATTAGAGACTCAGGAGGAACTTGTAGTGGGAAGGCAATGGGGCGACATAACAGAATACTCTCTCTGTAATAATGATAAGACACCATTGTTCTGCCCATATGAATACTCTCTCTGTTTTCCCTCAAATTGTCTCTTGCCACTACGCCGGGCCAGTGGCACGAATTGAACCTGCACTACCATCATCGCCTCGTCTCATCTCTCATTAGATGCATGAGACGTGCTCGATCATATTGGGTCGAGATTTTATCCATCTGGCAGTCGATCATGCATGTGGTTTTCTCGCTCGTGGAAATGCAGGGAGAGTAGCAGGCTTCGAACCATGCATTGGGCAAAATCGATTCTCATCCTAATAAATGTGTTAGATCGTTTCGTATCTTCCAACCACATTCCCACCATCGGAGCTAGCCTTCACCCGGTGGTACCGTGCAAATACAGGGGCGAGGAGGCCACAACGACGCCTCCATGGAGGTTATTAGTGGCACTAAAACGTATCGTCATCAGCACGTCCAAGACTTTCGTCTTACGCTTACCAAACCCCTGAAAACTCTGTATTCAACTGAGCCAAGTAGAGATATGTAAATTTATAGGTAGCATTCTTTTTTGTTTTCTGAATAGTAGGGATATGTAATTGTTTTTAGAAAACAGAATAAATTCAGCGGAACCAAGTATGCATGTGCTGTTGCGAAATTGTAGCCTGTGTGTATAATATGGCCCCACAACACAAATCTGTAGGTGTTCGCTGCTTCAGGAAACAGCTGAAACTGAAAAGGCAAAGCTCTCAAATAACCATCACAGGGCTATCAAAATATACTCGTCCCCATGCCGTTCCATTCTATTGTCCCCATGGCGTTCCATTCTATTCAGTACCGACATGATTACAAGTCGAGAAAGAACACAAACAACTCCACAATTTACATTGTTGCCCCCATTCATGAACTAGACGACGTTCAGATTGTTTACAAAGTAAGAGCTAGAGGCTTGTAAGTTTTAGCTAATATCATTTCAATTTATTAGTTGAACTTATAAAGAGAGAGCTACAAAGTTAAATTTTACCATCAAGCACTGCAAGTGTATGACAGCCGCTTCCTGCATTCATCATTGAGAGTATACGTATATAACATATAGCTAAATGTCACCCAAAACGTACAAACGGAAGAAATCAGCATAAAATCTTCAAGCAAACGGCGCTGAAGGTCAGTTGGAGTTATTCAGTTTAGAGAGGTTGTTTTAAAATATCTTTAATAATAGAAGAAATGGGTAACTCAGATGTAAATTTATGGAGTTATTTTATTTGGTTTTAGAATAGTAGAGACATGTGTTTTTATTTAGAAAACAGAGTGCATTCTGCCAGGTATTCGTGTGCTGTTGCAAAATCGTGGCTTGTGTATGGCCCCAAACACAAATGTGCAGACGTCGTTACTTCAGGAAACAGCTGAAACTGGTAAATGGAAGCTCTAAGATAGCCATCACTGCACAGAGCCACCAAAATATATTGGTCCATGGAGTTCCATTCTATCCTTCTATCCAGTACCAACTCAGTTACAAGTCATGATAAATAACACAAACAACTCTACATTTTACACCTCTCCCATTCATGAACAAAGGGGAGGGGAGCTTCACATTGTTTACTGCAGTCAGTTCAATCTAAGAAAGAGATAGCCTGCCTTCTAAGTTTTAGCTAATGTCATTTCAGGCTGTTGTTTTAATGTATAAAGAGGCCTACAAAGTTACATTTTATCATCAGAAAAGCACTGCAAGTGTATGTATGACAGTCGCTGCCTGCATTCATCTTTGAGAGTATGTATATAACATACATGTCCCCCAAATCAACAAGTGAAGAAATTAGAAGAAATTGCTCTCAAGGAAACCACCAGAGATAGAATTGCAAATAAATTATTGAAAAAGACATTGCAAATGAAGTGGCGGCACAGAAACGGCCGGTGCTACAACACAGGGGGCAGCCACCGGCACTTTAGGGACGGCGCCGCGCAAATGATGCTGAGGGCCAGTCGGACAAGTATGTGGATCCACATTGTTAATGTCCTCTAGTGACCCCTATTAGAGGCTCATTAATAATGTGCATCCAAATACTGTCCAACTGGCATCTATAGCACGATGACCATCAGAGTGTGGCAGCAGTACAGCAGTGGTTCATTCAACGAAGCTATGATGGAATAGTCGCTACTAGTATTAGTATATATATAGGCCAGAGAGGCTGGCAGGAATGGCGCACGCATGGCAACTTACAGCTCACAACTTCGGCGTGTCTACCTTTCGGTTACAGAGGGTACACGTCTCTAGTGTATGCTACTGCAGACAAACCGGCCGGCCATGTGCTCTGTTGCATTGGTGATCTTTCTGGCTATTGTCTGATCTGCTGCACGAGCATTGAGATTGCATTCGTGCTCTCTGTCAGTTACAGAGACAGAGAACACAATTGGGGAATCAGTCACACCGAAGCTAGCCTTGACAGAATACATGCATATGGCTAGCTAATCCCTAAAACCATATGCTGCGGCCAAGTCTTTAGTCTACTACTAGTAACTAACTATTTAGTATTCAGGTTGAACAATCCAACATATACTTGCAAACAAGTGTCATGTTATATTTCTATTATTAGTGCTTCTCTCTCTATTTACACGTACATGTGTATAGGTGAAAATGATCATAAGTCTCTCACTTGCAACGAAGTATGTCTCCTAGACATTTTTGAAGTTCAATTATGGATGCAAGATATGTGGCTCTGTGCTTGTTCCTAATAATTGGATTAAATGGAAAACCAACTTCGGCAGGTTTGCGTTCGTGTCTCTATGTTTTTCCCCTCACAATATCATATATGTATATTTGATAATATATTGATGCATCATAGATTTATACCAATTCATTTGTTTCACCTAGTTGCTAATCATTTATTTATTTCTTTTGAAAAATTTAGAACATTTCTTCCAGTTTTACGGCTATTTTATTGTGATCAAAACAAAGTGAGATTATAATTTTCTGATGTGTTGTTTCTTTTTGTAGATACTTGCTGGCAATTTGTTAAAGTACATCCATTTTGCTTTAAGGCTATGTGCGACACTAATTGTTATTTGTAGGCCAAATTTGAAGGTGTCTATGTGGGGGGTACCATTGTGATGGACATGGAATTTATGGCTTGTGCATTTGTCAATTGTGTAAACATTAGTTCTCTGGAAACAGAAATCCATTATCGAGAAGTGTTGGATTTCTCATATTTGTTTTCTTTGTGGTTCTATGTCAAAATAACAGCATGCTTTTTTTTGTGGCTAGACTAAGTACATTGTGATGTTCACTTTAGAGGCTTTAAGGCCCTTTTCTGGGGTTCTCATTTTCTTTTTCATCTCCCATGTGATGAGCTCGCATCGACCTTAATTTAATTGAAATTAACATGTGTTTCCCCCATTTGCTCTAGACTAGAGGTACATGTATCTTTTGATATTTATGTTCATCTATATTCGTGCATCCTGACTATATAATAAGACTGCAATATGATGTTGCACAAGTTCTCTTTTATATGTTTCGTTTCCATTCAGTAATAGACACATTCTCAATATCTAGTGGTGTGGTCACTGTTGCTACAAAGTTATTTCAGTTTATTGTTTTAACTTATAAAGAGACAGCTACAAAATTACATTTTATCATCAAGCACTGCTAGTATATGACAGTCGCTTCCTGCTCTCATCTTTTAGAGTGTATATAACATACATGTCCCCCAAACAAACAAAGGATGAAATCAGAAATTGATCAAGGAAACCCCAGATAGAATTGCAGGTAAATTACAGAAAAGGAATTTGCGAACAAAAAGTAGGCACGACGGCGACGGCCAGCGGTGCTACAATAGGTGCCGAGGGTCAGTTGGACGAGTACGTGAGTCCATATTGTTAATGTCATCTAGTCATCCTCTGCTAGAACCTCATTAACAATATGCACTCAAGTACTGTCCAAGTGACATCCATAGCACGATGAGCATCAGAGTGTGGCAGCAGTGTAGTTCACTAGTTCTTCTGAAAGCTGCTACGATCGAGTAATCGCCAGTATATATAGTAGTTTCCTTTCCACTCCACGCAACGGCCAGAGAGGTAGGCAGGACAGGAATGGACCATGGATGGGCAGAGGCAACTTCGGCGTGTGCCGACCTTTCGGTTAGAGTAGGGACACACGCATAGTGCGTGATGCTACTTTGGCCATCTTTCTGCTTGATTCATCGAAAGTGTTACTTAATGGACAGCAAGGGCCAGCTTTCAGTCATAGGAGGGGGGTTCGACAGGGCGATCCTCTTTCACCCATGCTCTTCATTCTTGCCATGGATCCACTACAGCGTCTGATGGACTTGGCAACGCAGCAAGGGGTCCTCTCCAAACTACCGCTAGCGGCAACAAGATGGAGAACCTCTATGTATGCCGATGATGCAGAAATTTTCATTAACCCAACCAAGGCGGATTTAGAAGCCACCACAACCATCCTACATGAATTCGGCATAGTGTCAGGCCTGCACATAAATCTACAGAAAAGTTCAGTCCACCCAATCAGATGCCAAGATGTGGACCTTGATCATGTCTTGGCCTCGTTCACAGGGACAAGAGAATCTTTCCCGTGTAGGTACTTGGGGCTGCAGCTACATACAAGATCACTAAGGAAGGTCCACGTGCAACCACTCATTGAGCGCATTGGCCAGAGATTGCCGAGTTGGAAAGGAAAGATGATGAACAGAGCAGGCAGACTAACTTTAGTCACCACGGTGCTATCTTCAATGCCTACTTATCATCTCACAGTGTTCCCTCTTGCGGTGTGGGCTAGGAAGAAGATTGACAAAATCAGAAGATCTTTCCTCTGGAAAGGAGAGGAAAACGCCAACGGTGGACAATGTCTGGTGAATTGGCTGACGGTCTGTAGGCCCAAGGAGTTGGGGGGCATGGGAGTGCCGGACCTGGACAGGTTTGGGAGAGCCCTGCGGCTACGGTGGCTCTGGCAGGAGTGGGGAGATGATCCAAAGCCTTGGGTGGGAACAGACGTGCCGTGCAATGACATGGATCGTCTGCTTTTCAATGCCTCCACTTCAGTCACCATTGGCGATGGCAATAGGGCGCGCTTCTGGCACCACAGCTGGTTAGAGGGAGAGGCACCCAGATATTTGGCGCCCAACCTATTCAAATTGGTGCACATGAAGAACAGGACGGTTCACCAAGAATTGAACAATGATAACTGAATCAGATCACTACGTACACGCATCACATCGACATTACACGTCCAGGAGTTTGTTGGTTTATGGATCAGATTGCAGGGGGTGCAGTTGCAGCCCAATGTGCAGGACACAATTACATGGAAGTGGACGGCTGATGGAAATTACTCCACCCGCTCGGCATACATGATTCAGTTTCGTGGATCACACCAGAGATTCAAGCATGAACTCATCTGGAGAGCGCTGGCAGAAAATAAATGCAAAATTCATGCCTGGACCCTTCTACATAACAAAATCTTAACGGCGGATAATCTGCAAAAGAGAAATTAGCCCCATCAGAAGCATTGTGTTTTGTGTAACGGCCCCCTGGAGACGGGGATACATTTATCCTTGTTGTGCCCCGTTGCAAAAGCTGTGTGGGATCATGTGCTAACTTGGGAAAATTTATCTGTGCAACTCCCTCAGCAGGACCCAGCCTCCTTGGCTGAATGGTGGGAAATGGAGGCCAGCAGGGTGCCAAAGCAAGACCGTAGGCGTTTCAACGGAATTGCTATCTACATCATGTGAAATCTGTGGAAGGAAAGAAATAGAAGGATTTTTAAAAATATGTTTCAAACGGCGCAGCAGGTCGCCTATAGGACCAAAGAGGATATAGCGCAAAGACACAGGGCAATGTATTTTGGTGTGGAGGCCAATTAGTGAGGCAACTTTTTCTCTTTTGGTCTAAGGACCATGGTGTTAGGCACCTAGGGTGCCATGTGTACATAAAACTCTTTTCTAACTTAATTGAGCGGCAGAGCTCCTGCCATTTCCTTCAAAAAAAAAAATCTGCTGCCCGAGCAGGGAGACTGCATTGGTGCTGTTCTGTCAGTCTGAAAGTCTGAAATTGTGTCATGCAGCAGTGATACTGCCAGGCTGAAACTGAATGGATTCATCTGTATTTCCATTTATCGTGCAGTTTATGGCGTTATTCAGTAGATTGTAATAAGCTCATTCTAGTCTTGGATCTTGACAAGCTGTTTTAGTAAATAGCTGAAACCAAAAGAACAAAGCTCAACATATTAATTCTAAATGAGCATCACAGGATGTCAGGAGTACTGGATTTTCATCAATGGAGTCCCATTCCACGCTAGCTTAGTACAAACAAATCAGCATTTTACAGTTCTCGGATCCAAGAGACAAAGAGGCTGTCAATTCAGGCTACGGCTGTCAATTCAGGCTAAGCAAGAGCCTTGTAAGTTTTATATAGTTTCTATTGCTGTAGGCAGTTAGTGTCAGGTTGACACACTTGGGCATGTGTCGACCTTTCAGTTAGAATAGGGACACACGTCTAGTGCGTGGTGCTGGCCGGCCATGTGCTCCTGTTGCATTGGTGATCTTGGTGACTTCTGCTGTCAGATCTGCTGCCCGAGCACGGAGATTGCATTACATTGGTACTGCCAGACTGAAACCGTCGTGCAGCAGTGCTATCATCAGGCCGGAACTGAATGGATTCACTGGAAATCTGCTTTTTAGAAATAAATAGCTGAAACCAAAAGAACAAAGCTCAGCATACCAAGTCAAATGGCCATCAACAGGGCGTCGAGACTACTGGCCATTTGACTTTACAGTTCTCCGATTCATTCATCAAGAAACAAAGACTGTCTACTGCTGTCAATTCAGGCTAAGCAAGAGCCTTCTAAGTTTTTCTACCTACGCATATCAGTTTCCTGCTCACTTCATTTGGTTGTAAGAAGTTACAACTGCTGCCTGTCTCTCTATGCCAATATTCTATTTCTGCAGGCAGTTACTGTCACAGAACAATTCCTAAGCCCAACTCGTGTATTACTGGGCCGGATCGGATATGAGCCCACATTTTTTTAGATAATAGATATGAGCCCACATAGGGCCCATTAAGATGCGAGTTGGGCTTCATTTGTGTCACACCTCAATTTTAAGGATAAAATGGGATACGTAAAAGCCTTATGTGCACCCCCGAAAGTCGCACACATAAGTGACAAATCGATAAATATACCATAAACTCAATGTTTATTACATAGCGAATAAATATTCATCACATAGTCTCATATATGAAGATCTGATAAATGTAAATAACTCTAATCAGCTAGCACTCTTGCGGAAGCTTCAACCACAGGGACGGAGTCGACTGGTGAACATCAAGCCTAATACTTATTGCGATAATCATCATTCCATCCTTGATCTGTTACCCATCCGGGATTTTCCAATAAAGAAACATAAACAAGCGTGAGCACAAAAGTACTCAGCAAGAATAGCAAGGTAAAGCTAATCCATAATCACATGATCAATTGTACTTGAATAATGAATTGCATATAAACAAATTAAATGAACATCAATAATTCCCTCAGTTTTCCAGGCCACCCGTAACCGTGGGCACGGACAATATATTGATTTAAACTCTGCGCAGAGGTTTACACTTTCACTACAAGTCATGATTTCCAAATGCATGGGTTTGCAAGGCCCATAACACCGAGAACCATATAAAGACACCCATAGGTTCCTCTAACCCATTAGGGACGCGTAAACATCAGATGTAGGAACCCCCCTTCCAATATGGTACATTCCTTCCCGGCTACACACATAAGGACAGAGGCTGTCCTACACCCAACTCGCATACCACTAACAAGCTAGAAAAGGTCCAATGAGCAACTAGAGCCAGAGCCATATAGCCCCCATAGTTGTACGATAAGTCCCAGCTTTTGCCAAAGGATAACATCCATCATAGATTTATTTATAACCCATTTCATTAAACAAAACTCAAGATCATGATTACGGAAAGTAAAACCCAAACTAAACTTGCCTTGATTCTCAGAGTATCCCTACTGGTCTTGCTGGTCTTCGAAGTAACCTTGATCACCAACAAAACCCTCACCGTCACTGTCTGAACTCGATATAAACAACCAACACCAAACAATCCAATCTAGCATACATACACGAAACAAACAAAGAGCTATTAGAGAAACAATACACCAAACTGAGCAAAACAGAATAAAAAGTTTATAAAACTATTCTACTCGTTGCTACGATCACACAGACGTCAAATTCACTGAAAACGGAGTTATAACGGCAAAGATATGAATTTTCAAAGATTTCCTATATATAAATAAATGCATTAAACATGACCTCGAAATAAAAGTCTATAACTATACTAACAATAACTCCACTGCGTAGATTACGAAATTACGAATCCAGCGCAATTTGAACGGGTCAAATCGGAGTTAAAACGAGCATTTTATAAGCATTTGAAATCAGTGGTAAAACTGTAAATAACTGAAAGTTTATCGAAATAAAATAAATCCAGAAGTCCTGATTTTCCACCCGGCCGAGAACCGATCTGCAAAATCCAGAAAATCAAGGGTCTCTTAAGCAAAAGGATCCTCGAAGGGGTACGGGGTGTTCTTGGCTGTCCAATCTGGAACCAACGGCCAGGATTGTTTCCATGCAGCAGACGGCGGCGCTACATGGCCGGCGACGAGGAACTCGCCGGCGTGGACGGTTCCGGCGCTACAGGCCACGAAAAGGCACGAGACCGGGTGCATTCGAAAGAGGAGATCGCCGCGAGCTCACCAATGGGGAAGATGAAAGTCGGGCAGAGACGAGGACGGCGGGCGACACGACGAGACGGACGGCGGCGACCTGCGTTCGGCCATGGCACGAGTTAGATCAAATTTGAGCAAATTGACGGCGCAAGAATGCCCGGGAGGTCGAGACGAAGCTTTGATGCTAGCTCACGAAGACGAAAGTCCGATGGCCACAACGAATTGCTCTGGCGGCGGCGGCGCTAGGTCAAGGTGGCGGCGGCTACGTGAACTCGGCGCAAGAGTTGCCGCTAGGGCTCAAAAGGGTTTTCAGGGTGCGGAGTCAAGGCTTAAATAGCCCGAAGGCAAGGGCGGGCGACCAAGCGGGACGCGATGCTGACCCGGGTCGGTGTCGATCTCCGACCCTGGCTTCGTGCGAGTCAGAGAAGACGAAGGATGCGGGCCCCGCACGTCAGCCATGAGAGAAAAGGGGCGCAGCAGCCAGCCAGCTTGGGCCTTGGCCAACTCAACCCAGCAAGAAGGAAAAACGGCCGCACGGCCCGGCGTGTCGGAGCGAGAGAGAGAAGGCCGCTGCTGCTCACTGGGCCAGCGGATCACTCGAGGGCATAACTCGAGGTACCCCTCGATGACGGAACTTTGCCTCGAGCGAACGGACCCCTCGAGCGAACAGACCCCTC
>CM041645.1:42219852-42241806 GCA_023333625.1 Bothriochloa decipiens
GGAGAAGGAGAAGAGGAAGGGGAGGAGAAGAAGGGAGGAGAGGAGGAGGAGGAGGGAGGAGGAGGAGGAGGAGGGAAGAGGAGGAGAAGGAGAAGAGGAAGGGGAGGAGAAGAGGAAGGGGAGGAGAAGGGAGGGGAGGAGGAGAAGGGAGGAGAGGAGGAGGGAAGAGAAGGAGAAGGAGAAGAGGAAGGGGAGGAGAAGAAGGGAGGGGATGAGGAGGAGGAGGAGGGAAGAGGTTCGTCGGCCTTCACCCCGCCATCTTCTCTGTGTTGCATCCCCGTCAACGCACGTGTCGTGACTAAGTATATCACCCTTCTCTGCTTGTCGTGACTAAGTTTTCTTTGCCGACAGCCCTTTGCCGACTGTCACGTTGAGTTGCAGTCGGCGAAGCCTTTGCCGACTGCTATTCTGCCTTTGCCGAGTGCCCATTGCAGTCGGCAAAGAGAGCGAACCCTGTAGTGAATTGTTGTTACGGAGGGCCATGGTGCTTCTATCAATACATGAGGTGCTTGTATCAATACATGACGTCCCCGATGAATGTTCGCTACATCTATGCAGTTTTCTCTATTCTTGCCACCGCCTTGGCTTGAGAGGCAAGAATAAAGAAAATTGAGTAGATGTAGCGGACATTCATCGGGGACGTCATATATTGATACAAGCACCTCATGTATTGATACAAGCACCATGGCTGTGAGGATGACCTTGACTGTGTAACAGTCGAGTCGAGGCCGTCCTAATCATCAGCTTAACTTTCTTCGTATCCTGAACTTCATTCTTTCACCATATGAAACATTTTATTTTCATTTATTTGTGTTACGTTGGCCTTAATAACAAACTATCCACCGGTTCTTTTTCTTTTTTTATGTCCATATCCACTATGTACACGAGCAGCAGTGACATTGTAATTTTTTTTAATCTCGTGATGTACCATCATTCATCGAAATATATTCCTTCCTTTGTATTACAATTCAATTCTATGTGGAAAATGTTGGAATGTAGCATTAGTGACTAGTGAAGTTAATGGTAATTTAATAACTTGAACTTTCTCTTCTATTTCATTTATTGCATTTTAGTATAAATTAATCTAAAACCATTGCATTTTTAGTATAACATGAACTTTCTCAGATGGCTGCAAGATATGGAGGAGCGATGGAAAAAATACCTTATCTTTTTCCACTCAACGTTTATATTATCTGTGCCTTTTTCTATCCTCGATCACCTTAAAAATAAAATTTTCACTGAGCAACCATATATCGGCACATATATAACCTGGCTAGCTAATAATGTGTAGCAATGTAGCATAAGCTAAGTTGTTCGGTAACACACTTTTCTTGTGTGACTTGTTGGTGTACACCGGCGATTTTAGTCCTCGACGTTAGTGCATACGTGGCAGCATATATAGGTGGCCCCACAGCGGAATTGAAGGTCCGTCCTCGTGTGCATGGGCAACGGAGAGCTGATGCTGGGTGGCCGGCGACAGGTGAGAGCAGCAGCTAGACATGTTGCATTGTAACCGCCGGACGTTTTGGCTGACAAAGATACAAGGACGGAGACACGTCTGGTGCCGGTGCATACGTGGAGCACTAGCTAGCTGCTCCCTGCTGTGACCGGCCCCAAACACAAAGCAGCTAACTATCAGCAGCATTTGGTATATGTACTAAAAAAACTCATGACTAGATGCCCCATTTCTAACTTCATTTGGTGTGGTCAGAGACATTATTTTAAGTGGTAAGGGTTTCTAGTGTCAGGTCCCAAGTTATGGAAAAAATTCATTACAAAAAAAAAAACTCAATATATTGCAAGTATCGCTTGGGCAATTTGGGAAATAGAAATGCCATGGCAATTCAAAAGAAAACCCCAAGTTATTCTTCTGGGATTTCGCTATTTGGAATTTCTTTCATGGAGAAATGGAGTCCATTCTTTAGGGGAAACATGAGGGGTACGTAAAAACACCCCTACTGTGTGCTTTTATAAAAGCTAGTAACAAAGGGTTCTGAATTACAAGGATCAAGAAACAAAAAAAAAAGATACAAAGAAAATCAAAAGAATTACGCTACTGATCGATGTCACTATCAAGACAGGGAGCAGGTTGATGCGGTGGCAGGAAGTGCCTGACTTCAAGTCACTATCAACTTGTGCTACTGATGTCGGCTACCTCTTCAATTTCAAATAATACAGACGTTTGAGGGGCTGGTCTAGTGTCATTTATGCTCGAGAGGTCAACGTGGATCTCTGTGGTCGTTGGGGGTAATGAAGAAGTTGGCCGTCCAGTGTCCGTCTCTGTGGCATGAGATTGGTCACCATGCTGCTGGCCACCTATTCCAAACATGTGCCCAAGGAACTGCCGGAGCCAATCTGTTCCATATATTCTTGCAAGGACTATTGCTACTGCAGATACAAACATTCATATATTAATATAAGTATGACATAATGTACATTTTTGTGTAAAGACATTAAGACAAAGTAGAAATTGATACAAAACTGTGTGCTTGTTGTGGCCAACTTTTTGACACTTGTGATAAGCTCAATGAGGTTGAGGGATCACTTACCGAAGAAAATTACTGGAAGCACCATGTTGGCAATGTGAATCCACATGCTGGTCCAACTGACATCCATACTCCACCTAAAGTGAAATGCAACTATCAAACTTGCAGCCAAGACCAGAAACAACATTGTTATTTCAATATATTTATCAACTTACTTTTCTGATACATGATGTGTGTCCCAGCCGAGAAACAACATGCCAAAATACATGGAACCTAAAGCGTAGGCCAAATGGAAAAAGCCATACCCATATGGGCATGTCGTTTTCTGATCCTGAAAAAAAAAATATGGGCATGTCGTTTTCTGATCCTGCAAACATTCAAGCAATGGTTTATTATTTAATTGGGGCAACACATTACACATATTGATTTTATGGTTCGTTTAGTTGGAATGAAGAATATACCTGTATACTTTTATACTCATTGCCCGTCGGAAAAGTTGCTACAACAATGTTGATCAGTCCAACAACAAAACTCTGCCAATATTGAAATATTAATGACATATTTAATGTAATATCACTGTAGATAAGAACCATGGCATGATTAAGAGTGTACTTACAATTATTTTCCAATTTTCACTTGAACCAGCTTTTCCTTTCTTGTTGCAACTTGTGTCTGGCTCGCTGTTGAGGCAAAAATTCTTCCAAAGAAAATAATGAACTTAATTGTGTCATATAAATTGACTGCAAACAATCTAGTAGCAGGCAACCACATCACTCATGAATAATTATTAAAAATATTTTACCTTTTAATTGCTGACCAGCACAGGAACACAATGTATTCCCCCATCAGCCCTGCCTCAATGTGAACCCACATGCTCGTCCAACTGACATCCATACTCCACCTGGGGAGAAGTGCAAACTATCAAAATTGCAGCCAAGAACAAAAAACATACTCCACCCTAAGTTTCTACAGTACCTTCCTCATGTACATGGTGAAGAAAAACATTACCAAGATATTATTTTCACTCCTTTATATTAGCCTTAACAAACAGTCAGGTACTTTTCTTGGTTATGTTCCTCTCAACCATGTGCACGAGGAAGGTACACATGACCGTAGAAATTTGGGCACCACCAGTGGTGGCTGCCAAAGATTATCCTCTTGGCGCAAATTGTTATACTATCTACAATATATAGCACCATACGTACTACGTACTATAGAATCCATCTCTAGAGTTGGTTTCCCTGCCTAACTTATTTTAAAACTTGCAACACTGATAAGTTAGAAATTTAACTACAGGTAAAGCTGTGTCCTCTGGGACAGGTTACCTCACACAACTTTCATAGAAATCTATTCATGTCGTCCCCTTTCAGTCACCTCCATATGTTTACATAGTTTTTGAAATCGAACGAGTGTTTATTTGGTAATTCAGCTATCAGCTGATAGGTGTAACCGTCAAATACATTACCCAACAAGCTAGTAAAGATGGTGCGTGACAAATATATAGAAGAACAGTATATGTATTTGCTTTATATCCTTCCAAATGCAAATCTGTTGCCTAATAACTGTAGCTATGTTTCTACTTGACAAGCTTGTGTTGATGAATTTTACCTGCACGTGATTGCAGTCACCATCTTACCATAGGAGCAGCTAGGCTTGCAAATGCTGCAGCAGGGAGTCAGGCTCAGGCATGTACGTGTATCGATCTGGTGGCTATCACTTACCAATGCAATATGTCCATATGGAATGGCTGCCTGCAGGTTGCCTACTACACTGCATATATATACACATGTAGATGCCTGCTGCAGGTGAGAGTGGGAGTGGGTGACGGACTGATGGGGATGGCAAACGGCTTCTGCCATGTGCAATGCAAGCAGCAGATGCGCACGCACAAGACGTGGGTGAAAATTAGGTGGCAAGTGACAAAGATGAGATACGTTTGGTGCATACAGTGCTCTGGCCCCAACACAAATTGAAGCAGCTAGCGGAAGCAGTGTCGTTGTGTCAGTCTGAAACGGAAGTCGTCTTTGCAAGCTTACTAATAAAGGTGTCTTCTGAATGAGAATTGAGAAGGCCGCAAGTTCTGAAGTCGTCTTTGCAAGCTTACTAAATAAAGGTGTTTTCTGAATGAGAATTGAGAAGGCCGCAAGTTTTCAGAATGTTGGATGGTTATTCGATATGTATTTCCACTTATCCTACATTACTTTATCACAATTATTTATGCAGTAAATTGTATGTAGGCTATTAGATCTAGTAGGAATCATGACAAGCTGCTCTAGTAAATAGTTGGACGCTTGTAATCAAAGAGCAAAGTTCAACACGGAGTCAAATAGCCATCACAGTGCAATTGGGTATTCATCGATCGAGTGCCATTGGACGCTAGTTCAGTACCAACTCTGTCACATCCGGTGTTGCTGCATCATCGACCCAGTCAACACAAACAACTCAATGTTTTACAGTTCTCCGAGATTCAGAAACTAAGAGGAAGATCTCCATCATGTCTACTGACAGAAGCAAGAGGCTTCTAAGTGCTAATTAAGTTTTTGCCTAATATCAGTTTCCTGCTCACTTGGTTGTCAGAAGTTACACTATCTCGCCATGTCAAACTGTTGTAGGCAGTTACAATCAGAGAACAATTGCTGAGCAGTAGCATCTCTTGCCAATCGACTTCAACCCCGTAGTCACCCAACCACACCCTTCCTTGTAGCGTTCCACCTGACAAGTCACCATCACACCAATGCTCAACAGTTAGCCACGGCGTGTTCTTGACAATTATTGTGTGCAGAAAAGAAAACCTACAGCAGCCAAAACAGGGTACTTAAGGAAACCAAAGAATTCGTGCTCAGCAGCAACAGCAGCGACAATAGCAGAAGCGAGCGGTTCAGTGAGCAGCAGCGGTGCTACTGTGTGTGTGTCAGGCTGAATTAACTGAATGGACATGGAGTCCCTGCAATTTCAGTTAGCTGATCGAAGAAGCTGCTTTCTGATAATGACAAGCCCGCAAGGTTAGAGTTCATGAAAAGATCCGATGACGACTAGTTAACACGCAGGCTAGTCCGGGAGTCACAACGGATTAAATTTCCATTTATCCTTCGTTCTTATCGCATAATTAATTAAGTAGATTGTCAGTTAATTAGTTCTAGTCGTGATCTTGACAAGCTGGCAAGCTGCTTTATTAGTGCCTAGTTTGGAAATTGGCGCATATTATATTAGCCCAGGGACATGCGTCAGTGCGTGCATGCAGCCTGCTGCTTGACTTGCGGTGTGATCATTATTGAGGTGAAAACTAGCAGTACTGCAGTGTCAAGCTGAAAACTGAATGGATTATTCATCCGTGTTTCCGTTTATCCTGATTTTTTGTCGCACTGTTCAGTAGGTTGTAAGTTCGTTCTTGACAAGCTGCTTTAGTGAATAGGTGAATACAAAAGAGCAACTCAACATACAGAGTCAAATAACCATCACAGGGCTACTGGATTCATCAATGGAGTCCCATTCTACAATCGACACTAGGGCCAACAACATCCTTGCGACAAAGAAACTTGATGCCAACCAATCACATGGGGGACTTCCCCCGGATTAGCTTGAGCATCTACCTACAGCGTTAATTTCTGCGAAGTAGGCTAAGCGATAGGTTCATTTTCTGCGAGAAGTTTTACTTAGCGCAATTCAACCCTCGTCTTGGGCATCTTGTTCTTTTCACCTTCCATGTTTAGTTTCACTTCCACCTGACAAATGTCCATGATACCAATACTTAATTGTTGTCAGAAGTTGTATCATTTATAAAACGACTCCAACATAATTTGCAGGCAAATCAGTCATTCATGATTCGGTACAAATATTTATCTTCCAATAGCTAACCAGATTAGGAATACAATGTATACGCCACCTGGAACCATGTAAACCCCCTTACCTAATTTTTTTTTCGAAAGGACCCCTTACCTAATTTAGATCAGACTATATGATCACCTGAAGGTAACTTCATATCAACCAAGCTTGTCGGATGGAAACACTACTATGGTTATTGGGCAGGATAAAGCAAATATAATGTTCAATATTTGTCAAGCATCATCTATCTTTAGTTTAACTGTCGGATGGAAACACTACTATGGTTATTGGGCAGGATAAAGCAAATATAATGTTCAATATTTGTCAAGCATCATCTATCTTTAGTTTAACTGGGTCATGTGTCTGATTACACTAATGAGCTGAACAAAAATTAAATATCCTGTTGAACTCGAAATCAAGTTGAACCGGTATTTATTTTATCATTCAACTCATTAGTGTGATCCAATACATTACCCAGTAAAGACTCTGTTTTATGTTTAATAAAAGCTCAGTAGGGGGAGATCCCTCCTGTTTCCATCAAAAAAAAAAAATACATTACCCAGCAAAACTAGTAAAGATGATGCGTGGCAAATATATAGAACAATGTATTTGCTTTATATCCTGCACAATGCAAACCTGTTGCTGTAGAATCTCCATCTTACCGTAGGAGACTAGGAGCTAGCTAGGCATGCAAATGCAGCAGCAGGGACCATACCATGCATATCGATTGGCTACGATTTACTAATGCAAAGTGTCCATGGAATGGCTGCCTGCCGCAGGTGAGAGTGAGAGTGAGTGGGAGTGGGTGATGGGGCCGGCAAATGGCTTCTGTCATCCGCAATGCACGCAGAAGATGTGTCCTTGCATTATTGTAACCGCCGGGCGCCGTACCTGAAGATCAGCTGGCAAAGATGAGATTGATCGAGGCACGTTTGGTGTGTGTGCAGTGTTGTTGAGTCAGTCAATCTGAAACTGATGTCGTCTCTGCAATTTCAGCTTTACTAAAGAAGGTGTTTTCTGAATGAAAATTGAGAAGGCCGCAAGTTTTCAGAGTGGGGCAAGCGTCCAGTGCGCCGGGGGAAGCAGAAATCGAGCCCATGATATACGAACTCAAATTTCTTTTGAGTTTTAGCTTCCTTCTTGTTTGACCTTAGATTTATGTGTATTCAGCCTATCCTACATTTTATCATGATTATACAGTAGATTGTACGTAGTTTATTAGTTCTAGTAGAAATCTTGACAAACTGATTCAGTAAATAGCTGGATGCCTGGAACCACAAGAGTAAAGCACAACATATAGAGTCAAATAACCATCACAATGCTATTGGAGAGTGCCGTTCTACACTAGTTCAGTACCAACTCTGTCACATCCGGTGTTGCTGCATCATCGACCCAGTCAACACAAACAACTCAATGTTTTACAGTTCTCCGAGATTCAGAAACTAAGAGAAGGAAGACCTCCATCATGTCTACTGCACTCAGTTCAGGCTAAGGAAATACCTTCTAAGTACTAATTAAGTTTTTTCCTAATATCAATTTCCTGCTCACTTGGTTGTCAGAAGTTACAATATCTCGCCATGACAATATTGTTGTTGGCAGTCACAGTCAGAGAACAATTGCTGAGCAGTAGCATCTCTTGCCAATCGACTTCAACCCCGTAGTCACCCAACCACACCCTTCCTTGTAGCGTTCCACCTGAAAAATGGCCATGACAGCAATGCTCAACAGTTAGCCACGACGTGTACGTGACAATTATTGTATGCAGAAGAAAAAACGACAACAACCAAAACTGTGTACTTAAGGAAATGGTATATGTAGTAGGGACAAGACACAAAATAATTGTGTTCATCTCAAATGCAGTACACTATCATGCCGAGACTGGTATGATAACAAACAACATATGCATTTGATGTAGGCATACAGAACCTTGACAAAAACCAGTTCAGTGACTGCCTCACAATCAAGCCCTGGCAGCTAAATGCAGATTTTGGATGTATGCCTTTTGGTTCAGCTCAGTTCAATTATTAACAGCCAAATGGGCATGATAAGAAATTCGTCATTTGGCGTTGCTACTTACCACATCCAAGATTGTATCTGCTTCACCTTTCACACCACCAAAGGTGAATATTGAACCACCGAGCACAGCTGAAGAATGGTATCCTCTGGTGTAGTTCATGGGTTCGACCATCATCCATGATGGCATTCTTGGCTCATACACCTCAACAGTAGCCACCATTGCATTAGCCCCAGTGTCGTATCCACCAATCGAGAATCTGGAAGAAAATAAAAAGGCAAATTACGTCAACAAAGGATAGTATACACCCTGATGCACGCCTGCGTTTCATTTGCTGGGCACACATTATATAGCATCCTTTTTTCAAAAGGAACATCCTACATATCTTCAGTTCACTATTTCAACATAAGAAGAAAGAGGTACACGACTTACATATTCTCATCAAGAACTGTAAGTGTATGACAGCCCCTCCCTGCACTCATCTTTGGCAGCATTTTCCAGTTAGGCTCCCGAGGATCAAGTCTTTCAGCAGAGCTGCAAATACACATCACAAAGTTAGCAGAATAGTTTTCTTATTGTTCCTCTCACTTCAATTCCACTATCATTATAGCAATAGAGAATAGGCTAATGAACATTTATGAAATAATTCAGTTTATTTAGATTTGCACTAAACCATAGGCCACCACATGAGGTTTAACTAACTGTCTTAAGTGTTTGGGAGTTTTATGAGCTGTTGAAATTTCCACCAGATCAAAACTAAACCCATCAAGTACTAAGTACAGGCAGGAAAAGTACAGCACCTCAGATATTGAACACCATTGAAGCCACCAACAGCATAAATCACACCATTTAGTGCTACACCAGCTAGAGCAAAGCGCTGAAGAACAGTGTGACAAAGTCAGTCAAGATAAAGAATTTATCATATTATGTGGAGATTTGTGTCAGAATCAAATGTTTTCCGAAAAAGGACAGCATGTGAAATTGAAATCGAACCAGGAACTGTTTTTCTTTACAGATTTTTTAATGAGTAAATGGTTATTATATCCCAAGCTGTTTGTGTCTTAGGCAAATTTATGCATGTTCTACTAAGTGCTTCAGTAATGTATGAGAAGAAAAGCTTTCACATTCTAGAACAAATGAATGGTAGAAACTGATACCTTTTCCAGCATAGGTTGATTCTTTATCCATTTTCCATGGACAGGATCAAACGTCTCAACATCAGAGAAACACTCGGTTCCATCTCCACCACCAAATGCATAGATTCTACCATTGACACTAACCCCAGCAAGGCTCCCCTTTTCACGATTCAACGATGGGCATGTGGACCAATCATCACGGCTTCGGTCATAACAGTCAACTTCATCCAAAAGATAAATGCAGAATCAGGACAGAGATTGAAATAAGAGAGCCTAAGAGGGAACTAAACATAGAAGCCAAGTAGTAACCTATATCAAACCAGCAAGCACCATCACCACCACCAAGAACAAATATCTTGCCCTCTAGTGCAACAGTAGGTATATGACTTGGCAACAGCCATTGGTTTGAGGGGTGTTAGTACGTCCAATGAAGGGGAAAAAGAGTCTAGTGATGGCACAAACGAGCAGCCATCAAAACCACCAACTAGATAAATGACATCTTCTGAACCCAAACATTGTTCTACAAACCGGTTAAGTGAATCGTCTAGGGTCAAAGGATCTATTTTAGAATTCAATGTCTTAACTGTTCCCTTTAGTTCAACAATTCTTTTCAGTAACCTCTCATTCACCCCTTGTAAATGTTTGACTTCTTTGTTGGACCAAGCCTGCATTTTGAACATAAATGAGATTTAACCACCAAAACTTTTTTGCCAGGAAATGAGATGTTTTTCCTATACTTTGGCTTGCAACCTTTTTCTCTATTTCAATAAGAGTGAGGTTGAACAATCGATCATAGATAATCCTAGCTGATAGATTGATTAGAATCTAAGCAGATGCGAGACTTATTTTAGAAGCATAAAGGAAAAAACTTTTCATTTCATCCCGCCTTGCTTGTTCCATTTCTTTAGGTAGCCATGAACCAAAAACACTACAACCATCTTATGGATTCTCCCTGTTAGTGCCACATAACAAATTTAGCCATTCTACAGTGCACAATTTAGCTATTCCAATCCTATACACATGCAGTCTAGTATCAGTATTAGTAATATACAAAAATTTACTCAACATATGTTGCTTGCTTTATTGTCTTGGTTACTACATCACCATGCTAAGTTATCAACACATCTATTCAAAGTGCAATTTCTGGTTTATTTTTCTGCATATTACATTTCCATAAATTTAAGATTGCATGGTTCAGTATAACATATGCAAATGCTTCTCATGAGGTTATAGCATAAAGAAGAGACCTGCTTCTTCTCCATCACCTCTATTCGTCCAGATAACTCTTTAACTACATCAATCAGCTGCAAACAAAATTACTGTGAGTAATTGTGCAATAGATAGACAAAAACTAAGCATGTTAGCTAGACTGAATGAACTGAAGCACGAGATAAGGATGATAAGATAGAATGCAGATATCGGTTGAGTTCAAAGTTGCAACCTTGGCTTCCGTGCATGATTCAGAATCCAATAACTGCACCAGCAAATTAGAATGCCCCAAGGACAGCTTATCAACATCAGATTCTAAGGTTTCTGGCAAATTAGAGTTCCCATCCAGAATTGCACATTTGACCTCTTCGGAATACTTGCAGCTATATGGATCATTATCTTCAGTTTCAGTAGTATTGGCATAAAAACCAGAATGCCACAGCTGACCATGAAACATCATGCGCCCTTGTAACACTTGATAAAAGCTCAGCATTTTTCCCTGCTCATCAGGGTACCGTTGTTGTTGCACTGGAACCACACTATCTGACAGTGCATAGTTCTCCCTCTCTGGTGATGTGTGTTGACAATCCAGTTCATCGAAACCACCAGAAGATTCATTACCTGAGCTTGCATGGCCCGCATCCATATCTCTTGTCCCAACTTCCTCAAGGTTGTTCTTCTTCACTATGTCTGCATATGACTTTACAGCCTTTTCCAATTTGAAGTTTTTGTTCCCCTCACACTCTGGTGCCCATCCAGGTGACAGCACTAATTCTCTCCCATGATCATCAGCTGGTGCTGTGGCAGGGGGCATCCAGAAATTATTGGGGGGAGAAGGAGAAGGAGTAAACATATCCATCAAAACACTTGTTTGAGCATGATCCAATTCAAACTTGAAAAAATGGAGCTTCTGGCCAGGGGCACCGGGTGTGTTCTGATAGTAATTGGCTATAATAGCATTTCTGAACTGATTCTCTGCTAGCGGAAAACACCACATCCTTACCCGCATTGCAACCTAAACAAATAAAAAGGCATGAAGACATTTTACTGAGACTGAAAAAGAAGATGACATTCAAGTACAGACACCAGGGATTGTACCTGGGCAGGATAGCTTGTTTTGCCCTTGCTATCATGTGACCACGCATTTGATTCAGGACAGAACTTGCCATTCGCTGCAGCTTCGTAAATACCATACAATCTTCAATCATCGTAATTGAAGAGGAAGAGAGGTAGTCCTTCCTTAATGTTTCGCACATATGAAATGTGTCCTTTTGGCAATCCTGAAACATGAAACAAATGGTGACTAAGTCACTGGATCACTCAACAAGTTGATATACATTGGGAAGCATGGAATGATATACCCTTCTTACAGGAAAAAAAAAATAATCAAAGGGGTAGCTCAGTTTTGTAAATACAAAGCTTAGAGAAGGGTTGTGATCAAGAGAAATCAAGAGCATACCAAAAAGTTGCCGTGAGTGACACTCTTGAATGGTATTGTTTGTGCAACCAAATATCACAGCTCCAAGGTCTTGCGGTTGGAGGTTTCTTGCAGGAATGGACAGGTTTGTTGGTCTGGTGTTTCTTACAACCTGGCTCCACGAGGATTTGCTCGCCACCATTGTACTGATACTAGCAAGATGAGAAACAAAAGGAAAGGAATAAATATACTGCACTGTCCAGTTAATGTATACCCAGATGCATGTTTGATGCATGAGGCAACAAAAGGTAATGTTCTTCAGGAATCACTACTTATTTTGTACACATGAAAGGAAAGATCAAACAACAGTAATGCAAATACAGATACTACAATTTGGCATTATCATATCATTTGACTCAGCTTATTGTACATTACGGTTCAAGAAAAACTCTCACTTGCTGCACATTATATTTTCAGACTTGTTTTCTCTGATTCATCACAACAGAAAAGAAGGCAACACAATTAGGTACATATACATACCAAAGTCACAAAGTGTGAGCAGATGACCCTTGCTGAGACTTTATTTGTCATATCATGGTGCATAAATGTTTTGGAAGTGGCCAATTTTGCACAGGTTAATAATAAAGACTGAATTTCAATGACGAGTAGTATGCAGGTGCAGCTACATTACAAGTTCAGTGTCTCAGGTTAAGCTTGATAACAAACTTCAACAGATGTGACTGCCCGTGGTACTATAGCACATGAAGATGAAGCTCCAGTCACTAAACTTATAGATGGACTCCAATGGAATACCAAATGATGTGCAGCAGTTGAATCAATAATGTCCATCTCAGTATAATGTCCAGTCCTCCCACACAAAAGAAATTGTAGTGGGACCACAGGTCAAAAATTAATGAACTGAGCAAGTTGTACATGAAGGCATCAGTAATTGAGTAAAGGCGACACATGTGAGATCAATGAAGTGGAATAGGGAAGAAACCGATGGCCGACACGAAGCAACAACAATTACACAGGGGGTGGAAACGAAAATGCCCACTAACTCACAAAAACTCTGTTCTTTTGAGCAAAACAAAACTCTGTTCTGTTCATCAATTTTTCAGAACCAATGCCCTTTCCCTGCATAGATCGATGAAGGCTACATTGCATTATTATTATCCACTGGAGCATGAGCGAAATCCTATACCCTCGACGGAATCATCAGCGAACGCACGCACACGAACTAATCCAATCATGAGTAACAAGCGCGGCGGGCGCGGGCGAGACCGCTACTTCTCTACGAACTAATGACAGAATGAAGTAGTTCAACCCAAATCTATCCAAGACGCAGAATGAATACAATACAGCCAGAACAGAAAAAGGATCCGACTCATTATCCCGTGCGGCACAAGCTTTACGGTGTTGTGCTGGACGGCGGATCGATCGATCAATCAAGCAAAGCAAGCAAGAAAGTGGGGGGAGCAAAGGAAAAGGAAATGCCGCGGTTGGGATTTCGTGGTACGGCCCGTACCTTGGAATCCCTTTGCTTTGCTTGGCTTGGAGCGGAGCGGAGCCGTGGAGGAGTGCCGAGCAGCCCCACTGCCGCACTGTTCCAACAAGGAAGAGGACGGAGGGGACGCGGCGATCGCACTCGCCCTCGCTCACGCCGATCCAAGTGGTTCTTGCTCGCAGGCCGGCGGCGATGGATGGAGTGGACTGCTCTGCGTCTCTGGCCGGGCCAGAACTGCGCGGAGGCAAGGGAACAGTAATGAGTGATTGATGATGAGAGAGGAGAGGTGAAAAGGTGGTGGTGGGTAGAAAAAGCAATTGCTGTTTTTACTGCTCCGACTCATCCGTCTCACCGCGTTATGTGTGCGTGTGTCATCAGTACACGTATTTACAGCAACCAGTAGAGGAGGATAGCTGGCCCACCCGACAGAGGTACAGCGATGGTACACAGTTGTACCACGTAGGCCTGGGCTACATGCAGCCCGGTGTCAGCCCACTCACTCGTGTTTGCCCTGCACTTTCTCTTCCTTTTCTTTAGCTTCATCTCACTGTTTCTCTCGTTCCTAAAAAAAAAAACAATCTCACTGTTCCTCTCCGTGGTTGTGTTAGGATCTCAGGTTAAGGTTACTAATGAACTCTCCAACAGATTCGACTTCCCAAATCTTTTATAAGGATATTACTACAAAAAAAAACAACACACAAAGCTCGAGTCTCTGAAACTCGTATGTAGATGGAATGAAGGAACTGATAGGCATCTTCAATCAAATGTCTCACTAGAATACCCAGCCCTCCAAAAGAATGGTGGATGAATCAATGTCTCCTGTCACGTGCGTGTGAGAAGGAAGACGGCCCACCTGTCAGAGGCACAGATGCAATGAAGCTTCGGTTACGGGCAAGATTACAAGAGGAGGAAGCAGTTTCCCGTTATGGGAACGAGGGGCCCAACTAAGCCCCTCCATCGGGCCGTGCACTTCATTTTTTTTCTAGCCTCAGCTTAAATTTGCTAATGTCTAGTTGTCTCTGTCTGCTTTAGGTTGGATATAACTAAGCCCAGGGCAGTGCAGGGCATTATGGACTTGGCTGCCAAGTGCCCAGAGCTCAAAACCAAGACACGGTTACCCCGCTACATGTCTCTTGGTCATCCTGAGTATGTATCACACATTCTCATATAGTCTTGATGTTGTTTCCAAGTCCGCTCAGCCTGTTGAGTTTCATCTCATCCAATGGCCACACAAGCAGCTCATCTAGTTGTCCAGTTGAGTGACAAATATGTATCTTGTTGTTGCAGGTCATGGCGAAATACTCCTAAGAATCATAAAAAAAAAATAAAGCTACCAGTCTTACGGCACGAACTCTTGCCCGTTCCTTTCTGTCAAAAAGGTATTTTACCTAGGCTTTCTTTGCCTGTTTTCCCTACTGCTACTCACAAGCTTCTTGCTTGTTCAGGCCTCAGACTAATCACAAGAAAGTTAGTCACAAGACGAATTGTTCAGGTACGGTGTGCCTGCATCTCCCCTTGGGCATCTGTCTCAGTGCATGCGTGGTGTAGGTGTTACATACATTTGGTCTGCAGTGGCAATAACTCTCCTGTGAACATCATGATTCTTGTGCCTTGGTATATTTGTCGTGTATTTGATTATGACAAGAGTTTTACAACTCTAACAATTTAAAGCCCAGCATCTTCCCTGTGCTACTGTTGTAGTTTCACATCCATCAGTGTACTGCTAAACATCTGGTTACATATTCTGGTTCAGTGATTTGTGTTGCATTTAATTTGTCACTAGTTGTACATTTGACATTTGCATTTTGTTTTCATGCTGGTTTATATATTAAACAAGGGGGTAATTACTTAAACCCAAGACCAATTATAGGCCCAGCATCAGTTACATATCATTTCATAAATAAAGCTATAGCTTTCTACTTTCTTACAATGCATAGAAAGGCACGATGTACTTAGCTTGATGGCCTCCTTCAATCTCTCATGCTTAATCAATAACTCAAACAGTTGATTACTACTATGTTTTCGTTTTCTTTTCTCATTTATCTTGTAAGATGAACTTGGCTTCATAAGTGCTGTGGATCATGTGTGCCTAGGTGAAATTTGGGTGATGCAAAATTTAGATGCTCAAGCAAGGACATACCTTTGAGCCATTTTGTTGCATAAATTAACTTGATGCAACAAATTCTATGTTTTCTTGTTTGATTCCGCATGGTCTTATCTCTATGATAGTTTAACATAGATCTCATATCATTTCTACCATTCTTTACTTACCTTTCACAGGTATGCTTGCTTTGATTTTATTAAAACATGGTTGCCCTCATGCCTCACCTTATGGCTTGCTCTTTTTTGTTTCTATATATCATCTTTTCACTTGGGCTTGTGATGCATATACAATACATTACGGGAATCGCCCTCTTTGCCGACGGCCCGACGCCGTCGGTAAAGGCACTTTTGCCGTCGGCAAAGCTTTGCCGACGGCCATGTCAGCCGTCGGCGAAGGCGCCACGTGTCATCACTCTGACGGCATCCTTTGCCGACGGCTTACATGGCTGGCCGTCGGCAAAGAGTTTTTTCTCACAAAAAAAAAAGAAAATTCAAAAGTTTCATTACAAGCCATAATTACAGGCTTGTAATGAAAGCCATAATTCAAAAGTTTCACAAGTCCATTATTACATAGCCATAGTTGACATGTTCAATTTCACAAGCATTTTGACATTTACATCGGCCACTACATGTTTCAAGAAAGAAAGAAAGAAAGATCTGTTACCCACTGCCTATCTATTTTACATCTTAAAGAACAGAGGAGTAACTCCGTGATGCTATGGAATAAGAACAACATTGACAAAGAATAGATATATGGTACGGTAGCCATCTGATAGCAGCGTTGAAGTAACAGATTGATCAGCGATCTGATAGCAGCGTTGTAGCACACATCATCAAGTAGGATAAAAAGCTTTAATCTAGGATAGCCAATAGTGCCATAAACCGAGCCATTGTCACATGCTGATCAATTCCCATATACCTCGAGAAAACCGTACTAATAGATTCAAAGCTTTAGAGTCAAGGGATCCTAGTCAGACATCATAAATAGCAAATTAGGAATAGGATGATAGTATATACATGTTATTTCTATGCATGATCAAATTTTAATGGTTTAGATTGCCATATATCTCTGAAAACAAACTATAACAGAGAATGAAAACAGAGTAAGCACTTAATTTGGCACCACACTATGAAAAAACTTTAGGCTGACTCTAGATTCTAACGGAAGATACTACACAATATGGCAGGAGCACTATTCAAATAGACCAAAATATGTCGATATAGCTATTCCGGCACCTTCACTAATAGCAAAACTTGCAAGGCTATGGCACAACTTACAATAACATCCACCAGATGACCGAAAACAACAGTTTGAATGGCAAAAGAACCCTGTTATTCTTTTACGAGAGAGAAACATATTATCATTTACTCGGGATGGGACTACTTATTGTGGGCACAAAGAACAACACATTTGCACTCCCCAGCCTAGCATCTACATTCCTTTTCCTTTTTTTTCAAAGATTTTGAACAAATAATTCAGAAGCAGGTAGCAATTAGCATTCACGGCAACTGAAATCTAATCGACAATTCCACCATAACCACCAGAGCCCAGCCAGATGCATGAACCCTATCAGAGGGCCGAAATCTCTGCTGTTCTGCCTCGCAAAGCCACACTTTCTACTCTACCGAGACACTGGATAGTGTCAAGCATCCACAAGTACAAGCACAAGCAATCCCAGGTACCTAACCCTAATCTCTAGACCCCCACGAGAAAGAAGGGAGAGTACCTCCGTCATGGCAGCGGGCAGGGGATCCGTGAGAAGTGGGAAGGGAGAGTACCTCTGTCTGGCTCGCCCGGCGCGCGCCCTTGCCTCGAGCCACCGCAAGCTTGGGCCAGCGAGAGAGGAGTGGGGACTGCCATCGACGAAGAGGAGGCGGCGCGCCGCCGTCTCTGCCCTACCCCGGCTCCAGGTAGGGGCGGATCCGCCGTCTCCGGCCGGGGGAGGGGCGGATCGGCGCTGACGCCGGCCAGGGGAGGGCGGCGCCACGCCGGCGTTGCACGGGGAGGGGCGGATCGGCGCCGACGCTGGGGAAGCTCGTGCCGGGGAGGGTCCGCGCTGGGGACGAGGCGCGGCGGTGGCGGGGCTCCTGGGTGGCGGGGGCGGTCCGCGGCGGCGGCGGAGCTCCGGGGAGGCCGGGGCCGTGCGCCCGCGCCACTGTGACCCACCGGGGAGGAGCCGCGCCACTACTCCACGTGCGAGGGGGAGGGACCGCGCACCACCGCGCCATGCGGGCCGCCGCTCCGTGCGCCGCCGCTGCTCCACGCACGAGGGGGAGCGAAATCACGCCGCCACGCCGCGGCTCCGCGCGCGAGGGGGAGGGACTGCGCGGCGCTGGCCTCCATGGCGGCAGAGGAGAGGGAAGCGGTGTGGGGAGATGTGAGAGAGGCGGCCGGTGTGGGGAGAGAGGCGGCCGGGGTGGAGGGAGTCGGGTGGGGATTAGGGTTAGGGTTCTTTATAGGGGGAGTTGGGAAACGGGGAATGGAAGCGGTTTGGGCCGACTGGGATGGGCTGGATGGGCTTTTTGTTTCACCAATTTTTTTTTGTTCCATGTGGCGGCCTCACAGCTGGTCTGGGCCACCGCCTTTGCCGACGGCCACGTGGTCTGGCCCTCGGCAAAGACTCTTTGCCGACGGCCCACTGTAGCCGTCGGCAAATAAATATTTTTTTGTTTTTTCTTCTAATTTTTTTCTGGTGCCTTCCTACACTAAATACATCCCAATTCCAAAAGTTGGGATAATTTTGACTTTTTTTTCTATATTTCATTAATTATTTTTATTTCTTTGAATTTTTCCGGCAACTCTAAATTTGAAACATGAAATAATAGAATTTGTTGATTCAAAAAATGGTATTCATGATGTTCGGAGTATATTGAGGCTGTATCCAGGGCCTCGCCTAAAATTACAACCATGTTGGTGTCGTAACATGACGAGTTACGTGCGTAGAAAGTGTTTTTTAATATATAAAACGCAAACGAAGTCCAAAAATCACGAAACTTAACGAGGTGTCATGTTATTGCATGAAGATGCTATAATAAAAAAATTAGAAAGTTTTGAACAAGTTGTGAAGTCGGATGTCTAAAACCCAGACATCTCCACATGTAACCACAAGTGATCACACGTGGAGATGTCTGGGTTTTAGTCATCCGATGTCATAACTTGCTCGAAACATTCTCAATTTTTTACCACAGCCTCCACATACGATGGGATGACACCTCGCCAAGTTTCGTGATTTTCGGACTTCGTTTGGATTTTTTATAATTAAAAAACACTTTCTGTGCACGTAACTCCTCATGTTACGACACCAACATGGTCGTAATTTCATGTGAGGTCCTAGATATGGCCTCAACATACTTCTAACATTATGAATACCATTTTTTGAACTAACAAGTTCTATTATTTCATGTACCTGCAGTTCAAATTTGGAGTTACCGAAAAAATTCAAAGAAACAAAAATAATTAATGAAATATAGCAAACAAACTCAAAATTGTCCCAACTTTTGAAATTAGGATGTATTTGGTGTAGGAAGGCACCAGAAAAAATGGGAAGAAAAAAACAAAAAACAAATTTTTCTTTGCCGACGGCCAGAGGTGGCCGTAGGCAAAGAGCCTTTGCCTACAGCCAGGGCCGTCGGCAAAGTGAGTCTTTGCGGATGGCTGGCCTTTGCCTACGGTCGGCCGTTGGCAGATAATTCTTTGCCGACGGCTAGGCTTTTCCTATGACCGGCCGTCGGCAACGAAATTCTTTGCCGACGGCTTATTCCTTGGCCGTCGGCAAAGAAAAGTGCCGTCGGCAACCAAGCCGTTTCCGGTAGTGATACTACATAGCCTTTATTGGTACTTGTGTGATTCCAAATTTTTCTCTTGGTATCACCTTTATGTGTATAACTATAAACGCTTGCACAGTTCTTGTACTGTAAAAGTAGCACATTTCACTTGAAACTCCTATGTCCTGCAGATGTTCCAAGTAAAAGTAGCCTTTGAGAGTATTCTGTCTAGCTCACCAACACCAGCTAAAATGTTTCCAGTTCCATCCACTAATAACACAGGCACGAGCACTGGTTTAATATTAATTATTGTGTGTCACGGTCCTACCTGACAAGGCCTTCGCTTCTTCAGCTACCCAGGCAGCAACCCAAGGAGAGGAAGCTGAAATCACCAAGGCAGCAGTGGCTGCTGCCTCGAATCTAGTTGCTGAGCTTCGTGTCCCACGTCAGCGTCGGTCCAACCCACAATACATCGTCCCAGAGTGGATTGCGTGAGTGCCAGGTGCATCTGGCGGCAACAGCTCTGTATAAGAGGTGGCAGCTGATAGCGGAGAGTGAAACTTGAGATGTAACTGATTTTGTAAACTATATTATCGCACTAGACGACTGGTAGCACTATTACATAGTTTACATACATAGAGGTGTCCATGTGCATGTCGAACCCTGAAATATCCCAACGTTCTTGCTGCCTTTTTGAGGGATGTCTATATCTCGGACCTATGATTATTTGCTAAGCTAACGCTGTCCTGGTATGATGATATTAATGCATGATGCACCTTGTCCCCATGATACTAAGCCAAATACACCTTGTCCTAGATATAGGTCTGCATATAATCAAGGATGTCCAACATCGAATTATTAAATTTTCTGTTAGACCAATGGATGAATGTATGAGCAAATATCCCAGCCTTCTTTAATAATATAGCAAGGACGCTTCAGGGCTTTGGTTCTTCTATGTTGCATGTATTCTCAATCCTTGTTTGAACTTACTGGTTTGGCTGCCAAAATTGTCAACCATCTGATTTTATTCTGCTTTCTGCTATTCTACAGATAAAGGTACATGTGTTCAAGCCCTGTAGCCTGGGAGGATCTTGACAGCTACTTAATTGCCAGATGTCTCAAGTGTTTTGAGGTCGCTCGCGCGCGCGCGTGTGTTGCTTGAAAGAGACTATACTTTGGAAACGTGGAGATTGCTTAATCCAGATTCAAAAATGATCAAATCACAAATTCTATTAATGTTGCTGCTCTGCTTTGAATCTTTATGTCATCTATTTTATTAATATATGTTAACCCTGAAACCAGTCGGCTCCGCTTTGTGCTTCTATTTCGTATATGTCATTGTATATAATCAATTGTGCTTTTCCAAGAGTCGTTCTTAACCATGCTGGCAGTCCCCATTGGAAGCAAACCATGCTGAAGGTTCACTTTGCCCCTTGTTCGGCATCGTGCAGAGGTCGATGTTCCTGCTCTCTACCTTGCCAAGCATATACAAGAGTAGTGCTCTCTACCTTACACATTAGTAGGCAGCCTCCAGGTGTAACATCGAATAGTATTAATATCAGAGTGCATTAGTGATTAGTCCTAAATTTGCACTGGTCGAGGTTGTTTGCTCTATTAAAAAGGCGACCGTTTATGCTTGGCAATGGATGAAGTTTGAACCTTCATGCCTGTTGATCTCGACTGGGGCTGCTGCTTGGCCCATGCTGATGTGATCAGATATTATATTTGTTGTATAATACACTTAAATTTGTTGGGGCCAATCGTTATATGACAAAAAAAATATTTGGTTATATAATTATGAGACATCAATCAATTAAGGAACAAACTAAAGACTCATGATATTTTTTTTTCGAAAGTGTGCATTGGCAATTTGGCATGGGCTTCATTAGGTGGAAGTGGGAAGTTTCACATGCTAAAAGAAGAGTCAAGCAAGCTAAAGACTGATCCATACACAGTTAAGGAACAACTGATGATTCTCTCATACAACACAGTCACAACGTCTGCGTGTGTACACATTTTTTTTTCGATAAGCGTGTGTACACAATTGTCGGTGTTTCGACTTCCGGGGGTTAGCACCAACGAGTAATATTTGTAATTGCATGCTCTCTTAATCCGGTGGGTGATGCAAGAAGGACACGGCGATTTATCCTGGTTCGGGTAAAGAAGGCCCTATGTCCAGCGGGGGGAGGATAGTTCGTGTTATCTTGCACCGAAGTGCTAGTACAGGGGAAAATACAAGCAGGTGTGAGGAGCGTGAGCTGGAGCTTGGACGTTTCGGGTGCCTAGCTCTTTACTTTGCACTGCCGAGCTTGCGAGTTGGATGGCACGGGCATATTGCGAAGGAGCATAGCCACCGTGACAATGTTCTGGCTTGCTGGGGGATAACGGTTGGCGGGTTGCTCGGGTGCCCCAGCCTCGTTGATCTGCCGGTTAACCTCTCGGGCCCTAGCTCGGGCTCTACCGCCGGGCGATCGCCGCTCTTGCTCGAGGGTTAG
>CM041645.1:42276806-42295972 GCA_023333625.1 Bothriochloa decipiens
CTTTGCCTGCAGCTCCCGAATTTGTGCCAGCTGTGCGTCCTGCTCGCCAGGATGGGGGCACGCCTCTCGGGGTGCATCTGGTTGTTGGTCCTCTGCTCTGGGGAGAGCACCTCCCGCCGTAGTGGTGGCTGTCGCGGCCACTGGATCGATGGTGTACTGATCGGAGTCGACATCACCATCGATGTGGAGGCACTCGCGGGTAGGATCCCAGTGATCAGAGTCAGAGTCGGGGTCGCCGCAGTAGAAAACAGGGAATTGTCCCTGCACCTCCTCCTGCAGCTGGCGTCGGAGTGTGCCGACGGTGTACCTCTGGGGGCCGAGCGCTCTCGCGAAGGCCGAGCCCTCGGAGGCTGGTGTGACAGTCCCCACGTCCGTCATTGCACGGAGAAGGGCGCCTGGACGGCCCTCTAACGTGCTCATGTTGGAGTTGGTCGCCATCGATATCATCGTCGTGGGATCGTTGAAGTCGAACGAAGGCCATCGATGATGCTCGAACAGCTCGTGCGGAAGCGGGTTTGATCGAGCGGGGACTTCGTCGCGCTCCCTCGACGAGGGTACTGCGAAGGTAGAGTTGGGGTCATGGTGGGGTCCTGCTGGTTCGCCCTCCACTTCTGAACTCGGGTCAGACAATCCCCCAACAAGGGGTTCCTCATCTCCGGTCAGGGGCGAGGAGAGAGTGGCGGGAACCATCCTTGACTTAGGTTGATGGTGACGGCGGCGTCGATTGTGCCTCCTTCTGGATGTGGCAGCATGGTGGTGAGACCGACGAGCGGCCCCCTGCGAGCGCGGGGGCGTACCACGGCCTCCGTTTGGGTTACTGATCGAGAGCAGGGTCCTGTCATAGCCCTGGCCGAGGGACATGTACTCTAGACTCCCGAACCAAATCACCGTAGCGCGCGGAAGTGGTGGAACGAAGTCACCCATCCGGAAAAAATGGCGAGAAATTGTTAGTGACACGTGGCTCCCCTACCTGGCGCGCCAACTGTCGGTGTTTCGACCTCCGGGGGTTAGCACCAACGAGTAATATTTGTAATTGCGTGCTCCCTTAATCCGGTGGGTGATGCAAGAAGGACACGGCGATTTATCCTGGTTCAAACAAAGAAGGCCCTACGTCCAGCGGGGGGAGGATAGTTCGTGTTATCTTGCACCGAAGTGCTAGTTCAGGGGAAAATACAAGCAGGTGTAAGGAGCGTGAGCTGGAGCTTGGGCGTTCCGGGCGCCTAGCTCTTTACTTTGCACTGCCTCACGGTGTTGTTTTCTGACCTAAATCCTTAGCGTTTCTATGCTCTAGATCCTCTTGTTTTGTTCGGGTTTCCTCCCCCTGGCTAACGCCCTGGCGCCCCCTTTTATAGGTGAAGGAGGGGCACAGGAGTACATATATTTAGAGTTCGCGTGGTCGGTGACGTACAACGTTGAGGCCGATCACGTCGGTGCTGCTGTAGAGGTGTACGTTGGTATGGGAGGTCCTGCAACCGTTGCGTCGGGAGTTGTTGAAGTGCAGCCCGGAGTCGTTGGAGTCCCGCTCGAGGGTTCGTCCGTCGAAGCCGAGGGGTGGCGGTCGAGGATCCGGCTCGAGTTGAGGGGGTCGAATCGAGGGGGTCGAGCCTCATCGGATAAGATCGAATCCCGGGAAATGCGGGAAACGTGCCGATTTATGCGCCTCGAGGGGGTGTCGGACGGGGCATAGTGCTCGGTATGGCGCAACAGCGAAGTGCGACCCGCAGGATTCCGGGGCGTGGGCGGTAAAGCAAGATTTGATTGCCATACCCACAACTGTTACCGTAGCTGTGGCCATACGGTTAGGCGGGGGCATGTAAAACGCATTGAATGTGCCTGGATCCGTACGGGGGAGCCGGTAGCCGAGGGGTGTACTGTTCCTCGAGGGCCGCTCATTCGCGCGAGCGAAGTTCCGTCCTCGAGGGTAGGCTCGTTCCCCGAGCAAAGTTCCGTCCTCGAGGGCAGGCTCGTTCCCCGAAGTTTCGTCCTCGAGGGCAGGCTTGTTCGCGAAGCGAAGTTCCGTCCTCGAGGCCGGTCCGTTCGCCCGAGCGAAGTTCCGTCCTCGAGGGGTCGCCCGAATTGTACCCTCGGGTGTACAGTCCCAGTCCGCACGGTAGCCCCTCGAGCAGGCCTTGGCTTTGGGCTTTCGTAGCCCGTTTGTGGGTCAGCCCAATATGCCTTAGCCTGCGGGCCCTCGAACGTAAATGAGGGAGGTCACCGGAGGATTCGCGCTGCTGATTTTGCGGGTTTTAGCCCGGTAAACCAAGGGTTTGGGTACCCATTTCCTGGGTAACGACAACAATTAAGGAACAACTAAAGACTGATCCATATAAACAGTTAACGAACAACTGAAGACTACTCTGATTCATACAGCACAGTCACAATGTCTGCCTATGAAACAGACGAGATTGCGGCCTGATGAGGATGGGGATGGAGAACATCTCCGCCTCCGCCCCCGGCTCCGACTCCGCCTCCTCTTCCTCTGCGGCTCATGGAACAGAACATCCAACATCCACCATGAACAACAACGGATGAGAATTTTTGGTAGAGACAAGTAGAAACTCGTACGGCGTGTCGCTGGCCGCTGCCTGAACGGGATCGCGATGACCCGAAGCGGCTCCCCCTCCGTCGCCACCTCCGCCGCCCCCGCTCGACATCGGGCCCTGCGCCGGCTGCGCACTCACAGCAGAGAGATGGGGAGAGATGGGAGGGATGCGGAGAGGAATCCCCTCTCCGATTCCGATTCGCTTGTTGCTCAGGAGGAGGGAAGCCGAATTTGTTTGGGAACAGAGGAAACAACGAACCGGCCCGGCCCATTCTCTTAAAGGTAGGGACAAAAACTGAAAAAAAAAACAGCAGGCCTGGCCCAATACGTAGCAATCCGTTACACAAAGATGGGAATCCAACGGAGTAGCCCAGTTCTCCCTGTCCACCGACGGAGCCGCCGCACTTGCTCCGTTGCCCGACCGCCGCCGGCGCCGTGCGAAAGGGCCGCCCGCCACTACCCACTGCCCACTGCCTGTCTCTGTTGGTGACCGGAGATGGATGGGGAAGAGGAGAATATCGGGCCTTTCCGCCGGACCAGCGCCCGCACGCGCCGCATGGCCACGCGCATGGCGTCCGAGCTCGCCGGCTCGGACAACCGCGTCCAGGTAACAAGGGGATTGGACTGAGACTGACTCCAAGCTGTTTCCCTACAGTTCATCAATGAGGACATCAAGTTCCTTTCCTCTTCGAGTATTAACTGTGTTGAAGTTAGAATTGCAGCGCTCTCGACATTTTGTCTGCTCCAATGTTGAGGTCAAAGTACTCTCCAATTTTATCTAACGAAGTATAACATAACCATTGGCCCATTTCAATATTGGCCTTATTACTACTACTATTATTTTTTTCTAGAAGAAAGATTGGGCTCATTGACAAGTAGTTTTGGTAATACTAAGTACATGCTCTATAAAATATTCTAGAAAAATATTTCCATACTGGGTTTGCCCTGCCCCTGAGTATTACATGCCATGTGCGTTGTGATGCTTGCGCCTTTCTCGTCAGAAATGTTATGTGTGCATTTATGCTGTGGTACGTTTCACTTTCTGCTGCACCCTGCAATGCTTTGCTGTTAATTTGAGAATGCAGAACTTTTACTGCAAGTAGGTTTTTGTTTCAATTTACATAACAATGGAAATTCCTCTGTACGAGGTAAGGAAGTCTCATCATACATAGTATAATCTGAAGAATCACGATACACCTTATGTCTCTGATCACTGTTACTCGAAAATTCAATGACTGGCAGTGCATCTAATAACAAGACAATATCTGGTATTCTCTGACAACAAGTATGTCGAGTAACTCAGTTGTCAGCACCAAATGATGTGGAACCTGCTACTGCTGTACAACGAGAATAATCCTTCTTTATCTTGTTCAGTGTGACAACCACATCACTCATCGTCACCCTTTCTTCAGGTATGTCACGCAAGCATAGTAAACCCAATTCAAACATTGACTCAAGGAAGTTATCCGTGCAACTAATTGAAGGGTCTTGAAGTAAACGTTCATCCACAACATCGATAAGTTTTCTCGGAAATGCTTGATTGACCCACATCTTGAGGCTTAGTTGTCCACCAAACATTGGATCCATTGGCTTCTTTCCTGTAAGTATTTCAAGAAGCATGATCCCATAGCTGAATACGTCACTCTTTCTTGATGCTTTTCCACTGGATCCGTACTCTAGTAAAAAAAACATGTACAAGCTGGAGTATTAATTACAACAATACGTGTATTAGCAGGATAAAAACCAAGACTAGTGTGACTGGGGGTACCTGGTGCCATATACCCTATTGTTCCAGGCAAGCTCACAGAAACTGCAGAGTTGTCATCACCAAATAACAGCTTTGCAATGCCAAAGTCTGCCACATGTGCTGTCATGTTTTCATCAAAGAGAACATTGCTTGGCTTTAAGTCACAGTGCAGGACTACCTCACAGTGCTGATAATGCAGATACTCCATTGCTTTTGACACATCCAACAGAATTTCTAACCTCTTCAGGATTCCTAAACACGGCCTATTTTCACTGTGCAAACATGTTTCCAAGCTACCATTAGGCATGTACTGCAGAATCAATGCTTTGAAGTCCATGTTTGAGCAGGTGTTTACTATCCTTATTAAATTACGATGTCGAGCCATGCGCAGCACACGGCACTCTGCTTCAAAGCTTCTTGTGGCTTGTTCCAGCTGCATGTTTAAAATTTTTATTGCAACGACCATGCCATCAAGTAGTTGTCCCTTGTAAACTTTCCCAAAGCTTCCAGCACCTAGCAGGTTGCTTTCACTGAAATTCTCAGTGGCCCGAACAATTTCATGGTACGATACTAACCTATAGTTGTTCATGTCAATTGTTCCAGCAGAAACCACCACCTCTTGCTTCTTCAGTTTCTTCCTGATTAACACATACAGGCAGGAAACTAGAGCTCCAACTAATATGGCACTAGCAATGATTGATAGTATTAGGATTCGTCGTCCATTATGATTTGAGTGATAGTTGCTTTGGCATGGCAGGAATCCTAAACGGGAGACACCACAAAGAGCCGAGTTCCCTATCAAAGACTGAAGGGTAATATTTGCAAAGACACCTCCTTCTGGTATCTGACCATGTAGCTTGTTGAAGGACAGGTTCAAGATGGCGAGTTCTGTCAATTTGGCCAAGTACCCTGGGATTGTACCGGATAGATCGTTGTATGACACGTCCAATGATTTCAAGCTCCTAAGGTTGCCATAAGAGTCTGGAACTGAATCGTTGAATGAGTTGTGTGACAGGTTTAAGTTGGTTAGTGTCTGCAGTTGTCCAAAGGAACCAGGAAGGCTACCAACGAAGATGTTGCTAGAGAGATCAATGGATGAAATTTGTTTCAAGGAACCTATTTGAAATAGCAATGCACCATTCAATGAATTTTGATACAGGTCAAGTTGCACGAGACTGTCAAGGTGGAATAAGCTTGCTGGTATTGTTGATGATAGCCGGTTTTGAGATAGATCCAAGTATGTTAACTTGGAGAGGTTGCCTATCTGATCTGGTATAGAGCCAGATAGTTGATTGCCATGGAGGTCAAGTTTTTCTAAGTTCCCTAGCACACAAATCTGTTCTGGGATGGGTCCTGACAAGTGGTTGCCATTGAGGTACAGACGAACGAGCTTGTCCATCTTCATGATTGATTTTGGAATTGAGCTACTCAGATGGTTTACTGATAGGTTTATCCAATTCAGACTGCTTAGATTTGACATGGTAGCAGGAAATTCACCAGTTAAATTATTTGTATCTGCTAGGAAAGTTGTCAATTGACTGGAGAGATTTCCAACATAGTCTGGGATTCTTCCGGTGAAATGATTTAACCCAACATCAAGGTAAAAGAGTTGTCTACAGTTTGAAAGACTAGCCAGGAAGTTTAGATTTCCTTCAAGATAATTCCCGTAAAGAATAATAGATTGAAGACTCCCCGAGCTACCAAGTGTCATTGGTAGAAAACCACTCAAGAGATTTGCATCTAACTGTATATAAGATAACTCAGACAAGTTACTAGCAAATGACGGGAATGGTCCAGTCAGTTGATTTTGAGAGATCGCCAATACCATGAGCTGACTTAATTGTCCAAATTCAGGTGGGATTTCTCCTGTTATATTGCAAAATGACAGATCTAGGATGGCAAGATTGGTAAGATTGCTCAGAACAGCTGGGATTGGGCCATTGAAGTTATTGTTACCGAACTCTATTGCTGCGAGCTCTGGCAGCTTGGCCAGCCAACTAGGTACTGGGCCGTCAAAGGAATTATCTTCCAGAGAAATTATTTGGAGGTATTGACATTGAGAGAGCCCCTGTGGAAGCTTACCTGTGAAATTGTTGAACTGGAGGGTGATAATTTGAAGCATGGGGAGGCTAAAGGTTTTGTTGCCAGGGATAGGACCTTCCAAATTGTAGTTGCCCCCAAGATACAGCTCCTGAAGTGTAGACATATTGAAGATAGCTTGGGGCACCGTACCTGAGAGTTGGTTGGCCTGCAAGCCAAGATATTGGAGCATGGGCAGTGATCCAATACTGTGTGGTATCATCCCTGACAAGCTGTTGTTATTAAGGTTGAGGTATGACAACCATGGTGTGCTGTTGAATAAGGTTTCTGGTATTGAACCATTCAAGAAATTCTTTGCAAAGTCCATGTACCTAAGGTTGTGCAAACCATTTAACTGTTCCGGGATCGTCCCTGAGATGCTGTTATTTTGGAGCCGAAGAACCTGGAGGCTTGTGAGGTTCCCCATGGCAGAGGGGAGGCCTCCTGATAGAGTGTTGTGGCCAAGATCTAGAGACCTAAGCCTATGTAGCCCCCCACTATCAGATGGGATGGAGCCTGTAAGGCCTGTGTTTGTTAGGTTGAGGACAGCCAGGAAGGAGAGGTTACCGAGGTGTGGAGTGACCTCGCCTTGGAGAGGTATTTCTGGCAGCTCCAGGGCGACAACGCGTTGCCTATGGCGGCGGCCGCAGGAGACGCCACGCCATTGGCAGAAGGAGGTTTTGGTTGTCCAGTTGGTGCCGAGGATGCCGAGTGGATCTGAGAGCTGGGCCTTGAAAGCAAGGAGAGCTGAGAGATCGGTGGCGCTGCCAGTACGATTGGCAGAGATTGCGGAAGCTACGATAGACGGCTGCTGCAGATGGAAGATTGAGAGTGCTGTGACAACAATGATGAGAATGCATGGGATTGAAAGGAGCGCCATTTGCTGGATGCTACAGCAGCTGGTGTGTGGCCAGAGTTATCAAATGAAGTGATACAATGCCAAAGCATACATATAGGAGTAGGACTAGGAGTAGCAGTGCACGAACGTCAGGGCCATCAACCAGTAGTCCATCAGGCGCTGATCCTGTACAATTGCCAGGTTCAGTTCAGTGCGGTAGCGGTGCAATGCAGTGTCTGAAGCTGAATGCAGAAGAAAATTCGTTATCACTTTGGCCTGGACTGGAGGGTTTTTCATCTGTGCCGTTTATTATTTAGCAAAAAAAAGGTAGCAATGGGGCGGCTAGCTGTTGTTAGTTTTACCATAACTGTTGACTGTAACTGTATTTACCTTCGCGCTTTAGCTCTGCTACTAGGTGCTAGTTCCTGAAAACCGCAAGTAGAAAGGGTATTAAAATTAGCTGTTTTATCTCGAAATGTATCTAAATGAGCAACACAAACACTATCGCTTTGGAAAGATCAGTTTATATCATCCTAGTCTCTAGGTATGGAGCGTGACAAGGCGCATGCGAGGCCTGCTGGCATAAGGCAAGGGGGGTGTGAGCAGAGCAAGCCAAGCTTCCGTACCAGCTCCCATCTCCGCATAACCGTGTCGTGTCCGCTCGATTGAACCCACCATTGAAATGAAAAAGTAGTGGAGCGGAGACCGGCACTAGGTCAAGCGATTGCTCAGTGGAATCACTTTGCTTTTCCAAGATTGGAATCGCTTTGCTTTTCCAATAAGGAAGAAGACGGAAGGCGGCGATCGAAGTGGTTCTTGCTCACACCGCACTCACAGGCCGGCGGCGAAGTGGACTGCTCTGCGTCTCTGACCAGGCCTCAAAAGCGTAACGCGTCGTGTACGTGCGGGCACCACTGTACACCAACGCAAAACTTACTCCACATAATCAGAACCGATGCTCGTCGTAGTAATACAGGCCTTGATTACGGAGACTTCGTTTAACGTCTTTCAGTTAATACGCATTACAAACAAATATCACCGTTACGAAAAATGCATAAAGCAACTCTCTAATTTTGCTCCTAAATTACTTGTCTCTAACATTACGACAAACAGTTTAAAAATGATCAACAAATTACCCTCTTCCAACATTATGAAAGATAAATCAAATTAACTCTCGTGCTTTGCATCTAAACTTACACATCTGTTTTTACAAAAGATAATTTAAAATAACCATCTAATATTTTTTTTAAATTATCCACATGTGGCATTCTGAAAGATAATGCAAAATAACCCATACATTTACATTCAAACTACCATATATGCAAATACGAAGTAAAATATAAATTATCTCACTTAACTTACATCTAAATTACCCACATCATCCATCCAAAAAATAAGTAAAAACAACATTATGTCTCAGATCTACATAATACTAAAATAAGCTATCAAGAAAAAAATTAATATCCATAAAGTATGTGATATTTATTTGAAATTAGTTGTTAAATTAAAAGTAAGCATGATTATATGTTCCACCATGTCGACCACGTAGAAATATATATACACTACGATAAATATTTATTTTAAAAATTTATCAAGTATGTAAAAACGTTTATAAAAAGTGTGTAAAAGTGTTCCCTTAACAACTACATAGCAAAGACACTAATAATTAACTTTATGTTATACTAATATTAATAATCTATGATATATAATAAATTTCATAGTTGTAGTTCTCAATTGATTTATAAATTTGGCTAAAGTATATTGTCTTATCAATAATGGTAATTTAGTTTTAATCTTTTTTATTTTATAAAACAATGCTACTACAAAAAAAATTGTGTCATATTTCGGCTGTGCAAGGTGAAACGACTATGTATACAATAAGAACCGAGGGCGTAACAGACCTATAATATTTTTCAATAAAATAAATGATGAAAATTGTGAATAAACTATAAAATAAGCATTCAAAATTCAACTTAACATGTGGATAAAAATAATTGCAATATATATAGCTAAAACATGAATTTAAAATACATATTCATTGTAACAATCCTAACGACGGCCCAGCGGAATTGGAAAGAAATTGGGCCAACATAGGCCCAGAAGAGGAGGAGCACCGCAACAAGGCGCGTCTCGCGGGCTGAAGGGCCGCACGTGCACGCGTGGAGAGGCCGGGCACGCAGCCCCGGCGTTGCTGCCGCTGTCTACGGAAGATGCCACATCACTTAGATAAATTAAGAAAATAGAACAAATAAAATAGAAAACGAAGGATGCGCAGGATCCCCGCTTGCTTAGAGGCTAAGCAACCCCGGCCTATAAATATAAGGGGAATTGTAACCAAACAAATCAATTTAAATAGCGGGCTATGGCAAATAGCGGCATGTTTTTTCTAGAGGCTATAAAGCTATAGCGGCGCTATAGCAGAGCTATGCCAGATAGAGGTTTTATAAGAAAAATCATGAAAAACACATGTAGTTGATGAAAAAAAGCAAGGCAATTATGATATTTGATGATCACAAATATGTTTCTAAGGTTCTACAAGTCTTGATAAAATTACCTAATACCAATATGCACTATAACATGATTCATGAAAGTTTAATTGTCCAAAATACTAAATTAATAGCAAATGAAATACGGAATAGTGGTAAATAGCGGCGCTATAGCAGTAAATAGCGGTGCTATAGAGGAAGACAAATAGCTTAGCGGCGAGCCTCTCCTGCAGCTATAGCGGCGCTATAGCCCGCTATTTTAAACAGGGGGTAATTCCCTATCTACTCTCTCTCTCTCTCTTTGGCTCTTGGCTCCCTCACCCACCATACCCTAGCCGTCGCCGCCCTTCACTTGTGCCACACGCGCGCCGCAGCCACGCACCGTCCCTGGGCGGGCGCCCCAGCGCCGCCGCCGCCGCTCCTCCGCCCCCGGATCGCCCTCCATGTGTCATCGGTGTGCCGTACCTCTTATAGCTGGTATCGGACGACCACTACTATAATAGAACCGCCCAATTAATATAAACTCAAGGTACTAAGTAAGCCACCGTGGTAACTTAATTAGCACATTGTGCCCATATTAATCCGGTAGTCCGTGAAATCTTGAAGGATTTTAACCATTTTAACTTACTGCCAAGATCGAATAAGGTTCAACATATACCATTCATAATATTACATAAGGTTCGTACATAGTTGATTACATCAGAGTCATAATAAAGTTATTACAATACCAAATCTGAGTTCAAATAGTGGAAGCAAATATAGGTTTTGGTTCGCAAAAGCACACATAGTTTTAAACATAGTGCCAGGTCCATATCAGAATCCAACAAAAGCATAGAGATATGATATTACAGAGTGACCTTGCCCAAGGTCTATTCATCACCTAGAGCCGGGTAGAAGCAGGTCTGGCAGTAGCCATAGAACATCTCATCATCTGCAAGCAACATGGGAAATAAAACCCTGAGTACGAGAATATACTCAGCTAGACTTACCCGTCATAAACTAAAATAAATTGATTTCAAGGAGTATGCAAGACTTTATAAGTAGGTTGCCTGACTCATTTCTTTGCATAAAGGCTTGAGCATATTAAAAACAACTATTATAACCTTCTAGCTTTGCATTTTAAAGTCATTAACCTGATCATTCTAGATTAGCGCCTGAACTAAACAAGCATGGTGTAATCATCAAGCAGGAACATCTTCCAGCACCAACATTATAACCATCTCATCTCTTTGTTCAAGTTTTTACTACGATGCCGGTGCTCAAATCAGTGTTCACTATCCGGGAACGATGGCGATTATAGTCGATTGCAAACCAGCTGGCGAGGTATTCCTCACACAAACCCTGACATGCCTGCGCGAAGGCACATTAGGTCACCTTGGCTTGTTCGGGTAGAGTCACGGGATCAACAGGAACCATCGTACCCAGGGACCGCCCGGCTGCATACTAGTCGCGGACACCGACCTCAGGCTTACTCTCCGTGCCCCTGTAATCACCCGCACCATCTCCAATACGATGCATTTAGCAGGTCAAAACCCGGCCTAAATAGAACTCAAGGCTTCGCGGTCGGATGATCGCACCCTTTCAGCTATCTGTGGGGCATGCGTTCAACATGACAAGAGGGCCGAGACATCGGACGGGGCCCTATTTCGACAGAGACAGGATAAACAACACAGAACCTCTCGTTCTGTCCACAGCACCAATCGTGCCCTGTCTCGATTTATTACTCCTCATGGTTATCCTAAGAAAACAATATAGCTCACCATTATGAGTTACCACCTATAACTCACGGATGACAGGAAATCACCCGACTTCTACCGATCTAATTAGGCAGGGCTAAGCATATAAGCGAACCTAAACTCAACAGGGTGTACGGGTAATTCAGGTGGGCAAGGGTAATCATAATGGATCAACGGTTATCGATCAATGCCTATAAACTTAATGCATCATAAACAATAAAGGACGCAAGTTAAGTTATTTGGAAAACTTTAGGGAGGAATGCTCCGGGGCTTGCCTTTCTCAAAGAAGCTAGGCTGGTGGTCAGCACACTTTGGCAGGTTAGCGTCTAGGTCCTCGTCCTCTGCTGTCTCCTGTAGCACTGCTCCCTGCTATCCTTCCCTTTCTGGCTCCTGAACTACCGGCGTAACGTCCGTCGGTAAACCTGTATGATGCATCGATGCACATAAATACCATATATGCATTATAGAAGACATGATGTATGATGATGAATGAATGCATGATCATGTGGAGTTGGTGGATGTATTCCATGTAAAGTAACTATTCATTATCTATGCGAGACACATAACGTGTAGGCGATATATGAACCATCATGCTAACATGTTGGTACTACAGGGAAAACCCCAAACTAGTTTTCAGTAATCCACCAGCAATTATCTTGGGTAAAACAAAAGAATATCATAACTACATGACATGTCATCATGAAACCCTAATTAAACACCTAATTAACTAAGACAGAACTGGAGCACATATTTATACTACTCAAAAAAATATTCAAAAATTATAGAAGCTTAAGCATGTTAAACAAAGTCTACTGTAAAATTTTTAAGTTAAAACAGCAAGTACTTTATCCTACATAAAAATCACAAGGCAGTAACAAGAATTAGACATAAAGTACTTTGTACTGTGAAACATGTCAAATAGTAGATTTCATAGCATAACTATCTCCTTTTAGCCCTAAAACAGCCAAAAAATTATCAAGCAATTATCTCACTTAATTATTTAATTATGAATTTCTTAATCCCTTAGCAAAGATAGCACCCTAAAAAGACAGAGCAACTTCTACACATGACATAGCCAACTAACATTTTTCATAGATCCGGCATTTGCTAACTAGAGCAACAAAACAAGAATCACATTTTTAGGATAAACCTATAATTAGTTATGAATTTCTCTATATTTACTTCTTTAATGGCATTAAATAAAATTATGCATAAAAGTATTTCAAAGTGCTCAACTCATATTTTTCATGCATAGTACTCATCATAAGAAAAATACTGCAAGTTGGATCACCTCATTTGGACTTAAAATGATTAAGTTATGATTTTCTAAATATTTAACATAGATTTTGGAAAACTGTTTTTCAAAAATTATTCAACTGAAATTGCTACGCGTACCCCGGCTACACCCACTATGACTAACACGCGTCCCTGCGCTGCTATGTGTACCCGACACTGCGTACCCAGAGACCGACGCGCGTGGGACACTGACAGGCGGGTCCCGCGGGTCAATCCTGGCCCACCGGTCAGCCGGACCGGGAGCAGGGCGGCGCTGACCGGCGGCGAACTTGCCGGCGGCGAGCTTCTCCGGCTTGGTGACCGGCACCACTCAACTCAGGATGACGGCGCAAGTCTAACGGTGCCCTAGCGGCCTAGAGCGACGGTGGCGGCGTACGGCGGCGAGGTCCGACGGGCAGGGGCCCCGTCGAGCCGCGACGAGGCGCACGAGTGAGCGCGCGGTCTCTGCGACGGTGAGGTGACTGGGGAAAACATAGAAAAAGAAAGAAAAAGGAGTCGCCAGCCCGTCTCCGAGGTTGGCCGGAGCGGCGGCGCTCCGCTTCGCCGGCGAGCTCCTAATCCGGCGAGCTCGATGCACCGTTCGTTGATTCATCCTATCCCTAGTCACTACGCGAGGTGGCGGTTACGTTGCGCACGCTAGGATGAAAAATGATGATGGTGGAGCGCAGGCCACGGCGAACCGCATCGACGGTCATGGCGGCCGTGGGCGAGCAGGAAAAAGGAACGGCCGATTCTGTCTCTAGCTTGCACAAACGATCGTTGGAGGAGGTCGGGAAGATGGAGGAGGTGATGGCGAGCAAGATGCTGCCCGTGATTTAGAAAATGGCTGGCTGGGGAGGAAGCTAGGTGGCGATGAGCTCGGCGGTGGCCATGGCAAGCTCTGCGGCTGCGGTCGTGGTGCGAGGGGAAAAGGGAGGGGATGGAGTGGCGAGGGAACGAGGGGTTGGAGGAGTAGATAAGGGCGGCTCAGGACTCCCTAATTTGAGCTGGAGGGCGCGCACAGCCGGGTCCGAGCGGCGAGCGACGGGACGGCGGCTATGGCGCTCGGCGCCAGCGGTGGCAGTGTCACAGCGAGGCAGCGAGGGTGAGCGGGTAGGCGAGCGTGAGCACTCGAGTTCGTGCTCGAGTGCTTGATTAGCTGCGTCGCATAGCGTTTAGTATGGGGACATGGCGTGTGGTGTGGCACGGCAGCCGGCGAAGCGCGCGGCACGGCGCTTCAGCCCAGTGGGCAAGGCGGTGTGCGATGCTGGGCGACCGAGTAGCCGCAGAGGCATACGCACTCGATTGCGCATGCGAGCAGGCGTGCTCGATGCAGGCGAGGCGAGGCAGGGTCGCAGCGGTGGCGTTGCTGCAGCGGCGCAGTGCAGTGCTGTTGATGGTAATTATGCACTAAATTTTCATATCAAAATACCGTCAACAGTCCTAGGAAAGAGGAAGAATAACATGGCATAGACCTATTTTATCAATAGTGGTGCGTACTTCCAGGGTAGAAGTAGCGAGGGGTGCAAAGTGTAAGTGAAACTAGGATTTAGTGATATGATGAGTCCCTAGGGGTCGACACAGCTCGAGCAAACATAAGCCCTATAAAAAGATGAAGGCTTCCTATCTAAAAAATAATATATATATAGCTGTGGTAGGAATTCATACTCTCTGTCATATAAGGAACTCATCATGTCAAGTTTAAATTTTCACAAAACAAATCTCCAGAATTTAGTGTCACATAGGAACATGATAAACAGCAGCTCAGACTATATCATATCATATCCGTCAACTACCTAGACTTAGTTTAAGCATTTGCTCCCACAGGTTTAAAGTGTAGAGTAAATTTAGTTGTCAAATAGTGTATCCAATCTATGGGAGAACTCAAGTAAAAAGCTAGGTACTTGAAAAGAATTAGAGCAGAGCAACTATTCATCATTTCCATCATGATTCTTCAAGTTCTACATATTTTATTTATAGCAAACAAACATACTTAAAAGCAAACTTAAACACTCTTTTTATTTGGTTTTTGTTTTTAGGCACACTTAAAACTTAAGATAGAAAACTGCAAACAAATAGCAAACAGAAAATTAAACAGCAAACTGAAAAACTAAGCAGCAAACATTTTTTTCTTTTCTGGGTTTTTTCTAATATATATATATTTAAATGCAAAAAAGAAAAACTAAACAAAACAAACTGAAACAAAAGGGAAAGAATACTTACCTTGATAACAACGGGGGTCCTCCCCCAAGCTTGTTCTTGGCACGGTCAATCTTTCGGCATCTGGAGATAGGAGAAGAGGTCCTGCAGAGAGCTGTTGGTCTGTTGCTGTCCTTCTTGGATGGAGCTCAACACTTGGGAAGTATTTTCATTCCACTGGAGTTGTTGGTTCCAGCGTTGCTCATTGAGAGCAAGCGAGTTGTCAATGCGTTGTTGGAACTCCATTTGCTCATCATAGTGTTGCTGGGTGTAGTGGAACCCAGCGGCGTCAGACCTGCGCCCTGCATCAAAATGGTGATGTGGTTTTCCTGATGTTCCCTCCATACCATAGGCAAATGAATGCCTTGGTGGTTCTGCCGATGTTCTCTCTCCCATCGGGACATATGGTGGTGGTTGAGGCTGGTAGTAGTCAAAGAATGGCTGGTTGGGATCTTGATAGGGGTACACTCCAGGACGAAGTGTGTAATGTTGTCATGTTGCCCAATCTTCATAGCTGCTGTGCATATGCTCTTCTTGTATGGGGTCGGCACCCCGCCACACTGGTTCATGGCGAGTCGTGATGTGCTCTGAGGCAACCCTCTGTGGTGCCCTCACGTTCACTGGTTCAACCTGCAACTCAATATGCAAAGTCTGGACATTATAAATGGCTAACTCCGGGTTAGGTAACCGGAGATTTGCCTCTCCATACATCATGTACAATTCTCCCTTGATCTTTAAGGCTAAGTGGGCATGTCTAAAGTGTTCGTACCCAACAAACTCTCTCTGTTCTATGATGAGGTCAAAAATGGCTCCATTTATGAGGTCTAGCTTCATAGCCAAGCGAGTGACAATCGAGCAAATACCTACAGGTCCTACGGTGTAGTTGGGAACTCCCAACCAATGGTCAACTAAGGCTCGGACAGGTGAAACTTTGACCTTCTTTACAGCTGCATACATCAGTTGTAAGTCTATGATCCTGACCTTACTGGTGTCATCTCGAGGAAAGAAGGCAGTGCCTAGCCACTTGTGCAAGAACCTGAGTGTGGGGTGCTCAATGTCCCCAGTGCGGTGACCGTGAAAATACCTCTCCTTGGAGATATCGGTCCAGAATTTGTGGGTGTCATAATCTTTCAAAGTCTCAGTCAAATCTATGCTTGTGTTTGATGGGAAACCTAGGAGGTCGCTAAGGTTTCTCCAAGTGATGGTGTATTCCTTAGTGAAGAGTCTGAAAGAGACTCCCGTCTCCGTGAGTTGGAGGGTGCGTAAAAACTCTATGGTCAAAAGCTTTGACCCTTGCTCGGTAATTATAGCGAAAGGAGACCATCCAGTAAATCTAAAAATGAGGTCAAGGTCTTGGGCCATACCTGCCTCCACGAGGAATGTCTCATCAAGGACTGGCGTGTGCACGAAATGCTTGTTCTTGAGCTTCTTGTAAATGGACCTTTCCCGAGCATCTCGCAAGGCAAGGTGAGATGCCTTGGTGAGAATGCAAACAGGAGCTGCTAAAGATGATGCTGGTGTAGGTGCAACAGGAGGAGGAACGGGTGGAGCAATGGGAGAGTCAGTGCTCATGTCGGAGTAGCCCCTCGATGAAGCTCGGCGAGACGAACTCCTTGTCCTCATTCCTGGGACCTTCTCTACCATCTTCTCGGCCCACTTCTTCATCCTGAAAAATTCTTGCAAAAACAAACAAACACTGTGCAAGAGAGGTGAGTAATAAAAGGGGTTAGTGGTCAGCTGTCCAAAGTCAGTAGTACAGAGGTTAGTCGTTCTTCCAAAATTACTCTAGCTATCTAGGTGGGATTTCGACAGAACCTCCCCTCAATTTTTAGCTTCTTATCCTAGTTGGACAGCACCTCCACTAAATTTCTTTTGAAGAAGGCAACACTCTCTCTTCACTAGCTCAAGGCTCTAGCTCTTTCTTCTCACTTCTCATTCTCCTACTCTCTCTTCTTCACTCCACACTCTCCTAGCAAGACTCAAAGTCAAGAACTCAGGTGTTGTCACTGAAACTGAATGCTTGTGGTGTGTAGAAGTGAAGGGAGGAAGGGTATTTATAGGGGAGGAGATGGCCGGCCGGGCGCCCAAGGTGGTGGGGCGGCCGCCCACCTACTGGCTCCTTTGCCACTCAAATTTTGTGACCTCCACGTTCATCCATGTCTAGTGATAGAAAAGTGAAAGGATGGTGGATTTGGCGGTGGAAAAGAGAAGTTAGGTGGAGGTGTATGACATGTGGGTCCCATGGTAGTGGGCCTCATCATGCACTAAAATATATATATATCTGAAATCTAAAATGTGAAATTAAAAAGAAACTATAATATGTATATATATAGACTAAAATTAATTTTTGTGCCACCACGATAAATATTTTTAGCGGGTTGTGACACACCGTAAAATATTTATATGGGGCATATATTTTTATAAAGATAACTTTAAAAGATAGAGTACTTAAATTTAAATGTGGATAAATACCGAGTTACCTTCCGGCGAGGGTTCGAAACCGTGAAGTCCTTCGAACTGGACCTTCCAAAATATTTATTCTTCTGTAGTTTCCTGAGTTGGTGACTCTGGTAGTCCTTCGACTTCATCTTGATCCACCATTTTAACGGAGGAATTAAGTTCTTCTTTTGATTTGAATGTGAATTGTTCCTCTTGCCCATTTATGGTAAACTTGATCTTTCCCTTGCTGACATCAATGTGTGCATTGGCGGTGCTCAAAAAGGGTCTCCCGAGGATGATCGACACTTTTGAGTCTGGATGCATATCCAGCACCACAAAGTCTACTGGCACGAAGAATTCTCTTATCTTGACTGGAATATTCTCAGCGATGCCCAATGGATATCGAAGTGATTGGTCGGCCAGTTGTAAGCACATTGATGTTGGCTCGAGTGTATTGTGATTGAGCTTGTAGTAAACTGCAGCAGGCATCACACTGACACTTGCTCTAGATCACAGAGTGCATTGCTAAAGTATTGATCTCCAATTGTACAATCGATGGTCGGACATCCTGGATCTTTCTTCTTCTCTGGTAATTGGTTAAGGATGACTGCACTACACGCTTCTGTTAACTTGATCACTTCATTGGATGGCAGTGGTCTCTTCTTGTTAAGAATATCTCTGATGTATTTGGCATATGTAGGGACTTGTATGGCATCCAGTAGAGGTATGTTGACATATGACTTTTGAATTACCTCCACAAACTTGCCAAATTGCTCATCTGTCTGTTGTGGTCTTCTATTCCTGCGAGGAAATGGTAGATAACTTGTATCCTAAAAATCTTGTCTCATTTCATGATCCCATACTGGCTCTGGTGCTATTTCTTCAGGAATATTGGTTTCTTGGGTCACTGGTGGTTCTACCACTGGTCTTCTCACACCTTTCGGATAAGGTGGATCTCTGGTGGATCTACCTCCTCTTGTAGTGATAGCTTTAAGTGGCTCTGGGGTAGTTACATTGAATGGCATTAATTCTCCCAGCTTCTGCTTTACTTCTTCATTGAACTGATGTTGCTTCTTGATTGCTTCAGAAATTTCTCCAAGCTTCCCATGAATATCCTTGACAATGGTGTCATTGGTGGCGAGCCTTTTATTTATGGTTTCATTAATGTTTATCTGCTGCATGATCAACTCTTTCAAGGTAGGTTGCCTGGTAGAGCTTCCTTGTATATTTGGATATTGTCTCCAATTTGACTGATGTGGGATTTTTCTGATGGCGGGATTATATGCTGCTTCAATTGCCCTATGATCTTCCTTATACTTAGCCCTCTGGTCAAGCCAGCTGAGCAAGTCGTCCATCTTGGTAGACAATGCATTCACTTCTTTAATTGCTTCTTCGCTTTGATGAACTTGTTGAACATTCTCTTGGGACCAGCTTTGATTATCTAATATCTTCTCCATAAGCTTCTTAGCTCTCCCAAGAGTGAGTGATAAGAATGATCCTTCAGTAGTGGCATCTAGGTGCTCACGTGTCTTCTGGTTTAATCCATAATAAAAACCTTGCATGAGTAACCATTCTTCCATTCCATGATGAGGACAATCTTGGATATATCCTTGCAAACGTTCCCATGCTTCTGAAATGGTTTCTGTCTTCTGCTGCTGAAAACTGGTAATCTTTCCTCTTAAGGCATTTGTTTTGCCTATAGGAAAGAACTTTGCTAGAAAGGCCTTGGAACACTTTGCCCATGTATTGATTTCTTCTTTACTGGCATAAAACCACTGCTTCGCTCTCCCCACTAATGAAAATGGAAAGAGGCGAAGTAGTATGA
>CM041645.1:42315972-42335235 GCA_023333625.1 Bothriochloa decipiens
TTTTTTAAAAGAACAGGTGCTGATTACCAAACGATGATGATAGTACGAGAATTCAATCCAAACGTCCCCTTACACATGGGTGATTACTCGAGAGAGAAGGACAATCTCGATTAACAAGCAGAAGTTATTTTAAAAGAAAAAAAAATCTACAGACGCACCAATACAACTCTACTACCACTACAGACTGTCGGAGGGAGAAGGTGATCCGTGGACCGTGGCACCGCGCCATGCATCGATCGATCAGTCACGGTCGGCCACCACGCGGCACCAGGTAGACTCGGGCGCGCACCATGGCGCCGTAACCCAGCCGGAATCCGGGCGCGAACGCGAACCCGACGACCATGCCTGCGCCGCGGTGCGGGGGCGCGCCGGTCACGCTCTCCATGTACTCCGGGTGGAACTCGGCGCCGTGACCGGCCTCGATGTGGCTGGGCGGCGGCTCCAGTGCGCAAGCCAGCAGGTGGAGCAGCCAGATGGCCTTGGCGGCGCGCAGGAACTCGGCGTAGAAGGGCATCCGCGGGGTGCGCGCCGGCGTTGACCACCCTCCGGTTCTCGCCGTCGCCCAGGACGGCCTCCTCAACGCGCGGCGGTGCGAGCGCCGTGGACTTGGCGGCGGCGTAGCGGTGGAAGGCGCAGGTCGGGAGCACGCCCAGCAGCTCCACTCCGCACGCCGCCCGCAGCTCGCCGCCCCGCACTCCGCGCGCCGCCCCCAGCTCGCCGTCCCGCACTGCGCGCGCCGCTTGCAGCTCGCCGCCCCTCACTCCGCGCGCCGCCAGCAGCTCGCCGCCAAGCATCCCGCGCCCCGCCCGCACCTCGCCGGCCCGCACTCCGCTCGCCGCCCACCGCAAATCGCCGCAACCGTATTGAGTCGGGGTCGGGGAGATGGGGAAAGTGTAATGGGTCAATAGATGAAGGTGGGGACCACTTGTAAGGGGTATCCGGACGTAGGGCCAAGTAGTTTTCTGAAAAAACGTAAGGTGACACAGAAAAAATGTCACGTAAAGCCCACACGTTGCGTCACAAAAACCAAGTCACCATTCGTCTCCCGTGCCAGACAATTTGTGACGCTACGTGGTAACTTTATGTGACACATGCTACCATGTCGTCACAAATGATTCTGGCTAAATTGGATTTATGACGACCCAAAGTTTAGCGTCGTATTATGGCACATTATATGATGAAAATGGGCATCGTCATAACAAATCTTGTCATAAAAAGTTGGATTTCTTGTAGTGATTCTAGTGCGATTACTTTGAGAAAGAGCATCATGTGGCACTAGGTGTTCGTGTTGTAAGCTTGCGAGCTTGTTACTCTTGGAGGTTGCCACCTCCTAGATGGCTTGGTGGCTGTGGACTTTGTGAGGCACGCAACGGAGATTATGCGGTGCTCTGAAGGAGGATTTGTGAGAGGTTTGTGCTCACCTCGCGGGGATCGTGAAGAGTAACGCTAGTGGATTGCTCGTGTCATTGAGTTACCTCACTCAACACAGCGGGGTCTCGCGGTGCTCTTGAGAGAGCTTGCCTTGCGGAGGCAATTGGCTTGCGAGTCATACCGGAGAACCAATTATGTGTGGGTTCGCTCGCGGTTCCCTTGTGAGGGATTGCCTTGAGAGGCAAGTGGCTTGCGAGCACACCGGAGGAATCACAAGGGTGGTGGTCGACACAACTGGACGTCGCTTGGTGGCAACCAAGTGAACCAGGTGAAAAATCACCGTGTCATCTTATTCCACACTTCGCGGTGGTTTGCATCCTTTGTCACAAGCTTTGTATTTACTTTCATATATATATCTTGCTTATGTTATTGTTTAGATAGCTTGTGTAGCTTGTTAATCTTATTCTTGCTTGTGTAGCTAGAAGTATCTTTCTCATTTTGCTTATTTTGTGTAGCTAAGTGAATTGTGCTCTTGGGTTCGGTTTGTGTAACCTTGTCCTTGAGCATCTAGTGAGCTTAGGTTGGCTTTGTGCTTTTGCTCATTAGAATTGTGTAGGTGCACACCCGCTTGCCAAAGTACTAGTTGCTTAGGTTTGTGTGACCTTGCAAGCTAGTATTGTTTAGTTGTGCACTAACTAGATTGTCACCTTGATTTCTTGCTTAGGATCTTTTATCAAGGTACATCTAGAGTCATAGTTAGAGGGGTGAAGTCTCGGCTAGACCATTTAGTTTAATTCCGCACTTATATTGGTTAGCCGGAGTGATTAGTTTTTAGAAAAGGACAATTAACCCCCCTCTAGTACATCTCGACCCTTGCACTATCTATATTTATAAATCTAAACTTTAAATATCCTATATTATATGAGTTTTTCTAAAAAAATACAATGATGCTTATTACAACCTACAAGCACGTGCTTGTCGCGCGTGCCTATCCACTAGTGTGTATGTTTACTGGACTTCTTTCCATTGTCCTGACTATTCTTTACCTTCGTGATCACCGTTTGATTATCACAATTTATGAGAATAGCAGGAATTGGTTTCTCAACCAAAGGCAAGTCCATCAACATATCTCTCAACCATTCAGCCTCGGTAGAGGCTGTATCCAGAGCTGTGAGCTCTGCCTCCATTGTGGACTTTGTAAGTATTGTCTGCTGACCTCCAAGAGACCACCACCCAAAGTGAATATGTATCCACTAGTGGCTTTAAGCTCATCAGATTCTGAAATCCAGTTTGAATCACTATATCCTTCAAGTACCCCTGGGTACCCTAAATAGTGAATTGCATAACTCATTGTGCCTTTCAGATAGCGCATTACTCGATCAATACCACGCCAATGATCAGTTCCTGGATTAGAGGAAAATCTACTCAACTTGCTTACAGCAAATGAGATATCAGGGCGGGTTGCGCTAGCTAAGTACATCAATGAACCAATAATTTGAGAGTATCTCAAGTGATCCTTTCCTAGCCTTTTATTCTTTCGAAGTATTAGGCTAGGATCATAGGGTGTTGGAGAAGGTTTGTAATCCATATAACCAAAGCGGTTCAAAACCTTTTCCACATAATGAGACTGCAAAAGAGTAATCCCATTCTCACCCTTGTTAAGTTTAATATTGAGGATCACATCCGCTTCTCCCAAATCTTTCATGTCAAAATTTTGGGATAAAAATGACTTTACGTCATTAATCTTGTCGATACTTGTCCCAAAGATTAGTATGTCGTCAACATACAAACACAGGATTACTCCTTTGCCCCCACCATAGCGGTAGTACACACAAGTGTCGACTTCATTTATTGCAAACCCAGCAGAGGTCAAAGTCTTTTCGAACTTCTCATGCCACTGCTTTGGTGCCTGCTTTAGGCCGTATAAGGATTTCACTAACTTGCACACCTTGCCCTCTTGTCCTTGTGCTATAAATCCATCAGGCTGATTCATATAAATTTCTTCCTCTAACTCTCCATTAAGGAAAGCCGTATTCACGTCCATTTGATGGACAAGAAGCTTATGGGAAGCAGCCAAGGATAAAAGCACTCGGATTGTAGTTAATCTGGCAATAGGTGAGTAGGTATCAAAGAAATCCTCATCTTCTTTCTGTGTAAAACCTTTAGCAACAAGCCTCGCCTTGTACTTTTCAATAGTACCGTCAGGCCTAAGCTTCTTCTTAAATACCCATTTACAGCCAATTGGTTGGCAATCCGCTGGTTTGTCTACTACTTCCCATGTGCCATTTGCAGTGATGGAGTCCATCTCACTACGGACTGCATCCTTCCAATAATCTGCATCTGGTGATGCATATGCCTCTGCAATGGTCGTGGGAGTATCATCTATGAGGTACACAATGAAGTCATCACCAAAGGATCTTTCGATCCTTTGTCTCTTACTCCTTCTCAGAGCTACATCATTCTTATCCTCATCAAAACCAGACGGGTTTATAGTTGGTTCTATCATGGGTGTGGGTTCAGGAATAAATTCATTAGACGAACTCGGTAAAGAATATGCAACTTTCATCGGGAAAATATTCTCAAAGAAAGTAACGTCCCGTGACTCCAAAAGTGAATCAACTAAAACTTCAGGCGCTTCAGATTTTATCACTAAGAACTTATAAGCCGTGCTGTGGTACGCATAACCCAAAAAGATACAATCAATGTTCTTTGGTCCGAGCTTGCGTTTCTTATTAATTGGTACGCTAACCATGGCCAAACAGCCCCACATATGCAAGTAATGGAGCGATGGTTTCCTTCCTTTCCATCCTTCATACGGAGTAACTTCACTGTTTTTAGTTAGAACTCTATTCAGAACATGACATGCTGTTAAAACAGCCTCCCCCACCATTTTTTAGCCAAACCGGATGTTCCTAACATGGCATTCACCAAGTCCATTAACGTCCGGTTCTTTCTTTCAGCAACCTCATTGGATTCGGGCGAATGTGGAGGTGTCCATTCATGAATTATTCCATTCTCCACACAGAAGAGATCGAACTCATTGGAGAAATACTCCCCACCGTGATCAGACCTGACTCGCTTGATTTTCTTTTCTAATTGGTTTTCTACCTCAGCTTTATAAGTTTTAAAACATTCAAACACCTCATCTTTAGTTTTAAGAAGAAACACATAACAATATTTAGTTGCATCATCAATGAAAGTCATGAAGTATCTTTTCCCTCCTTTTATCAACACACCATTATTCATTTCACAAATATCTGAATGTATGAGCTCTAATAATGTCGTGCACCTCCCGTCTACAGCCTTGTGAGGCTTACGAGGTTGCTTTGCTTGCACACATGCTTGACACTTAGAGCCTTTGACAATTGAAAAGTTCGGAATTAAATTCATACTGGATAGACGCGACATACAACCAAAATTAATGTGACACAAACATGAATGCCATATATCAGCCACCGAATTGTTCGAATCACACACATGGTTCACAACTTTATTACAGAAATCGGAGAGTGAAAAGCGGAACAAGCCTCCGCTCTCATAGCCTTTGCCAATGAATTGGCCATACCTCGAGACGACTACTTTATTAGACTCAAATACCAGCTTGAATCCATCTCGACACAAGAGGGATCCACTAACGAGGTTCTTCTTTATTGAAGGGGCATGCTGCACGTTCTTGAGCCGCACGATCTTTCCCAAAGTGAACTTCAGATCGACCGAACCAACACCAAGAACAGAAGCATGTGAGCCGTTCTCCATCATGATGGTTGAACCTTGTGTGACCTGGTAAGATGAAAACATGGAGATATCAGTACAAACATGAATATTGGCTCCTGTATCGATCCACCAATCATTAGATTGAAATACAGAAAATACACTAGGTAAATAATTACCATACCCAGATCCGCTAGGATCGCCAATAGTCATGTTGGTAGACTTCTGCCCCTGCTGATTCTTCTTGCCCTTGCGGTTCTTGCACTTCTTGGCGAAGTGACCATTCTCACCGCAAACGAAGCACACAACTTCATCCATGTTCATCTTCTTCTTCTTGAACTGAGTAGTCTGAACAGGCTTTTGCTTGTTCTTGCCAGCATGCTGCATCACATTGGCACTGGACTATTTTGGGGTTTTTGGTGGAGCATCCTTTGCCCGAGCCTTCTCTTCAACATCAAGACCAGCCAACAGATCCTCAACGGAGATCTTCTGTCTTTTGTGTTTCAGAGCTGTGGCGAAGTTCCTCCATGACGGAGGAAACTTGGCAATCATACCACCAGCCATGAACTAGTCAGGCAAGACGTGTCCGAGTTGTTCGAGTTCCCTCACAATAAGTTGGAACTCATGAGCCTGTTCCACGACTGAACGGTTTTCAACCATTTTGAAGTCGTGGTACTTCTCCATCACATACAACTCGTGCCCAGCGTCTGCAGCACTGAACTTATGTTCAAGTGCCTCCCACAGTTCAGCAGCACTTTTGATGTTCATATAAACATCACACAGCTGGTCAGATAGCACGCTAAGAACGCATCCGACGAAAATCATCGTAGCCGTAGTAAACTCCTGCACCTCTTTCTCAGATGCGAGAGGTAGTGCGGGAGGATTACCCATGACCCAAAACACGCCCATAGCCGTGAGCCACAACTGGGCCCTCGTCTGCCACCTCTTGAAATTCACACCAGTGAACTTCTCCGGTTTCATCGCATCAGTATATCCCTTAGTCATTGCTAAATTCCTATCAGGTTTTTGGATTGTTGGAAATAAAGGCAATTTAGCAATGCATAAATTAATTCCGACAATAAGGAAAAGACCAACAACATGTATCACAGATATAAGATTCAACACTAGCACTACGATCCAAGACATATTCATGTTCTCTAGTGCTAGCAACAGAAAGGATGCGAGGACGAACAACAAAGAGATGAGAGACATCCTTACAGTGGGGTTATCGGCGTCGAAGGAGACGAAGAAGACCGGCGACAGAGATTGACGAAGACCGGGCGTAGAGGGAAGAAGACGTCCAGCGAGCAGTCGCGATGGCGCTTCCCAAAAACCTGATACGCCCCTACCCCGTGCAGGGACGCGAAGAGGACGTAGGCTTCGGAGCCTGCTCTCTCGGCACCGATGGCACGTCGGCGACGGGATGGGGAAGACGGCGGCGGCGCAGCACTGTGGTGAGGAAGAGATGAATCTCTGGTACTGAGGATGATGTCTCGCCCCATATTTATACACACGCGTTGCAGCTAATAAGGAAAGTAATTAGCCGCTCAATCACAGCATTATGGTTTCCGTTTATGCACTTACCATAATACGAGAATAATTGCTTATCAAATAGGTCAGCGCAATTTTCTCCATGCATGCAAAAATTCGGAGTGGCAAAAGGAAGCCGCGCACCCGCAAGGGTCGGAGCGGGGAACCACCAGACCATTCACGCGCAAGTCGTGCGTGCACGTCCATTAGCCCCGCCCCGCCCCGCCCGGCGAGGCGAGGCGAGGCAGGCGAGTGCGCGCGCGGGTGGTCTTCCTTGTCCTCTCCCCAATAGCTTCACCAAGAGAGAGATAGCTCAACTATTTAAGTTGGCCTCACTCCTCTTGAAGTAGCAAGGTGGGACTAAAGTCCCCCACCTTTCCATATATACATGCATGTGTGAGTGGGCCTTTGGGATTTATTTGGAATTGTTTGGCCCATGGCCCAAAACATCTAACACTCCACCCCCCCAACAACATACATAGCCGCATCTCCTTCCCTCCACTAACCCACAACCCACCGCCACCGCATCCACCATCCACTCAGAGCTCATCGCAGCCAACGGGCCGCTTCAGCCGCCCATCCATAGCTCACCACAACCGACAACAAACCACCAAGCATTGCAGTGCCCGACACATGGGCACGTGAACCTCGTGTCCACGGAGGGGATCCTGCGCGAGGCAAACAGGTTGTGCACGCACGCTGTGGTGACCTCCTCTCCACAAGTGGGCTACCACGCCACTGCCCCGGAGGTGGCTGACATGCTCCGAGGGCAGCTGCGTGTCCCAAGGCATGACATCAAGGTGACCCAGTATGGGCCAGGACTCTTCCTTGCTGAGTTTGGGAGACTGGCAGTACACGATAGTGTCATGATGAAGGAGCTTGTGGAGATTGGTGGCGTGGCCTACCCCATCGCACCTTGGGTTGGTCAAGCCATGGCGATCAACAGCATCCTGGTCCAGCTTTTGGGCTATGAAGATTGGAGCCCAACCTCCCTGGTTCGTGCTTGTCCGACCATGGGCCACGCTTTGTTCCTTTTGACTGGGCATGAGGCACTCGGATTGGCTGCCGCATGACTGACCACCACAACGACGACAGCGGGGGGACCGAGACCAAGGAAGGAGCCACGGCGGCGCTCCTCTGAGCGCTCTGTGAGAGCTTACACCAGTTCGTCACCGACATACCGCCAGGTCATGACGGGCAAGGCAGGGGAGGGAGAACTAGAACGCGGGCGCATGATGAGTCGCTCGCCATCACGGTTGGGACAAGAGCGTGACATTCTCACGCACACATCTGATGAGTGGGAACACCACCGTTCCCGGTCACCTCCGCGACACTCTGACCGCGGCATGTGCACAACAGCAGGAGGACCAAGCGTTTGAGGAATCGCAGGAGCTGAGGCTGTCGGCTTATCAGCCGCCAGCACCAGCCGAGTATCTAGAGTGCAGGCCGTCCTCTAGCTCGCTCGCGACTGGGATCGTGTCTGGACAGGCAGAGGGTGAGGTATTTGGCCCTATTTTTCAGCAGCCTATGGATACCCAGGTACAGGGCGATTGCTGGTTGGCCCTGTGTTCGACTTCCGGTGGACACCCAGGTGGATGATATCTCTAGCAGCATGACCCACATGGACTTCGACACGTCAACCGGTTCAGGTATGATTTTGGAGCAGATTGATGGTACTGCTGGTTATGAGGATGAAGGAGAGCAGACCAAGCAGGTAATTGGAGTGGTGGAGGATGAGGAGATTGAGATGGAGGAGGGTGGCGGAGCGGCACTAGCTAGCTGTGCTGCCTTCTGCAAAGCGATCTTCAAGGACGCGGCACCACCCCCAAGGCCGGCCACGGCACCTAGGCGGGGTGGTAAGGGGCGCAAGAGGATCGTGGTGGCGACCCGCTCCAGCCTGCGCCTGGCTGCCCGTCCGTCACCGGTGCCTGTCTCGATGAGAGCCCAAAGGAAGCTCATGAAGGAGCTGCAGTTCATGGACTCATCATCACAGCCGCCAGATGCTGCGGTCATAGCGTACATCGATCAGTATAGGCAAGACCTTCCAACAAAGGCAGTGGATACAATCAGAGCAGCCGCTCGTTTGAGCAACAAGAAGCTTGCAAAGGCCCTGGCAGCTATAGCAGCCGAGCCCGGAACTGCTGAAATGGAGTTTCCATGAGGTACTGACAACATAAGAAGAAGAAGATGCAGTCATCTTGGTTGCTAATGTTAGTTTGTCTTCAGTCAGTGCTGGTTGAGTTAGGTTTCAATTCAGTTATGTTGTACTGTGACGGGTACTCTACTAGGAGCGTATAACAGGCAGTTTTTACAAGGACAAAGATACGAATGCTTCGGTTGGATTTCAGCATATCGAAGGGTATTTAGTTACCTTAGATTTGTTTCATCTTTTATGAGTAATTAGCATAGATGTACTCAGGTACCCCATATGGCGGTCTGCCATATGAGGTAGCGCCTCTCGCGTATGTAAGATTGCAACTCTATTTTTGCTTATTAATATAATGCCGGTTTAACCGGATCTTTAAAAAAAATTAGTCTACAATTAAGTTTATTTAGTTTGAGTTTGGAAATATGATAGTGCTGCTCTTGAAATGTAGTTTTATGAAATTATATATGGATGATATTTTATAATAAAAAAGTAGTGGTCAAAGTTATTTTGACAAAAGAGCCGACATCGTCAAAAGAAATTCATAAAAGCTGTGGCGCAGACGCACGAGAAATTCGATATTTAACTCGCAGGTGTCTCTACATTTTAAATATCAAATAAAAAATTATAACTGAATTTCAAATATAGGGACTTGTAAATTGAGAGTTAATTTTCCTCAAAAAAATTGAGAGTTAATTAAATATCAAAATTTCTGCACGAGAAGTGGCTGAAACCGCGAAATCGCGTTTCTCCGGGATTGGTTGGCCACTGTGGTATCTAATCTCCTCCCCATAAATACACACGCATGCATCAGGATCGAGCAGGCAGACTCCAATCCAATGACGACACTAATATTATTATTGGGCGTCTCAGTCCTCTCAGCTCTCTTGCCTAGTACCACCTCTTCTTCTACAATAATCCAGAGTGCGACCAATGAGTCCGGCAGCCGCAACGACCTCGCCGCACTGTTGGCTTTCAAAGGCCAGCTCGCTGATCCCACCGGCGTCCTTGCCGGCAGCTGGACAACCAACACGTCCTTCTGCCGATGGCACGGAGTCTCGTGCGGCCGCCACCGGCAGCATGTCACGGCTCTATTGCTGCCACATATTGTGCTCCAAGGAGAGCTCAGCCCGCACCTCGGTAATCTTTCGTTCCTTTCCTTCCTAGATCTCACAAACACCACCCTCGCTGGCTCCATCCCTGCCGAGCTTGGCATGCTACGTCGGCTTAAGGTTCTCTCTCTTAGTCGAAATGGTCTGTCAGGCCTCATTCCTTGTACCATTGGAAACCTAACCAGACTCGAGGAACTTGCTTTAAGTTACAATAGCTTGTCAGGGGAGATCCCTCAAGGACTACTGCAGAATACCCCCAACCTCGAGTGGTTTTATCTTGCTAGGAATGAGTTAACTGGCCATATACCACCATACCTATTCAACAAGACGCAATCCCTGAGGGAGATCAGCTTGAGAAACAATAGCTTATCAGGTCCTTTACCACACGGCATGGGTTCCTTGTCCATGTTGGAACTCTTGTACCTGCAATTTAATAACCTATCCGGTACAATACCTCCAACCATCTTCAACATGTCAAGGATGCAGTGGCTTTTTATCTCACGTAACAATTTTGCAGGTCCAATTCCTAATAATCAAAGTTTTAGCCTTCCTCTGCTACAGGTGTTCTCTATCGGACGGAACAACTTTATGGGTCCGATTCCATCTGGACTTGCATCATGCAAATACTTAGACACTCTCGCTCTACAAGTAAATTATTTTGTGGATGTCCTTCCAACATGGTTTGCACAACTTCAACGTCTGACCATACTTGCCTTGGGAGGAAATGACCTTGTTGGCGCTATCCCAGATGCTCTTAGCAATCTCACCCATCTTACTGGACTAGATCTGGGAATGAATCAGCTAACAGGCCCGATTCCAAGTTTTATTGGGAATTTCTCGGAATTAACTGTGCTAATTTTGGAGGATAATCAATTCTCTGGCTCAGTACCACCAACACTTGGGAACAATATTCCACATCTGAATTGGCTTCAACTTGAATCGAATTATTTGGATGGGAATCTTAACTTCTTGTCCTCCCTTTCCAACTGTAGGGAACTCCAGGTCATTCAACTGTCTAATAATTCTTTCATAGGGGGGCTCCCAGATCACACCGGAAACCTGTCAACAGCGTTAATTTGGTTTTCTGCAGATAATAACAAGTTGACAGGAAGGATTCCGTCAACATTGTCAAATTTAAGCAACCTTGAAAGGATAGATCTTTCTAGCAACCTATTCATGGGGGAAATCCTTGAGTCTGTCACTGCGATGCAACATCTCATTTTGCTCGACTTATCTAATAACGACTTCTCAGGTCCTATACCAACTAAAATTTGTATGCTTAGGATCTTGGAACGGTTATATCTTCAAGGAAATAAATTCTTTGGCTGTATACCCAAAAACATTGGAAACCTTACTAAGCTAGAACATATTAGCATATCTAGTAACAAGTTAAACTCAACTATACCAGCAAGCTTCTTCCACCTAGATAAACTTATCACTTTAGATCTTTCAAAAAATCTCTTTAGTGGTCCCCTACCAAATGAAGTAGATGGGCTAAAACAAGTGTATTCCATTGATTTCTCTGCCAACTTTTTCCATGGAACCATCCCAGAATCATTTGTACAAATTATCATGCTCAACGTCCTAAATCTATCACATAACTCATTTGATGGACAAATCCCTGATTCTTTTCAAAAGCTTACTAGCATAGCAATTTTGGATCTCTCCTTTAATAATATCTCTGGTACTATTCCCATGTTCCTTGCTAATTTGACAGACTTGACAACCTTGAATCTCTCCTTCAATAAACTAGAAGGGAAAATACCAGAGGGAGGTGTTTTTTCAAACATCATGCCTAAATCTTTAATTGGGAATCCTGGGCTATGTGGGTCTCCCCATCTTGGATTTTCTCCATGTCTTGAGGACTCTCACTTGAATAAAAGGGGCCTACTAATTTTAGTTCTTCCAGTTGTCACAGTTGCATTTGCCTCTATTCTTGTTTGTGGTGTCTACCTATGGATCAGAATGAAAGCTAAGGCCAAGGATGATGATGATGAAACTTCTGTCACTGATCCAGCAAATGCTGTAGGACAGAGATTGTTCTCCTACCACAAGCTCATTTTGGCCACGGATAACTTTAATGATAACAACCTTCTGGGAACTGGAAGTTTCGCAAAAGTTTTCAAAGGAAAACTGAGTAACGGTTTGGTTGTTGCAATAAAAGTTCTAGATATCCGACTAGAACAGGCCATTAGAAGCTTTGATGCCGAGTGCCATGTGCTTTGCATGGCTCGGCATCGCAACCTGATAAGGATACTAAGCACATGCGCCAACCTGGACTTCAGAGCACTTGTGCTCCACTACATGCCCAACGGCAACTTAGATAAACTCCTGCACTCTCAAGGCACAAGTAGCTTGGGATTCCTTAAGAGGCTGGAGATCATGCTAGATGTGTCCATGGCGATGGAGTATCTGCACCATCAGCATTTTCAGGTTGTCCTGCACTGTGACTTGAAGCCTAGCAATGTGTTATTTGACAACGACATGACAACACATGTGGCAGACTTTGGCATCGCAAAATTGCTATTGGGTGACAACAGCTCCATGATCACTGCTAGTATGCCTGGAACACTTGGGTACATGGCGCCAGGTACTATCGCTAACTTGTATACTATAGATATACCCGTGAGTGGTGTATATCATCATTATAGTTTCTTCTGATTAATCAATTGTTTTTATGTTTGATTTTCTGAATCGTTGAGCAGAGTATGGATCCTTTGGGAAGGCATCCCGCAAGAGCGATGTGTTCAGCTTTGGAATCATGCTTCTTGAAGTATTCACTGGAAAGAGACCTACAGATCCCATGTTCATAGGAGATCTAAGTATCAGGCAATGGGTTCATCAAGCATTCCCATCACAGATTGTCCATGTTCTGGACGATAAGCTCCTGCAAGGTCCTTCCTCTGTTGACAGCACTGAGAAGCCCGTCCTGGCACGAATATTTGAGTTGGGTTTGCTCTGTTCAAGTGATGCGCCTCACCAAAGATTATCAATGAGCGATGTCGTAGTGGAGCTCAAGAAAGTAAAGAATGATTACACCAAATCGATGTCAGCGTCAAGGCCTGAAGTTGCCCAGTGATCTGCTTTATTTGTATCTGTCTGTTATGTTCTTTCCTTCTGCACTAGCAGAACAGCAACAGCCGCAGCAAACTCTTGCTGTATTTTGCCTTCTTTTTCATTAGTCCAATACCGTGTGTCTGTGTCCTGTTATGATTTCTCTTAATACTTATACTTTTGTTCAGTTTGAGAGAAGTTTGTGACTTTATGTACTGGGAAAAATGGAGATTTCATTGGTGTGCTTTTGTAGCTGAAACCGTGGTGGTAACAGCTTGCAAGATTCTACTTTGCAAGTTTCAGGGCAGACAGAGTTGTTGCACAATCCAAGGAGTACTAATTGCTAGTACTTGGGTTTTGTGAAAAACTTGTTTTCTGTTCTGTAACACCATTTTTGTCATTCTTTGTCGGAGCTTTGGACCCTCCTATTCCTCCCAAAAAAAAAATGTCATGTCTGCAGCAGAGAGACGCTCCCACGGCAGCACTGGCATAGATGAAAAATGAAGATGAAATTTCAAAGGACTCATTTCTCTTGAAGAACTGCAGAGTATGATGACGGAACCAATTTTGACAGCAGCTGTCTAGCAATGAGATTTGTGTATTTTTCCTGGCCCACTCTATGGACTGTTTGTTTGGTAGCCCAACAGATTCGTTTGCGCTAGTCCAGTTGATAACATCTACATCCAACTGAATTGGACCATGAACAGGGGACCATGGAGTGATGGAGCGGAGACACAGCTTTTGATTGAAATGCTGACTTTGATTAAGACGGCATTGCATGTACATGTAATCAAGAAACAACCAGTTGACAGTTTCCTATTCCTGTCCACTTCAATCATTGTCTATTAAATGCATGATGGTGACTGAGTATACATGCCAAAACATCCCGAAACTGACGTATAGATTCTATATAGTCACGCAAAATTTTGAATTCCATTCTTCCGTCTTGAGGGTTCCTTATTCGCACAAAATTTATTTATTTAATTTCCATGTATATAATTCATAGTAACAAGCACCTAGAGAGGTTGCTGTCGAGGCTTTAGTCTTTTAAAGACTTTGTAGCAAAATTGTTCATCATGTAGTCGTCTGAGTTTCTTGTGAGTGGAGGGGTGAGGAAGTTTCGTTTGGTAACTTTGTTGTTACCATTTGTTCGTTCATCTAACAAACTCTTTCCGATTAATAAAATACGCGCCTTGGCGCGGTCTCGAAAAAGGTATATAATTCATAGTAAGAATGATGTTTTGTCATGTACACGCCATTTTCTCAATGAAATGTCTCACAAATGAAACTACTCCTCCTTCCTATGAGACTATAATTATTACTTAAGAAAAAATAGAGCCAACATTGCTATAACAATAGGAGTGTATCTATGCAACAACTGAATAATTTGAGGGCATGCACTATGATATTTTTGTCCTTATCATCATTAGATATAAAATAGAGGGACCAAATCAAGCTCTCCGCACCAACACCGATGTGCTACTCGCACCCCTGCCTCCTGGCAGCTCGATCACCCACCTTCCATAACCATCCACTGTGGCTTGGGCATCAAATCCATCGGATGTACAATATATTCGGAGTTTGGGATAAGGAGTGTTTCATCACTCTTTTGCATGCTCATATGAGTTAGAGCATGTGTCTAGGTACGGTGTAGAGTTTAATCTAAAACGAATTAAAATGCATTGTTGGATAAACTTATTAGCCTTGGGTGTCCATACGAGTTATAGAAGCATGCGTCCAGGCATGATATAGAGTCTAATTCCAAGATCAATTGAAATGCATGATGCTCTGTGTCGCAAGTCAGTTAGGCGATCATGCAACAGGTTGTACATCTTATTGCAATACATGAACACGAGGTCCATATATATATATTTTTTTTTGAGAATTAACACGAGGTCCATATAGAGTCTGCACTTTAATTCTCATGTCTTGCTAGAAAAAAAAAATATATAATATTTAACTTATCACAAAAATTAGAATTTAGAAAGGTCTTGGCACCAATTAATCTGGTAGATTATTATGTTTGGCAAAAGAAAGACTATTGTGTTTAAGTCCTCCTAATTGATTTCTATATATAGCATATTCGTTTGTTATATGCGTACTAACTGAAAGACGTTAAACAAAGTCTCCATAAATCAATGCTGTTATTTTTGCGACAAGCATCGGTTCTGATATTGAAGAAACAAATGTGGTGTAAATTTTGCGTTGGTGTACAGTGGTGCATGCACGCAACGCGTTTTGTTTTGATTAAGCATGGAAACACAGTTTGGTCTACATGTACCGGGACTATTCTTGTTTCGGGCAAGTTCCAGCAGAGGTCGGCAACCGTAGCGGTCATCCAGCCTTTGTTGGAAGAAACTGACACTACAGCTTGACCCGGTTGCAGGTCTCCTCCACCTCCCCAGGAGTACTGAGCCCACTTCCATGGATCATTGAGACTTGATAGAGCCAAATCGATGAATCCCCATCTATCAATCTATATCATGCAAGAGCAAGAAGCATCAGCCTTGCCTTGTCTAGCACTGGGCATGCATCTTCCCTGCTTCCTTCAGTTTCTGCAACTCCTCATCCTCGTGCTTCTCCTCCTATTTGTCTCTGCTGGAGCTGGAGACGCTGCCGCTGTTCTTCACGGTGAATTCATCTACGATGGTTTCTCTGATGGCAATCTGACCGTGGATGTGGGCTTTGTGGAAGAACAGAAATAGAATGGCCATTCAAAAAAGTTTTCCCTCTTCGCCTGACTCTGTCATTTTTATGGCTATAAACTTCATGCAGATGTGGGCGGACAATATGAGAGAAACTGACAAGATCAAGTTGAAAGAGTTGGCGTACTGCTTATCTGAATGGATGCTGAGGAAACGTCCTTTTGATGGTCCAGGGTCAGACATTATGGAATTGTAATAGTCTTCCTTAAGACTCCTTATGTTTCATGCATGTCAAGTAGCCTCCAGGGTAGGAGCGTGGTTGTTTTCCTTTCTTTTTGTGCAACATTTTGAACTGGATGACCCCAGTATGTAATGACGTTGTTATTGGCTTTCTTAAAAGCCGAGGTAATCTCATTTCAAAAAAAAAAAAAAAAATCTGACCGTGGATGGTTCAGCAACTATCTTCAATGGCCTTTTAAGCCTAACCAGCGTTGCGCAAGTTAATGGTCATGCTTTCTACCCCTACCCTCTCAATTTCACAGATGGTTCAAATGGCTCTTCACTGGCATCTTTCTCCACAACATTTATCTTCTCCATCATGGGGCTTTACACAGGCCTGAGTTCCGACGGTCTTGCATTTGTGCTTCGTTCCACCAAAGATTTCTCTGACACCTTGCCTTCCCAGTATCTTGGCCTTCTCAGTAACACAAATAATGGCAACACAACGAATCATCTCCTTGCTATAGAGCTTGATACAATAATGAACAAGGAGTTCAAAGACATTGACAACAACCACATCGGGATTGACATAAATAGCCTACATTCATTTGCCTCTAGGACAGCAGGTTACTATCCCTCTACAGCTCTACTGGTGGGTACCTTCCCTTGAGCCTCAACAGTGGACAGCCAATGCAAGTGTGGGTGGACTACGACAGCAAGAGACCATGCTGAATGTCACAATAGCGCCTTTCAATCAGTCCAAACCCAGCAGGCCACTACTAACACAGGTATATGATTTATCAACAATTTTGCCAACCACGCCAGTGTTTGCAGGATTTTCCTTGGCAAGTGGCACACTTCATAGCTCACATTACATTTTGGGTTGGAGCTTCAAGCTCCACGGACAAGCTGCATCAATCAACTGCTCTGCCCTATCTTTGAGTACTCTTGAACTACTTGTACCACAAGTCCTGGTGCCGGTGCCGATGCCAGAAGATCCTGCTGTGCAAATTTGTTCTCGCCCACGCAGCATCAAGACAATATTATTAGCAACTATTTTACCAACTTTAGTAATTGCCATAGTGGTTTATGCTACCCTCCACACTAAGAGGGGGATGCAAGCAAGAAAAACTAAAAACTAAACTAGGGTGGGAGAAGGAGTATGGGCCTCCATCCTTCACCTACAAAGATCTATTTGCTGCCACCAATGGGTTCAAGGATCATATGCTCCTAGGTAAAGGAGGCTTTGGGAGTGTCTTCAAAGGGCTGCTTCCCCATTCCAAGCAGACAGTTGCTATTAAGCTCGTCTCGCCATAGTCGAAGCAAGGGATGAAGGAGTTCATGGCTGAGATCATTATCCTTGGCCGTCTTCGACACCACAATCTTGTTCAGCTGCATGGGTACTGTCACCAACGACAACAACTCCTTTTGGTGTACGAGTATATGCCAAATGGAAGCTTTGATTGCTACTTACATACTCAAAATCCTCAGAATACAATTGGTGTATGCCGGGCTCAAAGGTTCCACATCATCAAAGGTATCGCGTCTGGTCTCTTGTACCTCCATGAGCAGTGTGAGCAGGTTGTCATCCATCGGGACATCAAAACAAGCAATGTTCTACTTGACAGTGAGATGAATGCAAGGTTTGGTGATTTTGGCCTCGCAAGGTCACATGATCATGGAGCTGATGCTCACACCACACATGTGGCAGGTACTTGGGGCTATATTGCCCCTGAGTTGGCCAGGCTTGGCAAGGCAACCAAAGCAACTGACGTGTTTGCCTTCGGCGTGATGATGATGGAGGTTGCCTGTGGAAGACGGCCAATCTGCGTGAACACAGACAATGGGGAGCCTCTCGCTCTAGCAGACTGGGTGCTTGCCGCATGGCGAGGTGGTTCCATCACCGAGCCGCCGACCCAAGAGTAGATGGTTACATGGAGGAAGAGATGGAGCTGGTACTGAAGCTTGGTTTGCTCTGCTCACACCACTTGCCTAATGCTCGGCCTCACATGCGCCTTGTCATGCAGTTCCTAGAGAGGGATGAATCGCTCCCACCAGACTTGCAGCCTGATATTTATTGAGTAGTGATCTGGGTCAGCAGGATTGTCATCAGGACGAAAAGCACTATCAGGTTGCCATGTCATGTCCACTGACCGCTATAACTGATCTTGCCAAAGGGAGGTGACATGGCTATGCCACTTGGTGATAGACATCTACAATGTGCTCTTGTTTAGTGTTGGTAATCCTTTGTGGCTGCATTTCAATTTACTTGTAGTATTTGTGGAATCCCATGATGTTGTTGCCTTACTACTATGTAACGAACAAGGACAATTTGTAATATCTAGCATTGAGGACATATAAGTGCTTCCAGTTGTAGCAGCAAGTTTTTATCTGCATCTGATTAGCATATTATATTATCAGTTGAATGATATTAAGATACTCATATTTGGCTTTTTAAGCATCTAGCAGCCTTTTAAGCCCATCCAAACAGGGGCACAATATGTACCAACCCTCAAAATGAAATATATAATATAATATTATGTCAATATTATATTATTCAGATTATATCATGTGCTATTCAGACCTGCTACTGCTGAAAAGTCCAAGTATTATCATAGCATTTGCAGTAATATTTCATTGAATTTGTTGACCATAAGCTGGTTAATTGTGATATTTACATACCAGTTCATATCTAATACCAGAGTACAGTCTCCTACATGTGATTCAATATAGAAAACATTGTCAAATTACTATTCTGATATAATGAAACCAAGAGCTACTTTCAGCTCTACTGCATAACTGTAAACTCACATAATATTTCTGAAAAAAAAAGTAGTTGGATACACTACTGAGAAAATGGTTTTCTACAACTTAACTACCCCTACCTACAGAGTAGGATACATAGTGTAACACCTCTGGTGTTAAATTAACTAAAACATGCCATGTCATCATATGCACTGCAAAGCATCCATGTTTAAGTCAACCTTAATGTGCATTAACTAAAACAAGTTTATATTTCATAGTTTGATTGAGTTTCTGTAATGTTTGTCACATGAAATAATAAAACCCTATTTTCGAATATCATCGCAAATGCTTAGTTTATACTCTATGTACTTGAGATGTAAACTGTGTTTACACTAGTATCAAGCATAGTGTATAAGTCTAAGTCCAACCCTAAAAATGATTTCCATATTTGAAATTTAATTTGGATTCCAAAACTTATTTCTAAGCCTGGCAATTCAAATTTAAAGTCAAAATGGAAATGCTATAAAATGGTTTTGCAAAAGTCAACTTGGTCAACCAAGGGTGTCATTGGGTCAATGACCTAAAAATGTCCTTGGATGATGTTTGTGATCACTAATAACCAACCAATTAAGTTAGAAACCAAATTGAGTTTAAACTCTATTTCAAAAACCCTTTATTTCCAACCCTAGTTTTATCCCCTTTTCTCTAATTCAAATTCTATAAGGAATTT
>CM041645.1:42335635-42357377 GCA_023333625.1 Bothriochloa decipiens
ACAATAATCATGCGTGTGGGCCATATGATTTAGGAGGTTCTGCCACAGCTGGTATCGGAGCTGGATCGTTGTTGAAAAGAGTTATTGTAGTATTCTCTTGTGAAAACTTCAAAAGTTTTGAGTCAAATAATTTTAACTTGACTATTTTGGGTCCAAATTGCTTATTTCTTATCTATGATTCTTTCTATCGATTCTTATTCTGATTTTATAAAGTGTGGTGGAGAAATAGCATATTATATTGCCCTATGTTATAAAAGTTATTTATATGTAAATAATGCTTTCTTTTACGATTAGATCGTAAGTTCGTTCATGCATCATGCTTAATTAATTTATTTAATTACTTTCCCCTTTAAAATGGTTTGGGTTAAGTAGTGTCAATCCATTTCATGCTAACCATTAGAGTTCTTCTTATGTATCCTATCTTGCTTCAGGATGGCCATTACCAAGCAAACACCTCGCAAGAGCACTGCACCAAAAGGAGTACCTCGGCATCAGTTAGCTTCTAAATACGAGATCGGAGAAAGCAGTAGCAATCCACATCAAGATCCACAGGTTGAGATAGCAAGGCTTAGATCCGAGTTGGATAGGGCTGAAACCGACAGGATGTTAGAGGCCGCCGAAATCACTTCATTGAGGCGATCCCGGAAGTATATGAAGCACCAAAGAAATGATGCTTGGGCAAGAGAAGATGCAGCAAATGTTCGTATCCAGGAACTTGAAGACTATGTGGAAGATTTGGAGGAATATGCGGAGGAGGCTAACGATGAATGTGTGAGGTTGAATAACTTATTGGATCCTGATTATCAAAGACAGGCAGCCCAGGATGACCTTGGTCTTGTAATGGGACAGGACGAGGAAGAGGAAGATCCTGAAGAACTAGAATCCGTCGATGAGGACATTATTGATGAAGAAGAGGAAAATCAGATGAATATAGAGAATGAAAGTGGAGAAGAAGAAGTTATGAAAGAAGAAGATCCTGAGATAGTAGAAGAAGAGCCTAAAGCGGAGGAGGATCCTGAGGAAGATGAGTAACAGAGTTTGGGAAGTAAGATGTGTAATATATCCTTTCTTTGCTTTCTAAAGCCTAGTAGGTATGGGAAGTCTTGCCGGAGTGCAGACTACTGTAATAAAAATAATGTAACATAAGTATGTACGCCTTTGTAATATATCCTTATGAAATCCCATAAGGTTTTGTGAATAAAGTGAAGTTGTGTTTCAACAGATGCCTGCTCATACCCGTTCCCGTGATGATGCTGGTCCATCTCAGGATGGAGGTGATATCCCTAATCCTCCACCAGTTCCACCCACTCTGGCTGATGCAGTTCTAGCATTAGTCACTGCCACAACCATGATGGCTCAAAACCAGAATCAGAATGCCCGACAAGGAAATCATGGGCGGAACCATAGAGATGAAACCACATATGTGGATTTCACAGACACTCGACCTCCGGTTTTCAGCAGAGTAGATGAACCTATGGAGGCTGATGATTGGCTCCGCACTATGGAGCAAAAGTTTGGATTGATCAAATGTATAGAGTATCAAAAGCCCATGTTTGCAGCCCAGCAGTTGAGAGGTACTGCAGGAGCTTGGTGGGTAAATTTCGTTGCTGCTCAGCCCGAAGGCCATCGCATTACTTGGACTGAGTTTCGAGAAGCCTTTCGAGCACATTTTATTCCCGAGGGAATAATGACCATAAAGCTAGAAGAATTTCTTTCCTTGAGGCAAGGTGATATGTCGGTAATGCAATATTTTGGCAAATTCAATCACTTGTCTCAATACGCGTCAGACTATGTTAGTACTGACCGTAAAAGAAAGAGTGTTTCCTGAGAGGCCTGAATAGTAAAATTCAGAGAATGATGACGGGAAATCCAAATGCCACTTTTCATGAGGCGATGAACATCGCTATCTCTTATGAAGATAAGAACCGTCAACATTTGGAAACCAAAAAGAAGAAAAGTGTACCCTCTGGATTTTCTGGTGAAAATCCAAAGCGCCAGAAAATAATCTATCACCCTCAGAATCATTTTCGTCCACCTTATCGTCCACCACAATATCAAGCACCGCAACAGGCATTCACTCGTCCTATTGCTAATCTTTCATATCCACGACCGCCGAATGCCCCGGGTATTCGTAATCCCAATTCTCAGCCACCTATCTTTCCCTGTTATAACTGTGGCAAACCTGGTCACTTTGCACGAAACTGCCCGCATCCGAGGCAGTATAACTCTTATGTCCCTAGAGCTTTTTCACCACAACCACAACCACAGAGTCAGCCTAAAGCAGGAAATCCGAAGGTATCAAATAGTAAGAATGAAAAGAAGTCTGGCAGAGTGTTTTACACTCAAGTTGGGGAGATACCAGAAGGAGAGCCTGTCATGATGGGTACGTTTCCTGTTGCTGATCATCCTGCAATTATGCTATTTGATTCTGGTGCATCGCATACATTCATCAATGGTACCTTTGTTAAGACATATGAAATTCCAATAAGGGATACAAAAGAACAGTTCTTTATACAATCGCCTGGAGGACGTATGTGTACTAAAGAAATGGTACATGATGTGCCAGTGAGTTTGGGTGGGTATATTTTTCCCACTGATATGATAATATTAAAGGATCAAGATATAGATGTGATCCTGGGTATGAATTGGATGAAACGGCATGGCGCTGTGATAGACATCCTGAATAGAACTGTGAGATTAAACATACCCAATTGCAAAACTTCACTTCTTATCCAACTTCCGACACTTAAGAGGCATGTTCCAAAGGTATGCGCCACCTCTGTAAAACAGATTGAGGAGATACCAGTGGTCTGTGAGTTTCCTGATGTATTCCCCGATGAGTTACCGGGTTTACCTCCCGACAGAAATGTGGAATTTAGAATTGATTTGAAACCTGGTACTGCTCCTATATCCAGAAGAGCTTATCGGATGGCACCACCTGAGTTAGCAGAACTCAAGATTCAATTGCAAGAGCTACGAGATAAAGGTTTTATTCAACCTAGCTCATCACCCTGGGGATGTCCTGCTCTCTTTGTGAAAAAGAAAGATCAAAGCTTGAGATTATGTGTGGATTATCGACCCCTGAATGAGGTAACCATCAAGAATAAGTATCCTCTACCCCGCATTGATCTGCTTTTTGATCAATTGGCAGAAGCAAAGGTGTTCTCTAAGATTGATCTTCGATCTGGGTATCATCAAATCAAGATTCGCCCAGAAGATGTTCCAAAGACTGCTTTTACCACTCGGTACGGTCTATATGAATATTTGGTTATGTCTTTTGGACTTACCAATGCACCAGCCTATTTCATGTATTTGATGAACTCAGTGTTCATGCCAGAACTGGATAAGTTTGTGGTTGTATTCATTGATGACATATTGATATATTCTAAGAATGAAGAAGAACATGCTAACCATCTCAGAATTGTCTTGCAACGTTTGCGACAACATCAACTGTATGCCAAGTTCAGTAAGTGTGAGTTTTGGCTGAGGGAAGTGAAATTTCTTGGACATGTATTATCAAACAAAGGTGTTGCTGTTGATCCTAGTAAAGTAAAAGATATACTGGATTGGAAACCACCAAAGATTGTGCACCAAGTTCGAAGCTTTCTGGGAATGGCGGGTTATTACCGTCGTTTCATACCAGATTTCTCGAAGATATCCAAGCCAATAACTGAATTGTTAAAGAATGATGTCAAGTTTATTTGGTCACCTGCCTGTGAAGAGGCATTTCAGAAATTGAAGAAGCTAATGACTACTGCACCTGTGCTAGCACAACCAAATATTGAGAAGCCGTTTGATGTCTATTGTGATGCTTCTGGTATTGGTATTGGATGTGTGTTGATGCAAGAAGGGAGAGTCATTGCGTATGCTTCTCGACGGCTGAAGAAACATGAGGAGCATTATCCCACACATGATTTGGAATTGGCAGCTGTTGTCCATGCCTTAAAGATATGGCGACATTATTTGTGGGGTAATAAATGTAATATTTACAGTGATCATAAGAGTTTGAAATACATATTCACTCAAGATGATTTGAATATGAGGCAAAGAAGATGGTTAGAGCTGATTAATGATTATGATTTGGAAATCTATTACCATCCTGGAAAAGCTAATGTAGTGGCAGATGCACTTAGTCGAAAGGGTCACTGTCATTGTTTAACAGTGAAACCTTTGGATATCTCTATATGTCATGACATAGAAAAATTGGGTATAGAGATGGTGCAACAAGGTAGTTTATCTAACATTGCTGTTGAGACAAATATCAGAGATCAAATTATAGCTGCTCAGAGAAGTAATAAGGGAATTAAACATATTAAAAAGAAAGTTAGAAATGAAAAGAATCCTTGTTTCACAATTGATGAAGCGGATGTCCTATGGTATAAGAATCGTCTGGTCATACCAAAAGATTCTGAGTTAAAACAAAAGATCTTTGACGAAGCACATCTGTCAAATTTTTTGATTCATCCAGGCAGTAATAAGATGTATCATGATCTAAAACAGAGATTTTGGTGGACCAAGATGAAAATAGAAATTGCTAAGTATGTGGCTCAATGTGATACTTGTCAAAGAGTCAAAGCTGTTCATTTGAAATCAGCAGGAGAACTTCAGCCATTACCCATCCCAGCTTGGAAATGGGAAGATATCAGTATGGACTTTATCGTGGGTCTACCCAGGACAACAAAGGGTTTTGATTCAATTTGGGTTATAGTGGATCGACTCACAAAGTCCGCACATTTTCTCCTAGTTCAAACTACAACTACAGCTTCACAATATGCCAGACTGTATTTTGAGCGCATCATAAGTCTTCATGGGATACCCAAGACAATTGTTTCAGATAGAGGTACGCAGTTTGTCTCCCAGTTTTGGAAACAACTACACAAGTCTTTAGGTACTGATCTTCTGCACAGTACTGCCTACCATCCTCAAACAGGAGGTCAGACTGAAAGAGTAAATCAAATACTTGAAGATATGTTGAGAGCATGTGTTCTAAATTTTCCAGAGAAATGGGATGAATGTTTACCCTTAGCAGAATTCTCATATAATAATAGTTATCAAGAAAGCATCAAAATGGCACCATTTGAAGCATTGTATGGTCGCAGATGTAGAACTCCATTAAGTTGGTCTGAGCCCGGAGAAAGAAGATTCTTCGGAGTTGATTTGGTAAAAGAAACTGAAGCGAAAGTTAAACAGATACAACAAAATATCAAAATAGCACAATCCCGTCAGAAGAGTTATGCAGATCAAAGACGTTGACCATTATATTTCAATACTAGAGATTATGTATACCTAAAGGTGTCACCCATGAAGGGAGTTACCCGATTTGGAGTCAAGGGTAAGTTAGCACCTCGTTACATTGGACCATTTCCAATTATAGAAAGATGTGGACAGTCAGCATATCGTATACAGTTACCTGAACAATTGTCAGCTGTGCACAATGTGTTCCATGTGTCCCAATTTAAAAAGTGCCTCCGTGTGCCAGACCAAGTCATTGATGTTGAAAGTATTGAACTTGAACCTGATTTGACTTACTCTGAGTCCCCAATTCGAGTTTTGGATCAGAAAGATCGCGTTACTAGAAGCAGAACAATCAAGTGGTATAAGATACAATGGAATCAACATACAGAAGAAGAAGCTACTTGGGAATCAGAGGATTATCTATTGGAGAATTTCCCGGAGTTTTATGCTTCCATCTAAAGTAATAATTCTTTCTATGAGTTGTAACTTCTCTATGAGTGGTACAATTCCTTTCCTTTATAAACTTAGAAGAAGTGTATTTTCCTGACACCTTTCCTTTTCCATTACTTCACTCGAGGCTTTAAAATCTCGGGACGAGATTTCCTTAAGGGGGAAAGGCTGTAACACCTCTGGTGTTAAATTAACTAAAACATGCCATGTCATCATATGCACTGCAAAGCATCCATGTTTAAGTCAACCTTAATGTGCATTAACTAAAACAAGTTTATATTTCATAGTTTGATTGAGTTTCTGTAATGTTTGTCACATGAAATAATAAAACCCTATTTTCGAATATCATCGCAAATACTTAGTTTATACTCTATGTACTTGAGATGTAAACTGTGTTTACACTAGTATCAAGCATAGTGTATAAGTCTAAGTCCAACCCTAAAAATGATTTCCATATTTGAAATTTAATTTGGATTCCAAAACTTATTTCTAAGCCTGGCAATTCAAATTTAAAGTCAAAATGGAAATGCTATAAAATGGTTTTGCAAAAGTCAACTTGGTCAACCAAGGGTGTCATTGGGTCAATGACCTAAAAATGTCCTTGGATGATGTTTGTGATCATTAATAACCAACCAATTAAGTTAGAAACCAAATTGAGTTTAAACTCTATTTCAAAAACCCTTTATTTCCAACCCTAGTTTTATCCCCTTTTCTCTAATTCAAATTCTATAAGGAATTTGGAGATACTTCAAAAAGATAGTTTATAGATATTGACAAGAGCTACAAAGTATTTTTCAAGTTTCCAAAAGGAATTTCAAATTAATTTGAAAATACAGTTTCCAGCAATTATCCCCTTTTGATTTTAAAACCATAATTCAAAAATTATGCATAATTTGAGAAAACTTTGTACATGAAAAATGTGTGGTTTGACAAACTCAACATTTCATAGTTTTGAACATTTTCAAGTTTTAGTGAAAAATCAAAAGTAATTTTAAATGCTTGTTTCTAGGGTTTTATCCCCTTTTCAAATCTGAATTCAAATTTCAAAATCTAGACAGAATTTGAAGATGTCCATTAAAGGAAAAGTGTAGCTCTTGAAAAGTTATGCAAATGATATTTTTGGAGATTTTCAAGTTCTTATATAAATTTGGGAGTAATTTGTATTTTAAACCGAGTGGCAATTCTGTAAATAACTTGAACACCACCTAACCCTATCGGCGCCCGCCATGGCCGGCTTCACACCGCGCGCCGCCGTCCACCGCCGCGCCTTCCAGGCCAATCGAGCGCTCTCAGACGCGAGAGACTTCGTCGTCGTCGTGTCAGCTGCTCCTTCATCATTTTCTTGCTATAAATAGCAGTCGGCCGACGCCGTTTCTCCTTCTTCTTCCTCCCGCCGCCGTCGCCGACGATCTCCCTCCGCCGTCGAAATTCGCCGTCGACAATCCATCTCTGTCCAATTGCCCTCGCTCAAAGCTCCGCCACTTTAGCATGGTTCTTTTGGGCCAGTTCAAGCTCGCTCTCATCGCCCGAGTCACCCACACTCGACCTTCTTCTCTGCGACCGGTCAGCCGAGCCGCCACCGCCATCTCCGTCGTTTGCCGTCGCCGGAGGTGAAAATATTTTACCTTCGACCTCATAATCGTGTTCTCCATGTCATCCTGCGTCTGATGCGCACCTTGGTTTGAGCAGCGCATTACCAGAGGCCGCCGTGACGCCATCGTGCCATCGGAGCGCCGCTGCCGCCATCACCGCCGTCGACCGCCGCTCAACCCAGCCACTCCGGACCTCCATTAACGTGCGCATCCGCTCCGTGGTGAGCTCCTGCATCTACCTGCGTCATCAATTTGGTCAATCCGTTGCCGTAGCCGCCGGTAGCCGTAGCTCGTCGCCAGGGCAGTGCTGCCGCTCCGCCGCGCGCGTTGCTGCCCTAGCTAGGAACCCGGAACCGATGCCATCAAGTTACCAAATATGTCCATTTAGGTGCCCTGCGTAGGTTCGTGTGGTCGCCATCGCCGGAAATCACTCCGGTGAGCAACTCCGCCGCACCCGAGCTCCGCCGCGTCGCCATGGACGCTGGCGTGGGTGCCGCCGCCGCTCCTGCGCGCCGTTAGCTAGCTCGTTGGACTCCCCGTGCTGTGCTGAGTCTGATGGACCAACCCATCTCGCCGGAGACCTCACCGACGGCGAGGAATCGGCGGTCAACCGCCGCGTGGCCGTCGGTCAGCGCGGGGTTACTGTGCCGATTTTCTTTTTCCATTTTCAGAAAATGATTTAAATGCTATTTTCTTTAAAAATTCATAGTAATTCATTTATAGCTCCAAAAATTCTGAAAATTTTTGTGAATGTTCCTCATGATGTCATCGACATAGGAAAAATATGAAATGCCAAAATTGAGTACTTTTTGCATATGTTAAAATTAGCCCTTTTAATTGAAAAATGGACCTTCAATGATTTTTAATAATTAAAATAATTAGCTTTTAATTCTGAAATTTGTTTTGCCATCTAATTAGGCTAAGAGCTTTCTAAAATAAAATTTTGGGATTAATTTGACAACTTTAATTTTTATGCCTTTATTTAATGCTTTTAAATAATTAAATAACCCCTTTTTATTAACTTAATCATTATAGGAATTGTGTGACTTGGGATTGAATGATGACCTTAGGTCATTAACCCTAATGACCTTTGGCACTTTAATTAATTGTTTACGCTTACCTTAATCATGTCATTAGGGCTTAATTAACGTTATTTTATGTATTTAATCAATTATGAAAATGGCGTAATTAACCCTAATCAGTTATATAAGCGAAGTTTTGTTAGCTTGCAACTTTATCGTGAAGAAAAGTTGTACTCGATCCTTTAATCTGATCATGCATCCATCGAGCATCATGTTTACTATTCCGTCATGTAAAGCATATTAATTATCGAGTAGTTTCCGTTAACGGAGAGTTAACGTATCATTCAGATTCGAAGGACGAGCAGATTCAAGAATCGGGAGTTGATCCAGAGTTCGAGACCCTCTACCCCGAACATCAAGGCAAGCCCCGGATACATTTAAACCCTATTCTATTTATAAAAGTTTTACCGCTTCAGCTCAGATATGATGCATTAAGTGATAGAAGTTGAGTGAAAACCTACAAATTGCATTACCTGTCTTATTTCCTTAATCCTTGTTACCTATTTGGAAGACGAGTAGTAATGCTTAGCCCTGCTTATTTATTTAATTGTTCAAAGGAAAAGAATGAAAAAGATGAGATTGGTTTTCTTGATGAAAAATTGATGTTAGTAATAAATCGAGTCCGGACGGCGAACTTGCATTGGGAATGGAGTCCCTCTGTAGTGTTCTCGTCTGTTGATGCCCTAGGTCCCGTCCGTTGGTGAACTGGATGATATCGAGAATTTAGAAATCCACATGCATGAAGTGGTATATGGATGGTTGTAGCCATGTATGCCATGGAGTGACCTAGCGTGGGGCCAGAGAATCCCATCTGTGTCATAGTGTGTTTTACGGTGGGGTTTAAGTTCCCATGTATCTCGGTACGCTGGGCCGCAGAGCTCACGTGTATCATGTGGTGATATACGGCTGAGGTTGTTATCCCGGTATATCGATGCACCTGGGGTGCTTTAGAGTTAAAGTCTCCGGTATGCTCAGTCACCTAGGTCCCAGCTGGGTATAAAAATGGATTCGAATCGCCGTTGCTTCTCGGAGAAGAAGACTCGATCGTTGTTCATCATCGTAGTAACAACCTAAACAAAAATTTAAGGATCAATAACAAAGTTGGTTGGTAATTGGAGGTAGTCCAAGCAACCTTTTCTTTCTGTAAAGCTTTTATGCAAAACTTCTTATCTCCTACAGACTTTATCTTGTCCCTCTAGCCTGCATTTCTGGAGTCTTTACCCTTTTCTTTCGTCGGGTCAGTCTTGCTGAGTACTGTTGTACTCAGGATTTGTTGAACCCCTATTGCAGGTGAGCCTCATGGGCAGGAGTGTTTTGCATCCTGCTGCATGACAGTCGTCGAGGAAAGCGACGACGAATAAAGATGTTAAGCTCTTGGGCAGAGCTTTCGTAATATTGTAATCTACTGCTACTCCACTAATATTATGGTTTGTATAATTTAAACCTATCTTTGTAAATATTTGAAACTCAGAGTTTGTAAATGTATGTTATTGTAAGTCTTCCGCTGTTTTACTCCGTAGTATTTTATTTATATGGAACTGTTGTAATACTGCAATGTCTCTCTACAATAATTGATCCTGCTCGGAGAATCGTGGATGATTCGGGATTTACCAGACAGACTTTTTAAGTCGTATGGAACACAGTCATGGTTATTTGGAGTCTGTTTAGACAATAATCATGCGTGTGGGCCATATGATTTAGGAGGTTCTGCCACACATAGTCAGCAAGTATATCCTACTGATCAAAGCACGTATGAACAATCATTAGGGAGTGGACATACATCAATCGTAGCTTGTACATATCCAGCCGATCAAGTCACAAATTTCAGGCAGCGGGTATCATTGTGTATGACTTGACAGCGGCATGAACAGAACCGCGTCCCACACCTCACGCATGTGTAGTTTGCAGAACTACCACAGACTGAGCAGTAGAGGCGTCGAAATGAAGTGCTCGGTGAACCCACAGCAGCCCTTAAATATGTTGGGACATGAGGAGGAACAGATTCAAAATTTGCCTGTTACAGTTCAGAGTCCAAAGAATTTAAGTATCCAACTTATATGAAATAAACAAGGAAAAAATTACAGCACAAGTACTTACTTCTTGTAGCACATCCATGAATGATCTTGCTGCCCTCTTCTCCAAAGCTTTCCCTTGCCTTGCGTTTCATGATCTTGGATTGCTTCTTTTGCATGAGAACTGTAGAAAGGCAAGCAGAAAACAGCAGATGACTTAACATCAACGAACTTTAGTTACCAGTGGGTAGAGCATTTGAGTTGAATGAACATCCACAGATCTGTCCACAACCCAAAAGATCTATATATACTCCGTAAGTATATATAATGGAAATGCAGCAGTTACATAAACTGTGAATCCAGACCCAGGAATCTTTACAATTAACAAGTTGTAGCTTGTGGAGTTCAAGGGTATATAAATGACTGGCTTTAGTGGCATTCTATATACTAATGAATAATTTGTTGTATTATGCATGTCAGAAAGGAAACTAGGAAAGTATCTTTCAAATATTGTCTTTCAGGATAGTGGATAGTTTAATCTTCTTTATCGAATCCTTTGCAATATCAAGAAACAGAGAATGCTGTTTTTTCCTTTGCAAAATTGATACTGGAAGCTATTAAAATATCACATGGACAAGTATTCTACTGGAAGCAATCTATGTTTGTTTGAGTACTCACAGTTTGCAAAGAGTAATGACATTTTTTTGCATTGAGTTTCTACATGTGCTCTATCTGTATTATTGTTTTCCACATCATGGCATTACTTGAGGATAATAATGAGAAAGAAACTGACCAGGGTCTTCCTCATCTGTGGATCCGTACTCATCATCATTAAGATCCACCACCTCAACCCCAGCATTATCGCTCTCAAGAGCTTCAAGGCGAGCTAATGCAGCCTGCATGGTATTACAGATAGGGATTTATTCATAATGGCGCAGCAGAAGATAAAGGAGAACAATTTCAGACACAATGATTGACAGCATCCTATAATAAGAACCTATAATAAGAACGAAATGGTCTCAATATGAATGGAAGCTGAGTTAACAACTCAGTCAAATCCTTCGGTAAAGAGTCATGAGAAAGGCACAAGCATCACATGGCACATAATAAGCAGCGTAGATCCATGATAGAAATATTTTCCTATTTCTTTTCTAGAGCATATACTTGGTATTACCAGAACTAGTCGTCAATGAGACCAATCCTTGTTAAAGAAATAATATAACAAATAATACTAATAAGTCCACTACTTGAAATGGTTCTTGCATACTCCTTATTATTCTTAGACAAAAGGGTTTTGGAGAGTATTTTGACCTCAGCAGTTGAGCAAACAAAATGTCGAGAGAGCTCTGCAATTCTAACTTCAACACATTGAACACCAGGAGAGGACACGGAGTTGACATCCTCATAGGTAAACGGCGACTATCATTATCGCTCATCCGTACTCATCATCATTAAGATCTACCACCTCAACCCCACCATTATCGCTCTCAAGAGTTTCAAGGCGAGCTAATGCAGCCTGCATGGTATTACAGATAGGGATGTACTGTATTCATAATGGGCAGCAGAAGATAAAGGAGAACAATTTCAGACACAATGATTGATGAGCATCCTATAAGAACGAAATGGTCTCAACATGAATGGAAGCTGAGTTAACAACTCAGTCAAATCCTTCGGTAAAGAGTCATGAGAAAGGCACAGGCACCACAATACACATGGCACATAATAAGCAGAGTAGACCCAGGATAGAAATATTTTCCTAATTTTTTTTCTAGAGCATATACTTGGTATTACCAGAACTAGGTATCAATGAGGGCAATCCTTCTTAAAGAAACAATATAACAAATAATACTAGAATAAGGCTACTACTTGAAATGGTCCTTGCATTGCATACTCCTTATTATCCTTAGATAAAAGGGTATTGGAGAGTATTTTGACCTCAGCAGTTGAGCAAACAAGATGTCGAGAGAGCTCTGCAATTATAACTTCAACACACTGAACACCAGGAGAGGAAACAGAACTGACATCCTCATTGGTAAACGGGAGGGAAACAGCTCGGAATAGGAGGAAGAGGAGGGGAAGCAAGAGCAGTCAGTCGAATCCCCGTCGTTACCTGGGCGCGGTTGTCCGAGCTGGCGAGCGCGGACGCCATGCGCGTGGCCATGCGGCGCGTGCGCGCGCTGGTCCGGCGGAACGGCCCGACGTTCTCCTCCTCCCCATCCATCTCCGGTCGCCAACAGCGGAAAGCAGCGGCGGGCGGCCAGACCTTGCACTAGATGAGGACACAGGAAGTGTGGAGAGTGGAGACGTAGATGGGCGCGTGGATTAAGCGGCGGCGCGGGCACCGGCGGTCGACCAAGTGCGGCGTCCGTTGCCGGTGGGGAGGGACAAGGAGAAGTGGAGTGGCTACTGGGCTACTCCGTGGGCTTCCCATGTGTGTCTAACGGATTGCTGTATATTGGGCCAGGCCGTTAACGGATTGCTGTATATTGGGCCAGGCCGTCTGGTTAGCAGGCAAGGTAAATCAATAAAACACACACACTCTTTTCTCAAAAAACACACACACACACACACTCCCTCAAAAAAAAAAAAAAAACCCTCTAATCCAATTTCTCCTCTCAAAATAACTTTGAACCAGAAAAGTTGGAACTTGATACTTTGTTGAGTTGTGATTTTGATACTTTATTGAGTAATGATTTTGGTTCAGGTTGTCAGTATAAAAAGCTATCAAGTTGCCACATCATGTCCAGTGGTCACTATAACTGACTTTTCAAAGGGCGGTGGCATAGCTATGGCACTTGGTGATATAGTCATCTAGAATGTGTTGTTGCTTAGTGTTGGCTCTCTCGATTCATTTGGAATATTTATGGTTTAGAATATTTTTTATAAACATATAAGTAAAATATTGAACAAAAGATACAATAAACACTAGATTTTTCGATTCAATAAACAAAAAAAACTGCAACAACCAAATGCGAATGCATGATGCCATAGAAAGATATGCAATAAGAGTTTACATAATCCTTAAGGTTCAATTAAATATACACTAATTAAAGCCCCAAGATAGTGCAACACAAAGGATTGCAACAAATATCTTAATTTATAAGCATGGATTTAAATAGCGCGCTATTTTCGCGCTATAGCGCCGCTATAGCGGCCCAAAGAAGGCGCCGCGAAGCTATTGTTCATTTTTACGCTATCGGCGCTATTGCCGCTATAGCGCGCTATTGCGCCGCTAAATTGAAATAGCGCCGAAAATAGCGTGCTATTGTTGATTTTCTAACTGACAAGAAAAAAGACGCGGCCTAGTCAGATTTAGCCCACTAATGCCCCGATTCAGGGAAATACATGACCCAAAACTGCCTAAAACCCTAGTCCATATGTTTGCTCTTTGCTGTTAAGTGACTTATGTTACCATTATCAATTATGAATTTACGATTTAATTATGTTATTCATATGTTGCTGCTCTGTAAACAAATAGTGCGCTATAGCGCCAAGAGCTAACTAATGCTATGCCAAATAGCTGCCCCTATAGCGGCGCAATAGTGGCGCTATAGCGGCGTATAGCTCCAAAGAGAGGTTGCCGTTATTTTTCATAGCACGCTATTTAAAACTTTGTTTATAAGTAATGTTAAAGTAAAGAGTGTTTCTGCACCTATAGGATTTACCGACTTAGAGCGGTGTGTCTATATGTGAGTTTGGGATGCTGAGTGTTTCGTCACTCTCTCGCATGTCCGAATGAGAGGCTATAGGCATGCATGGTGTGCAATCTAATCCTAAGTAAAAGGAATTAAAAAACACGACAAGATCGATGGATAAATCTTGTAGCATATGTTGTATATACGAGTCAGAGAGAAGCACGCGCCCAGTTAATATATCATTATATAGAGTCCAATTCTAAGATAAATAAATTGAAACGCATGATGCTTTGAGTCACAAGTCAGCAACAAGCTATAAATCCTGTTGCAATACACGAACATATAAGGTCGCTATATATGGAATACCTGCAAATTAATCATATTAGGTCGCTAGGTTAAAAAAAAAGGATAAATCATATACCTTCTCACAAAAATTAGAAATTAGAAAGGTCTGGGCACCAATATTATGTTCCACAACAAACAAAGGTTATTGTCAACAATTGTATTTAAATCCACCTAATAGATTTCTGTAGGATATTTGTTTGTATTGCGTATTAACTGAAAGACGGCAAACAAAGTCTCCATAATCAAGTTTAGTATTACTACGACAAGCATTGGTTCTGATGATATTGAAAAACAAGTATGTGTTGTGCCTGCACGTACAAGACGTGTTACGCTTTTGACTAATGTAAGCGTGGAAAATACCGTTTGGTCTGCTTGTACAGGGACTAGCACAGATTCCACAATGATATGAACAGCCATTCCGTTGAATTCATGACTCCTTTATTTTGGGATTACGGATAAGGTCAATTCCCACCATTGAATTAAGGTGGTATATATTTGTATAGCCAGCTATAGGCTGCTAAAATCCTCCCAAGTAGCAACTCTAGACAATGTCTCTTGTGCGAAACGGCACATCAGGCAATGGTGGACTCTTGACTCAAGCGGGCCATTACAAAGAATACAGTTATGAGTTATTTTGGTGAGGTCATCTTCTAAGGGCGAGATTAGTAGTTTACTTTGCATTAGGATCCAGTTTACTTTGCATTAGGATCCAAGCCAAGAGTTTGCACTTGTTTTCCGCCCATGCTTACCATATGATCTCAGTCTTAACCTAACGTCCCGTCTCCTCGAGACTGGGCCCACTTACATCTGACCGCTTATATAGGACATAGACTGTCCTCACAGACCAACACTAGTCTTTTCTGCGCACTTTGTCCTCACTCATGCGCACCTCGGAAGGATTTTTCGGTCGGTCACCCATCCCTAAATTGCTCCTAGACGGTCACAAAATGCAAACGCCTTGGTTAATTCCTGGTGATTAACCGAGGCAGTCAATTTTATTTACGGAGATCATCAGAAAATGCCCACCTCAAAGAATCAATTAACCGAGGCGGTCATTTTAAGAACCATCATAAATCAATTAATTATTGGAGATGGACACGCTATAAGGACTACCTCCGAAAAAATTGGCCAAGCTCGGAACCCATATGAGTCCATCTACTAGGCTTATGTAAAAGCGAGGAGTTAGGGTTTCAGAATTATCCTCTCCTTCACAGTTCACACTATGTCTCACCCCCTCGCCTTGCTCCCTCTCCCTCACTCCCTCCGACAGCTCCCTCCAACAGCGCCTGACTACGCCATCTCTCCTCTCCCTCCCAAGGCTCCTTGATGCCCGCCCATGGTGGCGTACGCCGTGCGCCCGGTGGTAGCAGGCTGGCCTCGCGCGCGCACCTAGAGGTGATTGACTGTAGCGGCGGGCCGGTGGACGAAAATTCTACGGTCCCAATAGCAAAACATGTCGATGTTAGGCTTTACTTCGACTGCTACGGTTACCAAACATGGTGTCTCCGGTGTTTTCAATGCAATTACACAATCATTGTCATGGTGTCCGCACGACCATTTTCACCAAGGGAAAGAAATTTGGGGCAGTATATTTCCCTCTTTCTTCAACCTGATGTCGCGCACGTGTCCCGAGAGCATACTCTCAGTGACACGCAATACGTACATGGGATGAGCAAGAACGATAGCCGCGCCAAGTGTCAAAAACCGGAACAAACGAGACCCAGCTCACATCAGAATCCACATCACGTGATTGATTGATTACCCATGTGCTACGCTAGAGCTGACAGTGACATTTCACCCCAGATATTTTCTTCTCACAAAAAAAACTAAATTTTAACTTTTAGTCATTTCGTTTGCCCATTCATCTTATTTATTTTTATATAAATATTGTATATTTTGTTATATTTTATTTTATTATTAGAGATACTTTTGTCGGTGTCTCATAACCGGGGGTTAAACAGAGCGACTAGTAATTAGATGCGTGTACGCGGGCTTCAATGGTATGCACGGCGGACACGAGATTTATACTGGTTCGGGAAGAATCCATACGTCCAGTCTGAGCGTGAGCTCGTGTTGCTATGCATCAAACTTGTAGTAGAGGTGTACAAGTGGTCAAGAGATGGAGAAGGATCCCAAATCTCTAGAGAGAAAGGGAGAGAGAGAGAGAGAGAGCTCATGAGGTCCAGGCTTAGCACAAGGAGGAGAGACTTGAATCCCAGAGTCAAGGCTTAAGAAGGTCCCTGCCTCCTCTTTTAGATCAAGGGAGGCAAGGTTAAAATTTTAGGCTAGAAGGAACCTAAAAGCATGGTCAAAGCATGGTGCATCATGTCACTATGCGAGGAGAGGCTAGCCTTCAAATCATCACGCCAACAGCCCCACCGTCCACCAAAAAAAATCAAGTCCTCCATCGTGCTTCCTCTGTCTTCTTTTGGTGGATGGTGGGTCTGTTTTGCCCCTCCTCCTTTCGCCTCAAAATGAGAAACACCTTGAAAACTCCAGAAACTAACCAGCTCGAACCCAAGGCTCAGACTATCCGAGGTTGAGGTAAGGACTATCCGCGAATCATAGAGGGACACGAACAGAGCACCCTGAAAATAGGATCCTTCACTAAATCACCCCGATCTCTCTCGAGTCAAACCAATTTCCACCAAATTTGGTATAGATGGTCACAAGGCAATGGATGAGCTATCTCTAAGAGATCATTGCCCAATTTGAAGAGAATCAAGAGAAATCAAAAGGGGAAGATAAAAACCGCCAGGAATTCGCCTTGCACACGTTCTTACCCCGATCTATGAACTCATGAGGAATTAGCTCAAATCCTTTGGTGGAAATGATCCTCTCATGTCATAGAACGAATCATGGCAAGAAAAACAAACTCAAACAGCTCTAATTGAAGAAAAAAGCACAAAAATAGAAGAGAAAAGGAGCTCGAGAAGAACAGATCAAGAACCACATGAACACAACATCATTTTGACTCCTAGAGTAAATAGAGAGGACTATGGGCCTCTCTTCCCTTGATCTTGGTTCAAGCATGAATTCAAGGAATCCATGGAGCTCTCTCTCACCAAGAACACAAGAGGGGGAAGACCTAGCAAGGAAGAAGGAGAAATGCTGCAAATGGAAGAGGTGAGGGAGATGGGTGCTCCCTCATCATTTTTTAACATGGCTATTACACAATCCCAGTTTTGCCCTTGGATACATGCATCAAACCACTTAACCCCAAAGCGCTATGGTCCAACTCTTTGGTTTCTTGATCCGACGACCACCTCGCCTTCTCACTGGTAGCCTTGCTTCAACACAACCACCTCCTGATGCCTCCATGTGCCGTCTGTCCCGCATCGGGACCTCTGCTCAAACCCGCGAAACCTGACGCCAATGGTTTTGATGACAAACCACCAAATCTTCCGCGAGTAGCATACTCCATACGCATCCCCCGCAAGTACACATGCACTTATCAATTTCACAAGTGTCAGCCACCGCGGTTGGCCACCCGGCCGTCTGGTCCTTTGGTCCAAGCCTCACATTTGCCCTTCACCGCTCCCGGTCCTCGGTACGACCATCTCCTGACCGTTGCCACCGCTTTCGGACTCCACACCTGTACAACACAAGCCAAGAGACATGTTCTGATACGTAACCCTTTGCCTGGGATTAGAAGAACCCACTACTACACAAATGAACTTCCGTGGCGTTGCCAAAATGCCCTCCGTGACGGGCATTTTTTGCCCGCTATGGTAAATCCCATGATTTACCGTAGTGGCATTTTTTTATTTACCGTGGGGGTACTTTTGCCCACTGTAGTAAATCAATTTACCGCAGCAGGCATCTTAAAATGCTCGCCACAGAAAATATATATTTACCGTGGCGGACGTATTAAGATGCCCATTTACCGCAGCGGGCACATTATAAGGCCCGCCATAGAAAATGCTGGCCCAACTAAAAGCCCAATATCGGCCCGATATCTACTCAGTGTATATATAAAAGAAGTAGGGTTTCATTTTCAGATGTGAACTCTCTCCCATCTCCAGCGCCGCTCCCCTCCGCTCCTGCTCACTCCCAGTCGGCGCCCTGCTCACTCTTAGATCCCCACTGCTCTCTTCTCCACCACTGCCCTCTCTCTCTCATGCAACCTCTCTTCCTCCACCACCGCATGCAACCTCTCCCCACTACTCACTTCACCGCGGCCATGAATGGAGTGCATCTGCCAACCGCTTTCTTCCTCCACCACCGCAGCATCTCCCCACCGCTCTCTTCATCCACCACCGTAGCATCTTTCCACTCCGTCTCCCTCTTCACTCTGCAGCGGGTTCCTCGTCACTCCGCCTCCCTGTTCGCTCTACGCTTGGGCGGGTTCCTCTGCAGCGGGGCGGCGCTGACGGCGCTCGGCGCATCTTGTCTCCTCCCTCGAGCGGATCCGCAGAGACGTGGAGGCCCCGACAACGGCGGCGATCCATGGCAAGAGGTATGTTTCCCTACCTCCTCTCTCTCTAATCTGGGGTTGGATCTCGTCCCTCACACATAGACGCTTGTAGATCCGCAACGAAGAGACTTCGACGACCTCCTCCAGCTGAGATCTGGTGGGCCACGCCGAACTTCCGCTGTCGGCCCTCTTCGACAGGGCGTGGGCAACAAGGAGTCCCCATGGCGGCAGATCCGGCGTTGAGGCCCCCACGGCGGCGGATCTGGGAACGAGGAGGCCGTGCCGCCGCAGTGTACAACGACGACGGCGGTGACCGGATCTGGTGGTGTGGAGCTGCGAACATGCTCATCGGCCGGCAAACATCGAAGGTGACGCTGCAACCCTAGATGGGCTCGTCGGGCCCGTGGATGGGCTCGCGGGCCTACCTAGGGTTTTTTCTTCTTTTGTTTTTCAGAAATTATTTTCCACAGCGGGCAACATAAGACGCCCACTGCAGTTAATACTCATTTACGGCAGCGGGCGCTTATGTTGCCTGCTGTGGGAAATCGAGCTTCCGCAACGGGCATGGGCGCCCACTGCGGTGGGGGTCACGATTAACCGTGACCTTCCATCCATGGCGTTTGCTTTTGTCCGCTGCGGAAAATAAAAAATGCCCATCACGGTTAAAAATTGTGTAGTAGTGACAACGAACCAACCACACACTAAAGTGTTGGCATGTTGACAATCGCTCCTCACAAAGACGCTACACAATGGTATGGAAAAACCATGTGTTCGCACTAAGTTGCCTTCTTTGGCCCAAACATGGCCTGCTGGAAAGAGAAGGCCCAGTCCACGATCATGACTTTCGCTTCAGGAGACGGAGAGGCTACAAGGACCACTGGTGCCGCAATTCCAATTTCACATAACCCTTTGTCGCGGTCGCTAGACGCCACTCGACTGAGCGGAGTTCAGGTTCCTCAGCCGCCCTCGTAGTTATTCTTTTTTTGGAAACATGTTTGACATGTGTTGTTTTAAGGGAACTTAGAGTACGATTACATGCCTTGTTGCGTCTAACAATAAGTTGCCATAGACCCACACAAGCAAACACAGTATTACAAAAATCACCGGCTCTAAGGTGGAGCCTCGGGTGTTGTATTAAAAGGGGACCGATTATGCTACTAACGCGGGCAAGAAGTGGAGCTAAGCCATGCAGGACAACAGCGGCGCCAGGCTTCGGAGTTATTCACACCGACGCCGTTCAAGACCAAGTCGCAATTCAGTCCAAATTGGAGACGCACTACGGGAGACGGGACCTTTGCCGACGGCCGCAATCTTTGCCGATGGCCGCAATCTTTGCCGACGGTCAAAGCCGGGGGCCGTCGGCAAAGGAAGGCTTTGCTGACGGCCAAAGCACGCCGTCGGCAAAGGTCTAGGATGGCCGTCGGCAAACCAAGGCTGTCGGCAAAGCCTCCTTTGCCGACGGCCGACACTGTCGGCAAATGAAGCCCGTCGGCAAATTTGGGCGGACGGAGACGGTGAGGTGCACCGTCACCTTTGCCGACAGCCGCTGACGGAAGGCAGTCGGCAAAGGATAAGGCTTTGCCGACTGCCTTGCCCGGCCATCGGCAAAGGGGCTGACGGTGTCAGCTGGGCCCGGGGCCGGCCTTCTTTGCCGACAGCCAAGCTGGGCAGTCGGCAAAGGGGACCTCTTTGCCGACTGCCAGGTCGATGGCCGTCGGCAAAGCAGCTCTTTGCCGACTGCCTCAACTGGCCGTCGGTAAAGAATATTTTTTTTTGAATTTTGGATCCAAACTTTTTCTTTGGCCCAAAAATACTGTTTAGAAGCACATCTTCGAATTTGGGACCTTTTTACATCAATTTTCTATATTTTGTTCATTTATTTTATTTACTTGAATTTTCTCGCATAATCCCGATTTGAACTGCAGGTGCATGAAATAATGAAATGTAGCCATTCGAAAAGTGATATTCTTGTTGGAGAGTGCATTTTGAGGCCATGTTCATAAACTCACCCAAAAGTTTGAAAGTCTGGTCCACGAAACATGACCATCCGGATGCGGTAGAAGTGTTTTTTAATTATATAAAATCTAAACGAAGTATGAAAATCACGAAACTTGACGAGGTGTCATGTTATCGCATGTGGAGCCTATAGTAAAAATTTGAAAATGTTTGGAGCAAGTTGCGACGTCGGATGTCTAAAACTCAGACATCTCACATGTGATCACAAATTTTTACTATAGGCTCCACATGCGATAACATGACACCTCGTCAAGTTTCGTGATTTTCATACTTTGTTTGGATTTTATATAATTAAAAAACACTTTCTGCGCACGTAACTCGTCATGTTATGACACCAACACAGCTGTAATTTCATGTGAGGCCCTGGATACGGCCTCAACATACTCCAAACATCACGAATACCATTTTTTGAGCCAACAATTTCTATTATTTCATGTACCTGCAGTTCAAATTTAGAGGTGCTAGAAAAATTCAAAGAAACAAAAATAATTAACGAAATATACCAAAAAAACTCAAAATTGTACCAACTTTTGAAATTGGGATGCATTTACTGTAGGAAGGACCCAGAAAAAATGGGAAGAAAAAACCAAAAAAAATTTCTTTGCGACGGCCCTGGATGGCCATCGGCAAAGATCCTTTGCCGACTGGCGGCCAGCGTGGCCGTCGGCAAAGAGCCTTTGCCGACTGGCGGCCAGCGTGGCCGTCGGCAAAGAGCCTTTGCCGACGGCCGGCCCGCGTGGCCGTCGGCAAAGTCTATTTCTAAAAGAAAAAACAGCCCATCGGAGGGCCTTATCCTCTCAAACCCTATCCCTTTCCTCATCCCGAGCCGCCCCACGCGAGCAGCACCGCCGCCGCCGCTCCTCGCCACCCGCGCCGCGCGCCCCGCCGCCGCACGCCACCGCCGGCGCGCCCAGCTCCGCCACCGCCGCAGCGCCGCCCTCCGCAGCCCCTGCCCAGC
>CM041645.1:42372377-42406705 GCA_023333625.1 Bothriochloa decipiens
CGTTCCTGGACAGTGAACACTTGACTTGAGCAGCGGCATCGTAGTAAGAACTTGAACAAGAGATGAGATGGTTGAGCTGTTGAGTTTGAAAGATACTCAACCGGAATTGGTTACTTTCTATGAATAATTATTACCATGCTTGTTTAGTACAGGTGCTAATGTAGCATGATAAGGTTAATCAGATTAAAATACAATGCTAGAAGGTTCTTATTAATTATTCCTTAATGCAAGCTTTTCTGCAATTAAATGAGTCAGCTATCCCACTTATGAAGCCTTGCATACTCCTTGGAGTCAATTTATTTTTGGTTTATGACGGGTAAGTCTAGCTGAGTACATTCTCGTACTCAGGGTTATTCCCACTTGTTGCAGGTATTCATCTAGGTTGCTGTGGCTGCAAGATGGGTTTGTATCCCACTACGGGAATCAATCAGACCTTGGGCACGGTCATTCTTATATCTTATCTCAGATGCTTTTGTTGGATTTGACTTCGGGCTGGCACCGTATTTAAAAATGTGAGTGTGAGTGTTGTCAAAGTAAATTGCTTCCGCTTTTCTTTATTAAAAGGTGTTGTAATATTTTTATATAAACTCCGATGAAATTAAGCTATTGGCAAACTTATGTAATTTGTGAATGGTGACCGCTGGACTTATTACGGTCTTGGCTGTATTGGAAAATGTTTGAAATTCTTCGAGATTGTTGAATGACTACCGGGTTTATTAGGTCTTAATCATGTAAGTTTGCTGGTTAATAGCGAATTATGTGCTTAAGCTCTAATAAATTGGTCGGTTCTGTTACACCGACTGCCTAAAGCAGTCGGCAAAGGAGTCGCATCCTGTAGTGACGTAGATCGCCAACGCCAGGTAAATTCCTTGCCCTCAAATGATGAGAACCCAGATGACTCAAATGATGCCACAGAATCTATAGAGGAATTATTTAGACGCAAATTAGTTTGTACCAATTGTTAATCAAGCTATTTCCGTTCTTACCAAGATTTGAACAGTATCAAGGTTACAAGAAAATATTTGGTTGCTTATTTACTTCTAATGCATTGCATCCTCTGGATAATAAGAGCTTAAAATCTTGTTGTCATCATCTTGAGGCTGCAATTGAACGAGATGAACAATATGATATTGAGGCTGATGACCCCTTATGTGGAGTTGATTTTTCTTCAAGATTTTATTCCACAAGAAAATAAAGGCCTAGTTAAAATTCTAAACTTTTTGAAGCGACATGAATGGTTTCCCAATGCAACCATTGCATATAGATTCAGTGACTGTTGCATTGGCAGAGTGAAACTTTAAAGACCTACTTACGAACTATAATAACACAAGAAAGACTTAACGCACTAGAGTTAATAGCACTTGAGAGCGGCACACCGGAGAAGATTAATTATGATTGAAGATTTCATTTCAAAGAACGCTAAAAATATATCGCTTTTCAAATGATAGTTATACAGCAGGTATAGTTCTTGGTCTATATGCTGCTACACTTTGTGATATAACTAATATATTGATTAATATGTGCTATTAGTTTCTTGTTTTGGTACTAGATATTATGCCTCCACTTAGTACTTTGAAGTGGGCCTCGTATTGTCCTAGGACGCCGCTGTATCCAGATATGACGATCAAACTACTCTCCAGATATAAGTTGCATGGATGGTTGAGCGCTCCATGGCATTCTTGAAAATGGCAAGTGACACGAGGGAGTTGCGAGGTCAAGTCAAGCGTCATCTTTGTTGGTTGAGTTTCCTGATTCCTGAACGACATCATCACCTTGCTCCAGATCTTTCAAGAACGCTTGGTCCCGACTGTCCACGGGGGAAAACAAAATAAAGGCTTCATTTTCGTTAATAAAGAATCATAGCTCTGGTAAAAATGTTTAGTCAATTCGTTCAGATTTGATCAGATGCAATTCCGTCGCTGCATGCTTTGAGAAACTGAGAACTGGCTTGTTAATTTTCATCAGTTACCTTGCTGCTAACATCTCGTTGCGGCGAGCGTTGATAGCAAGAATGTAGCCAAAGAATGCGACCATGGCCATCATCTGCAACCCGAAATAGTATATCCAGAGCAAGTGGCTGACTAGGACACACAGCACGCTGGGAAAGGACAGCGCAAGGTAGTAGCAGAAGACGCGCTGCATGAAATCGAGGGACACCAGAGCTTCATGCAGCAATAAGCGGACAACGACGATGGCCCAGAAGTAGAGGATCATCCAGACCAGGAATGAGAGCTCGAACACGACGAAGTGGGCACGCTCTTGGCTGTAGCTGGGGAAGAAGACCAGCCACACGACGCGCGCAGCCATGAACAGCGTCATCAAGCTGGACACGAAGACGCAGTAGACGAGGGCCACCGTCTGGTCCTTGCTCTGGCTGAGGGGGGTGCGCGCGGCAGCCTCATCGGCGGCCCGCTCGCTGCCAGTGCGCATGCGGTACTCAGCGAGCGCGTAGCCAAGCAGCCCGGAGGCCCAGGCCGTGCTGAGGTGCACGGCGCCCATCCCCGCGACGGGGCCGACGAGTCCGGCGGCGGTGTAGGCCAGCATGACTCCGTACGAGACGCGGAAGAAAACGGCGGCGGCACCCATGGTGTGGGAGAAGGTGTATATCCAGAAGCAGAGGTAAGAGCAGACGAGCAGCGAGACCGTCCATACGACGGAGACGACAGACTGCAGCATCGTTTCTTCCCCTTCGTCCGCCGCGGGCGCGGGGCTACACCGCGGCAGCAGGACTGCGGCGAGCATGATGAAGAGCAGCGACACCAGGACCATGCCGGCGTGTGCCGTGTTGCGCAGGCCGCAGGTGTACGTGTACCTCCGGCGGCGCCAAACCAACGGATCGACCCCGGCGGGGCACTCGACAGCCTCATGTTTGTCCATCTTGCTGCTCTGGTTGCGGCTTGGATCGTGGAGGGGAGAGGAAACCGGGGTAAATTTTATATTCAAAGGAAGAGCGAGCTGCTGTTTTGATTGGAGACGAAATCGGATCGGCCCTATGGGGAATAGCACTAGTACAGTATTAATTTCCTTCCTTGTTCGTCAACCTTTTTCCCGTATTTGCCTTTTCTCCGATCCGGCTTGTAAAATGTATTTGTAAATTCATATATTTTATTATAACTATTTTCAAACGACATTGGATGCTTACATGGTCTGCAACCAAGTTGTAACTCTAAATATGATCTACAACTTTTTAGCTGGCTCATTTTTGTGTGAGATGAGATTGTCCCACCTAAATATTCGTTTTTTACTTTTTAGTTTCTTATCTTTCCCTAATAATAAACTGTGAAAATTTCTTTCTGCCCTGAATTCTTTCGCCCTTCTAACAGGTTCTCGGTCTTTGGCAAAAATCAGGTCCGTGTAAATTTGTCCGTGAGATGGAAACATTTTCGGGAAAAACAATTCCGTCCGTGAGAAGGAAAACACGTCCTTTTCCGGTTCACTTGCCATTACGTAACTTTTGTTTTTTTTCTTTTTTTTCACCGTCTTTTGTTTTTCTGTCCGCTCTTTTTTTTGCCTGTGTTTTTCTTCCATTTCGTGTCCCGTCAAGGTGGAAGGGTCTTGATTATTTTTAAATGTCTCGGCCTCTCGGGGTTCTGATGCAAAATATTTAAATCGGTATTCTTAAAAACCAGATCTTGCAAAATTCATCAAAAATCATAAATATGCCATACCAGTTTTGTTAATTTCTTAAAAATGCGATTTATTCATAGATATTATAAATATTGTTAGATTATGCTTTATGTATAAGTTAAGATATAATTATAACTAATGATTATGCACTTTGCAATAGAAAGAAAAATATACCAAGGTGTCACTTTTTTTCTTTTACCTATATTTTTTTTTTATTTTTGCCTACCTTGTCCTATACGTTCAGAGTTAGCGGCAAAGGTCGTGCTCGTGGAGTAGGAGCATATCATCGTTATGTCCACTAGAAGCGACTCCTGCAGGCAATAGACGCATAGGCGCCGTTATTGTTGCCTGTCCGAATGCGCCGAACTAGCAGCCTTCGTGCCAAGCGAAAATAAACTTACGTGCAGTGTGTTTGTGGGATCGGAGAGACGAGAGGCCTGACGAGCGCTGTGCACTGGTGGGAGGAGTCGCAGCTGCGTGTCCTCGTTCTCAGCAGCCTGGCCATCCAATTCCTTCTCTTTATATTTTCTAACTTGCGTAGGCAGGCCCTCCCTGGGTGGGTCAGATTCATAATGTGGCTAGCATACATTGGCGGCGATGCAGTGGCGATATACGCCCTCGCCACGCTCTTCAATCGCCACGAGGAAGACAATGGCGGTGGCGGCGGCATGCTGGAGGTGGTCTGGGCGCCCGTCCTCCTCCTTCACCTTGGTGGACATGACGGCATCACAGCCTACAACATCAACGAGCTGTGGAGCAGGCACCTGGTCACTGCGGTGTCTCAGGTCACCGTTGCCATCTACGTTTTCTGCAGAACCTGGCCACCAGGCGGAGACAACGAAGGTTACCAGCAAGCTGTCATTGTTGTCACAAGCAGCAGGCTCCGGTCCCCCAGAAACTATCATCCACGAGGCTTGGATGATTGCTCAAAAGCTGCAGGGATTAGGCCACGAGAAGATGTGGGATGTGATCCAAGGCGTCTGGGTTGAGATGCTCTGCTTCTCCGCCAGCAGGTGCAGAGGGTACCTGCACGCCAAGGCTTTGGGCAGTGGCGGCGAGTTCCTCTCCTATGTCTGGCTCGTGCTGTTCTACATGGGGATGGAGACCTTCACCGACAAGCTGCAAAGTGAAGAACTTTCAAGCCATGAAGTTGCTGGGACTGGGAACAACGCCACCACCGATCCACAATCGACTTTGGAGATCTGCATACTGAATGAAGATGACATGGTTTGACACCTCGTTAATCCGATTTCTGGTCCTTTTCGCGATTACCAGCATTTGCTGTGTTGTGGATGTGCTACTCTCTACTGTTCTTGCTTTTCATCCGTGTCACTGATTGTGTAATAAAAAAAAGCTACTACAATATGTTGTTTCTTTCCCTTTTATAATGCCTTCCGTTCTGTGTAATGTTTTTTTTTTCCCTCTTGATCCAAGCTACATTGTAATAGGAGTATGTTTTAAATTTGAATGGGAGAATCACCTATTTTCCAGTTTTCAACTTTGCATTAGTGCAGCGTTTTGCTTGATTCGATATCTAACTTTGCATTGCCGGTTTCCAAATTTGAAAATGTAAGTTGCAGCTGCAACGTACAGCATCCATCAGAGCTGGTCCGACTGAGATGGATCGTGGAAGCCTCGTAACTAGACGGCCTGGCCCAATATCCAGGAGCCCAATACACACACATGCACATGGGAAAACAAAGAGCCCACGAAGTAGCCATCCCACGAAGTAAGATTAAAATTATCCTTGAAAGAAAATATTTAAAGCAGACATTATCTTCTAATACATCTGGAATGAACAATTCAAATTATTCGTAAGGTGACTGTTATTAGCATCTGGAATGCCCCTAAAGAGAGTCATTTAGGTATCTTTGAGGTTCACATGCTGCAGCTTGTCAACCCGTGTTATTAGCATCTTGAATTCCTCTAATTTATATACCTTTGAACTCCACATGCTACAGCTTGTAAACTGCAAAGGTTGGCTTCACAATTTCTTTAGATGCTGCATTTGCGCTACATACTTATATAGTCTATGGGATGTGAATCTGTGGATGTCCATTCAATGCGGTACCCACTGATAACTTTAGTTCAATGATGTAAGCCATCTTATATTTCCTTCTTTCCTTTGTACAGTTGTCATGCAAAAGAAGCAGTCCAAGATTATGAAACGCAAGACAAGGCAAGGGAAAGCTTTGGAGAAGAGGGCAGCAAGATGATTCATGGATGTCTTACAAGAAGTAAGCAACCTTGAGCTATAAGTTTCTTTATTATCATGTTTAGGTTGTCAGTACAATACTGGAAAGATTTTCACTCTGGAACTGTGACAGGCAAATCGGGAATCCCTGCCTCCTCATGTCCCAACATATTTGAGGGCTGCTGTGGGTCCACCAAGTACTTCATCTCGACGGCACTACTGCTCAGTTTGTGGTAGTTCTGCAAACTACACATGCGTGAGGTGTGGAACAAGGTTCTGTTCTTGCCGCTGTCAAGTCATACACAATGATACCCGCTGCCTGAAATTTATGGCTTGATCAACTGGTTCTACAAGCTACATTTGATGTATGTCCACACAGTCCACTCCCTGATGATTCTTCATGTAGTCATCTGTTGTTTGGTCAGTAGGATATGCTTGTTGTGTATGTTTTGTACTCTGTAGGATGGGGTTGTTAAATGGTAGAAGTGTTTTTATTAGCTATGTACTGCAGTTGAAACTGCTAGGTAAGATTCTTGTAGTCCCACAACCTTTTTGTCAGAAATGCTATGTTTATGCAGTGGTAATTCCACTTTCTCCTGCACCTTGTAAAATTAGCTTTGGTCTTAATTTGAAAATACAGAAACTTTTCCTGCAAATATGTTTTTCTTTCAATTTGTTCGATATTTCAAATGTAAACAAGTAGAGTGGGAAACTTTTACTGCAAATATGTTTTTCTTTTAATTTTTCTGATATTTCAAATGTAGACAAGTAGAGTGGTAGCCAATCTGCCAATGTTGGTACATGAATATTCAAATTAAGCCAATGACAAAGAAATAACACTTGAGTATTCAAATGCTAATGCTTGGACCCATGTCTGACTTGCATAAGGTGTGAGCTGAATAATATTAATATCGAAATAGCCCTTACGAGAAAAATCTTATTAATAGCACTGAAAAAGGTTATCTGTTAAGTATCAAATATGGACAATTGTACTGCTAGTAGATGGAAGCTCTTGGATGTCCTAGTAAAAATCAGAAAGCATGAAATTTGACCAAAACTTACAGGATTCCAGATGTTGTACGAACACAATATGAACCTTGTGCTGTTCTGAGAACACGTGGCTAGGTATCATTATATTAATATCCTCAAGGTTAGATGAATAATCTCAAATGAAAAATGTTATGGAGTAGGTACATGGTAGAAAACTGGCTTTATTATGCAACAACTGAAATTGCTAGGTTCAAGACCAGCCGCTTTTTTGTCAGATATGTTTTGCATGTATGTAGCTGCATTTATGTTTAGCTTAGCCTGCTGAACTCATAATATTTATAATGGTCACCGCCTTTGTTCCACCCTTGGAAATCATTTGTCGGACTTTTTTATGCCTCCAGCAAAATGTGCCTCATTGTGCTAATAAAACACATTTTGTTACAACTTATAAGGGTATTCTCGATGTTCATGTTTTGTACTCTTTTAGGAGTGGGTTGGTAAGATAAGTGGTAGAAAAACATTTTCTCAGCAGTACAGTGTAGAATGTAGCTGCAGGTGCCAGGTAGATCTTATGCAGTAGAGCTGAAAGTAACTTTTATATCAGTATATCTAAACAGTAATATTTGACATTGTTTCTTGGTGAATTAAATGTGGACACAACTTAGTAGTAGATGTGAATTGGTATGTAAATACCCTAGTTAGTTAGCGTAAGCTAAACAAATTCCAAATACATATTACTGCAAATGCTATGCTAATGCTTGGACCCATCTAGCATAGTGGCTGATATTAGTAGCACATGGTATGATCCGAATAATAAAATATTGAAATCTTTCCTACTATAATTTCTTTTTCAGCCTGCTTCAAATATGAGCACATCTTAATAGCATAACAAGTAATTTTCTAAATGAAATATAGATAACTAGTCTGCTAACAAATGGAGCTTCTTAGATGACCTGAGTAGTCATCATACTCATCAGAAATTCAACCAAAATTTTACAACATTCTGAAAGGGAAAACATACACATTCCCAATAGTCTGTAGCTTCTTGTCGTGCACATAGCTAATTAGTGCCGTTATTGATATTATATTTAGTATATATTGATCTCCTCCGAATAATCTCAAATGAAACTTGTTCATAGCAAGTCAACAACATTGTGGGATACAATACATGCTCCAAATTCATTGAAACTCCACTAAAGAGCAGCACAAGACGTAAATTGTGGGTGCAGTACCAACACTAAGCAAGAGCACATTGTAGATAATTATCATCAAGTAGCACAGCAGTGTCACCTCCCTTTTGAAAGATCAGTTATAACAGTCACTGGGCATGACATGGCATGCTGATCATGCATTTCATCCTGCACCAAACCAATGTTCAGCAAACTTTTAGGCTCCAAGTCTGATGGGAGATGTGCATCCCTTTGCAGGTACTGCATGACAAGGCGCATGCAAGGTCTCAAATTCGGTGAGGGGTGTGAACAGAACAAACCAAGCTTCAGGACCAATGCTATCTCCTCCTCCACATAATCATATCTACTATGCGGGTAATGGAACCACTTTGCCATGCCTCAAGCACCCAGTCGCCCAGTGCAAGGGGCTCTCCATGGTTATTCACCCAGATTGGTCGTTTTCCACAAGTGACCTCCATCATCAGCACACCAAGGGCAAATACGTCAGTTGCTTTGGTGGCCTTGCCAAGTCGGGCCAGCTCAGGGGCAATGTAACCCCATGTGCCTGCCACACGTGTGGTGTGAGCGTCAGCTCCATGATCATGCGACCTTGCGAGGCCAAAATCACCCAGCCTCGCATTCGTCTCACCATCAAGGAGGAGGTTGTTGGTTTTGATATCCCGGTGGATGAAGACCTGCTCCCAATCCTCGTGGAGGTAGAAGAGGCCAGATGCAATACCTTTGATGATGGGGAACCTTTGAGCCCAGCATAGATTGGTGGTGCTGTGATCTTGAGGATGCAAGTAGCAATTAAGGCTTCCGTTAGTCATGTAGTCATAGACCAAAAGGAGTTGAGTTGTTGCTTATGGCGACAGTATCCAATCAGCTGCATGAGATTGCGGTGGAGAAGATGACCAAGGATGACGATCTCAGCCATGAACTCCTTCATCCCTTGCTTTGAATATGGTGACACCCTCTTAATAGCAACTGTTTGCTTGGAGATGGGCAACACTCCTTTGTAGACACCCCCAAAGCCTCCTTTGCCAAGAAGCATCTTATCCTTAAATCCATTGGTGGCAGCCAAGAGATGTTTGTATGTGAAAGATGGAGGCCCGTACTCTCTCTGCCATTCTAGTTCAGTTTCCCTTGCTTGCAATTGCCTCTTCATATAGACCTTAGCAAGAGTAGCAGAAACAAGTTTAAAAATTGCAACAGTCGGTAAGAGAACTATGCATAGTATTGTCTTGAAGCTGTGTGGGTGACCATGGACTTGCTGCCCGAGTTCTTGGATAGCCTTGAGAGATAAGGTAGAGTAGTTGAGTGCTGCAGCTTCTCCATTGACCTTCAAGCTCCAGCCAAGAATGTAATGCTTGCAGTTAAGGATGCCAGTGGATGTGGAAAACCCAGCATACACTGTTGTGGTTGGCAAAACTGACGAAAGGTTGTATGTAATCGAGAGGAGTGGCCTGCTGGGTTTGGTGGACAAGTAAGGTGCTATTGTGACCTTTAGCATGGTGTGCTTACTGTCATAGTCCACCCACACCTGCATTGGTTTTGTACTGAAGAGGGTCAGATTATGAAACTCCCCATCAGAGGCGTAGTAACCTGCACTCGCTGAGGCAACGGAGTTCAGGGAGTTGACATCAATCCCGATGTGGTTGTTGTTGATGTCTTTGAACTCCATGTTGAGTATGGTATCAAGTTCGACAGCAAGAAGATGATTTGAAAAGTTGCCATAATTCCATATATTTGAAAGGCCCAAGAACTAGTCAGGAAAGGCACTAATCAAATCCTTGGTGGAAGAAAGCACAAAGGCAAGACGATGGCTACTCAAATCATGGTACTGTGGGATGATGGCGAAGATAAATGTTGTGGAGAAGGATGAAACAGTGGATGAGGAGGTGCTGTCCTCACTCCAGAGGACTTGGTCATCCACAGTTGTGGAGATGCTGGAGAGGAGGTGCTGACCACTCTAGAGGAGGTACCGATCACTCCAGTAGTGGATCCGACAACTCCAGAAGTGGTGTCAAGTGCTCTAGTAGTAGAGCTGACCAGCTGGCCACTCTAGGAGTGGTGCCGAGCGCTCCAGCGGTAGAGCCGACCACTCCAAGAGTGGTGCCAAGGAGTCTAGCAACGGTGCCGACCACTCCGATAGAATAGGGATCACCGATCGAGTTCACCTCACCTTTGAGTGACATCAGCGAGTTTGTGGATGCCTTCCACGACGGTGAGGAGGTGTGGTTCTACAAGGTGGACAACATCGTCAGGAATGCAGGGGCCTCAGACCTGGCGAGTCGGCTGCTCGACGATCCAAAGCTGCCCATGTCCACGGTGGCCGAGCGCAGCGCCAATTGGCGACGGGTGATGCTGGAGGAGATGAAGGCGATTAAGGAAAACGAGACTTGGGAGCTCGTCGGTCCACTTTTAGGATGCCATCCGATCAGGCTGAAGTAGGTGTGCAAGGTGAAGCGGGACGAGCGCAGCCATTATCAAGCACAAGGTGCGCCTCGTCGCCCGTGACTTCATCCAGCGTAAGGGCGTCGACTTCGAAGGACTGGCAGCATGGAGTCGGTCCGCATACTGCTGGCCCTAGTAGCGGCGAAGGACTGGCGTGTCCACCAACTCGATGTCAAATTGGCATTCCTCAATGGTGAACTCACGGAGAGGTCTTCTTCAAGCAAGCTCCGGGTTTCACCATCAAGGGAGCAGAGCACAAGGTGCTCAGGATGCAGAAGGCGCTCTACAAGCTTCGGCAGGCCTACGGGCATATAACGCCAAGCTCGACACCATGATGGGAGAGCTTGGGTTCACTCGCTGCGCAACAAAGCACGCGCTCTACATGTGACAACGGGGAAAGAAGAAGCCCATCGTCTGTGTGTACGTGGAAGATTTGATCATCACCAAAGCACGAGCAGAGGACATCAATGGCTTGAAGTGTCAGATGGCGGCTTGTTTTCAAATGAGCGATCTCGGCGTGCTCTCCTACTACCTCGGCATCGAGGTGAAGCAGGGAAATAATTCCATCTCCCTGGGTCAGTGTGCCTACGCAGAGAAGGTACTGGAGTGCGGTGGGATGGTGGATTGCAAGCCGAGTGCAACTCCAATGGAGGAGAGGATCAAGCTGTTGAAGCACGGCATCACGGTGAAGGTGGACATGATGCACTACTTGAGCATCGTCGGCGACCTTGCTACCTCACGCATACTCAACCAAACATCACAGTCGCGGTCAGATATGTTAACCAGTTCATTGAGGAACCTCAAGAGGACCATTGGTCGATAGTGAAGAGGCTGCTGTGGTACATCAAGGGGTTGCTGGATGAGGCAACTATCTTCTCCAAGCATGGCAGCAGAAGTGGGTTGTGGCTCACAGTCTTGAGCAAGGCACCCCCAAGTCTGACGGAGGTGAGCCAGAGCTCACGGTCTTCAGCGATGCTGGCATGGCAGGCGACATCAATGGAAGATGGAGGACCTCTAGCGTGCTCGTCTTCCTCGGGTCGACTCCAATTGCTTAGCAGTCACTGAAGCAGAAGATGGTGGTGTTGTGAACATGTGAGGCGGATTATGTTGCAGTGGCCACGACGGTGTGCCAGGCGGTTTGGCTGCACCAACTGCTGGGCGAACTGACTGATGAGGAAGCTCACCTACTAGCACTGATGGTAGACAACAAGTCTGCCATCGTCCTCACCAAGAACCCAGTCCTCCATGACCGAAGCAAGCACATCGACATCAAGTTTCACTTTCTCAGGGACTGCGTTGATGGAGTGCAGATCGTCATGGAGTTCGTCAAAACTAGTCGACAACTCGCTAACATCCTCACCAAGTCACTCGGGCGTCTTCGGTCCATGGAACTACGGAAGATGATTGGCATGGTTGATGTCAAGGTTTTGGGTTAGCAACAGGATTAGAGGAAGAGTTGTAAGACATAACCTGCTACTGCTCTCTCTCTCTCTCTTTCGTGCAGTAGCAGTGGTGGCAAAGTCAGCCCTGCTGTCATTCCTAGACACTATAGCAACATGGCAATAGGTCATGTCTATAGTAATTTTGTACTAGGATTAGATAAGAGTAGTTGGGAGTTGGAGTACTTTCCAACTACCCTTGTACCTGGCAAGGTACCACTTGAGTTGTATATATTCTATCCCCAGGCAATGGAAAACTTAGTTTAGCTTGCCACATTCAGATGCAGAGTGTCGGTCGGCGCTGGTGCTTGTGCTGTGTGTGCGCTCTGAGCTTACCCTCTTCCATCAACCTATAGCCGACCAGTGTGAGTGGGCGGGTAAACTAGCTTCTTACCTGTGTAGGGATCGAGGGACCAACACAGCGCTGGGGACCACCCGTGCTTAGGCCGTCATGCTGAGGCTGCCCGTGCAGGTGCGCCGCTGCATGGGGGGCCACCCACGCCGAGGGAGAGGAAGAGGCGATGTGTCATCGAGGACAAGGAAGAGGTGACATGCCGCCATTAACTGCTGGAAGTGTTTTGTAACAACCCGAAAATTTCAAACACCGAAATTTGCAACCAACAAAAATTTTTCTTAACATATATATGTTTGTTGCTTGTCATGCTATGCATTGTATCATGAATCCATCACATGTGTCTTAATATATATCTTAAGCCACATGTGATAAGCTCCTTCGTCTAGCACCTTCGTGTCGTGAGTTAAGCACCAGTGATGCACCCTTGTACTTACATTGCACAATGCTAGATTCTAGAGCCTCTCCTTTATTTTAACTCCCTCATCTTACCCTGATCCTTCATTCTATTGAGTTAAATGTCCAATGTACCTCCGTACTCACCTACTTGTTTCATAAACCTTGCAATGATGTTACTTGAGACCTAGCTCTCGAGCTAACTCTTATATCTACCACCTAAGCATGCTCCTCCAACCTCTTCAACTAGAGCAAGCATCTTGCTCTGGAAATCTGATGCCGCCCGTCCATCCTTGCCGTTCGCGCCCCCACCTACCAATCTAGTGATCATGCATGCGCCACCTTGGACCCTCGATGGCCCCGACAGCCCTGGCAAGAAGAGCCTGCGGCCGCGAGCATATTTTCCTCGTGCGCGCGAACGCCGTGGGCGCGCGTGAGCCTGTCCCCCGGTTGTCCCCTCTTTTCCTTGGCTGCGAAGGCGAATTGCCTCGCTCACGCTGCCCGCTGGAGCCCACCGAGACCAGAGAAGCAACCTGTAAGCTTCCCCCTCGGACCAATTTGCCCCCAGACGCCTGCCGATGCCACCGCCGTGCCATTGCCACCACCGCACCTATAAAAGTGAGTGCCCCGGTGTGCTAGGGTTTCCCAGCCACCGCCACTGCACGGATGCTTGCACAACCACCTGCTAACCAAGCCAATTTCAGAGTTGGAGGAAAGAAGAAGTGAGGAGAAGAAGGCGGGGAAGAAGACGGGGCTGCCGGAGCTGGAGAAGAAGCCATCGGTACCAAAGAAGGAGGAGGCCGAGGTGTTCCGCTACATCACCGTCGTTGTTCACCATCCTCTACAACACTGCGCCGACATTGAACCGTGAAAGAAGAGGAGAGAGCAGAGCTCCGAAGCTGCTGCCGTTGCCAGAGATGAAGGAGGATGCCGTCGTGCTGGAGCCGAGGCGCTGCGGAGCAGACGGGACAAGGATCCCGAGCTATACCACAAGCCATCACCGTGTCGGAGCCTTGGACGTCGCACCGCACCTCCTCTGACTCGTCACGCAGAGGTGAGAGCCACCGTCAATATCCCCTTCCTCTCTGCTCGCCTTGCTTCATGGTCATGGCGCTCCATCCTTGGGAGCGTTAGGCCGAGACCGTCATCGGTTCTACCCCGGACACCCGCACACGCCCAGCACGCACCTAGGCCTAGCCCGTAGTGTCCACGGAGCCAGGAGGGCACCGGACCAGTTCCTGACGCCATGCCCGCCGCCGCGCCGTACGCCGTCGTAGCAAGGTAGTTTTGCCACCTCATCACTGAGTCTCAAGCTCCATACTCTGAAGATCCGAGCCTGCCTCGTCGTGGCACGCTCCATGTGTGCGCCAGCCACCGGAGTGCTGTGTTAGGACGCGCCAGCGCCCTACCGTGCCACTGCCGTGCCGCTGCCGTGCTGCCTCGGAACGCCATCGTGGCGAGAGTACCCTGCTCGTCTCCGGCCTCCTTGAAGCAAAAGAAGTCGACGACGAGAGCCATTGCAAGGAGCTGCATCGGGTTGGGGAAGAGATGAAGGCCGGGGAGCCCTCGGGGTGCTCTGTCGCACATCGTGGCCATGGCTGGAGCTCCGCCATGGGTGCTGACACCCTCGCGAGCGCCACCATGGCCTATGGTCGCCACCGGTGCCCTGGATGGCAGCATGTCGACCCCAATTGCAACCCCGTGCGCAGTTTGGATGGAGTTGAAGCCCCTGTCATGATACCGTCGCACGCCACCATCGGAGCACCGCCGTCTGTCGTCTATCGCCGCGCCAGAAGCCGAGCCGCCACCTTGAAGACCTTATCGAGACCGTTGAGTCGCCCTGGAGCTGTGCGACCAGGAGCCGAAGTCGAAGGAGCGCCATCCCGTCGGATTGGAGTAGTGCCGTCGCAGTCGGCAAGCTGCGCCGCTGCGTGCAGAAGACACAGAATGGGGGAAAAGATGGAGGCAAGTACATACACCGGGTCCATGTGGACCGAAGGCAGAACGACGGGATCCAAGGACCCTGGTTCACCGTGGACCCCGCAGCTGTGAACCGAAGCCCGTATGAGCCCAGTCCAGGCCCAGTTGATGATGTGGCGCAACCAGAAGCTGCCACGTGTCGGGCCCGACCCGGCCCTACCAGGCCCGTTGTGGACCCACTCGGTTGACCACGGTCAACGCTGACGTCAGCATGACATCACCCGGACCCCACTACCATGTCATCCGCCTCGTCAGCAGCATTGCCACATCAGCCGGCCCCCACTGCACGCGTGGACCAACCATAGGCTGCCACGTGTCGGCCCTGAATTAATCCAGTCTTTTATCTTTTTCAGAAATTGTATTAATCTTCAGAAAATCATAACTAATTCGTACGAACTCAGAAAAATATGAAACAAGCGTCCAAATTTTCTATAAATCGAGCTCTATCTATTTATGCTATGTTTGAGTGCATTTGGATCTTTTTGATATTTATTGGTTCTTTATGAATTCTATAGGAGTCGCTTTCATGACTATAAAATATTGATTTCGGAGTCGTTGGAGGAGCGATCTGAGGACGAGTTCGCGAACCCAAGGGAGGAGTCCCTGCTGAATGACTACATCGATGAATGAAGACTTGTACCACTACTACCTTGACATCGCAGGTGTCATGGCAGCACCTTCTCTTAGAAATCCTATTAGACATGGCTAATAAGTAGAACTACTAGTGCTTTACTTTTATGCAATGCTTATGCCTGGGATAGGTTTGCATGATAGAATGATACTTGATTACCCTACCTTGTCATAACCTTTCATCTGCTTACCCGCTGTTATGTTAGCCACATGCTTGCTTACTATAATTATGTATATATATACTTCACTCGCTTACATTTTGATGCGACGTGATGAACCCTGGGAGGGCCTGGAGGGTGCCAGGCTTGGGGTGTGTGTGTGTTGTTGGATTTGATGGGCATGTGAGCTGATGATGATGGATCTGGGTTTGGGATGGTACTTACGGTAGGGAGTAGGGTGAGGGTTGAGTCGATCGAGCCGAGATCTACGATGAGCTGTTGGAGCGAGTCTAGCCGGGGGGTGTATCTGACACTCCCAAGAGAACCGGTCTGTGGTGGACTAACTGGTGTGAGGATTTGGTGGTCCTTGGGTGTGAGCCTCTAAGGGGTGGAACCCAGGACGAAGGTGCCGTGGTAGCACGTTAAACTCGACCTGGGAGAAGACATCTTGGCTTGGTCACTACTAGGAACCGCTGCGCTGGTATCTGGACCTATAGGAATCTCTTGCTATCCACTCGCTTTCCAATGGGGGGAGACGGCCGAACCGCTGCGTAGACCGATGCCATTACTAGTAGGCGAGCGTGTGTCAGGAGGTACGGGCTCGAGTCCCACACCCTTTTGAGACGGTCATGATGCTCCCACGGGGCTGGGACTCATGAGATCAGACCCTTCACAGTATCAGCCACTATAGTGGTGTTTCAGAGCTGAGAGGTAGGGTGGCATCGTTCTAGGGCAGTAGGCGCCCAGAATCTGCCTAGATGGGGCACCATCGATGATGGCTATCTGGTGGATTAGTGAAACCTCTGCAGAGTGTTATGGTTGATCGATCGATACATATGCCGATTCATCGGCTATGGACCTTTCCTTAGGAGGATGCACCGGACTAGTGAGCGGAGTGTTCTACCTTCCCCCTGAGAGTTGTTTTCTGGCCGTGAGCTAGGTTGAGGGCTGCGGGCCACTGAGACAAAGCCAAGTGTGGAGTTGGCTTGTCGACCTGAGAGTGAGTCTTGAGGGTGTTGGTGGTGAAGATGTGATGGATATGGGATGGATGGGTTGGTTGATGGATGGATGTGTGGGATGGGAATGTGTTAAAACTTGACTTGTTATATTTTAAATACTGCTTGCATGCATAGGAAACCCACAGCTAAATTATAGGATCGCTAGATCCCTTGTTTATCTTTCCACATAAGCTCATCAGTGCTGACCATGGCCTGCACACATCTGGCGGTGTGCAGATTTACTTGCTTCACAGTGATGAATGGAATTGTAAGGATTAGATGGTCTCGTGCCTGCGCTCAAGATGGTTGATGAGGATCCTTCCGTAATGACTATCTACTTTCGCAGCTATTCTAGATGATTGTACTCTGATGCTACGCCTCGTGGCGATGTAATGAATGATGTAAGCCCTATTAAGGTATTCCCTTCTTTAGATTCGATGTATGGATTTGTTTATCAACTGTTGTATAATAATGTGAAAGCTTATTTCTTCACATTATTATCCGTTCTGTGAATTTTCCCTTCACGGAAAATTTGAGGATGTTTCAGTTGGTATCAGAGCCATGCTTGACCTTAGGACGAGACCCATAGGTTTGGATGATAGAATAGGTTGAACCAGTCCATCTCTCGGTTATATACCGACCTTGCACAATTTTGTGCGAGGCTTGACCCTCAAATTGACTTACTACCCCATTCTGGACCAAGCGAAGATGGCTACTCTTAAAAATCATACCCTTTCTTCGTCAAGCACCGGAGGGGATACGCGCGAGCTCTACGAGAAGACGAGAAGAAATTTACAATTCTTGGAGGAAAAGCTACAATGGATGTGCACAACAAGGTGGAGCCTAGAGGAACCTAAATCTGCTTCAAGATGGACCTGCAGATTCTTTTGGACGAAAGAATGATTGTCTCACTCCTGAGATGTATGGATCCATCCTTGCTACCATACAAGCCACTATCACTGCTATTCTTTGATATGTGACGCAAGACGCGCACATAATCCTCGAGCATGGCCCCCTGCCGTCTATTTCCCTGCGCCCTCGATGCCGTAAGTGCCATAGGGCAATGGGATAAAAATTGGACGATGTATCTACTCATACAGATCGACCCCTTCACCTAAGCAAGAACACGATCAGGACCTCTACAATTATGGAATTATCCGACGCTCGTCGCTATGAAGGATATCGGAAGATGCAGTTCTAGCTACCTAGCACCTCGCCCTGAGACGTTTTAGGTGAAGTCTTCCAATCTCAACAAGGATACCTGCAACGTGCTCGAACCAGAACCCACTTTAGAATGGGAATTGTCCAAAAATCACACGAAGAAGTGTTCACAACTGGTACTCCGCCGCCAGAGATGTATGGGTACCTCTTCTACCCCATAGTGAAGTCAGGATCGACCCTATAGAGGTGACCTGTGAGTGATGCAGATACCATCCAGCTAAGGAGGAGTCCGCATGACCTTCACAACATGACTCGCTTGCATAGTGGAGTAGCTCGTCCCCTCTTGTTTGCCTACGTGCGAGAAGTGCGAAGGTTCTCACAAGTCTTCTAGTGTAGCGAATAGAGACATCGCCGTGTAATAACTTGATGTAATGACTGCTTGGGTCTTATCATGAATTCATGGATCTTATTGCTTCTTTGTTTGAGTGTAGGATAGATTAAAAATCCTTTTAAATCAAGTATGCTATCTAAGCAATGATATTAAGTTGCTAATAATACATATCACATGCACTCGGTCTATGACCCATATGAATCGGCAACATGAAGTCCAACACACGTTCTCACCAGGATCTACCAGAGATAATAATCAAGGCCAACTTCTGACGATCAAGGGATTCAACCACAACTGGAATGGGCCTCATGCTCCACTACCCAATAGAACTCCTGATGAAGGAAGTCTTATGCCACTCCTGCACCTTGTAGCCGAGATTTTGGTTCAACAGACTCGACTACCCAAACCATGGCGAAGGACCTGCAACAATTGCAACATCACCTTTTCTGCTAAAGCTCCCTACCCTTGATGGACCTGACAAGAACCATATCACCACCATGGTTTGGATACATGAGATAGCAGAAAAGCTGTGATCGACCACCTACACCGATGAAGAATGTGTCAAGATTGGAATCCGGCACTTTATGGACACACCACATGTATGGTGAAACAACTTCTGCAACCATCACCAAGATTATGGAAGGAATTCATCGAATCCTCCTACGAGAATGAGGCACCAGCCATAGCACTCGTTGCCGCAACAGAAGAACTTCGCCACAACAAACCAAACTTTAAGAACGTTCAGGTGTACAACGATCGTTCTTACCACATTTTGTGATATGCCTCAGCTTACATAACCCACAAGAAGAGAAGAGGTACTACTTCGGAGAAGGCTTGGACACTCCAATTCAGCTTGTTCCAATTGGAAGTGCCTACTACAACCTTAAAGAGGTGGTCAGTAAGGCGAAAAAGGCAGAGAAAGACCTCCTAGAGTATCAGGAGAATTATAGAAACAAGAAGAAGCACCAACGCGAAGAATCAACACCACCAAGCACCCTGACTTGAGACCACTAGGTTCCAGCAAGTCACCTTGATCAGGAATGAAACCTACGAGACACCGCCGCACTCGTTACCATAACAGAGACACCCCTCAACTACTGCCCTTATGGACAACTGGGTAACCAACTGCCCTGAAAGGACGAACCACCTAATTCCAGTCCTCTCCTACAAGTTCAGAAAGATACAAATCTTGTAGGATATGCCTATTATAGTCATGGCCACAAAGGAACACAAGGATATCAGCAACCTAAGGGGGCTGCAACACCCGACCAGCATATTTTTTGGAGGCACCCCAACATTGGGAAGACTTCAATAACTCAAAGCAAATCAACTGCCATGGATGCTCTGGAAAAGGCCACAAACTTGTTGGATGCCCTTATCTGATGGATGCCCCAACACTAACACCATGAAGCTAGCTGAAGGAATAGAAAATCACAGTGTTCGTCGAGCTATCCATCAAGGACCATTAATCAGGGATACCCCCCAAATTGTGGTGGAAGGAACGTGTTATCCAAGCGTCAAGATTTTAGACACAAGTTTGCCTGATGCATCATGTATGTACACGTACCCCCACTTTACAAAGGACTTAAGCTTTGGATTAAATACACTTGAGGGGTCTCTTTTGGAACAACCCGCTCTGGGGTAACTCCCGAGACCTTTGGAATGTGAAAGAAAAGAATATAACGAGAAAAGGAATCCTTATATGCTGACTCGACACACTTACAATTCGGAAACACGGATGACCCTGGATCTACACTGGATTGATTTATACCAGACCAGCAACTTGATAGTCCCCCGAGAAGTCACCAACCCAACTTGATCTATGGAACTAGCACCCTAAACTATGGAATAGCTGACCTGCTAGAATGACTATGTCACACCACATGCTTCTCCGAGGACATAAGTAACAGAGGTTAAACGATGGTGAAGTGTTGACAGACAGTCCTAGCCAAGTTCAGAAAGCTGGCTTGAACAGGTCACTTTTCCCTTGGAAATTGAATATTCGTTACTAAAGGAAATGGTCGTGGAACCGATCAATAGCTAAGCTGAAGAACTCAAAAGATTACACCTCCACAAGTGCAACAAATGAATGACAATGGCAAGACGCTACCACAACACAACGTTGAAGCTCCCTGGACGCCCCATGGTTAAAATGGCAATTTCCGACTATGCTCATCAGAGTAGCACGGCGGAAGCGTGGTGGGTCCATAACCCACGGAACTTAGGATAGAAACCTAGCCCCTATTGGACATCCTATCAAACAAGAGGAACCAGGAGCACTCCCTGCAGCAACGACCACTCAGCTATCGTCGGGAGACTGTGTGATGGGACTTTTCTGGTCTACTTGGAACTTCTGCGTCAACACCAAACCGTTGATAATCAAACAAGGGTTAAAGCAAGGAGGACAAGGATTCATGACTTGCCCTTTCAATTCAAGGGAGCATCTACATCAAGTCACGAAGAACAAGAAGCCAGTTACAAGATGACTTCGCTTTGTCACTTTCCATTGTACTACTTCCCTTAAATCTCGGGGTCGAGATTCCTTTAAGGGGGTAGGACTGTAACTACCCAAAAATTTCAAACACCAAAATTTGCAACCAACAAAAAATTTTCTTAACATATATATGTTTGTTGCTTGTCATGCTATGCATTGTATCGTGAATCCATCACATGTGTCTTAATATATATCTTAAGCCACATGTGATAAGCTCCTTCGTCTAGCACCTTCGTGTCGCGAGTTAAGCACCAGTGATGCACCCTTGTACTTACGTTGCACAATGCTAGATTCTAGAGCCTCTCCTTTATTTTAACTCCCTCATCTTACCCTGATCCTTCATTCTATTGAGTTAAACATCCAATGTACCTCCGTACTCACCTACTTGTTTCATAAACCTTGCAATGATGTTACTTGAGACCTAGCTTTCAAGCTAACTCTTATATCTACCACCTAAGCATGCTCCTCCAACCTCTTCAACTAGAGCAAGCATCTTGCTCTGGAACCATATACTACATGCCACCAATGCCCCCTCTGATCATCATCAATGTTGAAATCAACATGTGTTTTGGCTCCTTGGATAAACACATGCACCCTAGTGTGATGACCTTGCCCAAATATCACATTTTCCCCCACCTTGTATTTCAACTATCTCATAGCCCTCATGTTTGCATTAATTTACAACTTGTGATTTGGATTTTCCATTTGATCTTATGTGTGCTAATTAAAGCAACCAACAATATTAATTTTATCCAAATAAATATTGGGGGAGTTAAACCCAGCAAATACTAGGACCATGTGAGTGTCCACTACTTTTTAAAGTACACAAAAAGTCACAACATACAAATACATATATATAAGTGTACAAAACTAATTGAAATCAGAAATAGAAAAGGAGAAGGATGAAAAGAATAAGTGGAAAAGCCTATCTGGCCCGTGACCACCAGCCGGCCCAACCTGGCCTGTCTTTCCCTCCCTCTTTTTCTTCTCTTTCCCACGCCATGCCGGCCCGGCTAACGAAGAGGACCACCGGCCCAACGTGCCCTTTTTCCCTTGCCTCGCCAGCAGTCGGCCCAGCAAGCCCCCGGCCCAGCAACATGCCAGCAGCACGCAAGGGAGCACCCGCATCCGCTGGCAGGCGGACCCTAGCATGGGACCCACCCATCATAAGCTTTTCCCCACTGGCCCTCACCTTTTTCCCTTCCTAGCCCGCAAAGCAGAGCACCGGCTTCGGTCAGGGGAAATCCGATGTCGCCCGTCCATCCTCGCCGTTCGTGCCCCACCTACCAATCTAGTGATCGTGCACGCGCCACCTTGGACCCTCGATGGCCCCGACAGCCCTGGCAAGAAGAGCCTGTGGCCGCGAGCATCTTTTCCTCGCACGCGTGAACACCGTGGGCGCGCGTGAGCCTGTCCCCCGGTTGTCCCCTCTTTTCCTTGGCTGCGAAGGCGAATTGCCTCGCTCACGCTACTCGCTGGAGCCCACCGAGACCAGAGAAGCAACCTGTAAGCTTCCCCCTTGGACCAATTTGCCCCCAGACGCCTGCCGATGCCACCGCCGTGCCATTGCCACCACCGCGCCTATAAAAGTGAGCGCCCCGGTGTGCTAGGGTTTCCCAGCCGCCGCCACGGCACAGATGCTTGCACAACCACCTACTAACCAAGCCAATTTCAGAGTTGGAGGGAAGAAGGAGAGAGGAGAAGAAGGTGGGGAAGAAGACGGGGCTGCCAGAGCTGGAGAAGAAGCCATCGGTACCAAAGAAGGAGGAGGCCGAGGTGTTCCGCTACATCGCCATCGTTGTTCGCCATCCTCTACAACGCCGCGCCAACATTGAACCGGGAAAGAAGAGGAGAGAGCAGAGCTCCGAAGCTGCTGCCGTCGCTGGAGATGAAGGAGGATGTCGCCGTGCTGGAGCCGAGGCGCTGCGGAGCAGACGGGACAAGGATCCCGAGCTATACCATAAGCTGTCACCGCGCCGAAGCCTTGGACGTCGCACCGCGCCTCCTCTGACTCATCACGCGGAGGTGAGCGCCATCGTCAATATCCCCTTCCTCTCTGCTCGCCTTGCTTCATGGTCATGGCGCTCCATCCTTGGGAGCGTTAGGCCGAGACCGTCATCGGTTCTACCCCAGACACCCGCACACGCCCAGCACGCACCTAGGCCTAGCCCGTAGTGTCCACGGAGTTAGGAGGGCACCAGACTGGTTCCTGACGCCATGCCCGCCGCCGCGCCGTACGCCGTCGTAGCAAGGTAGTTTTGCCACCTCACCACCGAGTCTCAAGCTCCATCAATTGAAGATCCGAGCCCGCCTCGTCGTGGCACGCTCCATGCGCGCGCCAACCACTGGAGTGCTATGTTAGGACGCGCCAGCGCCCTACCGTGCCACTGCCGTGCCGCCGCCGTGTTGCCTCAGAACACCGTCATGGCGAGAGCGCCCTGCTCGTCTCCGGCCTCCTTGAAGCAAAAGAAGTCGACGACGAGAGCCATCACAATGAGCTGCATCGGGTTGGGGAAGAGATGAAGGCCGGGGAGCCCTCGGGGTGCCGTGCCGCACACCGTGGCCATGGCTAGAGCTTCGCCATGGGTGCTGACACCCTCGCGAGCGCCACCGTGGCCTATGGTCGCCACTGGTGCCCTGGATGGGAGCATGTCGACCCCAATTGCAACCCCGTGCGTAGTTTGGATGGACTTGAAGCCCCTGCCGTGATACCTTCGCACACCACCGTCGGAGCACCACCGTCCGTCGTCTATCGCCGCACCGAAAGCCGAGCCGCCACCTTGAAGATCTTCATCGAGATCGTTGAGTCGCCCTGGAGCTGTGCGACGAGGAGCCGAAGCCGAAGGAGCGCCATCCCGTTGGATTGGAGTAGCGCCGCCGCTGCCGGCAAGCCACGCCGCCGTGTGCAGAAGACATAGAATGGGGGAAAATATGGAGGCAAGTACATACACCGGGTCCATGTGGACCGAAGGCAGAACAGCGGGATCCAAGGACCCTGGTTCACCGTGGACCCCGCAGCTATGAACCGAAGCCCGTATGAGCCCAGTCTAGGCCCAGTTGATGATGTGGCACAACCAGAAGCTGCCACGTGTTGGGCCCGGCCCGGCCCGGATCCAGCCCGTCGACCCTGACCTGGCCCTACCAGGCCCGTTGTGGACCCACTTGGTTGACCACGGTCAACACTGACGTCAGCATGACGTCACCCGGCCCCCACTGCCACGTCATCCGCCTCATCAGCAGCATCGCCACGTTAGCCGGCCCCCACTGCACGCGTGGACCAACCACAGGCTGCCACGTGTCAGCCCTGAATTAATCCAGTCTTTTATCTTTTTCAGAAATTCTATTAATCTTTAGAAAATCATAACTAATTCGTACGAACTCAGAAAAATATGAAACAAGCGTCAAAATTTTCTATAAATCGAGCTCTATCTGTTTATGCTATGTTTGAGTGTATTTGGATCTTTTTGATATTTATTGGTTCTTTGTGAATTCTATAGGAGTCGCTTTCGCGACTATAAAATATTGATTTCGGAGTCGTTGGAGGAGCGATCTGAGGACGAGTTCACGAACCTGAGGGAGGAGTCCCTGCTGAATGACTACGTCGATGAATGAAGACTTGTACCACTACTACCTCGACATCGCAGGTGTCATGGCAGCACCTTCTCTTAGAAATCCTATTAGACATGGCTAATAAGTAGAACTGCTAGTGCTTTACTTTTATGCAATGCTTATGCCTGAGATAGGTTTGCAAGATAGAACGATACTTGATTACCCTACCTTGTCATAACCTTTCACCTGCTTACCCACTGTTATGTTAGCCACATGCTTGCTTACTATAATTATGTATATATACTTCACTCGCTTACATTTTGATGCGACGTGATAAACCCTGGGAGGGCCTGGAGAGTGCCAGGCTTGGGGTGTGTGTGTTGTTGGATCTGATGGGCATGTGAGCTGATGATGATGGATCTGGGTTTGGGATGGTACTTACGGCAGGGAGTAGGGTGAGGGTTGAGTCGATCGAGCCGAGATCTACGACGAGCTTTTGGAGCGAGTCTAGCCGGGGGGTGTATCTGACACTCCCAAGAGAACCGGTCTGTGGCGGTCTAACTGGTGTGAGGATTTGGTGGTCCTTGGGTGTGAGCCTCTAAGGGGTGGAACCCAGGATGAAGGTGCCATGGTAGCATGTTAAACTCGACCCGGGAGAAGACATCTTGGCTTGGTCACTACCTAGGAACCGCTCCGCTGGTATCCGGACCTATAGGAATCTCTTGCTATCCACTCGCTTTCCAATGGGGGGAGACGGCCGAACCACTGCATAGACCGATGCCATTACTATTAGGCGAGCGTGTGTCAGGAGGTACGGGCTCGAGTCCCACACCCTTTCGAGACGGTCATGATGCTCCCACGGGGCTGGGACTCATGAGATCAGACGCTTCATAGTATCAGCCACTATAGTGGTGTTTCAGAGCTGAGAGGTAGGATGGCATCGTTCTAGGGCAGTAGGCACCCGGAATCTGCCTAAATGGGGCACCATCGATGATGGCTATCTGGTGGATTAGTGAAACCTCTGCAGAGTGTTATGGTTGATCGATCGATACATATGCCGATTCATCGGCTATGGACCTTTCCTTAGGAGGATGCATCGAACTAGTGAGTGGAGTGTTCTACCTTCCCCCTGAGAGTTGTTTTCTGGCCGTGAGCCAGGTTGAGGGCTGCGGGCCACTAAGACAAAGCCAAGTGTGGAGTTGGCTTGTCAACCTGAGAGTGAGTCTTGAGGGTGTTGATGGTGAAGATGTGATGGATCTGGGATGGACGGGTTGGTTGATGGATGGATGTGTGGGATGGGAATGTGTTAAAACTTGACTTGTTATATTTTAAATACTGCTTGCATGCATAGGAAACCCACAGCTAAATTATAGGATCGCCAGATCCCTTGTTTATCTTTCCACATAAGCTCATCGGTGCTGACCATGGCCTGCACACATCTGGCGGTGTGCAGATTTACTTGCTTCACAGTGATGAATGGAATTGTAAGGATTAGATGGTCTCGTGCCTGCGCTCAAGATGGTTGATGAGGATCCTTCTGCAATGACTATCTACTTCTACAGCTGTTCTAGATGATTGTACTTTGATGCTATGCCTCGTGGCGATGTAATGAATGATGTAAGCCCTATTAAGGTATTCCCTTCTTTAGATTTGATGTATGGATTTGTTTATCAACTGTTGTATAATAATGTGAAAGCTTATTTCTTCGCATTATTATCCGTTCTGTGAATTTTCCCTTCACGGAAAATTTGAGGATATTTCATGTTTTCTTAGAGTTTTGCTTTGCTGCTGCTTGCACTGGAATAGATCCAAGGATGTTAGGGACTCACTTGAGAACCCTTTGAAGTTGGCCATGAACTTGTTGCGGAGATCTTCCTTGGAATACACTGAGCTTGGTCTTAGCATCAAGTACCATGAGAGGGCATCTCCTTCAGTAGCAATGACAAATGACTTCGCTAGGACTGCGTCATTTCCACCGGCAAAGGCTACTGCTGCTTCAAAACATGAATTGATGTGGGTATGCCTTCCCGTCGAATTTTGGAAGGGTGATAGGTTTGTAGGATGGTGGCCAAGGGGAGCTTTGGAGGCCTTCAAACAATGGATATTTTGAGTCTGTGGACCTATGTATTGATGGTATAGTATGTGGCGTACTGAAGGTTGGCTAAATTGCTGGGCTTAGTGAAGGGTTTGACTTCCTTTGCAAAGGATTTGGTTAACTTTGAGCTGCTGGTTGGGGCTAATTAGAGTTGTTTGCTAGTGGTTGGCTTAGTTGCAAATTCTGAATCTTGGTTTGCAAGATTGCTAGCTACTGTCTGACCTTCGCTGCCTATAGGGACGCTTGCATTGCCCTTTGGCTTGCGGCGAAGGTCGCTGCCAATCTATCCCTTTCTTGCTGCGCATTTTGTAGCTCGATTTGTAGCTATTGGAGTGCATGCTCTGGGGTGGGGTTGGGATTAGGTTGTTCTTCGCCAGATGTTGATTGGTTGGCCACTGTGGGATCCTCTTCATTGACCTAGGTTTCTAAGGTGTTGGCATACTTGCTATGAACGGTGCGCCTAGGCCTTCCTTTGGTTGATATCTCTGCCGACGTGCTAGTGGTGGCTGCCCTTTTCCGTGCCATAGTGGGTTTTGCTTGGCCTACCACAGTGGCACCAATGTTGGGAAATGAGGATCCTAACACAGTGAGTGAAGGGGGAGCTCGCTGCTACTCAATACCCAATGGTCGAAGGCTCTGATTGAGGGTGAAGGCCTTCGACCAACTGTGGTAAAGATATGACTATCACGATTATCGAAGCAACAATTAGGGTTTCAAGCTGCTCGAATTGCTCCTCCTCTCTTAGGGGTTGAGCTCCCCTTTATAGGGTACGGTTACAATCTTCTAATGGTACAAAAGTGCCCCTACGACAACTATGGCATATGCCAAAATATTCTGCTGTCTTATATATCCTTCCATGGGCACCTAAGTCTTTTACGTCTATAGCCCCTCTCGCTGATGGGCCCTTGATGATCCTGATAGTTCAGCCCAAGAAGAGGCCTAGCTACTAGCCTTCGACTACTCAGCCTATGAACAGGCCTAGTAGCACCACGGCCTTCGCACAGTCTTCATTGAATGTTGGCCTTCGCACAATCCCCATTAGGCGTTGGCCTTCATATAGTCTTCCTCAAGCATCGGCCTTCGCATTGTCTTCATAGAACGCCGGCCTTTGCACAATTTAGAATGCCAGCCTTCGTAGCTCCGTGGCCTTCCCACAGTTTTCACGTTCTTGGTGCGAAGACTCCCCTCGGTTATTTTGCCGACGCTAGTGCCAATCATGGTGCAAAGCCTGCTGTTGGTATTTGTTAACGCAAATAGATAAATCTGCAAGCGCAGGATACCATTGTAGATTTCACCCAGAGTATTCCTAGGTATCGATATCCACGGGGAAAGAGAAGTGTATTAGAAAGATAAGGTAGAAATATATTTTTGTAGGTAGAAAGGGGTTTTCTAAGATCTTCCCAAGATTTCCACATAACCAAGGCTCAGACTCACTAGACTTTACTTACTTTGGAGTAACAGTAGCTTTTCGATCCTTAAAAAGACTGGGGAAAGGTGATCGGGGGAAGGCTGCCAAAAGCTCTACCAAAATACCAACCCTAACATGGCAGAATACAAAGGCCTGCTCAGAGCTGCCACCTTTGGGGCTACTATAACTATTCGAAGGGCTGGGCGCAAACTCAGGTATACAGTAGCCTAGACACCATGTCTACAGCAATGATTACTACTCTAATCCAGTACCTGGACTAAAGCACTCGGCCGAGTAGAGATCCTATAAGTAAAATGAAGTAAGAACTGAATTTAGTTAAATAATAAGCTCAAAAATACCAAAGATAACTTGGATAGTACCCAAGAAAAGGATCATCTCTGTAAAGGTACAAAGTTGAGGAGGTTTCGACAAACCTGGCTCCTCCTCCACTCTTTCCCTCTCACTCTCTTTCTCTTTTCTATGCTACAACTAGGTGAGAGCCACCTAGAGGAACACTGCTACTAAAAATATGAAGGAATGCTCAAGTATAGAGTGTTTTTGAAATAGGGAGCTTGGCCTCCTATTTATGCAGGTGAGAAAGGCAGTAATCACCCTAGGATTGCACTGGAGCACGCCGTGAATGGCCTCTCCACCGTGACATGCAACCGTAGGAGCAAGGCGCTGGCGAACGGAGCAGCTAAAGGTCCGGCCGGACCCTGGTCCGGCTGGACCTTAGCTGAGGCCAAGTTGGTCCATCTTTTGTGGGCTTGTAGAGCTCTCCATTAGCTTTCTAACACATCCTGGATGGCTCAAATCTGAGTTTGGATATGCCCGGAATGACTAGGTAACCTAGGTCTGGTTCTGAAGCCCCAAGTGTCGATGGGGGACACCGGAGGTTCCCCAAGAAGACGGAACTTGGACAAAGGATCGAAGAACCTGATGCCCAAGCTGAATACAACTCGAAGTAACATGACGAGAGAACTACCAATTACTAGGTGGATTGTAATAGGAAAGAGTACAAAACAACTAGTTTAGGACTCAATCTTGTAATCCGACTAGGAATCATAGAACCCGCAGCCAGCCTCACCCTATATAAGGCCGCTGCGGGTACCCCTTGTAAAAAGAGAGAGACACAACTACAACCTCGATGCCACACATACAGCAATACAACGCAATAGGCTCACGCCGACTGGATGTAAAGGCTATTACTCGACACAAGTCGAGGGCCCGAACCAGTATAAAATTGTCTGTCTCATCTAGTTTGTTGCCGCAACCGCCGAGTTTCGCAATACTGCCAAGCTTCTACCGAACAAAACACCCTGCCGGGTACCCGGTGGTGTGCTATCGGTGATAAAACATCGACAGCTGGTGCGCCAGGTAGGGCTTTCGGTGGATTGTACATCGAGATCTCAGCGGACCTCGACATCAGCATGAGTTTTTCGATGGGAACCACATTCGTGTTCGGCTCCTGGATCTGTGAAGCCAATGGAGAAGGCAAGCTGCAAAGCCGTCTCGCCGGGAAGTCAGAACTCGACGACATCAAGATTGAAGCAATGGAGGAATCGCAACTTGCCAAGAAGCTTGCAGAACTCTCAACTACTGATTCGATTCGGAAAGTAGGGGCCGCAAGACCGAATTGGAGGAATTTTCGAAGACTGTACTCAACTCCAACTCCGTTAAGAAGCCGACCCATAGTCGGGACGCAGACGACTACGAAGCCGACTCTGAAGAGAACTTCAAAATGAACCGCAACTCGAAGACATTGATCAAGATCCCTGGCTCACTACCATTTGGGTTGCGCAATTCAACTTCAATAATAGAAGAGTACCTGAAGAACTCACATGCAAGACATGCATGCCCGATACACGGGAGCAGAAGAAAGAACCTGTTAGCACCGTCAACATTCTTAAAACAAGACCTAGGAGAAAGGGCATAACCAATTGTCAAGAGCTTCGAAGGCTACGCAAGCATCCCAGGTGCTAATGAGACACAACCTGGATTCTATCATGAAGAATTACCCTTTCAGGAAGGAAAAGAACTCGCCGCTCTATCCGATGACAGTTTCGAAGAAGAAGAACCTACAACCATCACGAGAAAGATGAAGAGAAGAACCGTCTACATGGTGGATATGGTGGAAGTACCCGCATCTCTGAGGCCACCCGAAGTACACTCGTCCAACGAATCTAAAAAGAACATATCCAAAGATGAGAATACGCAAGAGATGAAGACGAAGATAAAAGGACTTCAAGAATGGGCAGGAACCGGCGCCGAGCAAGCAGAAGAACCAAAGCAAAGCACAAGAAACAAGCATGGAACAAATATAGGCAGGATCGCTTGACCTACAACAAGATGAAAGAAGAAAGACTATCTGCAGAACTTGAAGAACAGAAGAAGATCAGTGAAATGACCAAGCAGCTCGAAAGCCTAAAGAAGGCTTAAAGAGAGAAAGAAGCCGCTCAGAAGAAGGCCCAAGAACCCGCAAAAGGAGGGAACAAAGTTCAAAACGAACAACTCGCTCTAGCTCAATCACAAGACGAACAACCTCAAAAGTCAGTTTTCTCAAGGATGGAACCAGAGGCAAGCAGTAATGTTAGAGGAGGGGTGGACAACAGGCAAGCGTCAAGGCCTCTCTCACCGCCAAGACTTGAAAGAACCCACCCATGCCCACCCCAAAGGAGGCCAGTCCCAAGTAGAATGATGAGCAGAGAAGAAGGTTGCGGAGAATTAGAATGTAAATCAAGATACCAGGAGCATAGAAGGTCACCATCACCGGATTACAACAACAGAGACAACTATGACAGATTCTCATGCTTTGCAAGAAGGTTACAAGACATGAAGCTACCTCACAAGTTCAAACCATCAAATCACTCAAAGTATAATGGAAAAGAAGAATCAAAGCAATGGATCAGAGTCTATTCACAGTCCATTGAACTAGCAGGAGAGAACGAAGACCTCAAAGCACTTTTCTTTCCCATGGCACTAGAGGCTATGCCCTTACAATGGTTCAACAAACTTCCAAAAGGATCCATTAGATGTTGGAGCGACTTGCAGAAACAATTTTGCAGCCACTTCGCAGGAGTTATCATACACCCAATGACAGCTGCAGAATTACAAGGAATAACACAAAAAATAGGGCAATCACTTAGGGAATACTATAGAAGATTCGGCGAAGCAAGAGCCCAAGTTCACGAAATCACAGACAGAGAAGTTATCGACATCTTCAGCAACAGAATCAACACAAGGTGGCAATTCAAGGACTTCACTAGGGAAGCTCCAAGAACCAATGAAGAGTTTAAACAAGCAGTTGAGAAACTAATATCATCTGAAGAGAAGACAAACAGAAAATTTCCAAACAGCAGAGACAACAACGAAAGAAGAGGAAGACCCGATTTCAGAAACAATGACTATAGATACAATGACAAAAGACCAAGGCAAGATAACACGATAGCCCTAGCAAACAAAAGAAGAACTCCATACCAAGACCTCAGTCTGTACCCGGCGCAAGAAGTAAACAACAACAGAAGTACCCGGCGCAAGAAGTAAACAACAACAGAAACCAGCACACAGGGCAATCATGGCAGCAGAACCAGCAACACCAAGATATCTAGATTGGTCAGAATACCCGATCAACTTCACAAGAGAAGACCAATGGACTAGCACATCAAGTGCAGGATGCTACCCTCTGGTGGTAGCACCAACCATAGCAGGAATCATAGTTCCAAAAGTACTAATCGACGGCGGAGTAGGGCTAGACATTATCTTTATTGAAACATTGAAGAAGATGAACCTTGATTATGAAGGGATGATCAAACCCACAAGTACACCTTTCTACAGAATCATTCCAGGAACGGTAGCAGTACCGCTTGGACAGATCACACTACCAGTTACTTTTGGTACCAAAGACAAGTACAGAACAGAGTTCATCAAATTCGAAGTAGCAGATTTGGAATCATGTTACCACGCCATATTGGGACGACCAACGCTCACTAAATACATGGCTGTACCTCACTACCCATACCTGCTACTCAAGATGCCAACAACCAGGGGAATATTATCATTACAAGGAGACCTACAAAAGGCATACGACTGTGAAGTTCAGGCTGTCCAAATAGCAGAAAAAATACAAGGAGAACAAGAAAGAAGAGAGATCGCCATGATAGCAACAACCTTAAAAGTGCAAGAGATAGAGATTCCAACAAAGAAAGCAAACAATAATTTTACTACACCCACTGAAGTGAAAACAAAGAAGGTGGACTTAGAAACAGGTGATCCTAAGAAGACGGCGACCATCAGTGCAGAACTTGACCCTAAATAGGAACTCGCACTCACCAAGTTTCTTAGGGACAACAAAGATATCTTCACCTGGAAACTAGCTGACATGCCAGGAGTCCCGAGAGACTTGGTTGAGCATACTATCGATATGAACAAGGGGACAAAACCCATCAAGCAGAAGTTAAGAAGATTCGCACCTGATAGGAAAGCAGCATTCAAAAAAGAACTTACAAAGCTAATGGCGGCAGGCTTTATCAGAGAAATAATCAACCCAGACTGGTTGGCCAATCTGGTACTCATTGCGAAAAAGAACTCGCCAGACTGGTGGATGTGCATTGACTACACCGACCTCAACAGGCATTGTCCCAAAGACCTGTACAGCCCACCAAGGATTGATCAAGTCATAGATTCAACAGCAGGAGCATCCCTACTCTCATTCCTAGATTGCTACTCTGGATATCATCAAATATCTCTCAAAAAAGAAGATCAAAGTAAGACATCCTTCGTGACACCGTTCGGGGCATACTGCTACGTATCAATGCCTTTTGAACCAAAGAACGCGGGAGCAACATATCAAAGAGCAATACAAACAACCTTGGGAGATCAAATAGGAAGAAACGCAGAAGCATACGTGGATGATGTTGTGGTCAAAACAAACGAACCAAACAAGCTGATTGAAGACTTACAAGAAACATTCACAAACTTGAAAAGATGGTGATGGAGGCTCAACCCGAACAAATGCATTTTCGTAGTACCAGCAGGACAACTACTCGGTTTCCTAGTAAGCAACAGAGGCATTGAGGCAAGTACAAAGCAAATCAAAGCAATATTGGATATGAAACTGCCAAGAAGCAACAAAGAACTCCAGAAGTTGACAGGTTGCATGGCAGCACTCAACCGATTCATATCACAATTAGGAGAAAAAGGAATTCCATTCTTCAAACTACTGAAAAAGACAGGACAATTTGAGTGGACAGAAGAAGCGGACAAGGCTTTCTAGAAACTAAAAGAATACCTAGCATCATCACCAGTTCTAGTACCACCAACCAAAAAAGAAGACATGCTGTTATACGTATCGACAACAAAGAGCGTGGTCAGCACTGCCATCGTAGTCAAAAGAGAAGAACTCGGCCATGCCTACAAAGTACAAAGACCGGTGTATTATGTCAGCGAAGTACTTACAGAGTCAAAGATAAGATACCCACACATACAGAAGTTGCTATACGCCATACTCATATCATCAAGAAAGCTGAGGCACTACTTTCAGGAGCACAAGATCACTGTAATTACTGACTTCCCACTTTCAGACATACTGAGAAATCGAGAATCAACAGGAAGGATATCCAAATGGGAAGTGAAACTTGGAGCTCTGAATTTAGAATTCCAACCAAAGAAGGCAATCAAATCTCAAGCACTCAGCGATTTTCTAGCAGAATGGACAGAAACTACACTCAAAGAACTAGAACCTATAACAGACCACTGGAGGATGTACTTCGATGGTTCACTAAAGCTAGGAGGAGCTATACTACAAAACGCAAGATACCAACAAGGGCTAAGAAGACACTACGACAAGAGCACACAACCCCGAACCCTAAAACTAGGGGATTCAGTTCTACGATTGATTCAAAAGAAGGACGGAAGACACAAGCTACTGAGCCCATGGGAAGGACCCTACAAAGTAAGAAGAGTAACCGGACCAGGAACTTATGAACTCATGACAGAAGAAGAAATCCCATTGAAGAATACTTGGCACATCAGCCAATTTCAAAGATTCTACAATTGACCAAAGACAACCAGCAAAATAACCCATAAAGGCAGAGCAGAATACACAAAAACAACCCGCTCTTTCCACACACAAAGCGAAGACAACTGACGCCAAGTACCTTCGACAAGATACCTCGCTATAGGGCAAGACCCATAGCAAACTTGCATGGATTTAGAGTATTCGGACCTTTCCATAGCAAGTCAAACCACCAAGAGCGTGGTCCCTCCTTGGAAGGATTCGGCCTTAGGGCTGGGTTCTTTCATAGGAAAGCCTGCATGGAGTTAGAGTATTTGGACCTTTCCATGTAGGGATTTCTGCCAGGAGCTGTGGTCTCATGGTAGGATACCGGCTAAGGATGCTGGGTTCTCCATAGAGGAACCTACATGGATTTAGAGTATTCGGACCTTTCCATGATAGGCGAAGCCGCCAGGTGTGCGGCCTCTCCGTGACAGAATACTGGCTATAACACCAGATTCTCCATAGGAGAGCCTGCACGGATTTAGAGTATTCGGACCTTTCCGTGACAGGGTAAACCGCCAAGGAGCGCGGTGTCTCTATGGATGGAAACTAGCTTTAACACCAGGTTCCCCATAGGAAACCTCCATAGATTTAGAGTATTCGAACCTTTCCATGGTAGGTGAAACCGCCAGGTGTGCGGTCTCCCCGTGGAAGGATACTGGCAATAACGCCGGATCATCCATAGGGGAGTTGCTGGAAAAAGAGAATGCAGCTCAAAGCAACTCCAAAGGCTACAAGAGGCCACTACACTACCAGCGGGTAGTTTGAAGCAACTCCAAAGGCTA
>CM041645.1:42406897-42434621 GCA_023333625.1 Bothriochloa decipiens
AGTTTGAAGCAACTCCAAAGGCTACGATGAGGCCACTACACTACCAGCGGGTAGTTTAAAGCAACTCCAAAGACTACGATGAGGCCACTACACTACCAGCGGGTAGTTTGAAGCAAATCCAAAGGCTACAATGAGGCTACTACACTACAAGCGGGTAGTTTGAAGCAACTCCAAAGGCTACAAGAAGCCACTACACTACTAGCGGGTAGTTTGAAGCAACTCCAAAAGGCTACGAGGGGCCACTACACTACCAGCGGGTAGTTTGAAGCAACTCCAATGGCCACAAGTGAATCTACTACACTACCAACAGGTAGTTTGAAGCAACTTCAAAAGCTACAGAGAAGCGACTACATCATCAGCAAAGTGATATGAAGAAACAACCTACGGCCAAGACACGATTTCAACTAGCAAGCGACATGAAGATATAATCACGACGTACAAGCAAACGCTACAAATATCTCGATGCAACCCTACAAGACTCAAGAGCAGTCGGCGTATCATGACAAGATTCAAAGCAAAGATGACAGGCAATCAGAGCAAGCCAAAGATTACAAAATCTTTTCAGAAAATGAGATGAAGCCCTACAGCATGCATTAATCAAGTGTTTAAAAGACGGGACGAAGCCCGCGCAACACAAACTGTATCCAAAAGGGGGCAAAGCTACAACCCTAGAAAGTCAAGCCAATAAGAGCATCATGGAGCTTATCACAAGATGAAAGTTTTAAGGCTTAGGGGCATCAGGTGCAGCTGGAGCATCAGGTGCAGAAGGAGTGTCAGGAGTAGAAGGAACACCAGGATCAGAACCCAGCTCTATCAGATCGACAACTCATGTCACAAGAGGAGCAAGGATAGCTTCCTGCTCTCCAACCTGACACAAGAAATCCACCGAAGGAGCAGGATCGACCAACTTCTCCAGATCAGCTTCAGGAGCAAGAACCTAGACATGACACAGGATATTGCTCACACATCGCCGGAAGCTACTCTTCATGAAGTTGTAAAACCACGACGGGATAAGTGGCGCATAAGTCACCATGTCAGCAAACAGAGGCTGATCCTCCTCCAACACAATGAAGGATAGGAGATAAGATAAAGCACCCCCAAGCGACTGCAACTGGGCGTTGGCAACATCCAGTTGACCCTTCAAATCCTGAACAGTCTTTAAAGCCTAAAAAACATCCCGATCAGCATCACGACGGAACCGGTGAGCCAAAGCCAATTTTCTATCAGCATCCTCACAACGAGAGTGCATCTCTCGTACAAACTCAGCTTGATTCTCAGAAGTCCTGAGAGTTTCCTTCATAACCTCAGCATCCTGATACCATTGAGCCTGCCGGCGCTCAAACTCTGCAAAAGAACTAGCAATCAGCTATAAAGAAGAACTCGAGTGAAGAAGTTATAGAAAAGCACAAAACCCAAGAAGAAAGAAGAAGAATACCCGCAATCTGAGCCTTTAAAGTTTTAACCTCATCAGTGGCAGATTGGCGAAGTCCACGTTCACGGGCAAGATCACCCTGAACACTAGCAAGTTCTTTCTGAACCCGTTCAAGACCAGCAACACTGGAAGCAGTAGCGACAGCCTTAGCAGAGCCGAAGAGGATATCTTGGTCCTGATAGAAAGACTACAAACAAGGAAAAGTTAAGAGATACAACGACCCAAGAAGAAGATACAGAACTCGGAAGAAGAAACCTTACACTGAACTTAGCAGAGAACTCATCAAAACTTGTCCTTAGCTCAAATAAACGATGAGGACGGCTCAACTCAGCCACAACAGGCCCCACAGAAGGAAATACAGTAGCATCAGGAGCCACAGGGATAGCGTGAGGAAGGTCACGACCAGGACCAACAGGCACAGCCAAAGGAACAGCTTGCGGAACAGAACTAGAAGCTACCCTGACCCTTGGGTCGGCAGATAAGGAAGCATCTGCAAAGAACTAGAACAATATTATGAGAAGTGGAAAAGATCAGGCAAACTAAGACATAAAAGAACATGCCAAGAGAACCAGTTCTACCGGCAGAAGAAATCCGAGCCTGACGAACATCCTCGGGGGCTCGACCAGAGCCCGCACCAAGAGAAGAACCCGACAGGTCAGCACCGATAGGTCTACAAACAACCAAGACACTACCAGAATCAGACATCAACATGGAACAAAACGAGAGAAGTGGTAAAAAGAACTTACCTTGGAGGGACCTTAAAAAGGCCCACACCTCTCCTTGGGATAATAGGAGGGTTAGCAGCAAAAGATTGCACCACAGGAGTCATATGAGCAGAAAGAGAAGGAGAAGCAGATGAGGAAGTTCCTGAAACCTCAGCCTGACTATGAAAGACAAAACAGAAGTAAGAAAACAACATCAATTCCAGAGATGCGAAGAAATTACAGAAACTTACAGTTTACGGATAAGAGGAGTCTGCACTTCCTGGTCATCTTCATCAAGAAGGACATTAGCATCACCTGCAAAACACGAAATCATAAGAAAAAGGAAAAAAGAGGGATACAGAGAAAAGGAACTCAACAACAACCTCACCTATGATCAGGTTACCTGAGGGATGGAGAGAACTTGAAGCTCCAGGACTCGCCCTCCCGAAAGGCACAGCAGGAGGATGAGACAACAACCTTCGCCTGGAAACAATCATCTCAACAATCTTTGGATGAGGCTCATAAGGCACAGTTTTAAATTTACCAAGATAAATGCCAGGAATCTCGGACCGTTTACGAGAAGCAGCGGTAGTGGAAGTTCCAGCAGCAACCTCAGTAGACTCAGACTGAGCAACAGCAGGAGCTCGAATGACAAAACTACGGCCAAAACCCTAAAAACAGAAAGTCAAATGCTAGTTCGCTCAAGTAAAAAAGAACCAGTAAAACACACACTTACCGCCAGAGGGGGATTGGAGGCAAAGTACTCGTCAAGCAAAAGAGGAACACAAGGGACATCGCTGACAACAGTCTTCAAGCGCAATACCAGTTCTTCATCGTTCAGCTCAGCACCAACCCTGATGCGAGAAGAGTCACCGGCCCCGGTATATTCAAAGCCGAGGTTCTCCCGCTGCATAAGAGGTTGCACAAAACGACGAAAGAACCCGGCAACAATCGCAAGACCAGTGAGGCCTCGCACCTGGACAACACCAATACGATTGATCAAAGGCTCGATAGTAGACAATTCAGAGTCAGATAAACTTTGATTCCAGAGATCGGTATCATCTGGAATAATGGAAAGATCTAAAGAAATAGGCAGAAGACTTTGGGACATAAAACCACTTATCAGCCCAAACTCTCTTCAGAAAAGAGAGAGAAGATGTCAGCGGCCATCCCAGAACGAACCTGGATTGTGCAACAACCATAGGAAAGGGACTTGAAATCAAGTTTGAGATGGAAGAAGTGTCGAAACAGAAGAAGGTTGGGAAGAACGCCAAGATACACTTCACACAAATGTGCAAAGGCAGATAAATAAAGGACCCCATTAGGGGAAAGATGATAGAGCTGAAGACCAAAAAATTGAAGAAACTCCATCAAGAAATTAGATGGAGGAAAACAAAGACCGAAAACAACGAAAGCAATGAAAAGGACTGTCTGATCAGGAGAAGGCGTAGGAACCAAGTGTTCACCCGGCAACAGGTAACCGGAGAGGGACTGCTCCTGCATAAGGCCACGACTCACCAGCCCTTCAAGATCTGCCGCCGTTGTCGTCGGCGCTGGCCAAGATTTCTGCGGAAGGCACATCTTCAGTAAAAGATTCAAATTTCAGCAAAAAAAAGAGGGGAATCAATTAACACGTACCTTGACGGACTTAGCCTTCGCTCCTTTCTTCACCATGGCCGAAGAACTAAGGCACCAAGATCCAAGATTGCACCAAATCAATGGAGAGGAAGGCAAGAAAAAGACGGAGATTTCTGATCAAGAACAAGAGTAGACAGAGATGGGAGTACGGACGGGAAGGCAAACAGAAAAATATTTATAACAGGCAGCTAACAGTAATCCGATCCGACTTACAAGGAAATACCAACGGGCAAAATACTAACGGTAATAATGCAAACGGTAACTTTCCAATGGACCAAAAACCGGAGGGACTGGATCACAGGGACAATCAACATCTCCTGAAGGAAACAACCAGGAAGACACCATAAAGAACTCACAAGAAGCAGAAACCACCTTGGAGACAACCCAGATCAACATAAAGAACTCGCTGAAGATATTTCATGAACAGAGAGCAAAACAATCATCCGTTCCTTTATAGTCAGAAGGATCATTTATTATAGGAGGTTGCACAGATACAAGAGCCTTTTTTACAAATACAGAAATCCATCTACAGTGGAGCGGCCAAGAACTTCAAAAGATCAGCATGAAGAAGGAAGGAAGTTCTGGTCACTTATGTCCATTAGCAAAGAACCCAACAGGATCCGGAATCTTTAAACCTATACCAAGATTTGATGCCGACAAGCAGGAAAGCAACTTCAGAAATGAAATCCCCATAGCGAATTCGTCTCTGAAACCACTGAGAATGGCAGGAGCGTCGAGCACTTAGGAACCATGGTCACTTCTTCACGGTCCACGGCTCCAAAAAAACTTGGATGAGTCTCTAACACGAGCTGGCCTTTGCCGCTACGCCAAAATGACACAGCAGAAGAGCAAGCAGAGGACGGTCCACATCATAGGAAAGGTGGACATCCTAAACAATTCGCGAACCACCAAGACGAAGGAAACAAGGAGCAGCGATGAAGGGCATTGGTAGACGAGGCAGCAGAGGGAACACTGCACACATCACAAGCCCTACAACATTCGCTCTAGCACCATCCTCAAGGTAATTCCATCTGGGGATTAGCCTGCTACTAACCCCTATCACAAGACCTACACCATTCGCTAAAGAAGTTTACAAAACAATCCCGGGGGCTCATCAAGCTCACACACCAGCAACTCCATAAGCTATAGAAGAAGCAGCAGACCAAGAAGTTTACAAGAGCACAAGAAAGAAGGAAGAGCACAAAGAGCACTACAAGTGCTTGAAGAAGCAACAGGCATGAACAGCATTTATAGGAAAAAAATAGGCGCACAAGACCAAGTCCACAGAAGAAAAGGTTCAAACACGAGAGCAGCCATGTGAAGAAGACTGCCACACTGAAGCGACTGAACAAGGCACGAGAAATCATGACACAACCAACAAAAGAAGCAGTAAAAGCCAACAAGGGCGCACGCGCACTCACGGATGAACAGTTGACAAAAGAAGGCATACCCAACAACGTATCTCTGAGAAGTACAAAGACATTAAAGGCGACGAACAACCAACAGTACAAATGAAGACAAAAAGAACAAGGAACTTCAAGACCCTTTCCCGAGTTCTTTTTCAAGCAAAAGAACCCGGAAAGGCTCGGGGGCTGTAGGAGTACCCTTCACCAAAAGCACTTTTCAAAATTTTTAGACAACCAGACCCTCTAGCTTTTTGTACCAAAAAGCAAGAGGCTCGGGGGCTGCACTCAGTGAGTGCAATTTTTTCAAAATTACACTCACCTCAAAGGACCAATACAAGAACAACTAGAAGAGCATCCCAAGATTTCTCCTCGAAAGAACCAAGCTTCCGAGTTCTAAATCCAGGAACGCTCGGGGACTTGTCGATGGGGGACACCGGAGGTTCCCCAAGAGGACGGAACTTGGACAAAGGATCGAAGAACCTAACATCCAAGCTGAATACAACTCGGAGTAACACGATGAGAGAACTACCAATTACTAGGCGGATTGTAATAGGAAAGAGTACGAAGCAACTAGTTTAGAACCCGCAGCCAGCCTCGCCCTATATAAGGCCGCTGCGGGTACCCTTGTAAAAAAGACAGAGACACAACTACAACCTCGACGCCACACATACAGCAATACAACGCAATAGGCTCACACCGACTGGACGTAAAGGCTATTACTCGACACAAGTCGAGGGCCCGAACCAGTATAAAATCGTCTGTCTCGTCTAGTTTGTTGCCGCAACCGCCGAGTACCGCATTACTGCCAAGCTTCTACCGAACAAAACACCCTGCCGGGTACACCGGTGGTGGGCTATCGGTGATAAAACATCGACACTGAGATTGGCTCAAACTGGGTTTGGCCTTGTTCTTCTCTCATTTAGGCCAAGCACGCTATCTCCTCTTGGGCTTGTGTTGAACAGATGTTGTTTTTCTTGTATAATTTAGGCTCATTTTTATGCAATCTCCATATGTTCTCCTATAAGTGAATAATCACCAAAACTTGTGGAATTGATTAGTTCTTAAAGCCCTATATCTAAGCTCAGTGTTCATTTTGATAGTTGTTTATAAATATTGATGGTATAAAATTTGGGTTAAGCACTATCAAAAATTCCCCCACACTTAGATCTTTGCTTGTCTCGAACAAAGATTTGGATAAAGTAGACATAAACATAGCTATTAAAGATACGGAACCGGCATAAAAATTATTCCAAAACATACCTCATACCTGCGGGATATGTGGAGTGGCTAACATATTTTCTTGAGTGGTTGAGAAGTAGAACAGCTCTAAAACATAGTCTTCTCATCCTATTTTCATATCGAAGTGAATTGGAGCTTCTGTGAGAATTTTAGAATAAAAACATTGTTCACATATACTCCTCAAATGGTACACTAAATTCACTCAATGGTGCATGTTTCTTCACCAAGGAATTTTATAGCATTGCCTTCTTTTTTTTCTTCCTACTTCTATAAAGCTTATGTGGAGCTCAGGTAGGGAAATTTTGAAGGCATACTTGCATTTGCATATTTTGCTAAGTCAAACAGTAGATCCATGGAGAAAAAATACTTTTAGATCAAGATGTGCAATTGGGTAGAAATATTTGGTGGATATATGGTAGCTAAACTAATTCTACTATGCTCTTTGAAACACATCTCTCCTTTTATTGAGACTTTGAAAAATTCTTTTGAAAACATGGGCTATTTTTATTCTCATCTTTCTTTTCTTTCTCTCTTATTTTTTCTCTTTTTTCTCTTTTTTTCTTCTTCTTTCTCTCTTTTTTTGATGATAACCTCATGCCCCCTTTGTTAGTAAAACTTTTGAGAGAGATTTCAACAAGGATTTAGAGCATTTATTATGATAGAGCCTAATGAACATATTTTTTTCACTCCCAGTGTAGGAGTAGAACATTTTTTATGGATCTAAGTGGAAGGCATGTTTTGCACGTACTCCCAATGTAGGAGTAGTGCAGTTATTTTATGATGTGTACGTGATCTTGATCATGGGAGCATGACAACTTTCTCAACATGGGTCAACAAAGCTTGACAAAGCTCAATACAAAAATAAATAGCATATGTAGATGGTTTTCAAAATGTAACATGATATTTGGTCTTGATAGGAAATTGATCTCACCATTGAGGAGTATGTGGAACTATGGTTTTATGAAATTTTTGTCAAAAAGGAAATTCTCCAAGTACCTTGATTAGAAAAGGTTGGATTTCTATGCCAATGTCATATCTCACATCACAACAACTTAGTTAATATGTTTTTCCTATATAGTATTTCCCACAAGCATTAAGGATATGTAAGGTTTCAAGATTATGCAGTCCATTCTCAAAATGCTATATTCATATTTACTTTCAAATTTTAAATCTAAATGTGAAGCTTGGTTCTTTTAAATTTATATATTTAAACAAGTGAATATCCAAGAGCATGTATGTGGATAGGTGGAAGATGATCAAACAGAGTTATGTGCAGGCTCCACCAGTCCATGATGTGATTTGGTGCCTTTTGTTCCTCAATGAAGGTGTTGCACACCCCCACACTTCGTTGGAACTGTTATCTATCTTTTATTCATAGACAAAAGATTGTGAAAACAAAGAGGACTCATTTGGTGAGAAACACCAAAGAGTCAAAAATTTATTATTTTTTAAACAAGATTGAATATTTTAGTTTACATCATTAAATTGCAAAAATTCAATCGAGTCAATTTCTTCATGTTTTTGTGGTCCAAGGAAAACTTTAAAACATTGGCCATTTACATTAAATATGTTACCTTCATCATCTTGCACTGTTGAAATCTCGTGTTTGGTTTTGATAATTGATGAACCCAATGTTGCTAATGCTTTGCTCTAAGTATGACTAGACACATAGCAACATGGTGTGATGACTTGGAGCTCCGTGGTGGACTTGGACATGGTGATGATCAAGCATCAAGGCTCAAGGCGAAGGTATAAAGAAATAGGGTTTTCCCTTTCGGTGATCAAGATACTATAGAGAGTCTGATCACATTTAGGACACATGCCGTACTACCAAGAGGGGAACCCATGGTTGGTTTTACGGTCCAAGTGCCTCTAGGTTTGACTTTGCATGATGCATATGAGAGGCTAACTAGAGTGCTAACCCTTGCCCGATGTTTCATGTGATGAAATGCTAAACTTGTGCTCGAGAGTGATATACAAGATGTGGTTAGCAACTAAGGCAAGTGGTTCGACTTGGATCGGCGACGGCGCGAAGAAATGACGAAGACAGCGCCCTGTATAAGGCGCCGGACGTGCCAGGTGGGCAGCGCCGGAGGCTGGCCGCAGCGCCGGACAAGAGACAGAAGTTGCTGTTGGCTGAGGAGGGCGCCGGATGCCTCGCTGGACGCACGCGCCGGACGAGCGCTGAACACTGTTCAGCGTCCGGCACATGGAAAGAAGCTGCGGCAGAAGACCTTCATCGACGGCGTGAGGTTGAACGTGCCGGATGCGGACCGAGCGTCCGGTGCTCGCCAGTCAGGTCACAGAGAGTTGTGGAAATCGGCCGGACGCGGCGTCGGACGCTGACGTGGCAGGTTTTCAAACGCAACGGTCGTCTGGGTGCGCGGATCGTCTGAGCGCCGGACGCGGCACACTTGAGCAGACGCGTCCGGAGCATGTCCGAAGTGTTGTTTTTGATGGCTCGTTTTGCACCCCTATCCCCTCTCCTGTTATTAACTTGTGTAGTTTCTTAGTGTTTTACTTGTTGCTCTTGCTAGTTTTGTCTTGTGCCGAGAGCTTTGCTTGTGTAGTTTAGCTCGGCTTGTTGTTGGTTGTGTGTTGTAAGAGTAGCCCTTGCTATAGACTTGTTAGAAAGGCTTGCATAGAATAGTCAAAGCTTTAGCTTTGCTATACGCCATCTTATAGTCTAACAAGTTGCTTAAGTGTTTTGCAAGAATTTTTAGTAGGCTATTCACCCCCCTCTAGCCATTAGGACCTTACACGTGGTATCAGAGCCGGGGCACCATTTTTGAGTGGTCTAACAACCTAGGTGAAGAATGGCTACATTAAGTTTGCACATCAACAACACCAAGAGAGCACCACCATTTGATGACAATGATTATGCCAAATGGAAGCTCAAGATGAAGAGTCATCTCAAGTCAATCAATAGAGAGGTGTGGAATGTGACCGAGACAAAGTTTGAGGTTGCCAATGCGACGGCACCCACACCGGTTGAAGAGAAGAAGCTCCAATGCAATGATATTGCCATGAGTACCTTCCATGAGGCTCTTGATGACAAAGCATTTGAGCTCATCAAGAACTTAGAGGTAGCTCATGAAATTTGGGCAAAGCTTGAGGAGGCATATGAGGGCACCGAGAGTGTGAAGACGGCAAGAGCATACATGCTTCAAGAAAAGTTTGCTAGCTTCACAATGAAGGAAGATGAGAGTGTGCCGGAGATGTTTCATAGGCTACAAGTGATTACAAATGAGCTCAAGGCACTTGGTGAAGAAGTCAAGGACAAACAATTCTCAACCAAGTTCATGAGATGCCTACCCAAGAGGTTTGATATGTTGAAGGCCATCATGGTGAAGACAACAATAAAGGAGAACACAACTCCAAATCAAGTTCTTCAAGAGGTCATGGCCGATGATGAGTTTAGAGAAGATCATGAAAAGGAGGAGTTGGTAAAGAAGAAGAAGAAGAAAAGTGAGAAGAAGGATGATGACAAGAAGAGTGTGGCATTCAAGGCCACATCATCCAAGGGAAAAGGGAAGAAGAAGCAAGAATCATCAAGTGAAGATGAGGCATGCTCAAGCTCAAATGAAGAAGAAGAAGTGAATGAGCAAATGGCTCTTCTTATCGAGAAGATGGGCAAGCTCATGAAGAAGAAGGGGTACGGGTCAAGAAGAAAGAGAAGCTCTTCCAAGACAAGTGAACATTCAATGAAGTGCTTCCGGTGCCATAGCAAGGAGCATCTCATCGCCAAATGCCCATATGATAGTGATGATGAGGATGCCGTGAAGAAGGAGAAGAAGAAGCAAAAGAAGAAGGGGGAGAACAATGATCCCTACCACAAAAGGAAGGGTGAATCTCATGTGGCTACATGGGAGAGTGACTCCTCTTCCTCAAGTGATGAAGATGAGGATGACTCCAAGAGCAAGAACAAGAAGGGGCATGCTAGCATTGCCATTGAAGAGAAGATCTCTCTATTTGATACTCCTTCGACTTGCTTCATGGCTAAGGCCACTAAGGTACAAACCGATAGTGATGATGATGATGATGAACCCACTAAAGATGAACTCATCACTATGCTTGAGGATTGCAAAGATGGCTTTAAGCTATCTAGAAAGGAATGTAGGAGCTTGCGCAAGGACAAAGAAAACCTTGAGCAAGAACTTAAGGAGTTGAGGGCATATTATGAGAGTCTAAAGGAAGACCATAAGAAGCTAGAGATTACTTACTCCAAGCTTAAAAAGGCTCATTCCTCTCTAGTTGAAAAACATGATAATGAGCAATCCCAAGTAGTGGTTGTTAAGTAGAAAGATGTTGCATCCACATGTGATATAATTGATGAACCTATCATTGTGCATGATGCTAACCCTTCTTGTAGGTCTTCATCCACCACCACCCAATCTATCTCTACTTCTAGTGATTCATCACTAAAGGTTGAGAATGATACTCTAAAGAGAGAGGTGGATGAGCTCACTCTAGCCTTAGGCAAAGCCTATGGTGGAGATGCCCGCTTGCTTAAGTTCTTAGGTTGCCAAAAGTTGTCCTTCAATAAAGAAGGATTAGGCTATATCCCCAAGAGAGGCAAGGCGGCCTTTGTGACTCCAAAGCCTAGCTTTGTGAGGAGTGATGGTTGTTATTGCATCAAATGCAAGCAAGTTGGGCATGTAGAGCATAAGTGTAATAAAAAGAACCATAACAAGAAGAAACCTAATGCATATTTCACATGTCTCAATTCTTGTTATGTGCTTACCAAGGGTGAGAAGGGTGTAAAGGCCAAGTATGTTGGTAACCCAAGGATGAGCCCAAGGTTGAAGGCTATTTGGGTTCCCAAGAGCTTGGTAACTAACTTCCAAGGACCTAATGGAAAATGGGTACCTATGCCATATTAATTTGCTTGTAGGTAAATTATAAAGCCGGAGAAAGGCATTGGGTGCTTGATAGTGGGTGCTCAAATCATATGACCGGGGAGACTAGTATGTTCAAGTCACTTGACAAGAATGACAATGGTGGATTTGATTCTATCACATTTGGCAACAACAAAAAAAGGCAAGGTCAAGGGGCTTGGTAAAATTGCTATAACCAATGACAAAAGCATCTCCAATGTATTGCTAGTTGAGAGCTTGGATTTCAATCTTATATCGATGTCACAATTGTGTGATCTTGGCTATAAATGTGTCTTTGGCAAATATGATGTTGAGGTCATAAGTGAAGAGGATTCTAGTTTGATCTTCAAGGGGCTTAGGCATGGAAGCTTATACTTGGTTGATTTCAATGCTAGTTAAGCCCAACTCTCATCATGTTTGATAAGCAAGTCTAGCAAGGGATGGCTTTGGCATAGAAGACTTGGTCATGTTGGCATGAAGCAATTAAACAAGTTAGTGAAGCATGACTTAGTGAGAGGCTTGAATGATGTCACATTTGAGAAGGATAGACCTTGTAGTGCATGTCAAGCCAGCAAGCAACATGGAAACCCTCATCCCAAGAAGAATGAAATGAGCACATCAAGAGCATTTGAGTTATTGCACATGGACTTGTTTGGCCCTACAACCTACACATCTATTGGGGGCAACAAGTATGGTTTTGTGATAGTTGATGACTATACTAGATACACTTGGGTGTTCTTTCTCTATGACAAGAGTGAGGTATTTGATCTATTCAAGTCATTTGTCAAGAGGGTGCAAAATGAGTTTGAAGCTACCATCAAGAAGATAAGAAGTGACAATGGTAGTGAATTCAAGAACACAAAGATTGAAGAATTATGTGATGAGCTTGGCATTGGACATCAATTCTCTCCAACATACAATCCTCAATCCAATGGTGTAGTTGAGAGGAAGAATAGAACCTTGATTGAAATGGCAAGAACAATGCTTTGTGAATATAATGTTAGCCAAAAGTTTTGGAGTGATGCTATCAACACGGCTTGCTACTCTAGCAACCGCCTCTATTGCCATGGGAAGCATGAGAAGACACCATATGAGATTTTGAATGGAAGAAAGCCCAACATTGCATACTTTAGAGTTTTTGGTTGCAAATGCTACATTCTCAAGAAAGGCCAAAGACTTGAAAAGTTTGACAAGAGATGTGATGAAGGGTTCCTACTTGGCTATTCTACATCAAGCAAGGCATATAGAGTGTGGAACAATGCTAGTGGTTTGGTTGAAGAAGTTCATGATGTTGAGTTTGATGAAACCCAAGGTTCTCAAAGTGACCATCAAAATCAAGATGATGTGGGTGGAGATCAATTGAGCAATGCAATGAGACACATGGACATTGGTGATATTCAGCCAAGGCAAGTTGATGATGAAGTGCAAATGACAAGCCAAGTGGTAAACTTAGATTCTAATGAAGCAAGCACAAGTGGCACTCAACATGAAAGTCAAGAGCAAGATCAAGGTCAAGCAAGCAATTCAAATCAACTAGTGCTCCAACCTTCAAGTGTTGCAAGAGATCATCCTCTAGATCAAATCATTGGTGACATTGATAGAGGTGTGCAAACAAGAACAAGATTGGCTACGATATGTGAGCACTACTCATTTGTATCATTCTTAGAGCCAACCAAGATTGATGAAGCATTGAAGGATCCCAATTGGATAAATGCCATGCATGATGAGCTAAACAACTTCACGAGAAACAAGGTTTGGGAGCTTGTTGAGAGGCCAAAGAAGCATAATATGATTGGCACCAAGTGGGTCTTCAAGAATAAACAAGATCAAGATGGATTGGTTGTGAGAAATAAAGCAAGATTGGTGGCACAAGGTTACACTCAAGTAGAAGGTCTTGACTTTGGAGAAACATATGCACCGGTAGCAAGATTTGAAGCAATTAGAATCTTTTTAGCCTATGCATGTGCTCACAACATCAAGCTCTATCAAATGGATGTGTGTGGGGGGATAGACCCCCTATACCCTCACGGTTAGACTTTGGGCTGCTCGACAGACGGCCCAGATCACTCATGACAGAGTTTGGTCCATCATCGACCAGGCTGGTGGGCTGGACGACAAGCTAAAGCCCGTGGTCCCCTACCGACCAGGATTAGTGGATTGCAAAGAAGATTGCTTGGCCTTCAAGTAGTCTTAGTCGGTTAGATCAGTCCTCCTTGGATACGACTCAATGTAACCGACCACCGTACGTGTAACCTTGTCCGTCGGCCTATATAAGGTGGGCAAGGGCCCCCCTAGAACACAATCTTTTCTCAAACCCTAGGCATCTAGACATTGTAACATAGGTGCTTGGTAATCAATCAACAACGAGAAGCAGGACATAGGGTATTACGCTTTTGAGTGGCGTGAACCTGGGTAAAGACCTTTGTCCTCAGTTCTTTGTCCTATTTCTCACGTCCGGTTCATAGATCTCAGCGAGCTCTTGCCGATTCTTTACTACCGTGGGGTGCCCCGTGGTAGACTGTTGAGTAGCTTTAATCGACAGTGGCGCACCAGGTAGGGGTTGCGCGCTTTGATCAATAGGCGAACCAGATGGTTTCCTTCCCCGCTTCCATGGAGTTCGAGGCTGGTTTCACGCTCACGGTCGGATCCGTCTCTTGGACCAGCGGCGTAAACCCGTCCCTCACGATCACGGGAGCAACAGGGCCGGTCCCAGTACCCCCTGCACCGCAGCCGGCCCCAGCGCCGTCCGCTGCACCACCGGTCACAGCACCGTTTTCGCGGCAGGTCCCAGCGCCTACCGCGCGCAGATCTGCACCGTCCTCGACGGTCGCGATGGCCGTGCCAACTCCTTCATGACAGCTTCCGCGCTACCAGAGGAGGCCGGTCACCAACTCATATCTGATCGAGTTGATCGATCGACAGGGACATGGTCTGGTCGAGATCATGGATCTGTTGGAGGGTGCTCGCGCACGGCTTCACCAGGAGCTAGATTTCTCGGACTTTACCCCTGTTCGATCTCGACGAGATTGGAATCGCCGTTCACGGCAGGCAAATCCAAACCCTCCGGCAGCGTCGGGTCATATCAACGTCCACTGGGCTAGGAACACCCAGGCTCGGCATAGGCCGGCCGGTCTGGTCAACAATCCTCATCGCTCAGATCTAGATCTATTTCGGCATCAAACTCTCGTCTCGTGACAACAACAGCAGAAAGCACCAGGGTTTGGTCACCGACCACACCTGTTCAACCCAGTCTCGTGCAAGAATCAGGTTCCACCACTGGCGAGACTGGACGAGTTCATTGAAGCCCGTAGGAATTATCAATCTCCCCCTCGATCCGGTCATCGGGTTGAGTTTGATCTAAGCCAGCGCTAGGAATCCCGAGCACCACCAAGAGCTCCCGCTCTGGTAGGTCCGGTTGAACCCGCTGAGCACGATTGACTTTTCCCCTTTGGGATCAACAATGCTGCCACCTTGTACGCAAGAAACATCAAACAGCGTGATGATGGCACCTTGGTCATTGATGTAGTTCCTGAGGACCCGGCTCCTGTGGTCAACATGGTAGTTATCAGGGAGGTAGGCTCCGAATACCATGATAACGACCCACTTCCCACGGTGTCGGATCTACTCGCACAAGCGGATGATAGGCCGATTTTATCCCTCGACTGCATGGACTATGACCTCTCTGACGATAGCTTGGGAAGCAGGTTCCAAGGCTCTACCGCTCCAGTAACTCCCGAGCACCCGATGGAGGTCGACGAGTTTCCCCGATATCCTCTGGGTTTTGGTGGGATGATCTTCATGGTGAGTGACAACTAGCCGCCTGTCCCAAACGAGACCGAGCAGCAGAGGCTAGACCGCGAAGCTCGCAATGCTAACAGAGATAGGCGTCGCGCGAATGAAGCCCGTCTGCTCCCCAATCCTAACGCTGGCGGAGCAGGTGGCAGAGCCGCCGGTGGAGCAGGTGGTGGAGGACGACGTCGCGAGTGGCGGCGTAATCTGAACCCAGAGTTCGACGTGGTTGGCAATGCGCCCGTCCATGAAACCCCCACGGCTAACATTGCCGTAGCGATGGAGAAGTTGAACCAACTACCTCCGGAGACGCCCGGATTAAACGAGATCAGGGATTTTTTGGCTACGGCAGAGGACCAGGTCAATGAACTCCGTTCCATGGGCTCCCTGACTACCTCCCATAGATCTCGTCGCTCTCGGCGCAACCGCAATCGGCGCGTAGAGCGGTCCGAGAGCAGGGCAGACAACTCCTCCAACAACGCGAGGCGTGACCCGGTGCGTGGTCGCGTCCGCTATGAGGAAGAAGATGACGATTGTTACGAGGATGACTATCCCGACCACTGTGACGCCGATCCAAGGGATGGCCCTCAGCCGCGCAACCGTCATCGCAACCAACAACGAAGGAACCGCCAATGTGCTGATGAGGTCGAACAACCGCTACATCATGATCTCCGTGAACACATCAACGTCTGAGTGCGCGGTCGGCAGAACGTGATCGGTATTCCTTCGTTCTCTGAACAGCTCAAAGCCGTCATATGGCCGAAGAACTTTAGGACTGCTGATATCAAGATGTACGACAGCAAGGTGGATCCCGAGCACTGGATCATGTTGTACGAAGTCGCCATCCGAGCCGCTGGTGGTGACGAGTACGTTATGGCCAACTATTTGCCCGTGGTGCTGAGCAATGCAATCTCCCCGTGGCTGTTCTGATAGCCCCCCGGGTCAATCCACAGCTGGCCCCAGCTATGGCAGATGTTTGTGGATAACTTCAAGCCCACTTGCATTCAGCCTGGCACCAAGTACGCCCTGAAGCAAGTGCGGCTAAAGCCGAAGGAGTCTTTGCGCCAGTACATCCGACGCTTCTCGGATACCTGGAATTGAGTGGCAAACATCTCGCCGGAGGCCAGCATTGAGGCATTCATCAATGGCTTAGATCAACCGCATGGCTATGAGTTGTAGAGAAGTTGCTCTTTGTGAAGCCCAAGACCATGGTGCACCTCCTCGCTGTTGCGAACGAGCATGCGGAGGTAGAAGATGGCTTAAACCATTATGGTGCAGGCCCTTCCAGACGCAACTTTCGATGCAATGATGACTACGATGAGGACAGTGAGGTCAACCAATCACCTCATCAGCAGGCTGACCGTCGTGGTGGCCAGCGCTTCAGACGCGGTCCCGACCAGTGCGAAGGTGAGTGCCCCATGAGGCGCCGTGGTCGGGACGACTACAACGGTGGCAGGCGCACCCGCAACCACGACGACAACGAGATCAATGCGGTGAAAGGATAGAAGCGGCCCAGTGACGAGGCCATGGACAAGATCCTTGCCTAGGAGTGTCCTCGGCACCCTGGCAAGGGTCATACCATGGGCGAATGTCGGGTTTTGGCCGAAGCACTGGCCAAGTCTGCTGCTAGCAAGAAGCCACGACCGAACCCCAAGGGCAAGGCCATTGACCAGCAAGGGGATGACGATGACGAGTAGCAAGACACCAACCCACGCCATGCATTCCGAGAACCCGTGAAGAATGTGACCGCTGTCATCTTCGGTGGCAAGGTGGCGTCTGAAAACACCCGAGACAAGAAGCTACTCATGCGTGCTATCATGGCCCTGCAAAGTCCCAATCCCGACAACCTTGTCGCTGATGTCAAGGCCCCGGCCTGGTCCGAGCAGCCCATATCGTTCAGCCGTAATGACATGTGGGCGCAAATACCCGACGCCGGCCATTTCCTGTTGGTCCTTGACACGGTGATAGACGGTGTCCGGTTTGAAAAAGTACTTGTTGACGGTGGTAGTGCTCTGAAGATCCTTTTCTACCCAGCCTTCAAGGAGTTGGGTATTGAGATGGAAAAGTTGCAGCCCTATGACACACCCTTCTGGGGCATCATGCCAGGGAAGCCGTCGTACCCGCTCAGGCAGATCACCTTGCCCGTTCAGTTTGGTACCAAGCAGCACTTCCGCATCGACCACATCACCTTCATTGTGGCCGACTTCGAGGGAATCTACCACGCCATCCTTGGCCGACCAGGTATCGCCAAGTTTATGGCTGTTTCGCACTATGGATATCTCGTCTTGAAGCTGCCCACCAAGCAGGGAATCCTCTCCCTTCGTGGAAACGTCTTCATGGCTCGAGAGTGCGAGACTAAGGCTTACACTGCTGCGGAATTCCAGGAGCTCTCACATGCTCTGCAGCACTCCAGTTTAGACGTCAAGAACATACCACCAGCGGAGCTCAAAGTTCCAGTTGGGTCTGGTCAGCGCCCGTCCAACCAGGTCAAGCAGCACAAGGTGGTCCAGCTCTCCCTCGAGGACTCCTCCAAGACCATGAAGATTGGTGTCAATCTGGACCCCAAATAGGAAGACACGCTCATCCAATTCCTTCGCAAGAACATCAGCATGTTCGCATGGAAACCCTCCGACATGCCTGGTGTTCGCAGGGAAAAGGCCGAGCACGCCCTTGAAGTGTCTGAGACAGCTAAACCGGTCAAGCAGAAGATGCGACGGTTCGCTCGCGATCGCAAGGAGATCATTAGGGTAGAAGTAGCCAAGCTCTTAGCAGCAGGTTTTATCAAAGAAGTGTATCACCCGGAGTGGTTAGCCAATCCGATTCTTGTACAAAAGAAGAACGGTGAATGGAGAATGTGTGTTGATTATACCGATCTCAACAAACACTGCCCTAAACAAGCGTTTAATCTCCCTCGCATCGATGAGGTTGTAGATTCTACTGCAGGTTGCGAGCTACTCTCATTCCTAGATTGCTATTCGGGTTATCACCAAATAGCCCTCAAAGTGGAGGACCAGGAGAAAACTGCCTTCATCACCCCCCTTCGGTGCTTTTTGTTACACGACCATGTCATTTGGTCTCAAGAACGCCGGGGCCACCTATCAGCGTGCCATCTAGGCTTGTCTCAAAGACGAGATCGCTGCTGACCTTGTCGAAGCATATGTGGATGATGTGGTGGTGAAGACCAGGCAGTCGAGTACACTGGTTGCTAACCTTCAAAGCACCTTTGAAGCCCTGAATAAGTATCAATGGAAGCTTAACCCCAACAAGTGCGTGTTCGGTGTTCCTTCTAGAATTCTCCTCGGCCACCATGTTAGCCGAGATGGCATCAAGCCAAACCCAGAGAAGGTCAATGATATTCTGAAGCTACGCCCTCCATGGTGTGTCAAAGACGTACAGAAGCTGACAGGGTGTATGGCGGCCCTGAGCCGCTACATATCACGCATGGGTGAAAAAGGTCTTCCCTTCTTCAAACTCTTGAAAGCTAAGGAGAAGGTTGAGTGGACCGAGGAGGCTGATAAGGCCTTCAAAGAACTTAAGGCTTACCTCACCTCTCCTTCACTCCTTACAGTTCCAAAGAAGGACGAAGAGCTCCTCTTGTACATCGCTGCGACGACCAACGTGGTCAGCACTGTGCTTGTAGTCGAGCGTGAAGAAGAAGGACACGTCTATGGGGTTCAGCGCCTCATATACTATATTAGTGAAGTGCTTACTGAGTCAAAGCAGTGCTACAACCATGTCCAGAAATTGTTGTATGCGCTCTTGATCACCAAGCGTAAGCTTTCCCACTACTTCCACGCCTTCAAGATCACTGTGGTGTCCGAAGCACCACTGGGAGATATCCTTCGCAATAGAGATGCCAGTGGCCACATTGTCAAGTACGCCCTGGAGTTGTCAGAATTCACTTTGCAATTCCAGAGCCGCAAAACTATGAAATCACAATGCCTAGTCGATTTCATAGCGGAGTGGTCGGACATCAGCCTACCGTTGGCAGATGCAATAGCTGACCACTGGATAATGTACTTCGATGGGTCATTAAAGATTGATGGCGCTAGAGCTGGAGTTTACTTCATCTCCCCCTCCAAGGATACCATCAAGTATGTCCTACGTATTCACTTCAAGGCTTCCAACAACATAACATAATACGAAGCAGCCCTGCATGGCCTTCGTATTGCAGTAGAGCTCGGTATTAAATGCCTTATGGTATATGGGGACTCTGCACTTGTTATAAATCAAGTCAATAAGGAGTGGGATGTAGTCAATGAGAAGATGGATGCTTACGTTGCAGCCATACGTAAGCTCGAAAACAAGTTCTACGGCCTTGAGTTCATCCACGTACCGCGTGAGAAGAACGTCGGGGCCGATGACCTATCCAAGCTCGGGTCAAGCCGCGCGAAGATACCCCCCGGTGTCTTTGTGGAGGATTTGATCAAGCCCTCAGTGTCCGATCAGTCTGGTCCTGCACCAGATCTTGATCCCACTGCAAATTACTTAGCGGCATTACTCAGTGACACGGCAGCTGGGGTTGAGCCAACTCCCCCCGACCAGAAGGTAAATGATAGAGGTTTGGAGCCAGCCAAGCAGGCAGCGCCTGCCCAGTCTGACTGGAGAGAGCCCTTTATCAAATACCTAAATGACCACCTTGTTCCGGAGGACAAGATTGCCGCTCAACAGTTGATCCAACAAGCCAAATCATATGCTATGATTAATGGCGAGTTGATGCGCAAGGGGCCTAGGTCTGTGATATACCAGAAGTGCGTGACCCAAAAAGAAGGGTTGGAACTTCTGAAGTCCATACACGCAGGCACGTGCGGCAACCATGCAGCATCTCGGACACTAGTCGGCAAAGCCTATCGAGCAGGTTTCTACTGGCCGACGGCTGTCTCCGATGCCGAGGACTACGTTCGACGGTGCGTCAACTGTCAGATGTTTGCCAAGCAGGTTCATGTCCCCACACATGAACTTCAGACTATTCCGGTCACTTGGCCCTTCTCATGCTGGGGACTTGACATGATCGGACCATTTAGGAAGTCCACTGGCGGTCATACTTGCATCTTTGTGCTCATCAATAAGTTTTCTAAATGGATTGAGTACAAGGCAGTCAAAAAGGCCACGGCTGAGAAGGCAGTGTAGTTCCTTGATGAGGTCATCCACAGGTTTGGCATCCCAAACACCGTTATTACTGACCTAGGTTCGCAGTTCACAAGCGAAGCATTCTTTGACTTTTGCGATGAAAATTGCATCAAAGTCAAGTATGTGTCTGTTGCACACCCAAGGGCTAATGGTCAGGTGGAGCACGCCAACGGGATGATCCTTGAAGCCTTAAAGAAGCGGGTATACCAGGCAGACAAGAAGCTTAAACCTAGTCGGTGGTTCAAAGAACTACCCGCAGTGGTCTGGGGACTCCGTACCCAGCCCAGTCGCAACACCAGCATGTCGCCATACTTCATGGTTTATGGCTCCGAGGCTGTTCTACCGGCTGAGGTTGCTTTTCAATCACCATGAGTGGCCTACCACAATGAAGAAGTCTCTGATGAAGCCCGAGAGGTGGACCTCGTTGCAAAGGAGGAGGAGGCTTTAGATTCGTGTGCTCGGACGGCCAAGTACTTGGAATCTGTGTGGCGCTATTACAACCGCAACGTCCGAGGATGGCTTTTTGTGGTCGGTGATTACATGTTGCGGCAAAAACAGAGGACAGGTGGTCTGCATAAGCTCTCACCACGCTGGGAAGGACCGTTTAGGATTAAGGCTGTTACACGGCCAACAACCTATCGGTTGGAAACTTTAACAGGAGTTGAAGAGCCACATTCATGGCATATCGAGCACCTTATACGTTTCTACCCGTAGAAAAAAAAAGATATGTATCTTATGCTCATTTGTTATCTTTTTAGATCAATAAACATGTTCAGCTTTTCCTGTTATCTTCCTGGCTGCAATGTTTTTTCATACAAGATATTGCATAACCTGTCATAACATGCACTCTGCATAAGTCACATGTAAACTTTGTTTCTTGCTCGCCGAGAACGGTTTGACAAGGCACTACGTCATGGTCCTCTTACGATGTGCTACAGCTCCGCGCTACACGGCACTAGGAGATCTGGCAGTCGCTCCCTATGGCTACTTAGGATTGGACCTAGTGCATCCTGGCGTACCGCGCTGTTCACTAGTACATCCCTTTGTCAGCTAACAGGGTTAACTGCTTCGAGAGTGGGGGCAAAACTTACCTGTCGACATAAGTTTTTCTAACGTGGTTTCTATGCATTTTGATATGCATCCTAACCATTTAAGCGTTAGCACCTAAAATAAAAATGGCATAATGTTTTTGCAAAACATTTAAAACATGCCTACTCATGTCTGCATCAACCATCCTTAAGTGTTTTCGAGCACCCCGTGCTCGGCACCAACTTAAAACATTGTTTCAAACATTGTTTTCTGGTCATTGCTGACCGCCTTCTTCACCTACAGGGTCATCCAGAAATGTCATGTCTTCAATGAGGGCTTTGGTGGTGGGGGCGGAGGACTCCCGGAGCTTCTCAGCAGCTTCCTCGTTGAGCTCCGGCGTGATTCCTAGGGCGACAGTTGCTGGTTGCACCTCCGGATACCGCGAGCGAACCACAACAAGTGTTGTGGATACCGCGTATTTCGTAGCGCTAGCGACGAAGCTCTTGGCTGCTGGCCACAGTCGCCGGCACTGGTCGGCCACGACTACGGCATCGCCAACCGGGTCCGAGGGACGCGACTCCTCGGGAAAGATAGCCTTTAGCAGTAGCCTGATGTGGTCAGTCAGGGCGTCAAGCTTCCCCTGGAGCGCGGTGCAGGTACCTTGAAACAGGGCAATCTGTGCCACGCGTCATTCCCTCATCTCTGCAGATCAAAACACAATATAGTTTGGTGGTTAGCACATCCTGGTCCATCCAGTATGCTGCAGACAAGCGACGGTTCCAGAATCATTAGACTTACCGGTCAGCTCCGCAATCTGCGCGCTGTCCGCTTTGGCTTGAGCCTCGGCCGCCTCTTTCTGTGCTTGGAGGGTGGAGTTTGCCTCGACCAGTTTCTTGTTCTGGTGCTTAAGCTCTATTCATGCACCGCATATGAGTACATAGTAGCATGTTAAACAAGAATTAGTGGTGGTCAGTAACTTACCCGCCTCCTTGGCCTCCAAAGCTTCCACTCGCTTACGTATACGTCCGCCTGTGCCTCCAGCTGCACCTTGGCCTGACACAGCGTCTGGACCTCCTCCCATATGGGCCCGAACCTCTCAATGGTTCGTTGCCACTGAGAGTTGGTTTCTTTCAAAGTCTGCGAAACATGGAGAAGATGTTTGCCAACAGCGCTTTATACGGTTCTAATTAGCCAAGTACCACATACCTTGAGGCGGTCCAGCAGCACCTCCACCACATCCTGGACCTTGAGGAGGTCCAGCAGCACCTCCACCGCGTTTTGGATGCCGTCGTCCAGAGTGGTGTCTGCGATCTCCTCATAGGTCCGAACCTCATCCTCACCTAGCTTGCGCGTGATAAAAATATGCTGCTGGGGGATGTCCAGCCTCGGGATGCAGGGCTCGCGGGGGATCTCCTCCACTGGTGTTGGTGGCGGCGGTGCAGTCAGGCGGTCCCTCCTCTGTGATTGTGGTGAGCGGTCAGCCGGTCGTGCTTGGGGCACTTTGCAACGCCCCACCTGCCTCTCCCTCGGCTCCTCTGACGCCACCCCCTCGGCATGGGTGCCTGACCCTCTAGCATCCGCCTGCTCTGCAGCAGACCGCTGCTCCTCTTGCGGAGTAGCGCTGCTAGCGTCTGCTTCACCACCAGTGGGTTCCTCGCTGGTCAGTGCTGGAGTCGGACACGGCGTGGGCGTCGTAGTCGTGGCGGAGGAGCTCTATGCGGCAGTCGCTCTAGCGCTGCCGCTGTTTCAATTTCACAAACACATAACTTACATTGGCATAATAAGTACTTGGCGGTGCACAACTAATACACAGCATAATCAGAGTACTTACAACTTGAAGCCGCCTTGGAATTTTGGGACAGGCCCACCTCCGGACCGCTTTTTGTCCTGCCTAGGGACTCCTTGGGCCGTGTCGCCAGGTGATGCCGGGGACTCCGCCTCCCGGTGCTCGGCAAGCTGCGGCGTGGGGACTCCTTGTGGTCCGGATGGTGGTGGCGGCGGTGATGACCTTCGACACAGTGTTTCGCTGCTCGGCGAAGCAGGCTTTGGCATCGGCACGGTGCCCCTTGGCGACCGATGAGTAGCAGAGGGCGTAGTCCGGGACGCTCCTTCCCCGGTGGCCCTGGCCTGCTGCTTTCGGCGATGCTCGGACAGCGTGTCATAATCCAATGAGTCCGAGGACTCCAAGTTCACCACCGCCACGTGCTTCTTGCCACTCTCGGCCTCACCGCCGATGTTTAGTTTCCCGTCGGTGCGCAGGCCGGGCCTCCTCGCCTTCGTGCCGCCTGAGGGCATTGGACGTTTCCCGATGGTCGGCCGACGACTGCCAGCTCTGACCAGTCCGTCGTTACTCTCCTCAGACGGAGGAGAGTCTTGGGGACTGGCCCAGGGCTTGCAGCGGTTGCCCTCCTAGCACTTCCCTTCAGGCCATTCCTCGATAAGAACGGCAGAGAAAAACACATGGTGATCCTATGCAAGCAATTGTTGCATAGTTTGACCAATCCACAAACGCCATACAGATATCATATTGACATGAAGGCATATAGTTCGTAATCGGCTTACCTCTGGTGGTGGTCGGGTCAAGTAGTACAGTTGCTCAGGAGTCTCTGGGTAGCTAGTGAGGGGGTCGAATTTTTCGAACAGGGTCCCCATCCTATAGTTCACCCAGTTCCCGGTTGCAGCTACATTGGTCTCCCGGGCAGGGTCAGCGCGGCCTCTATACTCGAACAGTTAGTTGGCCCGCTCCTTGCATGGCTGCACCCTCCACGACAACCAGTGGCCCGCCACCAAAGCCCCGTTGACGGCCTTGTTGTCAATCAGCTGCAGCAACTCCCAAACCTGTTCCATCTCTGTGGCAGATGGAGGAGCGGACCAGTTGGGGTTGGCCGCCGGGATCTGGTGGACGTCGCAAGGAACCCTCCGCCCCTCCATGTCCTGGCTCATGTAGAACCAGCGTTTGTTCCAACACTTGGAGGCGGATTGGTGTTTGCTGCCGATCCAGGAGGATGCCATTCCGTCCCTGAGACGGAGGTAGCACCCCCAGCAATCTGGGACCCCCCGGTGTCGATTCCCTTCTTTCGGAGCACGAAGAAGTGGCGAAACAGATTGAAGTGGGGGGATGCCCAGAAACATTTCACAGAAAGCAATGAAGAGGGAGACGGCGAGAATGGAGTTGGGATCATGGTTACAGATGGATATCATCCACCAGATGCACAGATCCTGGAGGAACCCGTTCACCGGAACCCCCAACCCCCGAGGCACGAAGTCCTCGAACACAACAATTACCCCATCCTCCGGACGGGGAACATCCTCACCTCGCGGGGCGCGCCATACCCCCATGTGCGTCGGTGGTAGGAACCCCTCGTCGACGAGGGCCTGTAGCGATTCCTGGGTGGACTCCAATTCCACCCATTGCGGCCCACGCGATGCTGCCTCGGTTGCCCTGGCCGCCTTCTTCATCGCCTTCTTCGCCATTCCGCTTGTTAGGGTTATGGCGGTGGTGCGAGGTGGTGGTGGAGGAAGCCTGGATCTGCTCCCCTACGGCTTCAATTGGGCTGGAGGCGGTGCGATTTGTGGCGGTGAGGGTGGAAATGGGTGGCGTTTGGGGTCGATTGGTGGCGGCGGCAGTTGCTTTGCGACGATTGAGTTCGCGGAGCGCTCGAGGAAGATGGAGTGTGCCTGCGTGTGGGAATGAATGCGGTGTGGAACCTTTTTCCACCCGGCGGCGCCGAATATTTATAGTGTCCGGGTGACGCCCTTTTTGACTTCTAGGGTTGGTCCACTTGACTCGTGTGAACATGCATGGACCTAGTGGGCCGTATCCTATTGGGCTTGTTTACTCCCACGGGGCCACCAGCAGTAGGGTTTTTAATCCTTTGGGCCCGCTTATTTAGGTCACGTGGCCCTAGACGGTTTTCTTCATTCTGCTGAGTGTTTTCATTTACACTTCTACCCCTGGGGACTTCCGTAGTTCTCGGGATTGGTTGCGTTCACTTTCTGGACGTTCCTGGTTTATCACCGTGATGCTTGGGGACTGCTCCAGACAATAGTTTTGTGGCTTTTTCTTCAAAAAGCTTGGTATATTTTTCTCGCTTTTTCTTCAAAAAGTTTGATACAACATATACTATCTTCCATCAAACTTGGGGACTATGTGGGCCCACGTCACCTCGCGGTGACTTAGGGCCTATATTTTCTGGTTCTTAATTCATGGATTTCCACATGTTGTCCTATTTGGTTCATGTTAACGTCTCAGTGGTACCGCGTATCACGCGTTAACGTGGGCCCACGTCTCAGGGCGTGAAAAGAAATTTTCTTTTCTTTTTTGAGCATCATGCATCTTTCGACAGGTCACTTTCCTTGGCAACAAACAGTGGTCGGGAGCAGACCAGACTGCTCGGGATGAAGCTGCTCGGTATTGACTATACTGCTCGGCTGGAGAGGTTGATTTTGTCACTGCTTCGCATTTCGTGGTTTGCAACTGCACTGCTCGGTAGAAGTCAAGATGACGCCTTCCTCAAGATACATGGTGCTCGGGGACTAGCTATGGGGGGATAGACCCCCTATACCCTCATGGTTAGACTTTGGGCTACTCGGTAGATGGCCCAGATCACTCACGACGGAGTTTGGTCCATCACCGACCAAGCTGGTGGGCTGGACAACAAGCTAAAGCCCGTGGTCCGCTACCGACTAGGATTAGTGGATCGCAAAGAAGATTGCTTGGCCTTCAAGTAGTCTTAGTCAGTTAGATCAGTCCTCCTTGGATACGACTCAATGTAACCGACCACCGTACGTGTAACCTTGTCCGCCGACCTATATAAGGTGGGCAAGGGCCCCCCTAGAATGCAATCTTTTCTCAAACCCTAGGCATCTAGACATTGTAACACAGGTGCTTGGTAATCAATCAACAATGAGAAGCAGGACATAGGGTATTACGCTTTCGAGCGGCCTGAACCTGTGTAAAGACCTTTGTCCTCGGTTCTTTGTCCTGTTTCTCATGTCCGGTTCGTAGATCTCACCGAGCTCTTGCCGATTCTTTACTACCGTGGGGTGCCCCGTGGTAGATTGCCGAGTAGCTTTAATCGACAGTGGCGCACCAGGTAGGGGTTGCGCGCTTTGATCAATAGGCGAATCAGATGGTTTCCTTCCCCGCTTCCATGGAGTTCGAGGCTGGTTTCACGCTCACGGTCGGATCCGTCTCTTGGACCAGCGGCATAAACCCGTTTGTGAGTTTGAAATGTGAATGCTTGGAGAGCTTAGTTACTTCCTTGGACTTCAAATCAAACAAATGAAGAATGGCACATTTGTGAGTCAAGGCAAGTACATTAATGACATGATCAAGAAGTTTGGATTGCAAGATGCAAAGGCAATTAGTACACCAATGGGTACCAATGGCGGCTTGGATCTTGACGATAGTGGCAACATGGTTGAGCAAAAGCTTTATAGGTCAATGATTGGAAGCTTGCTATATGTCACCTCTTCTAGGCCGGATGTCATGTTTAGTGTGTGCATGTGTGCTAGATATCAAGCCTCACCAAGAGAAAGTCATTTGACGGTGGCTAAAAGAATTTTGAGGTACTTAAAGGGCACACAAGATGTTGGCTTATGGTATCCTAAGGGGTCTAGCTTTGAATTGATTGGATATTTGGACTCTGACTATGCCGGTTGCAAGATTGATAGAAAGAGTACAAGTGGAACATGCCAAGTACTTGGAAGATCATTAGTTTCATGGTCCTCAAAGAAACAAAATAGTGTTGCTCTTTCCACCGCCAAAGCAGAATATATTAGTGCGGGGAATTGTTGTGCACAATTGCTATGGATGAAAGCCACCTTGAAGGACTTTGGAGTAAAATTCAAACATGTGCCTTTGTTTTGTGACAATGAAAGTGCTATCAAGATGACCAACAATCCGGTTCAACATTCAAGAACAAAGCACATCGATGTGAGGAATCATTTCATAAGGGACCATCAACAAAAAGGAGATATAAGCATTGAAAGTATTGGCACCGAAGATCAACTAGCCGACATATTCACCAAGCCACTTGATGAAAAGAGATATCACAAGTTGAGGAATGAATTGAACATACTTAGCTTCTCCAACATGAGTTGATGCACCCCATATTTATATGACATGCCTCACCTCCAACATAGCCAGGTAAAGTTGGTTGTTGCATTCTATGCATCCTTTGCTAGTTGTGAAGAACATATAGTCATGGTGCATTTTAGTAGGCTCATTCATGAAAATCAAATGAATTTGATGTATGTATGGCACCACTATTGCTTCTATGCTTGTTATGATCTAGTGGTGGCATATGACATGTTTGTGAGCTTGCAAGCCTAGTGTTAAATCTATAGCATGAGCTCATGATGTGTATTTCAACATGGTCAAGATAACCCTTATTTTTGAGGTGTGAAGAAGCTTGCCCTTGGTTCAAACCGAAATACATATTCTAGGCAAGTGATCTAGATTTGGCCATAATTTGA
>CM041645.1:42446774-42460848 GCA_023333625.1 Bothriochloa decipiens
CCCCCCTCTAGCCATTAGGACCTTACAACTGTGATGGCACCATGTGATGAGGTCTTGATCACCTTGAATGGCCCTTCCCATTTACTCTGAAATTTTCCATGGCCAAAGAGTTTCACCCTCGAGTTGAACATCAAAACCTTATCTCCAGGTTTGAACACTTTGTGCTTGATTCTTTTGTCATGTCATCTTTTTGTTCTCTCTTTATAGATCTTGGAGTTGTGATAGGCTTTTTCTCTCCATTGCTTTAGCTCAGATATTTGCATTTGTCTTTTCTTACCGACTAGGTGGAGATCCATATTCCACTTCTTGATGACCCAATAGGTCCTGACCTCTAATTCCACTGGTAGATGGCATGTTTATCCTATACTAGCTGATATGGTGACATGCCTATGGGCGTCTTGTATGTCGTTCGATATCCCACAGTGCATCATACAACTGGTACTTCCACTTCTTCCCCACCTCATCCATAGTCTTCTGCAAAATATTCTTGATCTGCTTGTTTGATGTTTTAGCTTGACCACTTGTTTAGGGATGGTATGGAGTTGCAACGTTGCACTTAACCCCATGTTCTGCCAGGAACTACCAAAAGGACTTGTCAACGAAGTGTGATCCTCTAAACCGTGGGGATATCACTTCATGGAACATGTTCTTGGAGTGCTTAGAATAGGCAGATCGACAGGGTAGTGCTTCTACCCACTTGGATACGTAGCCCACTGCTACCAAGATGTATTCAGCATCTCCAGACTTGGGAAATGGTCCCATGAAGTCTATCCCCAAACATCACATAGCTCCACTTAGAGATTGTTCATGAGTGGTATCGCATCCCGAGCATTGATGTTTCCATGTTCTGGCATCTAGCGCATTGTTGGCATTTCTTAACGTTATTACAAAAGATAGGCTATGAACCCATCCATAGTAATAGTGCTAGAAATGCGTATTGGCATCCCATAACTACCATTACTCCAGAGAGATAACCCAGGGCCCTTTGCGGCGCCGGCCTTAGTAATGCAGTCTGGTAACAATAGCTAGGAGTGCCAGATTGGCCTTCCTAACCATCCTTACTTGCGATATGCAAAACTGTAGCATGGCGCCATGGGGGTGCACAAGAATTACAATCTTAAGTAACGGTACTTAGGTACGCCAATCGATAGCTCAGTATGAAATAACTCTGCAAGCGCACAAAACTATCATTGTAGCATTTCAACCCGTGAGTATTCAAGGGTGTCGTATTTATAATTCCTGTAGGAGGGCAAAAGGGATCAAGCGTGGTGTAAACATGATTACTTATTGGATGCATGGTAGACATAGAGTAAACAGGGGTAAGACATGATATTTTGAGATAGTGGACATACATCGGGTCAACCTCAAGGATAAAAGAAAGAATAAAGAAAGAATAAAGAAATACATCTAACTGAGTAGGCACGGGTCATATATAACTATGCATAGAACTGTAGTAGGTCATCTAACTAGCAAGACTAGTGTTAGAACTAAGTCTGAGATGATAGGGAGATCCCCGCAGCTGGACATCCCAGCCGATAGAGACTTTACAGAACTCCTACCGAAATACCTGATCGTGGGGGATTACAAAGGAGGGACAGGGCTGTCACCACCCTGCCACCTACCCCTCTTCCCGAAAGATACCCGCATATCCACTGATTCCCGCATACCTGAACACCATGTTCACGTAATTGGAAACAACTCCTAACCCCCACGGGCCCCAACCCTTCGGATTGACAGGCTAGGTTAGAAGCAACCACCACAGCACAGTGAACCATCATCCCATTCTTAATTCTAACCCTATTCATACTAATTTGATGAACGGTGAAGAACATGGATGAACAAGTCAAGAACATGATATATAAACTATAGACTAGTTCATATAAAAAGCTCATAACAAGATCATAACTATACTCTAGTTCATATGCATGATCATATAAATATGATAAGAACTTGCTCATGGAAGAAGACCGAATAGTATTCATACCAAGAAGATCCTTTCTTCCAAGGAGACAAGCTCTCCTTGCTAGCTCTTGCCTTGCTCTACTAAGCTACTCTAAAGATACAAGTGAGAGGTGTGAGGTATATTGACTCCAAATGATGTGTGTTGAAATGGGGGAGCTCCCTCTCTTTTTATAGTGAGACAAGGACGGTTTGCGGGATCTAAATCTGGAAGGAGGTGAAACCGCCTATGGAAAACCACCCTAAGCACCGTCCTCGAAGGCTGGGCCCTGTGGGCCCCACTGGCGGTGCGGCCGCACCATGGTGTGGCCGCACCACTGGTGGTCGCGCCTGGCCACCGCCTTCTGGTGGTGGGCTTCTCTCTGGGCCATCTGTGCGTCCTCGATTACGATCAGGCCCAGTTCATCCCCGAAGGTGTGCTTCTTGTTTATTTTGGTTTGCGCATTTCTGAATTCATCTTTTGGCTTTTGCGCTTTCTCCATAGCATTGCATTTCTCCACTTGTTGCACTATAATTCCTGCAAAATACAAACACTAGGGTACAAGTGGAACTTTATTAGTAGTAAAGGTATGTGTGTTATAATATGCTTGTTCTTCTTCTTTTTAGTCTAAGTTGGCAGTGTATAAGTGGTCCATAGTGACTGCCAACACGCATCTTCTAACAAATTGTTTTGGGGAATGTCTAAATCTTCCCTTGAACTATTGACTCTGGAACACATAACCCACTAACCTATAAAACGGTCTAATTTACCCCCTGAACTTTCCAAAACCATCTATTTTACCCTCTATGTGGTTTTTGATGGTGGTTTTGCTACAGTAAAACCACTTTTGTATTTTTATTTATTTTTGCTGAGTGTTTAAAAAATCATAGAAAATAAAATAAAAATCATAAAATAGAAAATCCAACTTTGTTGGACTCTACATGAATAGATCTACATAGTGAATATATAATATGGTATGATTTAGTACAAAGTTTTTGTTGTAGCTTTACAATGAACAAATCTAAATTTTTTACAGCAAAAACTTTGTACTAAAGTATACCATATTATATATTCACTGTGTAGATCTGTTCATGTGGAATCCAAAGAAGTTAAATTTTCTATTTTATGATTTTTCTTTGATTTACTATAATTTTTAAACACTCAGTGGAAATAAATAAAAATATAAAAGTAGTTTTACTGTAGCAAAACCACCGTCGAAAACCACTCAGGGGGTAAAATAGACGGTTTTGGAAAGTTCAGAGGGTAAATTAGACCGTTTCATAGGTTGAGGGTTATGTGTTCTAGGGTCAATAGTTCAGGGGGAGATTTAGAAATTTTTCCATTTATTTTGTATCTTAGTACATTGTTGGCCAAGAGAACCCGCTTTACCAGATCTTGGCCTGTGTATGGAATGCTCCGTAGTGTCCTCCATAGGGAGATGCATCATATCTTTCCATGATCTTTGTGGCTTCAACCATTGGGATGCATCTTCTTAGTAGCCCATCAGCATAGAATCGGTAGAGGTACGAGTCGTCCCATAGGTGGGAATGACTTTGATGCTTGAGTTTCCACCTGTCCTCCCCTGGTGCAACATATCTGGCAACTATATAGTTGACAATATTTGCATACCATGGATCCGAGTGCGTTACCTTGAGGAGTGTGTCATCCCTCAAATAATCGTTAATGGGTAGTGTGTCATCCCTCAAATAATCGTTAATGGGTAACTCATGTGTATCCCTATGATGAAGCCTAAACAAATGATCGGCTACCGAGTTTTCTACTTCTTTCTTATCTCTTATTTCTATGTTAAATTTTTTCTTAGTGAGAAGGTATTTGAGCACAACATGATCTGTATAAATAATTACCTTTGCCCCCACTAAGTGTAATCTAAACTTGTCTATTGCAAAGACCACAGCCAACAACTCTTTTTCAGTTGTGGCATAATTCCGTTGTGCCCTAGATAAAGTTTTGCTAGCATAGGATATAGCATAGTGTTTTTTATTCCTTGTTTGCCCCAAAATGGCATCGACAGCAAAGTCGCTAGCATCGCACATGATTTCAAAGCGCAACTTCCAACCGGGTGGTTGGATGATTGGAGCTGAAATGAGTGCCTTTTTCAAGATTTGAAAGGCGTCATGGCACTAATTGCTACAAAATGAAAGGTGCATCTTTAGCTAAGAGGCTAGTCAGGGGTCTAGCGATTTAGGAAAAGTCTTTTATGAATCGCCTATAGAACCCCGCACAACCTAAAAAGCTGTGGATTCCTTTCACGTTCGTGGAGGTGGAAGTTGTTTAATGACTTAAATTTTTGTTTCGTCCACATGACGGCATGAGAAACGCCATGACGGCGTGGCCGAACGAAGCACGGCAGTGACGCGGCAGGAAACGGTTTGCCGCGATTACTGTAGCAGTACCTCTGCTTTTTTATTTCTTCAAATTACTTCAAATTTTGCATTGAAACTCTAAAATCTCCAAAAATAAAAGTTGCTCAAAATTTTAAGATCTACAACTTTCATTTATGGACTATCTTCAAATTTTTAATAGTTTTGGAATTGGATTTTTAGATTTGGATTTTGAATTTAGGATTAATATTGATCGGTTCTTAAAGCCCTATTTCTAAGCTTGGTGTTTATTTTGATAGTTTTATATAAATGTTGATGGTATAAAATTTGAGTTAAGCACCATCAACAACTGCCTGGCGTCTTCATGGAATGCCAGCTTTCATAGCTCCACGACCTTCACACAGTCTTCATATTCTTAGCACGAAGACTCGCATCGGATGTTTCGCCGACGCTAGTGCCATCACGGTGCATAGGCTACCTGTACCTGGTGTGTTCATAGAACACCGACCTTCGCACTACCATCATGGAACACCGGCCTTCGCAGCTCCGTGGCCTTCGCAGAGTCTTCACGTTCTGGCGCGAAGATTCCCATTGATTGTTTCACCGATGCTGGTGCCAATCATGGTGCAAAGGCCTCTTGTCGCTATTCTTTGTGCGAAGGCTCTTGTTGGCTGTTTCGCCGAGTGGCCAAACTTGACTCTGTCTGCACACATCACAAGATAGGCATTTTTGAGAGTTAGTTTTGCCAGTAGGCCCTTCGGTCACAAGGTAATATCCCCGCACAAGCCACCGACATGACTTGCAAACGACCGGCAACCGGTGGATTCGGTGGCCGGCAACGACCAGACAACCTCAGTGGGGTTAATGGGGTAGCGGAGAGCTAAGGGAAGGGAACTACCATGGTAGGAACGACCTCAACTGGCCGTTGGCCACCGCCGCCATCGTGTCATGGTGCTGAGCAGATTAGGCGGCACCTACACATGGGAATGACGGATCTACACCGGAGAAGGGTGGATCGGGCGGCTCCCACGCTTGAGAATGTCAGATCCGCGCATAGGGATGACGCGTCGGTCAGCCCGTGGATCTGGGCCAGGGGACGCTAGCGGTGGTGCGGTCGACCATGGGCAGGGAGGAGGCCGCCGCTTCGGGGGAAGCTGAGTCGATGCCAGCACAAGATGGATCCATGCCAGCAGAAGTCCACTAGATCGGGCGACGGCGAGTTGAGCTAGCCTTGCTGCCACCCTCATTGTGCCAGCGGCCTCCACCAGTGCCCGTCGCGACTGCCGGCCCCACGCACGCCACCGCCGCCGAGGCGAGCCACAGCTGCCCACAAGCAGCAGCGTGACGGGCCACCTTTGGAAACAGACAAACGCTGGAATGCACAAATCTAGCCGCAAGATCAGTGGATCCGGCCTCCCCGGACATGGATCCAGCACCCCCTCGCGCAGCTCGAGCTCTGACGACTTGGGACTCGCAGCCACCGACAACCACCACCAGGAAAAGAAGTGCGAAAGAAGAAAAAAGAAGCGAAGGAAGGGAGGGAAGTATGCGCGTGCGACGCCGCCGCCGCCATTAGCGACGGCGCAAGCAAAGACACTACTGGATAGAAGCAACTCAAGTATAGTTATAGGTGGGATTTGGGTCGGGCCAGGCCGGCATGGCACGGCACGACCCTCTCGTGCTTCGTGCTCCTTCGAGTCGTGCCCTCTACGCACGGGAGGCACATCGGGCCGTGCCGATATGGCACGCTAAATCTTTTCTTCGGCCCAAGCACGGCCCGTGGCATGACAGCACCTTCTGGTCATGCCAGCTAAAGTACGGTCTTCAAAATATCTTTACTAGTTTTCTTTTTCGGCTCATGATATGACATATATTTCATATGTGTACCATTTAAATGACTTTCATAACTATATAAAAATTAGATGAGAGGTAGTATAGTAAATGCTAGAAAATTGCATTGTAGAGTTGTAGAAGTGTATAACGTGCCACTTTCGTGCCATGCCAGCCCAAGCATGGCCCAAAACGCGGGCCGTGTCATGTAGCCCTCCATGTTGAGATCTTAGGCACGGCACGGACCTCGTGTTTGTGTCATGCGAGCACGGCCCAAAATATTTCGTGCCATGCCGTGCTTCTAGTCGTGCCAAAAGACTGAGCCATGATCTACCCTCACATGGCACGGCCCAAGTCCCATCTCTAAGCATAGTAGTGTGCGCACTTCCACATATATAGAGTATTTATATATTAGGCAAAGTAGTTAACACAAAATTGAGATTCTTTCGCAAATTAAACAAAGAATATAAAATTAATAAGGCGGCAGTCGTGCCTATGGTGACCCGACAAAACCTAATTGGTTAACCACGAGTTCTTTTCGTACGTGGTTCTGTAGCTGAGATTGAAATGGAGATTTGAGTAGATTGTGTTTTTAAAAAAGAGATTTGCGTAGAATGCACTCCCACACCAAGCAATTTTGCTGTGTGCGGGCACAGTTCTTGGGTTGAAATTGAGACCGCACAACCAATTGATGGACACGGCATATGGTTGGATGCAGTACAACCCAGACACATTATCGACATTTCATTAAGTTCCTCCGTTGCGATCACTCACAACTTTCTATAAAACTATTTATGTTAGGTCTGGAGCAATCACTATATCTGAAGCAACTTTTTCTTTTTTTTTTTTTTTTTGCAGAACAAGCCACGACTAATGGAAAATTTTGGGTTACTCTCCTACTGTATAATTAATATTATTTTTCTTGTTTCGAAACGCGGATCGGTGTAATAATTTGGTTGAGTTTCACGTCGCTCCGTGATGTGATGCCAAGGAAGAAAAGCTATAATTAAGTTTTTGGCCTATAAATAGGTGTGCTACTTCAACAATAGGTGCTACACTTCAACTTGAGCAAGTACCCTACCGGCAGAACCATGGTCATGGCCAACAAGTTGGCCATGAGGGGCTTTGCACTGTGCCTTGTGATATCCATGGATGTCCTCAGCGCCGCCGCCGGCGTCCTGCAGCCGCCACCAATGTATGTGTTCGGGGACTCGATTCTGGACGTCGGAAATAACAACTACCTACAGGGAGCTCCAAGGGCCAACATGCCCTACTACGGCATCGACTTCCCGGGCGTTCCTGCGGGAAGGTTCAGCAACGGCTACAACACCGGTGACTTCCTCGGTAGGTTTGCTAACTTATCGACTTAACTTTGTAGTTTATTATGTATAGTAATGTATATGGAATTAATAATGTTTTGTTTGGTTGGTCCATGCATGTGGTTATACATGCCGCAGCAAAGAACATAGGATTCTGGAGTAGCCCTCCGCCTTATCTATTGCTGGCGCCAAAACCAGGCCTTTTGGTCTCCACCGCTCTCAAAATTGGTGTGAACTATGCTTCCGGAGGAGCTGGCATCCTTGACTCCACTGGAATAATTAGTGTACTCCATCTTCTAATACAACAACCTTGCATTAAGAAAGAAACTTTAATGACAAACAATCATTCATGATGTAGAACGCTCGCACCGTCATCCCACTGTCGAAGCAGGTGCAGTACTTCGACGCCACCATGTCGAAGATGGTCGCCGAGGTGGGATCCGCTGCGGTGAGCACCTTGCTCGCCAGGTCCATCTTCCTCATCAGCGCCGGCAACAACGACCTCTTCGCGGGGCAGGCGCGCTTGGCGGACCTCATCTCAAACTACTCGGCAAACATCATGGTACGGAACCCACCGATCACGTGCGATCATGATCTTCCCCCCTCGATCGAGAGCAGGTACAAGTTACCAGCCAGTCATGCGCCATTAATTGCGTGCAGAAGCTGTATGCGATGGGCGCGAGGAAGTTCGCCATCATCAACGCGGCGCAAATCGGGTGCGTGCCGTTTGCGAGGATGTACCAACTGGGGGGAGCGTGCGACGAGCGCCTGAACCATCTCGCCGCCGGCTTCAACGTCGCCCTCGGGTCGCTCCTCGTCGGCCTCGCCCCTAGGCTGCCGGGCCTCGTCTACTCCCTCGCCGACTCCTTCGGCCTCATGAACGACATCTTCGCCAACCCGCAGGCGTGGGGGCTCACCGACATCGCCGGCGCGTGCTGCGGCAGCGGCTGGCTGCTCGCGCAGCCGGCCTGCGGCCTGCCCACCTCCGAGGTCTGCTCCACCAGATCCGAGCGCGACCAGCACGTCTGGTGGGATAGTTTCCACTTTTCCCAGCAGGCCTGTTTTCTCACGGCCCAGGCAGTCTACAACGGGCCGGCCAAGTACACCACTCCCATTAACTTCATGCAGCTGGCGCAGTCCAGTTAATGATAACAAACTACTCTCTTCGCCAAGAAAACATAATCTCTCTTCGCTAAGGAAATATAATATATACGAGGAGATTGTTGTGCTCATGTATACATTTCCGTATATGTAATGTGGTCGAGAGAAAAAATATATACACGCAATCATGAATAAATTTACTCCTACATAATGGCCCCTCGATCGGAGCTTTGCTTCAAAAAGGAATAAATGTCCCCATATTATATTGGAAGACGCCCAACAAATTGCCTTTTCACTAAATGTTGGTTTTCTCTACATGTGATTCTATAATTGACCAATGAAATGGTCATGCTTTAGCTTAGGTTTTTTGTAATCTCATGGAAAATTCATGATAACATAGAAAAATCAAGATCCTCTAATTCATCACGAAATCACGCCCTCTTGCCCATGCTACATCACCCGAAGTTCACGGCCGCCCGATTGCGTCCAATCTGGCCATCCATAGGCAGCCACCTAGACACGTGCAATTTAGCAAAAAAGCCATTCAATTTTTACCAAATCAACCCGCGGTCCAAGGTGGCCCCTTGCAAGCGGTCAGTTTAGTCGCAACATGCTCGGGGCAAAGAGATTTACCGGCAAGGCAGAGAGGAACTTGCCTTGGGTAAAGCAATGAGGGAGACCAAAGCCAAGTTTTTAACAAAGAGATGAGATGGCAGAGAGAAACCTGCCTTGGGTCAAGCAATGAGGGAGACCAAAGCCAAGTTTTCAACAAAGGGATGAGATGGGATCAGAGGCTATCGTACTTATTAAACTGCAACGATTCCACTAATCAGAAGGATGAAGTCATAGGCTTCTGTTTTTTTTTTCTTTAAAAAATTTCAGACTTTTAGCAGGCTTAAACCCAACGCATATAATCCCTCCACTAAATTAATCAAGCAAAAAAAACGACTACTCTAGTAGCTGGGATCAACCCAAAGGAAACCGCCATGCAAAATATGAAAGGCATAGTTAATTAGGCACTGACATTGCACTCTTCCTAGCTATTAGTTGTATACTGCAGGGTACTGTACTTTTCCTAGCTATTAGTTGTATACTGCTGGTACTGCATCTGGTTTGATTTTCTTTTCCTTTCAGACATAGGAACAGTCTCTGATGCAAATAGAGTGTGATAGGTAAATTTTTCTAGACTTCTTGATAGGAGTAGTAGTTGTGGTGCTGAATATAATGCTCCATACATCTAAGAATATTAACTGGTCTTGATATGGAGACCAAAAAAAAGGCCAATCTGCATATGTATTGACTATTGAGCAGAGAAAATGTTGGAGTCTGATGCCATTTAATTAGGAGGGTGTGTGTGTGTAAGGGCAAAATAGTGCAGTGCAACAGAATTAATCCTATACGCAAGAAAGCGCCAAAAAATGGCTAACACACACGATAAAGAAATTCACAAGATCAATTGAATTAATCTACTTTCTGTGGTCTAAATCTGTATTAAAGGCAAGGCACACAAAAATTGACCTTGTTGTTGAAGAGGCAGCCATGATGCCAAATCTTCCACTCAGCCCTTCCGAAGCAGGCAGCAATAACACCGCTCCATATTTCTTCAAGGCTAACCAAGAAAAGGAAATCAAAAGGACAACAAAAGAAATAAACTCAGCTCAAAATCTAGAAGGCCGATATTCATAAGCGAAAGTAAATTGACAGGAAGCAGCATGTCGACCTCTTAGCCCTGTCGAGCATGCAAGTATTTAATTTCATTAGGAGCAACAAGAGTTAGAAAGAAAGAACCCTAAGGACGGCAAGAAGAAAGGGAATGATGCATACCCGGTCTGGGCGATGCCGCGGGAGATATCCGAGCAGGGCGCCGATGAGCAGCAGCGCCATATGGTCCATTCAAAACTGTCAGTTTACATAAACAGAGCAGGTGCTAAAATCAACAAAATGGGGGCATATGTTCTTGACAGGTCCTAGTATTTCCTATAATTGATGTAGATTTTTAGACTATATATGGAGCACTCAAAAATTGGAAAGGAAACTTAAAGCAATGAAGACGTATGTACCAGCAAGACTGGCCTCATCATCCTCGGGCAGCAGTCTTTGTTCACATGAGCACAACCTGCAAAAATTAGAACAAAGGAAGACAGGGCTCGGAAGAAGACGTTAATATGAGACCTGCAAAGCTGCAGGGCGTTGCGTTTCACTGGGGGTATACAGGAACACAGCATATAAATCAACAAATTCCCAAACGAAAACTAGGACATTCATGAATGTGGTGATGTCCAAATCGAACAAAGCATTATGAAGTGATGGTATAATCCAAAAGGCTAGGACGCAAAGATCCAGGAGAAAACATGAAAAGCACCAGAATGATAGACGAGCAAATCCCAAATCGAAGAATGCTCCTGGCAACAATCCAAAAGCTGAAGAAGGCACATTGTTGCCATAACCCTAGCCATGCCAAAGGAAGAAACAACAATCAGATGCATCTGAGAAAAGAAAAGAGGGCGAAGAAAATATAGAGGGGAAGGCGGCCAGCAGCAACGTTAACAAATATGGAAGAAAACAGAACGAAAAAGTGCACGGGCAACTCACGGTGGCCTTCATGCAGGGGAGCGGTGATGACAGTCCCCAAAGCCGAGGCCGGCACCGTGATGCACGCGGCCAAGGACAGCGGCGCTGGGCACCGCCACTAGGGCCAGACAGAGAAGAGGAAGAGGCGACCACGCAAGGGCGGCGGTCGTGGGTCGGAGAAGAAACCTGCTCCATCGCAGGAGGAGGCGTGGAAGGCGGCCGAGGAGCGGGCGAGGCGGAGGTTTGGGAGGCGACAGGTCCTGCCTTGCTGGCGGGCCGGCCTTGGCAGTGAGCGCCCTGGCGCCACCCCCGCAGGAAGCAGGATCACAGCTGCTACGTCACCACCAGCGGCGAATCTAGAGCAACTTTGAGCGGGGTGCCTTTCTCTTATAGGAGTGCAAAATTAATCTGCAACCACGGTGAAAATCTGTTGCTACTAGTGTTTTTTTTCAAATTTTTGTGCGTACCTGGGCACCCACCAGCGTACCCACCAGCTACAACGTAGCTTTGCCCATGGCCGCCATGCTGAGGCTGACGCATGCCCGCGTCCCATGGAGCCGCCGCACTCTGCACCTGACGCTTGGTTTTTTTTAAGCCTGGGCTTCTAAGATACAGCTGTAGTATCTAAACATACACACTAAACACACACCACCACACACACGCAAACACAGACCTACACCTAGTGCATATGCTAGACCTACAAACTACACACATAACACACGTCTTTCTATAGATCGACGAAGTTTAACAGAGCTTTGCAGGCGACGGGCACATCACAGTACCATTGTGTCTCCACGTGTGTGTCCAGAACCTGCAAGATTAATTTTTGAAGAATAAATCTCCAGGTGGGAAATCATTGAGCTGAGCGGGCTCGAACTCATGATCTCCACCGGGAGAGCACACCATCCAAGCTATTGCTCGGTCCCCACCTGACGCTTGCTGTTTGCCGATGGAGCCGCCCGCCGAATCGTTTTAGGCGGGAGGCGAGTTACTGGGTCAGAATGGGCTTTTGTGCTCCTTTGATTTGAAGCTGAGTGCGAATTAAATTACAGCCCAGTATCGCAAAAAAAATTTTCTATTCTCGGCCCGTCCCAGTACACATAAGGGAAGAATTTTTTTATTAATAAACCTATTTTTAAAAAAATTACAAAATTAGTCTCCGTTTTCAAAAATTTGCAGGAATGGGCCACCAGTCACCCGTTGGAAGGGCGAAGATGGGCCTTGTCGCCCGACTGGCGGGCTACCTAGGCCATGTCGCCCGACCAACAGGCGACGTGGAGCTCGTCGCCCGGCCGATGGGCGACGTGTGCCATGTCGCCCGATCAGGGGGCGACTTGGCCGTGCTCGCCCGCTAAATGGGCGACGTGGCATGGCGGGCCCCACGTCGCCCGACCAGGGGGCGACTTTGTGGCCCCTGTCGCCCGAACAGGGGGCGACGTGGCGGCTCTATATAAGCCGGCTGGCGGCTGGCGCGGAGAGCTGAAGGGGAGAAGAGAAGAGAAGGAGAGGGAGAGGGAAAGAGAAGAGAAGAGAAGAGAAGAGAAGAGAAGAAGAAGAGGAAGAAGGAGAAGAGAGGAAGAGGAAAATTTTTGGTAAGTAAAAAAATAATTTTATATATAATTATTTAATGTGTGTTATATTAATTGTTAGATAATGTAATGAGTAGTTGAGCGATTAATATTATATTTCGGTAGTATTACTTATATTTTTATTTTATATATATTGTTAAATTAAATAGTTATAGTTGAAATAATATTAGTAATATATTAGTGAAAAGGTATCTTAGTTAAAATTTTTAGATTACACAGATGTCGGAGAAGTTAGGATTTCAAATTTATTATGGAGAAGGAGAAATTATTCAAGGTGTATACGGGGTTGATCTGTCAGGATTTGCCTCAGTAAGTAGATGGGTGTCTAGGGCAAATGAGAGAACAATTAGTGGTGTGCAGAATTGGTTGATGCGAATATTTGGGCTTGACAGCAACCAACATGACGTTAAGGTCATAGGTATCGTTAGTCGTGCTCAGGAGGGCACTTTTTGGGAGTTAGTACCGCTTAATGCAACATCAACATGGAAAAAATACGTCAGCAAAGCTGTAGAGTGTGGGTGGCCTCTAGTCCTTCTTGCTCAGGCATATACGAAGGAGGTTCATGAGGTACATGGTGTAGAAGAAGAAGGAGGTCCGAGCCATGACAATCACAATAATAATGAGGAAGATAATGAAGAGGATGATCATCACCTGTCATCTATGGTACCGACGGGTGAAGCGGACGAAGGAGAGCGCATAGAGCATATAGTTCAAGAGATGGCGATGGAAGATATGGAGAATGAGAATATATCTGAAACTGACTCATCTGAAGATGAGAATGAAATTCCTGTCCCACTGGAGTGGAAGAGTAACAGTTCCAAGAATTTGATGATCAACGAAGGAAATTCTGTGCCGTGGGAATATCATGAGAATGAACTAGTAGAGGGAGCTATGTACAAAGGCAAAGATGAAGTGATGAGTGCCGTGAAGTACTGGTCTCTGTCAATGAAGCGGTCTTTTGTAGTTGTTAAGTCTAACAAGAAAGTATATGATGTTAAATGTGTGTTTTCGGACTGTCCATTTAGGGTACATGCTTATGAGCTAAAATGGAGTACAATTTAGAAGTGCTCTATAGTAACAGAACATACATGTGAGTTACAAGAATTAGAGAAGTCCAATACTGCTCTTACATCGAGCTTCATTGCAGAGTACATGTATAATCGAATTGTTGATAATTTAAGGTATGAGCCCAAATCTATAGTGACTACTATAGAGGAAGATTTTAAATACACCATCAGCTATTCGAAGGCGTGGCGAGCGAAACAGAAGGTCATTGCGAAGAGATTCGGTTCGTACGAAGCATCTTATGAGAACCTACCAAGATTGTTAGAAACCGTCAGACAAAGAAATATTGGTACATATTATGATATCATGGATGTGTCT
>CM041645.1:42477616-42487785 GCA_023333625.1 Bothriochloa decipiens
AGTGTATGATAGTGTGAAAAAGTGCATGATTATGTGTGAACGGAGAACATGCACGACAGTGCGAAAAGTGCATGATAACGTGAAGGCCGGGATCGGAGGTGGCGCAAGGCACAGAAGGGAGGAGGAGATAATACTGGCGCCACTTCTATTTGTGTCTCCAGTCAAAAATGTCAGATGAATCAGACCCACTAGAATCCATCGAGGAAATTGAAGATGTCGCCAACTTCGATCCTATGGAGGTGTAAACCGTGGACGACTTCATGGAAGAAGACGCTATCTTTGAGGAATTTAAATTTATAAACAAGATTAGAGTTGATTTGAAGGCGGATTTCACCAATGCCTTCGCGATGCATCATTCATAACAGAGCCTGGGTCCATCAGATCACTGGAGGAATCACCGCGCCGGGCATGCACGAATATCTGCTTCCATGTGACCGATTGTTGCAAGTGCATGCAACTCAACTACAGCGAGGATTGATTGATTTGGAGATGGACTGCAAATGGAGTTTATTCCTCCAAGTCGGCTTACAGGGCACTCCAAACAGCATCCCATCATATATCTGGTTGTACAAGGATCTCGAAAGTTGGGCACCTTTGAGAGTCAAGATCTTCCTCTGGCTAGCGATACGGAGGCGCCATTCGGCTGCGGATAGGAGGCGATGCCACGGAACTGGATGTGGAAGAGCACTGCTTCCTCTACGACCACGACCCAAAACTCATCGACCACATTATTGCATCTTGCTCCTTCTCTCAACAAGTTTGGTGGACCATCCTAGCCGAGCTCAGGGCTGACACACCACAGATGGGAGGAGTCTCCCTGCCAGAATGGTGGGATCGATGGCGATGATGATGGCACGGAGACAAGAGAAAGGGTGCCGATGACACCCTATTCATGCTCGTGGCATGTGAGCTATGGAAGGAGAGGAACGCAAGATACTTACAAAGGACCGACTCCATCGTCGTACAAATACTCTCCATCATAAGCAAATCATTGAACAGTGGATCAAAGCCGGTGCTTGTAAACTTGGTTGTCTAATACACGAGTAATCGCTTAAGGAGCATGAGAGGGAGGCTGCACGTTAAGGTAACTTTCTTACCTCTCGAATGAGAGCTTCGGTGCTTGGTGTAAAAACTTCTCCTCTTACCACAAAGATATACAAATCTTTTGCGTTCTGAGTAAAAAAAAACTATTTTTATCCTTTTCGCTGTCCGAAAGAAACACGGTGGGTGCGCTACCACACCGTCCACACCCTAGTTCACGAGCGCGCAGCCCCTCCTCCACATGTCACATTAGTGACTGTTCATCATCAATAATGTACATTACTGTTCACATACCTTTTCACTGTAAAAAAAGAGCCACGCTAGCTAGTGATTGTTGTTACTAGAACTAGAAAAATAGCCGACACAATAACGCCGCATTTGTTACAAATCTATACTAAAACATTATAGTGGTAGTTTTTGTCAGTGACAAAGAACACTGTTCATGCCCCTCCGCCATGGACATGAATAGTACCCCCATGTCCCATAAACAGTTCTTTGCCATGCCCCATGAACTGTACCAGATCACACAAACAGTACACGCCGTTATTAAACAACAGCTACCCGTTTAATAACAGTACCAACCTGTTATGAAACAGTTCTTACCCGTTAAACAACCATGCTTACCCGTTAACAAACAGTACCACCCGCCATGAACAGTGCTTACCCCTTAACCTCTTCTTCTTCTTTTTTCCCTCTCCTGCCTCCCTTCCGCTCGCGCAACCGCGCGGGGTTCATGCTAGTGTATGTATATAGAACTATATCAGTCATCAGTGGGTGACCCTGAACACTGAATCACCACCTCGCCTCCCCATTCCAGGTTCTCTCACTTTGCTTGGCGTCAGTTCCGCGCGTGTGTTTGTGTGAGAGACGAAAGACGAGAGATCACGAGAAGGATGGGAGGCCTGACGAGTGTTGTGGACTGGTGGGAGGAGTGGCAGCTGCGTGTCCTCGTCCTCTGCAGCCTGGGCATCCAGTGCCTTCTCTTCTTGTTTTCCTTCATGCGCAGGTATGCCATTCCTGGGTTGTTCAGATTCATGATGTGGCTAGCATACCTTGCCGGTGATGCTGTGGCGATATCCGCCCTGGCAACGCTCTTCAACCGCCACAAGACAGATGAACATGGTGGGAGTGGGAGCACGCTGCTGGAGGTGGTCTGGGCGCCCGTCCTCCTTCACCTCGGGGGGCACGACGGCTTCACCGCCTACAACATCGAAGACAACGAGCTATGGAGCTAGCATTTGCTCACCGCCGTGTCTCAGGTCACCGTGGCCGTCTACGTCTTTTACAAGTCATGGCCACCGGGAGGAGACAAGAGGCTGTTGCAGGCCGCCATCCTGTTGTTCATCCCCGGGGTTATCAAATGCTTCGTCAAGCCATGGGCTCTCAAGAGCACAAGCATCTACAGCCTCGTCAGCTCACGTGCTACCTTTGTAAAACAGAATGAAGCAGGTGAGATGTATGGACTCGTGGAGTACGTGAGAAAAGCCAAGGAGTTTATTGTTATCCGACAAAAACAGGATGAAGACCGTCCAAGACGCAAAGGAGCCCGGTAAGCTGTCCACTTTTCATGCATCTCTCTTCTCTTAGTATGTAGTACTCTCTCCGTTCTAATTAATAAATCCCTGAGATTTTTAACAAGAGATACGTACTGATTATATATACGTACATACAGCAGATATATGTACAGACGACGGGATTAAAAGTGATTTATTGGCAAGTGGCAGGTAATAGTGTGTAATATTGACGCCCGTTTTCAAATTTGTGCCTCAAGAGCCCTTTTTTTTTTGTTCCTCATACGCCGGAGGTGTTTGTGTTTCAGGATGGAGCGAGTATGGCGCTCAACTGCCTGTGGAATTGCAGCAATAATAAGCAGAGTAAACGACGGGTTCATGGAGAACGGGGAGTACGTGAGAGGAGCATGGGCTTTTGTCCGAGGATTATTCAAGGCTGCGGATGCATCACCACAAGGCGGCGGTGGCAGCAGCTTCTGTGGTCGACTAGGGGATTGGCTAAGAGAGAAAGATAGAAGAAAAGAGAAGGAATGACCTAGTAAAAGAAATGATCGAGGGGCGCAGTGGAGCATGTAAGCTATTTGTAGACCTTTCATCTCTGTTTCCTCGTCGGCTTAGCATCCTTGAGGGTTTCTGCAGGCTTACGGAAAGGAAAGCATATGACTCCGTGAGACAAGGGCTGTCTACTGCGTTCCTTCTTCTCTACACCAAACTCAAGACTGCAGGATGGACTAGCTTGGGACCTAGCTTGGGACCTGATGATTCCGTTTGTCGCCGATGGATAAATATATTACGTGCGGTACTACGGTGGGCATCCATCGGTCTCTTTCACCAGAGTTACAGCAGGGAAACACAGATGATGATCAATGGAGGTATTGATGTCAAGATCACATATGCCATGATTTGCTGTACTGCAGTGCTAGAAAGTTACTCTGGCTTCTCTGTTGTGCTAACGCCCATGGGGGAGGCTGGGGAAGAGTGGCCAGAGATAGTCGCTCAATACAGCTTGATAGGATACTTTGCCCATAACAAGAAGCACAACATGATGATGTGGATTGCAAGCTTGCTTGGGTGCAACGACTTCCTTGACCAACACTGTTGCATGGAAGAGTCATGCTTCTCGTCTGCTACAATCTCGGAGCTGGTTCTCCGGTATCTGAAAGATGGGTGGAGGAACAAAATAGAGGACGCTGCTAGCTACCGCAGGTTCAACGACCACCGCGGCAGTAAAGGTCTGAGGCTGAGCTTGAGCACAAACAGAAACAGAAGCAGGCCGTTATTATTCGATGAGAGCGTCCTCCTCTGGCACATCGCCACGGACTTCTGTTTCTTGTCAAACTCACTTTCGGAGCATAGCAAAAAATGTGTACCGAAATGTAGAATTTGCCAGACTAGTTCGACCGGCGAAAACGATCAGCCCACATCTGGATGCGACCAAGAATTTACTGTTAGAAAAGGAGATCAACACATTAACGATCTAGCCTAGTCAGGAATCACATCATATACATAATCATGGATCACATACCCTTTGACTCCGCCATAGGTGAAACTGGGACGTCGGGTTGAGGACGATGTTGTCGACGAGGGAAGAGGTAGCCCTCTGGCCGCCAACGACACTGGCCAGGGACCGGTGCCGCGAACGGAGAGGGAAGGAGGCAGCCTTTATGTCGATCCAGCGCTCTCTTAGGATCGGGAAGTGAAAGTGTCGGGGTGTGTGCGTTCTCAGTTGTGCGTTAGCCAAAGGAGAAGCCGGTCACCCCTTTTTATTGTGGCGCTGCTCGACTCGGGGCCGCAACCATGAGTTGGTTTGGACGCTACCGATCGTCGCGCGTGGGGAACTTCCTCCGACATAATCAGATCTTTAACGGTGTGGGGAGTTCCCCTGACTGACTCGGCCAGGGAATCTTAGATAGATCACGTACCCCTTCATAACAGCTTGAGCCATGTCAATCACATAATTCCAACATTCTCCCCTTTGATCAAATGGCTTAAATATCATAAGTCCACAATTAGCAGGATAATGCACCGAAATAATGTGATACAACAGTCATGAAAAATACTACTACAGCACAGGTATCTACAAGTGCACTATGCTACCATGATAGGATAAATCTTAAACATAATAGGAGTTGGTTGTGTTATGGCCCTCATCTAGGATCAGAGGCTTTCCATTAAACCCATGCCGGCAACATGTTCATGAAAAATTTTGGGTGGTAAGCCTTTTGTTAGGGGATCCGCTAACATAACTGTCGTACTAATGTGCACTACATTGACAGTTTGATCCTGGGTTCTATCTCTCACAACAAAATACTTAAGGTCAATGTGCTTGGCAGCAGCACTTGACTTGTTATTCGAGAGAGCCACCACAGATTTATTATCGCAGTGTAAAGTAATTGGTTTCGAAATGCTGTCAACCACTTTAAGTCCGGGAATAAAATTCTTTAACCATACGGCTTGACCAACCGCTTCATAACATGCTATAAATTCCGCATGCATGGTTGATCCTGTTGCTATGGACTGCTTACAGCTTTTCCATGAAATTGCTCCTCCGGCTAGTGTGAAGACGTATCCTGATGTCGATCTTCGACCATCAACACAACCACCGTGATCAGAGTCTGAATAGCCAACAACCTCAAGGTTATCAGATCTCTTGTATGTGAGCAAATAATGCTTAGTCCCTTGCAAGTAACGTAAAACTTTCTTTACAGCCCTCCAGTGGTCCATTCCTGGGTTTGACTGAAATCTGCCAAGTATCCCGGTTATAAAGGCTAAGTCAGGGCGTGTGCACACTTGTGCATACATAAGGCTTCCGACGGCAGAAGCATAAGGAATAAACCTCATCTGATCAGATTGCATCTTAGTTTTGGGACACCGATAGTCACCAAACTTATCGCCCTTGACAACAGGTGCAGCCGTAGGTGCACAGTTACTCATGTTAAATCTCTCAAGTATTTTCTTAATGTACGGAGTTTGAGATAAACCCAACACACCTTTGGACCTACCTCGGGATATCTCAATGCCCAGAACATAAGAGGCTTCATCGAGATCTTTCATTTCAAAGTTAGATGAGAGGAACCCCTTGGTTTCTTGCAGCATGTTCTTATCACTGCTTGCTAATAGAATATCATCCACATAAAGTACGAGGATAATAAAATCGCTCCCCTTGATCTTAATATATATGCAATTATCCCTTCGATTTTTAGTAAAACCAAATTTCCGAATCACATTATCAAATTTAAGATACCACTGTCTAGACGCTTGTTTAAGTCCATAGATGGATTTCTTTAGTTTGCAACACATATGTTCCTTGCCTTTCATAGCAAAACCTTCCGGTTGAGCCATGTACACATTCTCATGCAAGTCACCATTAAGGAATGCAGTCTTAACGTCCATCTGATGTAGCTCTAAATCAAAATGATGAACAAGCGCCATGACGATTCTAAATGAATCTTTTGTCGAGACAGGGGAGAAAGTTTCATTATAATCAACCCCTTCTACTTGCGTAAAGCCTTTTGCTACAAGCCTCGCCTTGAACTTTTCCACCTTCCCTTTGGAGTCATATTTAGTTTTGTAGACCCATCTATTGCCTACTGGTTTGACTCCATCAGGAATTTGTACTAAGTCCCAGACTTTATTAGAGCTCATAGATCTTAATTCATCCTCCATGGCCTTCACCCATTTAGATGAATTTTGGCTCATCATGGCTTCTTTATATGTTTTGGGATCATCTACCAATCCTATGTCGTTCACATCTTCATACATGTATACAGCATAGTCATCAGGAATGGGAGACTTTGTTTTCCGCTGTGACCTTCTTAAGGGTTGTTCAGCTATCACAGGGGCTTGCTCAGTTTGCACAGGCTCAGTTTCATCATTAGCTGCCTGATCATTAGGTACTGAGTTATCTATCCCAACATTTTCAAGTGGGTGTTCATTCTCTGGATCTTCTACTGCAGGTGCAGCATTAGAGTCCTCAGCTGGATGTGGAGCTAAGTTCTCAGCTGAAGGTGTAACCATTTTAGGCATAGGAACAAAATTCTCTTGGAATGTCAGTGATGGTGCATTATCCCGTATTTCCTCAAGATCTATGCTTCTAGGCTCAGAACTCACACTTAAGCCATCATGCTCTAAAAATACTGCATGTCTAGTTTCCGCAAATTTCGTGGTACGATCCGGATAATAAAACGATATCCCTTAGATTTATCGGGATATCCTATAAAATGGCAACTCACTGTCTTAGGATCTAGTTTCCCAATATGTGGATTAAATAATTTAGCTTCGGCTGGACAACCCCATATACGCAAATAATTCATATTGGGTTTCCTACCAGTCCATAATTCATAAGGTGTCTTAGGTACTGATTTAGTAGGGACCCGATTAAGTATATGTGCGGCTGTCTTTAATGCCTCCATCCACAAACTCACTGGAAGTGTAGAGTTACTTAGCATACTTCGAACCATGTCCATTAGGGTACGATTACGTCTCTCAGCTACACCATTTTGCTGAGGTTCACCAGGAGTTGAATAATGGGCAACTATGCCATTTTCTTGAAGGAATTGAGCAAATGGACCGGGGATTTGTCCATATGGAGCAGCTCTCCCATAATACTCCCATCCATGATCTGATCTTACCACTTTAATTTTCAAGTTATGCTGATTTTCAACTTCAGCTTTGAATATTTTAAATTTATCAAGTGCTTCAGATCGTTCACGTAATGGAAAGATGTATCCGTAACGGGAGTAATCATCAGTGAAGGTAATAAAATAACTAAATCCATCAACTGATGTAACAGAGAAGGGACCACAGATATCAGTATGAATTAATTCTAACAGTCCCGAACTCCTTCTGCTCCTTTCTTAATTTGTTTCACATATTTTCCCTTAATACAATCAATACAGTGCTCTAAGTCAGAAAAGTCTAATGGATGAAGTATCTCTTCTCTAATGAGACGCTCCATTCTCCCCTTCAAAATATGGCCTAAACGACAGTGCCATAATTTCGACGAGGTCTCATTGGTAATACTTCTCTTTCGCTTATTAGTGACATCACGCACATTCATCACAGAAGAATCATTAAGAGGCAATAAATAAAGCTTGTCATGCCGGGGGGCAAGACCAATAATCTCATTATTACATTTAAGCAAGCACTTGTTGTTCCCAAAATCACAATGAATACCATCATCATCTAAGACAGAAACAGAAATAAGGTTCCTTCTCATGACAGGAACGAGTAGCACATTATTTAACTTAAGCACAAAACCACTACTCAATAGCAATGGAAAAGTGCCGACGGCCTCAGCATAAGTCTCATGTCCATCAGCCACTCTTAGCTTGTGCTCCCCCTTTGCCAGCATCCGCTTTGAAAGGAATCCCTGTGATGAATTAGTAATGTGCACAGTGGCACCAGAATCAATACACCATGTATTAGGGGAAACATTAGCATAATGGGATTCATCAACAAAAGAGATTATATCATAAGTACCTCTCTTAGCAAGCCAGGCCTTGAACCCATCACATTCCTTTTGGATGTGTCCATAGTCCTTGCAGAAGCGGCACTTAGGCCCCCTGCTAGTGCTTGCTTCAGTGTTGGTGTTGGATTTTTCCTCAGTGTTGGCACTCTTAGTATTCTTAAAGTCATGCTTCTTAGCCTTGAGGAAATTCAGTTTCTTTTTAGCATTAGGATTGCCATGGTTCTGCTTTTTGCCTTGGCCAACGAGGTTAACTTGATCCTCGCTCTGTTTGGCCTTGTGCCTTTCTTCCTCAGTCACACACTTAGCAATAAGTTCACTCACACTCCAATTTTCCTTTATGAGGTTATAATTGACCTTAAAAACATCAAATCTAGGAGGGAGTGAAGTCATAATAAAGTGCACTAAGAAAGGTTCAGAAATTTCCATTTCCATGGTCTTAAGCTTATTAGCCATATCAACCATCGTCATGATATGTTGCCTGACAGTATTGGTTCCTGTATACTTAGTGGAAACCATCTTCATTATCAAAGTACTAGCCTCAGACTTAGAAGAGGATTTGAACTGCACCTCTATGTTTGCTAAGTACTCTTTAGCATTATCTGAAGTAGGAATTGCTCCCCTTATTGCTGGAGTAATGTTGTTCTTCATGACCATTACTGCCAATCTGTTTGAGCGTTCCCACTTCTCAAGCTTTTCCTCATATTTAGCTGTCCTAGCAGCTAGGGTGGAGTCATTATCACCCACAGCTGTAGGAGCAACTGGCTTATCCTCACCTATTGCCAGGTCTAATTCTTCATTCACCCCAAGCCATATCTCAAGGTCTAACTTCCATGACTTAAAGTTAGTACCATTGAGAGGGGTGAAATTGGTGAGCTGACGGGTGAGGGGCAAAGCATCAGCTGAAATAAACCAACACAAATATTAGTAACAATTAAATAATGCCATACATGTAAATAATCCTAAGTTGGTCTGATTAAAAACACAATGACAGTTCTAATCCATATCACCATTGGGCAGAAATGAAAAAAAACTTAAAAACATAATAAATTTGTGACACATGCATATAAAATCAACGTTGGTCAGAAATTATATACACAAGACACACTTAAAATAATTCTCCAATTAAAATTTCCCGTTGGTTCCATTTTAATCAGGGAGCTTAAAACATAATTTGCAGTGGAAATAACATCATTATGGGCATAATAATTATAAAACAGTGCTATAATTAAAATTATCGTAATTTATAATGCACTAAAAAATAATAAAGCCTAGAAAACGTGATGCTTTCGGCCCATAATCATAAGCGACCCAGAAATAAATTTTCCAAACGTTAAATAAAAGGGAAGCCCAAAGCGGTTCGCATCTGGCCCAGCCCATCAGTGGTTTTTGGCCCATAAATATAAATGGACCAGACGAAAAATCATTAAATTAAAATTATCAAGGCGGACCAAAACAGGACGCATTCGGCCCAGCCCGCCTCAGCGCTCCGCGCTCCCTCAGGCCCAGCTAACGGCCCAAGCAATCTTGGCCGTCGGTTTCGATCTGATGGCCACGGTTTCGCACGCACGGAACAAAACCGAAAACTCCTGAAACCCTAGCTCATTCGCCACTTTCTCCTCCCCGCATTTCTCGCACAGCAGCCAGTTCCTTAGGGCGGTGGCGCCGGCAACCAGGAGAAACAGAGCGGCGGCAGCGGTAGCCTAAGCAGCGGCGGCAGCGGTAGCCTAAGCAGCGGCGGCGCGGGCCCCCTCGTCGGAGAGAGCGTGCGGCCTGACCGGCGCGCCCCTCCGCCGAGAGGCTCCTCGCCTGCGCCCGTGAAGACGGCGGCGCCGAGAGCATCATGGCGCGGCGGGGCAGCATCGGCAGGCGCGTGCGCCTTGGTCCTCATGACGGCGCGCGAAGCCCCAACGCGGCAGTCAGCGTGCGCGGCCGAAAATGATGGCGGCGCGTAGGGCTCCCCTTGGCACTCTGATGGCGCCGGCTTACCAGTCCGTGAGGACAACGGCAACCAAGGCAAAGGTAAGTCACTCATCCCTCAAACCAGTGAGTCAGAGTTCGAGTTCATGAGGATTTGGAGAGAAATTTTGGGGAGAACGTGATCTAGGGTTTCGGGATTTTCGGGATTTCATTGCAATTGAACTGATTTG
>CM041645.1:42488185-42515626 GCA_023333625.1 Bothriochloa decipiens
AATTAGATCAAAAACCGACCTCTAAAACATCCCTAAAAGGTTGATCCGAAAGTGATGGATCACTGACTAGATTAACCAAGCTCGTGATGCCAATTGTTAGAAAAGGAGATCAACACATTAACGATCTAGCCTAGTCAGGAATCACATCATATACATAATCATGGATAACATACCCTTTGACTCCGCAATGGGTGAAACCGGGACATCGGGTTGAGGACGATGTTGTCGACGAGGGAAGCGGTAGCCCTCTGGCCGCCAACGACACTGGCCAGGGACCGGTGCCGCGAACGGAGAGGGAAGGAGGCGGCCTTCGGGTCGATCCAGCGCCCTCTTAGGATCGGGAAGTGAAAGTGTCGGGGTGTGTGCGTTCTCAATTGTGCGTTAGCCAAAGGAGAAGCCGGTCACCCCTTTTTATCGTGGCGCTGCTCGACTCGGGACCGCAACCATGAGTTGGTTTGGGCGCTACCGATTGTCGCGTGTGAGGAACTTCCTCCGACATAATCGGATCTTTAACGGTGTGGGGAGTTCCCCCGACTGACTCGGCCAGGGAATCTTAGATAGATCACGTACCCCTTCATAACGGCTCGAGCCATGTCGATCACATAATTCCAACATTTACCTGCTGTAAAGCCATCCTATGCAGACAGATGTCCAACTACATGGCGTACCTCTTATTTGTTAATCCTGAGATGCTACTGCCTGGCTCCAGGCGCAATCTCTTCACAGCCGCCTACGGTGAGCTCAAGGATATCCTCAGAGGCTGGGACTGGAATCCAGTATGCTGGAGTCGGTGCACACCATGTGGAGTCCGACTAGTGGAAGAGGAAGCCATTGTTATGGACAGACTACAAACAGTCATGACAGAGAGAAGGGCTTCCCATAGGGACACTGTAATTCCAGTCACGCAGCAAAATTCAGAGAGAACTCCTCAAGAGGAATCATCAATGGAAGGCGAAAAGTACATCGACCAAGCCTGGGACCTTGCACACAAGTTATTGGAAATGGATGAGAAGAAGATGTGGGAAGAAATCCAGGATGTTTGGGTGGAGATGCTCTGCTTCTCCGCCAGTAGATGCAGAGGATACCTGCACGCCAAGGCTTTGGGAAAGGGCGGTGAGTTCCTCTCCTATGTCTGGCTCCTGCTGTTTCACATGGGGATGGAGACCTTTACGGACAAGCTGCAGAGGGAGGAGAAGGACCCATCAAGCCATGAAGCAGGGAGCAACGACATGGCTGAGCCGGCTCGGGAGGTCTCCACCACTACCAGTATGGAGAGGATGCACCTTCCATGCCCAGGAGGGAACCAGCAGCATGACACTGCATCCACTTCCGAGATTCGCCAAGTTGCAGATGATGTGGTTTGACACCCTTATCATGCAGGCTACTACTAACTATTCGGATTAGTACTGGTTGTATGGCACTCTGTTTTTGGTTGAAAGCCTGTTGTCGACGTGTGCTACGTACTCTTGCGGCCTTGCTCCGCATCAGTGTGATAAAAAAAATGTGGGTTGTTATATTGTTATTATGCGGAGATACCGAATTTTGTAATGCCTTCCACTATCCGTGATATCGTTGTACCCCCAATTTTCTGAAGAAATGCAATGTATGAAATTTGGATGGTTCATTATCTTGTTGCAAGCTTCCAGCTTTCTCAAAACAGCTAGAGCGTCCACTGGCGTCAAATCAAGTCTGCTATGTCTACATAGTACATCGATTGTTGTTCTGCAGCTTGAGCAGTTGAAGAGTGGTATCTGTTTAAGGACGGTTAGTATCTCAAGTGAACAAGAGTGGGACGCAGGATGAGTACATGTAGAAACTTAATGATGATGAGTACGGATCCACGGATGAGGAAGACCCTGGTCAGTTTCTTTCTCATTGTTATCCTCAAAGTAATGCCATGATGTGGAAAATGATAATATAGATAGAGCACATGCAGAAACTCAATGCAAATTGTCGTTTCTCTTTGCAAACTGTGAGTACTCGAACAAACATCCAGTACAATACTTGTCCATGGGATATTTTAATATTGCTTTCAGTACCAATTTTGCAAAGGAAAAAACAGTATTCTCTTTTTCTTGTTTTTGCAAAGGATTTGATAAAGAAGATTAAAACTATCCTGAAAGACAATATTTGAGAGACTTGTTTCCTTTCTAGCATGAATACAACAAATTATTCATTAGCATGTAGAATGCCACTAAAGGCAATCATGGGCAATGTTCAGGTACACTTTTTACCTAGAGGGAGGTAATATATCAAATCGATCTGGACCATTGATTTTTCACAATTTAAAAAATTATTACTAAATAAATTAATAAATTTAGGAAACAAAAATAACCCCCGCATCCCATCACGCCAAGGGAAATCCCGCGTGCCGGCAGGGTTTGAGTCGGGTTTTTTTTTTACTTTTTTTATCTGGACATAATTTTTTTTGATCGATGAAACTTTGTGCACCCTAACTATAACGTGCATGGACTGATGGACACACTAACCATGTGACATGCAGGGACACACATGGTAACGTACCTAGCCACACGCACGCTAACGTGCATGGACACCTATATACACCGCGTCCGCCTAACCAGGCACACGCTGATGCACGACCACGTACACATTTAGACACGCTTATGTCACGTACAAAAATTATAAGGTAACGAGAATATATTAAGTACAAAAATATAAAAATAGAAAGATTTTTATCATATTTACAGATTATGCATGCATCAACCAAATCTGAAAAAAGTTTTTTATATATTTATAACTTTCCTTATTTTCTGTATTTTATAAAATAAAAATTCAATAAATAGTATTACCTCCTAAGAAGTAATAGATGATGGTGACCATTAGATCAGAATAAATGGACGGTCCACGGTCATTTCGGAGTACCATGGCAAAAGCCGACAACATTTATATACCCTTAGACTCCACAAGCTACAACTTGTCGTAGAAAGGTAGAGTACGGGCAATGCACCGCACACCATGGGGGGGTGGCCTTTCATATATATAGCCGGGAAGGCTTGGAGTACAAATACAGGACAGCGGTAGACAGAGCTTCAGCCCAATAGATGGGAGGCATGGCAGCATGAATAAGGAGGGTGCGGACCATGTTGTTTAAAGTACGCAGCGTACGCTCAGCTTTTCCATTTTGGGCAGACGTATACGGACAGGAAGTGCGAAGAAGAATGCCTAGACTACTAAGAAAAGTAGACATAGCATTGTTAATGAACTCAGTGCCATTGTCTGCCTGAAAACACTTGACAAGCAATTGAAATTGCGTGTGAGCATAATGGGTAAATTGAACAATATGGGCATGAACCTCAGATTTCTGTCTAAGAGGAAAAATCCAACAATAGTGAGTATGATCATCGACAATCACAAGATAATACTTGAAACCAGACACGCTAAGGACTGGAGAGGTCCATACATCACAGTGTAGGAGTTCAAAAGGTGCTAAAGAGTGAGATAATGAACTAGTAAAGGGAAGTCGTGTATGTTTGCCAAGTTGACAGGCGTGACAAACAGTACGATCGACATTATTACATGAGATAGCTGAAATCTTATTTAAAGTGGCTAAAACTGCAGGCGCAGGATGACCAAAACGTGAATGCCATAAGGGCGATGAAGAAGTAGCAGCAACATGGCAGGCAGAACCAGCGGAAGTAGGCAAGGTGTAGAGCTCCCCGCCATTGTTACATCGGAGAATCTCGGCTTGGTCTGGAAATCCTTGACAGAAAAACCAAAAGCGTCAAACTCAATAGAGCAGTTGTTGTCGCGAGTAAATTGTCTAACAAATAACAAATTACGAATGAGATTAGGGGCGACAAGAACATTATTGAGGCGAAAAAGATGATCAGCTATATGAATAGTGGAGGTGACACGACTAGAAACAGGGAGGGAAGCCCCATTGCCGACAGTGATGAAAGTAGGCAAATGGGGAAGACGGGAAGGAAGTATACCGTCGTTGGAGGACATGTGAGAAGTCGCTCCGGTGTCGAGGAATCAAGGGCTCCCGCCGCCCTGCATCGCCATCTAATTGAGGGAGGCGATGAGGGCATTCTGATCCCAGCCGCCAGTGGTAGCCGGAGAAGTGAACGCGGTGTGGGCTTGTGGTAGCGGCGCCATGGGATGATGCCACTGTGGCGGAGGCTACCATTGTGGAGGACCAGTCCATGGGTTCATGCAGAACCAGGGACCAGTGGGCTGCACGCCAGAGCCAGAGTGCCCACCCGAGGCCGAGGAGTCCTGAGAGGGCGTAAACTGCGACTGGTTGCGGCCACCGCCGCTGTTGCGGCCGCCCTTGACCTTGCCCTTGCCGTTCCCACCGCCGCCCCCATTGCGACGGGGGTTGGAGCTAGAGGACGATGAGCGGCAAGACGGGGAGGAGCGGGCAGCTGGAGCGGGTGGCATAGAGGATCCAACGGCAGTGAGGGCAGTGTCGGTGGAGACCCTGGTGTCGTTGCTGAGACTGATCTCCTTGAGCCACAGCTTGTTGTGCGATGAGACGAAGGTAGGGAGGACCTTCGAGTTGGCGATGATGTCTGTCATATTGGCAAACCGAGGGTTGAGGCCACGGAGTAGATTGAGCACAAGCTGGGGCTCAGAGACGGCGTGGCCGACATTGCGAAGCGCATCGGCTGTCTTCTTCATCTGCTGGGCATAGGCGTCGATGGAGAGATCATCCTGGGTCATGGAGTGAAGCTCCTGACCTAGGACGACAGCGTGGGTCTCTTGGTTGCCGTGGAAGAGGTGGTAGATGGCGACGTAGAGATCTCGAGTGGTCTGATCTGGTTCCATGGCGAGGTCGAGGACGCTGTCGTCGACGCAGCGATACATCCAACTCTAGACGCAGGAGTCAGGCTGCGACCAGGTGCAGTCGGTGGGACGTGCCGCAACGGAGCCGTCGATGTGACCGAGAAGGCCAAACTTGCTGCACATGGCGGTGAAGAAGGCCGACCACTTGGTGTAGTTCGACAGCTTGAGGTCGAGGATGATCGGGACGTGGGACTTCACGTTGATCGTGGCGTAGGAGAAGATCGCCAAAGCAGCAATGTCGCCCATGGCCGGTAGGGACAGAGAACCTTGGGCAGCAGAGGTGGCCGATGAGGTCCCTGACTCAGTCGACATGACAATGAGGTGCGGTGGCGTCAGGTGCCTGAAGGCAACCTGGACGGGCAGGGACAGCGCGCCGGGCGAAGGCGGCGGTGCCGGGAGGAGGGCAGCGGAAGAGGAGAGGAACCCTAACCGGACCCGGACGCAGATACCATGTAGAAAGGTAGAGTAGGGGCAATGCACCACACAACCAATAGGGGGGTGGCCTTTCATATATACTAGGAGAATACCCCACGCGTTGCTGCGGGAATACGGATTATTGGATTGATTTGTAAGTGGTCACGTATTGTTTAGTTGGATTGCTTGCATGTTGGGACACATATAGTGACTTGATGACGTGGACACTATGAATACATGGGCTAGTGGATTTTTAATTATGTTTGGTAGTGGGTTGGTAGTGGATTGCTTAGGTGGACATGCATCTTGCATGTTAAGAGAAATAGCTAAGTGGGGTTTGTTCTTATAGGTATTATAGATAGCCGGGAAGGCTTGGAGTACAAGTACAGGACACGTACAATACAAGGCAAGTCAGGCTATACATATCTATACTAGACATATCTATGTATATCTCTAACACTTGTTAACTGCAAAGGTTCCTTGGTCTGGATTCACAGTTTCTGTAAATGCTGCATTTCCATTATGTATACTTGTATATAGGTCTTTTGGGTTGTGGGTGGATCTGTGGATGTCCATTTAACTCAAACTAGCCCATCAACCCGTGTTCTCGCATGGGTTAAAAGTCTTTTTTAGTAAATACTTGTATTAATATTTACTCCTAAATATCATGTGTTGACATAAGTAATCATTTTAAGCCTACACTATATGTCACTTAAGTTACTGGTAGAGCTTGATGTGAGATCTATGATGGGGTGGCAGTGCTTGACAATGTCAATATTTTGAGCTTTATTATAACTGTTTACATCAAAATAATTTCAATGAGCAGGAATATATGTACGCCTATGGTATGACTAACCTCCTCCTGGACTCTATGGTTGACTTTTTTGTAATAAACGTTTATAAGTAATGGTTATATTATCATTATGGATATGTCAAACATTTTAGTTAATACATATAGATATATGCCTCTCTCTTTCTCCATGTGTGGGATTTGCATGATGGTGGCTCAACATGTATGTTTCTTTAATCAATTTTTAATGTGTTAATATTTAAAAAATGGGCAAGGGAGAACATATTGCGCTTGTGGTCATTTAAAGATTTTTAATAAGCTACTAAAAATGATAGTAAAATATAAATAATGTAGATGCAAATACAAATATAAAAATATCACAATGTAACATGATTTTGGAGAAAGTTCAGTGTTTAAAATTATATTACAAATATTTATACATTATAATATTTCAGTCAAAATGTGTACACTTATATTGATTAAAAATTTACACTTCATAAATTGTTAAAATAAATAGTTATTCTCATGTATACATGTTTATTTGGTCTATATGGTGGAACATATTAGTTTTTTTGAAGAGATGGTTGAACATATTACTTGTAACTTAAACAATTGTAGAAGTATATAGTTTAGAAATTATATAGCTACTTTATAGATAATCTTTTATGATAGCTTACATTAGTAGTTATACATTGTATGGGGGTTTTATTTTAATCTAATTGTATGCATGCTTCATTATCTGAGGAATTATTGTGTAGTCATATTGGTAGATTGTATATTTATATAAGAGTTGCCTTCGAAAATGACTCAAACCAACTAAATATTATATGGTTGTACCAAGTTTATACATCGGTAGTTCGGCACACACATGTATCTTCTTTCTATTGGTTTTGATCTTGTGGTAAAAGCACACACATGTTTCTTCTTTCTATTGGTTTTGATCTTGTGGTAAAAGATTAAGGAACCATATGAATACGATGGATCCTGCATATGTTGTTTGTTGGTTTTGAGATATTGCATCTAATATTTTATTGGATTCATAAACATGTTGGATCCTACTAATTTGATATTTATTATTAATATAATAGATTAACCAAGTGAACACGTTTGTTAGGCTAATAATCTAATATTCTATATGAGCCATCTATAAACAAACATTTGTAAGACGGTTCTTTTCTTTACGACCAAATGTTCTGTTTTTTCTTTATAAATAAAAAGTAAGTTAAATGATAAATGTTCTCTTTTTATTTGCAAAAAAAGTAAGTTTATTGATATATCAATAAATTTAATGGGTCCTGATTTTTCATATTAATATTAACACATTAGCCAAAAGTAAACCTGATGGTAGACCGATTTATGTACCGACTAATTTTTTTTATTTAAGAAAGATTTTATTTAGTATATGACAGAGGTGAGTAATTTTCTACAAAATCAAATTAATCTTATTTTCTAGCGCATGTGAAGGCTCCATTGAGGCCTTTCATTAGTAATAGTAAAATAATTTGTGACCCATATAATTGCCTTGAATACTGAAAAAGATGAGTGGATTTTTCATGATTCTTTTCCCAGCTTAATCTCACTTAAAGTTTTGCCAATGATTGCTACATGCAAATGGGAAAACATAATAATAATGGCCTTAATTTACCTTTTTCTTGTAGATCATAGAAGACAGATCAGATTGTGAATGGATTCAACACGATGGCCATATATGGTGAATGGTGAAAAAATAGACCTTGTAAACGAAAATATAATATATGATGGCATTAATTTACCTTTTTTCATATACATCATAGGAAACAGATTAGATTGTGAATGGATTCAGCAAGATGGCTATACCTTTGTTTGGTGAAAATGATGAGACCTTTTGTTTTGTGATGATGGAAACAACAGTAGGATGAACGGAGACTAAATGCATTCCTGCAGTAAATAGATGAATTCTTGTTTGCGTGTGGGTTGGCAAAAATATATAAAGGCAGTTTAGCATGGCTGTACATGGCTCACAAAATATATATGAGACGTTAGAGGCAACGCATCATGTACTCACCTCACCAATCGAATTGAATCCATCATCATGTATCATATCATGGTTTTGCTGGAGTCAAAGCAAGTCACCTTGCTAGAGTCAAAGCAAGTCACCATGAGCTCTCGCCTCCCTCACGCCGGCTGCTCTCGCTGCGGCTCTCTCCGTCCTCATCTATATTGTTGGATCCAGATTTTTTTTGTTAGTATATTAACTGCATGGCCGTATGGGTAGATTAGATGGATTTTGTTGGTGTCCATAGATCACCTGCGCTATCTTTTATCTAGAAGAATTTAGTTTTTTGTTATAAGGACGACGTCTGCCCATGCCGCACTCCAATGATGGGTTTTTTTTTTCAAAAAAAATATATTTGTCTATTTTTATTATATAATGGCAAAAGTGGGTAATTTTTCAGATAACAAAATATAGATCTAATGGTAATTGTTGGCTATAGACTTTTGACTGGATGGTCAGATCTTTCTGATTAACGTGGAAATTTTTAGCATTTATCTTTTTTCTTAGCGTATCCGGTGAGAATTAACGTGTAGCCTCCGTTGAAGCCTCTAATTAGTAATAATAAGATAAGATGCTCTATGCACTGGTAACTAAAGTTCGATGATGTCGAGTCATCTGTTGTTTTCTGCTTGCTTTTCTACAGTTTTCATGCAAAAGAAGCAATCCAAGATCATGAAACGCAAGACAAGGCAAGGGAAAGCTATGGAGAAGAGGACAGCGAGATCATTCATGGATGTGCTACAAGAAGTAAGTACTTGTGCTGTAAGTTTTTTCCTTGTTTACTTCAGTATGTAGGACACTTAAAATTCTTTTCACCCTGAACTGTAACAGGCAAATTTGGAATCTGTTCCTCCTCATGTCCCAACATATTTAAGGGCTGCTGTGGGTCCACCGAGCACTTCATCTCGACGCCACTATACTTGTGCTGTAAGTTTTTTCCTTGTTTACTTCAGTATGTCGGACACTTAAAATTCTTTTCACCCTGAACTGTAACAGGCAAATTTGGAATCTGTTCCTCCTCATGTCCCAACATATTTAAGGGCTGCTGTGGGTCCACCGAGCACTTCATCTCGACGCCACTACTGCTCAGTCTGTGGTAGTTCTGCAAACTACACATGCGTGAGGTATGGGACGCGTTTCTGTTCATGCCGTTGTCAAGTCATACACAATGATACACGCTGCCTGAAATTTGTGGCTTGATGGGCTGTATATGTACAAACTACAATTGATGCATGTCCACTCCCTAATGATTGTTCATATGTGCTTTGATCAGTACTTGCTGACTATGTATATCCTAGTCTGTAGGTAGGGGTAGGTGAGTGGTATAAAATCATTTTCTCAATATACGCTGCACTAGTGTATGTGTATCCAACCACTCTTTTTTTTTCAGAAATATTATGTGAGCTTACTGTTATGGAGTAGAGCTGAAAGTAGCTGTTAGTTTCATTATATCTGAATAGTAATTTGACAGTGTTTCTTGATGAATCAAATGTAGGAGACTGTAATATGGTATTAGGTATGAACTGGCATGTAAATATCACAATTTACCAGCTTATGGTAAACAAATGTCAATGTAATATTACTGCAAATGCTATGATAATACTCCGGACCCTTTTAGCAATAGCAGGTCTGAATAGCACATGATATAATCTGAATAGTATAATATTGATATTAAGGTGTTCTTATATTACCCGTTTGGATGGGCTAAAATAAGCTGCAAGATGCTTAGCCAAATATGAGAACACCCTAATATCATTCAATAGGTAATATGCTAAATCAGATATAGATAACATACTGCTACAATTGCAAGCACTTAAATTACAAATTGTCCTTGTACGCTGCATAGTTCTAAACCAACAACATCATGGGATTTCACAAATACTCCAAATAAATTGAAACGCTGCTACAGAGGATTACCAACACTAAGTAAGAGCACATTGTAGATGTCTATCACCAAGTGACATAGCCATGTCACCTCCCTTTGGAAAGATCAGTTATAGCGGTCATTGGACATGACATGGCAACCTGATAGTGCTTTTCGTCCTGGCAATCCTGACCGAGATCACTACTCAACAAAGTATCAGGCTGCAAGTCTTCTGGGAGCGATGCATCCCTCTCTAGGAACTGCATGACAAGACGCATGCGAGGCCTAGCCGTAGGCGAGGGGTGTGAGCAGAGCAAGCCAAGCTTCAGTACCAGCTCCATCTCTTCCTCCAGGTGACCATCCAGTCTTGGGTCGGCGGCTCCAGTGATAGAACCATCTCTCCACGCAGCAAACACCCAGTCTGCCAGAGCGAGAGGCTCTCCATTGTCTGTGTTCACCCAGATTGGTCGTCTTTCGCAGGCAACCTCCATCATCAGCACGCCGAAGGCAAACACGTCAGTTGCTTTGGTTGCTTTGCCAAGCCTAGCTAGCTCAGGGGCAATGTAGCCCAAAGTGCCTGCACACGTGTGGTGTGAGCGTCAGCTCCATGATCATATGACCTTGCGAGGCCGAAATCACCCAGCCTTGCATTCATCTCATTGTCAAGTAGAACATTGCTTGTTTTGATGTCCCGATGGACGACGACCTGCTCACACTCCTCATGGAGATACAAGAGACCAGACGCAATACCTTTGATGATGCAGAACCTTTGAGCCCAGCATAGACCGGTTGTGTTCTCATGATTTGGAGTATGTAAGTAGCAATCAAGGCTTCCATTCGGCATATACTCATACACCAAAAGAAGTTGTTGCTTGTGGTGACAGTACCCATGCAGCTGAACGAGATTGCGGTGACGAAGACGACCAAGGATGATGATCTCTGTTGGAACCGCACAGGTGCTGCACACCCAGAACGTGAGTTTCGGCGTCGGCGTGGTGATCACGACGAACTCGCTGAGAGCAAAACTGGATTAGATGTAACTTGCGAGACAATACGATTTGTTACTGCCAACGTGACAGCCCGTTCATGGTTCTTATTCCTTTATATGGGGAACACCTGGGAACGCAGTCCCGTCTCCACACGCCACACCGAGACGAGTACGATCACCGTTTCTGCGATGGCCGTCCCGTGCGCTCGCCGCGCCGTGGCGTGAACTAAACGGACTCCAGACCATGTCGTAGCCAGGCACGACTCGACTACGGCCGATCCACTCCGACTCTAACTCTATCTGATTATCTAATGACACGAAGTACAAGTTCTGCATCAGCTTATATCTAACAAATCACCACCTAAGCCTGATGCACATCTACAACACCTAATGAACTCCTTAACTCTATGAACCTGACTCTTCCCAGCGACTTCGTGAAGATATCTGCCAGCTGATTTGCTGTACCAATGTGATCTACTTCCACCTTACCATCCTCTATGCACTCACGAAGAAAATGATACTTAGTATCTATATGTTTGCTTCTCCCGTGTTGCACTGGATTCTTGCTGAGAGCAATTGCAGACATATTGTCCATTAGGAGTTTCACTGTTGCTTCCTTCGTTCTCATCAGATCAGATATGAGTCAGCTTAGCCAGATACCCTGACAAGCTGCTGCTGCTGCTGCAACGTATTCAGCTTCACAAGATGAGAGTGCAACGATCTTCTGCTTTTGTGATGACCAAGTCACCAAGCTTCTGCCAAGAAAGTAGACAGCACCCGAAGTGCTCCTTCTGTCCTCGACATCCCCAGCATAATCACTGTCACTATAACCTAGTAACAAGGGTGGTAGCTCTCCTCCTCTTGTATAAACACAGCCATGGTCTGTTGTTCCCTTTAAGTATCTCAGAATACGTTTTACTGTAGTCCAGTGTTGTCTTCCTGGTGCTTCCATGTATCTGCTGACTACTCCAATAGAATAGGCCAAGTCTGGTCTTGTGTTCACTATGTACCTGAGACTCCCAATCAGACTTCTATATCCTATTGGATCAATGGCATCTTCTCCTTTCAGCTTGTTGAGTTTGAGTCTGCACTCCATTGGAGTATCACATGGATTACAGTTCTCCATGCCAGCCTGCTCTAATATCTTCTGAGCATATGAACTCTGACTCAAAGTGATTTTGCCTTCTCCTTGTTTAACCTCTATCCCAAGATAGTAACTGAGGAGCCCTAAATCACTCATGTTGAACTTTCTTCTCATCTCTGTCTTGAACCTGAGAATATCTTGCACTGTTGGTCCAGATATTATGAGATCATCAACATAAACTCCAACAATTAGAAAAGATCTTCCACTGTTTCTTCTGTAAACAGCATGCTCTATCTTGCTCCTTTCAAATCCTAGAGCAATCATCTCTTTGTCAAGCTTAGCATTCCATGCTCGGGGTGCTTGTCTAAGGCCATACAAAGCCTTTTTCAACCTTAGCACCTTGTCTGCTCCACCAACAATGAAACCTGGAGGCTGCTGCACATACACTGTCTCTGTCAAATCACCATTCAAAAATGTGGACTTAACATCCATATGATGGACCTCCCAGCCACCATGAGCTGCTAGTGCAAGTAGAACCCTCACTGTTTCAATTCTGGTAACAGGGGCATAAACTTCGTCAAAGTCGATTCCTGAAGCTGAGCATAGCCTTTAGCTACTAAACGTGCCTTATGTTTGATAACATTCCCCTCTGGGTCCTTTCTGACTTTAAACACCCACTTGAGACCTATGGCCTTTTGCTTGGGTGGCAGTATACAAGGATCCCATGTCTGATTCTCATGAATTGCCTTCATCTCCTCCTCCATTGCCTTCTTCCAGTTTTGTTCTGACAATGCTTCTGATACTGACCTTGGTTCCTCAGTAGTAACCAGACAAAGGCCACTGTAATCAAAGTCTTGTATAGCTTCAGTTGTCTCAAGCAAATCTGGAATTGTTCTATATCTGAGTTGAGCATTATCTGAGAAATCATTATCTAGCGTGGGTGGAGTGGCCCACTGGATCTGTTGATGTGGAGGCGTCTGTGGTGATTCTACACCACCAGGAGCTTGAATTGATGCAGTAGGAGAAGCTGGTTCTGGTCCCCAAGTGCCTGCATCTGAACCTGGATCATTGTCTAAATCAGTTCCTGTTGTCGCCGCTGTTGTTGGAAAATATTCAGTATCGTCAAGAGACTGAACCTGAAAAGTTTCAGGTACTGCAGCGCTGCTATTTTCAAAGACTGAACCCGCTGAACCTTCTTCTCTCCCCTCCCAATTCCAAGCTGCCTTCTCATCAAAGATTACATCCCGACTGATCATTAACTTGTCCTGCACTGGATCATACACACGATATCCCTTAGTACCTGGCTCATAGCCAAGGAATACCCCTGGTACTGTTCGATCTGACAGTTTACTGATTCCTGGACCCACTCGTTTGACATATGCCTTGCACCCAAATGTCCTGAGATGCTTGACACCTGGTTTTCTCCCAAACCATGCTTCAAACGGTGTTTGATCACTGAGATTCTTCGTCGGTGCTCGATTGAGAGTGTACACCGCTGTCTTGACTGCTTCACCCCAGAACCGAGCAGGCACTCTCATGCTCTTGAGTAAGCATCTCGCCATCTCCACCACCGTCTGATTTCGTCTTTCGACGACACCATTTTGCTGTGGTGAATAACCTGTTGTGGTATTATGCTTAATGCCATGTTCCTGACAGAAATCCACCATTGTTCTTGAGTTGAATTCGCCACCACGATCTGACCTGAAAGCCTTCAACTTCAAATTCAGTTCAAGTTCAGCTGCAACTTTATACCTTCTGAAATGTGTGAGGGCCTCATCTTTCATAGTTAGCAACTCAAGCCACATATACCGACTATAATCATCCACAACAAGTAAGAAATACTTCTTTCCTCCTGGGGTAGGTGGCGAAACCTGTCCACAAAGGTCGATGTGAACCATCTCCAAACACTGTGATGCGCGATATTTTGTTGCTCTTGGAAACGGAGTTCTGTGTTGCTTCCCTAGAGCACATCCATCACATACTTGCTCAACTGAGCGTACTACAGGCATTCCCTCAACCAGCTTCTTTATTCCTAGCTGTCGAAGTGCTCTGAAGTTCAGATGACCGTATCGAGCATGCCAAAGCCACGAGACATCATCCATTTTGGACATCAAACATACTGGTGATGTGATCTTCACCTGCATCAAGTACAATCGATTCCTGCGTTCGGCACGAATGAGTATACTTCTGTTTTTATTTCCTGGCTGTTCTCTCTCTAGCACCTCCATGACACCCTTGTCTATCTCAACACGGCATCCTCCTTCTTCTAGCTGCCCGAGACTCACAATATTGCACTTCAAAGATGGTATATAATACACCTCTGAGAGCACCTTGTGATCATTGTTCTTGCTGGCAATTGTCACTGCCCCGATCCCACAAATTTCAACCTTGGACCATCACCAAACCTCACGGCTCCTCTGACAGACTCGTCTAGGTTGGACAGTGACGATCTGCACCCGGTCATGTGATTCGTTGCTCCTGTGTCCAACACCCATGAACCTACTTCATAAGATGATGGCACCACCCGATCCTGATTCAGAAACACTTGAGAAATCACAGATCCGGTCGTTCTAACTAGATTGCATACTTGTGCAACTAATAGAGCAGGCTGAGCATCAGCATCAGTGTTAGCATGATGAACTGCTTCTGTCTGCTCTTTTGGGAACTTCTTGCACTCCCTGGCCCAATGGCCATATACTTTGCACTTGTTGCAGCGACCATTGCGTCGAGGTGTACCAACATTGGTACCCTCTTTACTGCTTGATTCACGGTTGCTGCCACCACCACCAGAACGAGCCCCTTGCTTGTTCTTCTTTTGATAACGACCATTGCCACTGCTTTTGCCTGAAGAATCTCCTGTCAGTCTTGACTTAAGCTTTGCAGCCCAATCTTCCTCAGTCATCATTGGCTGTCCCTGCTTGTTCTTCTCCTCCACTACTGGCTCAAACCTGTCTTCTGCAGCACGCAGACGACCCACAAGCTCTTCCACTGAGAGGGTTTTAAGATCGCAGAACATCTCAATGGTTACTGCCACTTGATTATACTTTTGTGGCACCACCCTGAGGAACTTTTTGACTACTCGAGCATCATCAACTGAAGTTTCCCCTAGACCCTTCAGATCGGTAGCAAGCTTCCCAATCCTAACTGCAAAATCCTCAATGGTCTCACCAGATTTGAATGTGATGGCTTCAAACTCGGCTAAGAGCTTCTGTGCATTCACTTCCCTGACCCTATCTGCACCTAAACGCATGGATTTGACAGCCTCCCATGCCTCCTTGGCTGACCTCTTGTTCAACAACATTGAGTGCAATTCTAGGGGTACGCCACGAAGCATGGCGCCCAGAGCAAGCTGATCATGCCGGCGCTCCACCTTGTCAAATTCCACCGCATCCCACAGGTACATGGCCTCGAGATTACACTGCACATGGATCGACCACTCTTGATAATTGGAACGGGTTAGCATCGGCCATACCAGATTTCCAGCGGCCTGATTCCACGCCCTCTCCTTGATGTCGTTGCCCTTGTCGCTGCCTCCGCCTGTCATGTTGGCGTCTGTTCACGGCTTGGATAGCTTGAACACTTCGATCTCAATCGCCCGGCTTCACCTTCGTCCTCTCTGCTCTTCAGAACACGCTCCTACCGGCCACCAATCGCTCTGATACCAATTGTTGGAACCGCACAGGTGCTGCACACCCAGAACGTGAGTTCCAGCGTCGGCGTGGTGATCACGACGAACTCGCTGAGAGCAAAACTGGATTAGATGTAACTTGCGAGACAATACGATTTGTTACTGCCAACGTGACAGCCCGTTCATGGTTCTTATTCCTTTATATGGGGAACACCTAGGAACGCAGTCCCGTCTCCACACGCCACACCGAGATGAGTACGATCACCGTTTCTGCGATGGCCGTCCCGTGTGCTCGCCGCGCCGTGGCGTGAACTAAACGGACTCCAGACCATGTCGTAGCCAGGCACGACTCGACTACGGCCGATCCACTCCGACTCTAACTCTATCTGATTATCTAATGACACGAAGTACAAGTTCTGCATCAGCTTATATCTAACAATCTCGGCCACAAACTCCTTCATCCCTTGCTTTGACTCTGGTGATACACGCTTTATAGCAACTGTCTGCTTGGAATGGGGAAGCAGCCCTTTGAAGACGCTCCCAAAGCCTCCTTTACCAAGGAGCATATGGTCCTTAAACCCAGCGGTGGCAGCAAACAGATCTTTGTAGTTGAAGGACGGAGGCCCATACTCCTTCGCCCACTTTTGTTCAGTTTTTCTTGCTTGTAGCCGCCTCTTCATATGGACCTTCACAAGGGTAGCAGAAACCAATATGGTGATTCCAAGAGCTGGTAAAATAGTCGCTAATAATATTGTCTTGTTGCTTTTTGGGCGAGAGTGAATTCCCAGGAAAGGTTCGTCCGGCGCTCGCGGCACAAACTTTTGGAGAGTAACCAAAGACAGGGCAGAGTAGTTGAGTGGTGCAGCTTGTCCGTGGAGCTTGAAGCTCCAACCCAGAATGTAATGTTGGCTGTCAAGTGTGCCAGTTGCTGAGGAAAATCCGACAAACACTGGCGTGGTTGGCAAAACTGGAGATAAATCATATACGATTGATAGCAGTGGCATGCTGGGTTTGGACGACGGGCAGCAAGGCGCTATTGTGACATTTAGCATGGTTTGCTTGCTGTCATAGTCCACCCACACCTGCATCGGCTTCCAACGGATGGAACTCTCCATCAGAGGTGTAGTAACCTGCAGTCCTGGAGGCAACTGAAATCAGGCTGTTTACGTCAATCCCTATGTGGTTGCCGTCAATGTCATTAAACTCCTTGTTCAAAATGGTATCAATCTCGATAGCAAGGAGACGATTCGTTGTGTTACCATTATTTTTGATATCGACAAGGCCAAGAAACTGACCAGGCAAGGCAGCGGAGAAATTTTTGTTGGAACAAAGCACAAATGCGAGACCGTCGGCACTCAAGTCAGTGTAAGGCCCCACGATGGAGAAGATAAACGTCGTGGAGAAAGATGCCAGTGAGGAGCCATTTGAAACATCTGTGAAATTGAGAGGGTAGGGGTAGAAACCGTGACCTTTAACTTGCCGAAAGTTGGTTAGGCTCAAGAGGCCGTCGAGGATTAGAACTTCACCATCAAAGGTCAGGTTGCTATCAGAGAAACCGTCGTAGATGAACTCGCCGTGATCAACTGCGGTAGCATCTCCAACCTCAGAAGAGACAGATAGGAGAAGCACGAGGATGAGGAGGTGCAGAAACTGAACAAAGCAGGGAAGATGCATGCCCAGTGCTAGACTAGGCAAGGCTGTTGCTTCTTGCTTTTCCATGCTATAGATAGATGGGGATTTATCGGATCACACGAGTTCTCTACTAGCTAGTAGTAGTTGGGGAGGTGGGAGAGACCTGCAACCGGGTCAAGCTGTAGTCAGTTTATTGCAACACAGGCAGGATGACCGCTACGGCTGCCGACCTGTGCTGGAAGCTGGAACTTGCCCGAAACAAGAGTAGTCCCTGTCAAAGCAGACCAAACGATATTTCCACGCTGAGTCAAAAACGAAAGGTGTCGTGTACGTGCAGGCACCACTGCACACCAACGCAAAACTTCGACACCCTTGCAAGACAGGCACTTAGAGACATGGCTTTGTTTAATGTTTAGACACACTAGTGGATAGGCACGCGCAACAAGCACGTGCTTGTAGGTTGTAATAAGCATCATTGTATTTTTTTAGAAAAACTCATATAATATAGGATATGTAAAGTTTAGATTTATAAATATAGATAGTGCAAGGGTCGAGATGTACTAGAGGGGGGTTAATTGTTCTTTTCTAAAAACTAATCGCTCCGACTAACCAATATAAGTACGGAATTAAACTAAATGGTTTAGCCAAGACTTCACCCCTCTAACTATGACTCTAGATGCACCTTGATAAAAGATCCTAAGCAAGAAATCAAGGTGACAATCTAGTTAGTGCACAACTAAACAATACTAGCTCATAAGGTCACACAAACCTAAGCAACTAGCACTTTGGCAAGCGGGTGTGCACCTACACAATTCTAATGAGCAAAAGCACAAAGCCAACCTAAGCTCACTAGATGCTCAAGGATAAGGTTACACAAACCGAACCTAAGAGCTCAATTTAGTTAGCTACACAAACTAAGCAAAACGAGAAAGATACTTCTAGCTACACAAGCAAGAATAAGATTAACAAGCTACACAAGCTATCTAAACAACAACACAAGCAAGATATATATATGAAAGTAAATACAAAGCTTGTGACAAAGGATGCAAACCATCGCGAAGTGTGGAACAAGATGACACGACGATTTTTGACCTGGTTCACTTGGTTGCCACCAAGCGACGTCTAGTTGTGTCGACCACCACCCTTGTGATTCCTCCGGTGTGCTCGCAAGCCACTTGCCTCTCAAGGCAATCCCTCACAAGGGAACCGCGAGCGAACCCACACACAATTGGTTCTCCGGTATGACTCGCAAGCCAATTGCCTCCGCAAAGCAAGCTCTCTCAAGAGCACCGCGAGACCCCGCTGTGTTGAGTGAGGTAACTCAATGACACGAATAATCCACTAGCGTTACTCTTCGCGATCCCCGCGAGGTGAGCACAAACCTCTCACAAATCCTCCTTCGGAGCACCGCACAATCTCCGTTGCGTGCCTCACAAAGTCCATAGCCACCAAGCCGTCTAGGAGGTGGCAACCTCCAAGAGTAACAAGCTCGCAAGCTCACAACATGAACACCTAGTGCCACACGATGCTCTTTGTCAAAGCAATTGCACTAGAATCACTACAAGAAATCTAACTTTTTATGACAAAATTTGTTATGACGATGCCCGTTTTCGTCATATAATGTGCCATAATATGACGCTAAACTTTGGGTCGTCATAAATCCAATTTAGCCAGAATCATTTGTGACGACATGGTAGCATGTGTCACATAAAGTTACCACGTAGCGTCACAAATTGTCCGGCACGGGAGACGAATGGTGACTTGGTTTTTGTGACGCAACGTGTGGGCTTTACGTGACATTTTTTCTGTGTCACCTTACGTTTTTTCAGAAAACATACTTGGCCCTATGTCCGGATACCCCTTACAAGTGGTCCCCACCTTCATCTGTTGACCCATTACACTTTCCCCATCTCCCCGACCCCGACTCAATACGGCTGCGGCGATTTGCGGTGGGCGGCGAGCGGAGTGCGGGCCGGCGAGGTGCGGGCGGGGCGCGGGATGCTTGGCGGCGAGCTGCTGGCGGCGCGCAGAGTGAGGGGCGGCGAGCTGCGGGCGGCGCGCGGAGTGGAGCTGCTGCGTGTGCTCCCGACCTGCGCCTTCCACCGCTACGCCACCGCCAAGTCCACGGCGCTCGCACCGCCGCGCGTTCAGGAGGCCGTCCTGGGCGACAGCGAGCACCGGAGGGTGGTCAACGCCGGCGCACCCCGCGGACGCCCTTCTACGCCGAGTTCCTGCGCGCCGCCAAGGCCGTCTGGCTGCTCCACCTGCTGGCCTGCGCGCTAGAGCTGCTGCCCAGCCACATCGAGGCCGGTCACGGCGCCGAGTTCCACCCGGAGTACATGGAGAGCGTGACCGGCGCGCCCCCGCACCGCGGCGCAGGCATGGTCGTTGGGTTCGCGTTCGCGCCCGGATTCCGGCTGGGTTACGGCGCCATGGTGCGCGCCCGAGTCTACCTGGTGCCGCGTGGTGGCCGACCGTGACTGATCGATCGATGCATGGCGCGGTGCCACGGTCCACGGATCACCTTCTCCCTCCGACAATCTGTAGTGGTAGTAGAGTTGTATTGGTGCTTCTCTAGATTTTTTTTTCTTTTAAAATAACCTCTGCTTGTTAATCGAGATTGTCCTTCTTTCTCGAGTAAAGTAATCACCCATGTGTAAGGGGACGTTTGGATTGAATTCTCGTACTATCATCATCGTTTGGTAATCAGCACCTATTCTTTTAAAAAATTGAGCTGGGTTTCTTTCCACAAAGCCATCTGTCTCGTTTGTGCCACAGTTCAGGAACCGAAGCAAGCCAACGAAAGCCCCAGGGTTGCTGCACGCAGTGCATAATTGGAAAGTGGCTGGTGATCCAAGTACTCAAGGAAAACAATCTCAGACAAATTCAAACTTTTATTTCTATTTGAAATTATTTATAATGAATACATGAAGATGAAGTATGAAATGAATGACCTAAGGGACTGACAAAATTGAAATATTACTTTCTACATTTGAGCGAAATGTGAACAGCCTAGTGGAAGTCAGTGGAGTATCTCAACAGTATCATCATTGTTTACAAAATTGCATTTCAGTAACCCTGGACAGACAGAAAATAAGAAGATTGGAAATCAATTCAATAGAATAAGGTTACAGAACACATGGTAGTGAACTCAGAACTTAACCTGAAAGGGTTATATGACAATTTCAGGTTACAGAACTCATTCAAGCCCAGCTACATGAATTGTGACACATGAATTCTGGAAACTATAACTTGCATCACACATGAGGTATCCTCTGAAAACAGAAACATTGCATATAAGGTCTTACAATCTCATAATTCAATTGTTCACAAATGAAGTAGTAGATTCAAATACAACCAAATCAATAACAGAAAAGTTCATGGTTCACAGATCTCCAGAAATGCAAAGGTCATTCAACATCAGTGTCTTCTCCTGAAGTGTTGTCTTCTTTTGGACTATGGTACTCAAGGAAGGTTTCATCTTCATCTTCACCTGCGTAGTCTGCTTCATCATCTTGAGTTGTATGTTTTCTTCGACGGATGCTCTCAACGAGGTCTCTACTGATTGGGCTACTTGGTTCATTCTCCATGTGCAAAGAATCCATATCAGGATGAATGTCTCCCACTACACCATCTCTTGCTGAGATATGCTCCTCTTGGTATGCCTCCGGACATCTAATTTGTATTTGTTCATGGATTGGTTTCTTTGTGTCGTCAGACTCTTCGACATCAAATATATGTCATGGCCAAATTCTTGGAGCACTCGCCAATTTGGACCAAACTTTATATCTTCCAAAAGGAATACTTGTGAAGCATCTGTAGCCATAATATAAGGATCATCCTTATACCATCGGCCTTGGATGTTTATGCTCTTGAAGTAATTATCATTTTTCATCTGATATGTCCTTCCCTCTAGATGGTACCACTCACACCGTAACAAGACAATAGTTCTACGGCCTATGTTGTTCTTACTGTAACTCAACTCAATAATGTTTGTGATTGTCCCATAGAAGTCAATTGTGTCATCACCGTGAGTACCTGGAGTTTTAATGGTGGAGTTTTGTGTGTTCTTATGTTGGTCACGAGCCAAAGTGTGGTACCGTACCCCATTGATTATACAGGCTGTGTATGAATGCACTCACGGATCTGGGCGGCATGCCAATGAGTACAGGTCTTCATCAACATTTGTCCTTGGTATTTCAATTTGGTAATCTGCAAGTTGAAAACATACAGAATAAGTGAGTTTCAAAATGTATTGTATCATAAATTAGTAAGTCATGTTGTAGAAGTTGCACACACATGATCCTCAAACCATGTTGAGCATTGATGTCATTGAACCTAGCAATGATGTCATTGAAATATGTTGAGCATTGCGTCGTACACTCATACGCAGTGTATGCCTCTGCAATAGATCCTTCAGGCCTTGTTTGATTGCGGACAAAACGCTTAAAGGTGCCCAACCTTCTCTCAATGGGATACATCCATCCATACTGCACCAGTCCCCTAAGGAGTGCCTCATCAGGTAAGTGTACTGCTAGGTGAACCATAACATCGAAGAATGCTGGAGGATATATTTTCTCTAACTTGCAAAGGATAAGCACAATATCTTCCTTCATCTTGTGTAGTGCATCAACCTTTAGAGTTTTGGAGCAAAGTTTTCTAAAAAACCTACCCAATTCAGCAATTACTTCATATACGTCTTTGCGCACCAAACCCCTCACCTTATCCTCTTGCCCAGGTCGGCAAAGGGGAAAAATCCCCAATCCCTCAGCAGCGCCAGCCACCACCCCGCCTCCACCCGCCTCCGCAGCGGCCGCCGCCACTACGCCGTCAACAGCACCCCCGCCTCGACTACACCCGCATCCGCAACGCTCGCCGCCACTACGCCGTCAACATCGCCCCGCCTCCACCCCACCCGCCTCAGCAGCGCCCGCAACCACTACGCCGTCCACCCCGCCCGCCTCCGCAACATGCTGCCGGCGGCATCCCCACTGCCCAACACCGTCATCTCCTTACCATAGAACCGCCACGCAAGATCCGTCAGCGACGCCGTCGGCGGACATTGGAGGCGCTCTTCAAGCCGTCCTCGCCAACGCCGGACATTGGAGGCGCCCTTCCACATACCCACGCCAACCCCGGACGGTGTAGGCGCCCGTCCAGTTGCCACGCCACCCCTAGACGTCGGAGTCGCCCGTTCACTTGTCCGCAGTAGTCTGGAACCGGCCGTCCACGCACATCTTGCCACATTGTCTGCCTCGACTGCTATAGCCAGACACTTGGTGAGGCCGCCCATCCTCATGCTTCTGTCTTCTCCTTTTCTAAAAAAATCCTCATGCTTCTGTCTTCTGGGATGCAATTGTTGAGCCCGTACTAGATACAGATGTTTTTTTTAGGTTGTGCTAGGATTTGTTCTTGGCAACTTTAGATTGTGCTAGTGAGATATTATTCTATTCAAAATGGTATGTACTGGTGGTTTGGTGGCCTAGTGGTTTGGTCTCTTAGATTCCTAAGCTAGAAGTCGATTGCCACTGCAAAATGTGATTTGGTATGTACTGGTGGTCTTTGGTATGTACTGGTGTTCTCTTAGATGCCTAAGCTTCTGTGTGTTGGGATCCTCCAGTAGTATTATCTGGATGTGTACATTGTTTGCTCTAATGTCAGTCATGTTCATGTTTCAGTTATTGTGCATCTAAACTTGTCTCTATTATGATTTAGTATACTAACATGTAATATTAAGTTCATCCTTTTAAAATTTGTCTACTAATTTATTAGTTTTTTCTTCAAATGCTTTACAGAAACTGAATCCCAGTTTCTGCTCTTTGTGTGTTTGATGATACTAAGTAAGAAATGCCAAAAACTCAGTATGAGCTAGACAGGGATGAAAGGGTAAGGAAAATCCAAGAACAATTTAAGTCTCTGGGTATTCCAGTATTAGCTGAGGAAGTTAGAGATGTTTTTTCCAAAAAGCAAAAGTGCAAACGGAAGGCAGTAGTGTTTGATGACAATCATGATTCTGACCCTGAATATGACCCATCCTCTGACATTGATCATCAATCTGATAGTGATGATCAAACTGATGATGACCTAACTATTGAGGATAATACTGAGGTGAGAAGCATTACTAGGACAATTAACAAGTATCTTGACAGTCTTTTTTGATCATGTACTTTGTTGTACTCATTTGCTGAACTTCACACTTGTTCATTACTTGATAAGGTGCATTTTCTCTTAGCAGGCAGGAGCGATGGTTCCAGGAACTCGCCCTATGCAAAAGAAGCAAAAGGTAGCTGCAAACCAGCTGCCATCGCACACACCTAGCAGATTGACTAGGCAGCAGGCAGCCATGCCTTCGCCTGGAGGCCGTCCACCACCAAGGGAAAGGCTGCCCTTGCCTGCTAGAACCACTTCAAAAGCCATCCCTAAAACTAATCCCATTTCCAATGTCAGCCAGCCGCAAGGTCACCTCAACACAGACTCACAGCCAGCTCAAAGTTCACCTCGTACATTCACCCGACTTACTGCAGCAAAGTCTACATCCGGTATAAACCCATATCTTTATCCTTGTAGTTCTAGAGTACCCAGCACCAGTCCACCCACATCTACACCAGCTAGAAACACTGAGCGTACTTCTCCTACTCCTACTACTCCTACAACCAATCATTCCCTATTTCTCGAACTTGCTCCCACAACTAGTGTTAACCAATCAGCTCCTATAGAAACCTCTCCAGGTGTACAGAGCTCCAGGCAAAGCAATGACATCAATGAAGGTGATGACCAAGTTTATGGTGATAATGCAGAGGGTCATACAAATGAAGGAGAACCAGCTGGCGACTTGGTTCCAGGTAAGCAATATGTGTTTGCATCCATTATTTTCTACATTCAATATCTACATTTGTTGTTGCTATAATAACCCATTATGCATGGTTTTTGTAAATGCAGCGGCCCGAAAGGAAGTGCGCAAGAAAACCATTGGGCTTGGCTTAGAGAAGATGATAAAGAGAGGAAACAGGATGCCTATCGAAGTGGTTGAAGGAAAGAAAAGACCTGCTGTCCCACTTCAGGCAGCGAAGCTGGCATCAGAAACTGGTGTAGCTCTTAGAGACAAGCTGCCTATCTTCACATCCTGGAAGCTTTATGAACAAGATGGGGGGCCTGCTGAAGTACAAAAAGTGCTTGACAAAGTGGCTGTGAGACATCTATTTCACTACAACTTCTTTGTTTCATTAATAGCTGTACTTTCGTGTAAGAAATTTTGCCTAATAAATGATTTGTGTGGCTGCAGACTAGGTTGGAGGTGGATGTAAAGAATGAAGGACCAAGCAAATATGCATGCACTGATATCATTAAGAAGGGAGTAAGGCAGTTGAGGTGGCAACTAAAAAAGTACTTTGATGAGTCCCTGACCATGGAACAGTTGATGACCAAAGAACCTCCACCTAAAGTGAAGAAAGATGAGTGGATCAAGCTCATAGAGTACTAGTGTGACGAAAAGAATAAGGTACATGTCCTCAATCAATGCTTTTCTTAATATGCAATCATCATCTCTGAAAAGCTTTGATCTTGGGAATATCACAGCACCAAGCTGATGAGTATTGCATTTGTGGTGTAGGAGAAATCTACAAAGAATAAATTGAACCGAGCAAACATGCAGCTTCACCAAAGAACTGGTTCTAGGTCCTACATAGCCCATCGATATAGCCTGGTAATACTATTGCTTTCAGTTTTGGGGTACTATACTGCACAGTTGTGGAATAAAGATTCTGAAATATGTCTAAGCTTCTTTCCATTTATATGCATCTGCATTGGTCTAATTTTGTATCTGCACTTTCCATGATATATCTACTGCGGTCTGTCTTTTCCTTCCTTGTATATATTGTATCCATTGCAGTCTGTCATTGCCTTGTACATATAGAGGAAAAATGAGGTTGATGATGAACATGAGCTAGGACAAATGTAGGATCACCAGAACCATTTTAGATTGATAATTTTAAGTTGAACTATGAAGTTGAACTATAAAACTGTCCATGTCCATAGTAGTAATCCAAACTAAGATGTGTTAATATCCATAGTCCGTCTTTTCATATCTGGATGCTTTTGTTACTATGCAATGTAAACTGAGATGTGTGCTTCAAAGTAATCCAAGGTTTCTACATGATGCAGAGGCCTAAGTACAATAACATGGAACCGGATGCTGTGGATTTCTTTGGGGAATGTATGACTAGTGCCAAAAATGGTCACTCTCCTCTTGCTAATGAAGTATATGTAAGTAAGAAAAATGATTGGATACAACTACCGTACTCAAGTACATGCCTGTTTCAACAATGTTCTGCTGTCTTGTTATTAAGTGCATTTTTTATGTAGGAACGAATGGTGGCAGAGAAGGAAAGAATGCTACAAGGAGAAGCAGAAAAGTCTCCCTCCAAGATTGTTGATGAAAGTCTTAGCGAGATCAGCCGCTCATCCACCTTTCTTCCTAACATTGGTGTCCCTAAACCGTCAAAGAGCGGTCGGTCCACATCGACAGTAGCATAAGCACATCTGCAAGCTCAGTTTGAGGCAACACTCCAAGATGAAAGGGAGGAAGCTGCTAGGAAGCAGCAAGAGTTGCAGGAACAACTTCAGGCTCAGCATGCTGCACTTGAATAAAACAAAAGTTTGCTTCGGCAGACCCAAGAGGAAATGAAGGAGGTGCATACCAAGTTTGATGAGACAAATGCACTCCTGCGAGCTGTCCTTAATCTTCAGAAAGAGAATCAACAGAAAGAGAGATAGGTAAGAATGCAGTTTCTGAGCATATGAGGCCTTCGCGCCTGAGCTTTTGCTACCTAGTTGGAACTTGCTATCTATTTGTCTGTAACTTTGTGCTGGAACCTCTTGGTTTGCAACTTGGAATTATGTGCTGGATGTGGAACAAGTACTGGAACATTTCAACTTATGTGGACTATGTGAATTGAATTTGTGTATTCATGATGCGTTGAGACCTAAAGTCATTTTTCTGGATGATTTTAGACTTGTGATGAGAATCTTGTGGGTTTCATGATATGTAATGTGATAATTCTGTTGTTATGTAATGTGATGAATGATTGTATATATATGTCGTCACTGTATATGGCGGCAGTGCTGTCAAAAAAAAAGAGAAATTGTGACACCATACAGTCATCTTAAAATAGCTTTAGACTGAAACAAAGCGTCACATAATCGATTAGACTATACATGACATTCTAATGTCGTCACAAAAACCTGAAAATATATTACAAAGAATGACGGAATAGTAGCGTCACAAAATCTACAGCACAATATATGACGACATAACCCGTCACAAAAAGGCACCAGAAGACGTCCATTTCCCTTACTTTTGTGACGATCGAACTTAATGTGATGCGTTGACTACACATTTTGTGACGCCATGTTTCGTCTTAAAAGATTGCTATTTTGTGACGATACATAAAGTGTCGTCACAAAAAGTAAAGATATTTTGTGATGACTACATAAAAAATGTCACGAGGACTTTATGTGACGGTCGTTTTGTGACGACGGCGTGACGCTAGGAAATCGTCACAAGGATCTTTTTAAGACGCTTTTTGTACTTTACGTGACAGTTTGGCTTTGTCACAGAATCTAAGAATTCTTGTAGTGAATCGCTCACTCACACTATCGATTGATCTCCTAGCAAGCATATGTGAGTTAGAAGGCTCCCAAGCACCACTACACCGGCTGTAACACTCATGGTGTTAAGCATGCATTACATGGCATATCACGAGCATAATCTTCTCATTTGCATGATCATTGTCTCACATGAAATGATAGTGTGAGGCTTTGCTTATTTAAATTCATACTTTGCCCTATGCCAGTTTGTATTGCTCATGATTGAATTGAAATGTTTTTGATCTCTTTCAATGCTTAGAAATGCTTAGGATGTTGTTTGGGTCAACTTTCATGTTGGTCATATAGTTTGAATTAGCTTATTTAAATAATTGCTTTTAATTACTTTTATGGTGCTTGTTTTGAGTTGAACTAGAGCTACATGATAGAGTGCTAGGATGGACTTGAGTGCTAAATAAAGTTTGTAGATAATTTTATTTGGAGCAAAAGTCATTTTTACATCATCTCTTGAAAATGCTTGGAAAGGGTTCAAAAAGGTCAAAAACAATTTAAAAATAGGGTTTTTATTTTAATTTATATATGTGTTTGAATTTC